>CM042566.1:14858753-15516253 GCA_023630585.1 Cranoglanis bouderius
CAGAATTTTATGAAGAGTGATCAGATGAATTGCAATTAAATTCAAAGTCCCTCTTTGCCATGAAAATGAACTTAATCCCAAAAAAACATGTCCACTGCATTTCAGCCCTTCCACAAAAGGACCAGCTGACATCATGTCAGTGATTCTCTCGTTAACACAGGTGAGAGTGTTAACGAGGACAAGGCTGGAGATCACTCTGTCATGCTGATTGAGTTAGAATAACAGACTAGAAGCTTTAAAAGGAGGGTGGTGCTTGAAATTATTGTTCTTCCTCTGTTAACTATGGTTACCTGCAAGGAAACACGTGCAGCCATCATTGCTTTGCACAAAAAGGGATTCACAGGCAAGGATATTGCTGCTAGTAAGATTGCACCTAAATCAACCATTTATCGGCTCATCAAGACCTTCAAGGAGACAGGTTCAACTGTTGCGAAGAAGGCTTCAGGGCGCCCAAGAAAGTCCAGCAAGTGCCAGGACCGTCTCCTAAAGTTGATTCAGCTGCGGGATCGGGGCACCACCAGTTCAGAGCTTGCTCAGGAATGGCAGCAGGCAGGTGTGAGTGCGTCTGCACGCACAGTAAGGTGAAGACTTTTGGAGGATGGCCTGGTGTCAAGAAGGGCAGCAAAGAAGCCACTTCTCTCCAGGAAAAACATCAGGGACATTACTGCTATTCTGAAAAAGTACAGGGATTGGACTGCTGAGGACTGGGGTAATGTCATTTTCTCTGATGAATCCCCTTTCCGATTGTTTGGGGCATCTGGAAAAAAGCTTGTCCGGAGAAGAAAAGGTGAGCGCTACCATCAGTCCTGTGTCATGCCAACAGTAAAGCATCCTGAGACCACTCATATGTGGGGTTGCTTCTCAGCCAAGGCAATGGGCTCACTCACAATTTTGCCTAAGAACACAGCCATGAATAAAGAATGGTACAAAAACATCCTCAGAGAGCAACTTCTCCCAACCATACAAGAACAGTTTGGTGATGAACAATGCCTTTTCCAGCATCATGGGGCACCTTGCCACAAGGCAAAAGTGATAACGAAGTGGCTCAGGGAACAAAACATCGACATTTTGGGTCCATGGCCAGGAAACTCCCCAGACCTTAATCCCATTGAGAATTTGTGGTCAATCCTCAAGAGGCGGGTGGACAAACAAAAACCCACAAACTCCAAGCACTGATTATGCAAGAATGGGCTGCCATCAGTCAGGATGTGGCCCAGAAGTTGATTGACAGCATGCCAGGGCGACTTGCAGAGGTCTTGAAAAAGAAGGGTCAACACTGCAAATATTGACTCTTTGCATAAACTTCATGTAATTGTCAATAAAAGCCATTGACACTTATGAAATGCTTGTGATTATACTTCAGTAACAGTTAGTAACATCTGACAAAAAGATCTAAAAACACTGAAGCAGTCGACTTTGTGAAATTTAATATTTGTGTCATTCTCAAAACTTTTGGCCACGGCTGTATAGGTAGGAGCATCATAGTTCACAGGCCGATGTTTGTATCTCAGGGTGTCAGTTCAACAGGGCCAGCTGAAGTCCAAGAGCTGATTCAGGGGAATCTTGAGCAAGCCAGATTTCCAGACTGTCTGATTGAGCTTCTTTGGGCAGAAGACTGATAACATTTGGCACATTACTTGCCCATTGGCGGAGGTCCAACCCACTGGATGACAGGATCTCCCTCAGCTTATTTATCATATTTCTGGCTTGCTCTGGTGAAGAGAGGCTTTGCAAACAATTGTCAACATAAAAGTTCTCTCCCTATTGAGAACCTCACATCATCCTCTGGCTGGCTATGATTGACATGGTTCTGCATGGTGTAGGCGGAACAGCACAGACTACACGTGGTGCCAAACAGCAGGACTTGCCACTCATACACTGATGGGGGCTTGTCTTGCTCCATATCCTGCCAGACAAATCTCAAGTGAGGACGATCCTCAGGAAACAGACCTGGTGAAACATGGCTAATAATGCCACTTATGGCTACTGTATGTTCTCGAAACCTTAACAATACTCCTAGGAGTAAAGGTCCTAATGTAGGTCCAGGTAGCAGCCACTGATTATGGTTCAGACCCCGGTACTGGTAGGAACAGTTAAACACAACACAGTTCTTTTTGTCGTGGGTCACCATTTGGTGTGGGATATACCATGATTTCTTTCAGGGCTTGGAAATGAGGCATGTTTTTCTGCCTAAGCAAGGGAGTGACGTAATGTAGCACTCCATTCACCTCAACACGTACAGTCTTTGATTGGTGACCTCTTTCTCATTCCTGGATGGGCCACAGTTTCTCAACATTTCTGAAGAATTTTGACACCTGAGTAATGGTTGATGTTAGTAAACACTGCTATGGGTGGATTAACTGTTCAACAAATGTCCATCCTAGTCATGTCTTAAAGGCTGCAGGCCCTCCGGGGGGTCCCAACCTTACTGACTTAATAGGGGTGATCAAGTGAGGGTAGTCGGCACCATTGAGCAATAGGGGCTGCACATTCTTAAACGTCTGGATTGGAAAGCCCAACGTTACTGGCTTAATGGGAGTGATCAAGTGAGGGTGGTCGGCACCATTGAGCAGTAGGGCTATGCATTCTTAATCGTCTGGATTGGAAGATAGTTGTACCTTTCCTGCAATTTGTCCATGGGGTAGCAGTGGAATGCAAGGCCAATGTGGTTTGCAGTGAAGGCACCAGTGATGAGGAAGGTGTGTTGGGCTTATCTGCTGGGGAAATACGGAATGACACGGGTTTGCATGCACTTGTGGAGCTTCTTTTTCCATAGCCTCTCATAGGCTCCATGCAGAACAGTAGTCGTCCACCTTTTCTGGCGATTCTCATACTTAGGCGCTTGTCTATCCTTTATAATCTTTGAAATTGACTGACCATCATATTCTTGACACCAGGACTCATAATGCAGCCACTCAGAGATCAAAAAGAATATATGTAGTCCCTGGCTGATAGAACCTGCTATGTCTAAATTCTGATCTCATCTCTGGTGGTAGCTTACTCAACAAATGTGTTACATGAGAGCTGCACTGCAGTTCTGTCTCTCCTGGTGGGCCAAGGAATTTAAGCATGCCTACAAATGCCTGAATCAGTAATGCAAACTTCTCAAAGGCAGCTTGATCACCACGGCGAATATCTGTTGAGTCCATGACACTGGCTATTTTACACAGGATCAGGCCAGTCTTCTTTTCCTTTCGGCTGTTCCCTTCAGGGGTCGCCACAGCAAATCATCTGCCTCCATCTAGCCCTATCCCCTGCATCCTCTTCTCTCAGACCGACTACCTTCATGTCCTCCTTCACTACATCCATAAACCTCCTCTTTGGTCTTCCTCTCGGCCTCCTGCCTGGCAGCTCTAACCTCAGCATCCTTTTACCGATATATTCACTCTCCCTCCTCTGAACATGTCCAAACCATCTCAACCTGGCCTCTCTAACTTTGTCTCCAAAACGTCTCACATGTGCTGTCCCTCTGATGTACTCATTCCTGATCCTATCCATCCTCGTCACTCCCAAAGAGAACCTCAACATCTTCAGCTCTGCTACCTCTAACTCTTCCTCCTGTCTTTTCCTCAGTGCAACTGTCTCCAAACCATACAACATCGCTGGTCTCACGACTGTCCTGTACACCTTTCCTTTCATTCTTGCTGGTACTCTTTTATCACACAACAGACCTGATACTTTTCTCCACCCATTCCAACATGCCTGCACACGCTTCTTCACCTCTTTTCCACACTCCCCATTGCTCTGGACTATTGACCCTAAGTACTTAAAATCCTGCACCTTCTTTACCTCCTCTCCCTGTAACCTCACTGTTCCACTTGGATCCCTCTCATTCACACACATGTATTCTGTCTTGCTGCGACTAACCTTCATTCCTCTTCTCTCCAGAGCAAACCTCCACCTCTCTATACTTTCCTCCACCTGCTCCCTGCTCTCACTACAGATCACAATGTCATCCGCAAACATCATAGTCCATGGAGATTCCTGTCTGACCTCATCTGTCAGCCTGTCCATCACCACCGCAAACAAGAAGGGGCTCAGAGCCGATCCTTGATGCAGTCCCACCTTCACCGTGAACTCCTCTGTCACACCTACCGCACACCTTACCACTGTCCTACTGCTCTCATACATATCCTGCACCACTCTAACATACTTCTCTGCCACTCCAGACCTCCTCATACAATAACACAGCTCCTCTCTTGGCACCCTGGCATACGCTTTCTCTAAATCTACAAAGACACGATGCAGCTCTTTCTGACCCTCTCTGTACTTCTCCATCAACATTCTAAAAGCAAATATTGCATCTGTAGTGCTCTTTCTTGTCATGAAACCATACTGCTGCTCACAAATGCTCACTTCTCCCCTTAGCCTTGCTTCCACTACTCTTTCCCACAGCTTCATTGTATGGCTCATCAGCTTAATACCTCTGTAGTTTCCACAACTCTACACATCTCCCTTGTTCTTAAAAATCGGCACCAAAACACTTCTCCTCCATTCCTCAGGCATCCTCTCACTCTCTAAGACCTCGTTGAACAACCTAGTTAAAAACTCTACTGCCATCTCTCCTAGACACTTCCATACCTCCACTGGTATGTCATCAGGACCAACCGCCTTTCCTCTCTGCATCCTCTTCAAAGCTCCCCTAACTTCACCCTTGCTAATCCTTTCTACTTCCTGCTCAACAATATTTGCCTCTACTACTCTTCTCTCTCTGTCATTTTCCTCATTCATTAGTTCCTCAAAGTACTCCTTCCATCTTTCCCTCACCCTCCTGTCACCTGTCAACACATTTCCATCTCTATCTTTAATCACTGTAACCTGCTGCACATCCTTACCATCTCTATCCCTCTGCCTCGCCAACCGATACAAATCCCTCTCACCTTCCTTACTATCTAACCTTGCATACATGTCCTCATAAGCTTTCTGTTTAGCCTTTGCCACCTCTATCTTAACCTCACGCTGCATCTCCCTATATTCCTGTCTACTTTCCTCCATCCTCTCACTGTCCCACTTCTTCCTAGCTAACCTCTTCTTCTGGATACTCTCCTGAACTTCCTCATTCCACCACCAAGTCTCCTTGTCTTCTTTCCTCCTTCCAGATGACACACCTAGCACCTTCCTACCTGTCTCCCTGATCACTTTGGGCGTAGTAGTCCAGTCATCTGGAAGCACCTCCTGACCACCTAAAGCCTGTCTCAACTCCTCCCTGAAAACCGCACAGCACACTTCCTTTCCAACCACTTTGTCTTCTGCTCTGCCTTTGCTCTCTTCATCTTCCTCACCACCAGAGTCATCTTACACACCACCATCCTATGCTGTCTAGCTACACTCTCTCCTACCACTACTTTGCAATCGCTAATCTCCATCAGATTACAGTGTCTGCATAAGATATAGTCCACCTGTGTGCTCCTGCCATCACTCTTATGTCACCCTGTGTTCCTGCCTCTTCTGAAAGTACGTGTTCACCGCAGCCATCTCCATACTTTTAGCAAAGTCTACCAACCTCTGTCCTTCTGGGTTCCTTACCTGAAGACCAAACTTGCCCATCACTTCCTCATCCCCACTATTCCCTTCACCAACATGTCCATTAAAGTCTGCCCCTATCACCACTCTCTCACCTCTGGGAACACTCTGCATCACTTCCTCAAGCTCGCTCCAGAATCTGTCTTTCTCCTCTTGCTCACAACCTACTTGTGGAGCGTAAGCACTAACAACATTCAACATCACACCTTCAATTTCCATCTTCAGACTCATCAACCTATCTGACACTCTCTTTACCTCCAGAACATTCTTCAAAAACTCCTCCTTCAGGATCACTCCTACTCCATTTCTCTTCCTGTCCACCCCATGATAAAACAGTTTAAACCCTGCTCCAATGCATCTAGCCTTGCTCCCTTTCCACCTGGCCTCCTGGACACACAGAATGTCGACTTTCCTCCTCTGCATCATATCTACCAGCTCTCTGTCTTTACCTGTCATCGTACCAACAATCAAAGTCCCTACTTTCAGTCCTAAACTCCTGCCTTTCCTCTTCTCTCTCTGCCTACGGACACGCCTTCTTCCTGTAACACACCTTCCTCCTTTCCTTCTTCGACCAACAGTAGCCCAATTTCCACCAGTGCCCTGTAGGCCAACGGCACCGATGGCGGTCGTTGTTAACCCGGGCCCCGACCGTTCCGGTATGGAAGTCATTTTAGTGATTCGCATATTGAATTTGGCAAAAGTTTTACATCGGATGCCCTTCCTGACACAACCCTCTCTATTTATCCGGGCTTGGGACTGGCACAAAAAGTACACTGGCTTGTGACCTCCTGTGGCTAGATTACACAGGATCAGGCCAGTATGCATCATATTCATCATCCTCCTCACTAATAAGCAGCTTTTCACAGGGTGGTGGTATAAACCCTTAGTCTAAGGGAAGTATGGGTGATTGACCAGGCATATGTGGGTCCGATGTACTTGACTGAGAGCACACTGTAGCTGGTTGGGGAGTCTGCTTAAGGCTGTGCACAAAATATGAATGAGATTTCATTTCCTCATATTTAAATCTAGATGTGTTAAACAACTTAAAACATGGCACCTTTGGTAGCAGACTACCCAATTTTTACGTGAGCAAACGTATAGCAACAGATAGTCTTAAAGTAAATTAAATTAAATAACATTTAATACTTGGTTGCATATCCCTTGCTTGCAATAATCACATCAAGCTGGTCACCAAACTGTTTTTCCAGGCTTGTACTGCAGCTTCTTTCAGTTGTTGTTTGTTTTGTGGAGTTTCTCCCTTCAGTCTCTGCTTCAGGTGGTGAAATGCATACTCAACTGGGATATGATCTGGTGATTGGCTTGGCCAGTCTAAAAACTTCCACTTATCCCCCCTGATGAAGTCATTTGTTGTGTTGACAGTGCTTTTGGGGTCATTGTCTTGCTGCATGATGAAGTTCCTCCCAAATACATTAGATACATTTCTCTGTAAATTGAAAGACAGACTTCTGAATTCATTCTGTTGCTATCATCATGAGTTACTGTTAGAAATTCTTTTGAGGATGTAAAAAATATGAAATATGAAATTGACGAGGATGAGAATAAAAGGCGCCGTCACAGTGCCACAGCTATGCCTTGTTTCGAGCACTCGGGAAAGTTGCCATAAGACACACACACACACAAGGTCAGATAGCGAAGTCTCTCAGTTTATTCAAAAAGACAAGAGTTTATATATCTAACAGTCATGTGCCTCAGCAACAGTGTTCTCATCTTTCAAGGTAAAGTGGTGCACCTGGTACGGGATGTACCAATGGCCCAAGATAAGAGAAACTAGGAGAGAATGACACATTCCTGTGATATGGGTTGTTGAGGAGACAAGGAAGAGGTCACAGTGTTCTAAAGAGAGAGAGAACTCACATAAACTCATGAGATAAAGTAAGCGAGCGTGCCATATTAATATTTACGATTCCCTCTTAGGCCCCAACGGGACCTGTGCACACTCTCTGGTGAAAGGCAACATAAAGCCTCCACAGAATTAGTCCTTCCCTCGCAAAGGAATAACAATATATGCATAATTAATAAAAGAGGCAAGGGCCCTGTGCATTAAGAGGGATACACACAAGAATATACATGGAGCGAAAATAAGAATGAGTTAGTTAACGGATATAAGGCCCATGATGATGACATATGGTGACAGATCCAACCAGGTCCGTTGTGTATGTCTGAAAGGTTGCGAACAATTTCTAATGAAAGAGACCAAGCAAGGTTACCATTACAGAGTTGCAGAGGGCTTGGTGTTTGTTCTTGAGTCGCCAATGAAAGTACCGGAAGAGCACTTATTAGCAATAGCAAAAGGGACGGTTTCATTATGAGGACCACACTGTTCACACGACACTGAGTGTCCAAAAGCTAACAAAATGTATTTCTAGGACTATTGTAACAAGTGAGTTATTCATACAGAAAAGAATGGGAATATGCTAATACACAGAAACCTATATGTGTATGTGTTAAGGTGAGATGAGCAGAGGCCCCCTAAGGGCAGCTTGATTGTGAATGTTCCCCTTTCTCAACTCTTGAGGATGTGATACCGGCTTCAGTCGACTGGCGTGGACCCACTGAGGCTGTGAATTTGCAAGCTCGGTGGTTAGTGCTATCACCTTTGTTGAGGGTTCAGACCTTTTACCAGTACAGAGTCACCTGGGAGGAAAGGGAGAGTAGGCTTTTCTGCAGGTAAAGGGAGAGAGGCAGAAACATTACCATGCACGCTGTTAAGTTTTTCAATCAGAGCTTGAGTATAATCACAGACAATCACGTCCAGGTCTCCTGTAAAAGAAATGCCAGAGTTACCTTTAGCCCAAGGGGTTGGAAATGGCCTGCCCATTAAGATCTCGAAAAGGAGACAGTTGTGATTTTTGATGTGGTGTCATTCTGATTTCACGGAGAACTGCTGGGAGCAGATCTACCCAATTTTACATTAATAAAATTAGAATAATATTAAAAACCCCTCTTTGTGTGACCTGTGAAACACAAGAAATGGTAATACTAAACTGGGCAATGTGACACGTCCATTGGGGCAACGAATAATACTGTCTGAGGCAAAGTCATAATGTCAACATCATGAGGTGACCAGGCATGCGTGAACAGGGAAAAAACAGTGTCATGATCAATGTATGGCGTCGATGAGCCCTCTTTGGCAGCTCATTTTAGCCGCTTCATACGTAATTGGTAAAGTAGAACAACGCTGTGCCGTCATGTGTTGTGTTTGGATGTTATTAAGAATAGAGATTACTTGGTGTTGCATATGTAGGGTAAGCAGATGTGAGAGAACCAACTTTTCAGCATCAGAGACGAGCAGAGCATAGGCTGCTACTGAGCACAAGCAAGCAGGCATGCCCTGAACCACAGGGTCAAGGATCTTGGACAGATAAGCTACTGGACGATAACCTCCACCATGCTCCTGGGCCAGGACCCCCATGGCCATTCTCCCATCCTCCGACACATACAGGTGAAAAAGGAGACTGATAGTCCGGCAGACCTAGAGCTGGAGCTGAACTCAGAGACTGCTTGAGATAACAAAATGAATGTATCATCTCCATAGCTGATGACAATAGTTTATTACTCCAAGGAAACTGAGCATATCTTGTTTCGTTGGTGGAGGTGAAACATCAGGAATGATTCTCAGACAACGCAGAGAGACGACGTTCGCCTTTGCTGATGAGAAAACCCAGATAACGCCATGTGGTGAGGCAGAACTGGAGCTTTGAGAGTGAAGCCTTAAACCCGCATTGTGCTAGGTGTTTGAGGAACTTAACTGAGCTGTTTTGACATGCGTCAGCGTTAATAGCTAATAATAGGATGTCTTCCGCATACTGCAAGAGGGCACATTAGAATTATCCCTGTAGAAACACTATAGGCGAGGTTATGACAGCCCATAATCACAATTGAGGTGACTAGGATTCCCACATGGAGGCAAACCTTTCTACATAATCAAAGAAAATATTCTTACCTCCATGACATCATGACATGTCATGACATCAGTAAACTGTTAGAAATTCTTTTGAGGATGTAAAAAATATTAAATTGATGAGGATGAGAATAAAAGGCGCAGTCACACACAGCTATGACATGAGCTAAAGTAACAGAGCGTGCCATATTAATATTTATCAGTTACATCATTTTGGATCATGAGCAGATCCATTCATTCTCCACACTTTGGCCTTTCCATCACTTTGGTAGAAGAACTGAAGAACTTTTGTGGCTCTGTATTTCTTTGATGCTGGCTTTTGCACATTTTGCTGATAACAGTCTGGTTGGTCTTTTTCATCTTTGGCACAGAGAACTCGACCTCTGTTTTTCCTGAAAACAAGCTGAAACATGGACTTATCTGACCACAGCACACATTTCCACTGCCTTTCAGTCCACCTGAGATGAGCTCGGGCCCAGAAAACTCGGCGGCATTTCTGCATAGAGTTGATGTGTTGCTTCATCCTTGCATTATAGAGTTTCAAGTTGCATTTCTGGATGCAGCGGCGGACTGTGTTAAGTGACAACGGTTTTCCGAAGTACTCCTGAGCACATGTGGTTATATTTATTTGTGATGAGGTTGGAGAACACATGACACATACATACTGAGACCATTCTATCAAACAGAATCTCTGCAGATCCTTCAAATTTTGAGGTCCACACTGGTGGACTCTCCTCTTTAGTTCACCCCACAGGGCTTCAAGACAGGGGACTGGGATGGCCATGGTAGGACCTTGAGTCAGTAAACCAATTTTGTGTTGATTTTGATGTATGCTTTGGATCATTGTCCAGCTGGAAGATCCAACCACTGCCCATTTTAAGCTTTCTGGCAGAGGCAGTCAGGTTTTCATTTAATATCTGTTGAAATTTGATAGTCCATGATGCCATGTATCCTAACAAAATGTCCAGGTCCTCTGGCAGAAAGAACAGCCCCAAACATTAAAGAGCCACCACCATATGTAACCATGGGCATGAGGTACTTTTCTATATAGCTATCTCTCTGTGTGCCAAAACCACCTCTGGTGTTTATTTCCAAAAAGATCTATTTTGGTTTTATCTGACCATAGAACCTGATCCCATTTGAAGTTCCAGTAGTGTCTGGCAAACTTTAGATGCCCGAGTTTGTTTTTTGATGAGAGTAGAGGCTTTTTTTCTTGAAATCCTTCCAAACAACTTGTGGTGATGTAGGTGACGTTGGATTGTAGTTATGGAGACTTTCTGACCCCAAGACGCAACTAACTTCTGCAATTGTCCAGCTCTGATCCTTGGGGATTTTTTGGCAACTCAAACCATCCTCTTCACATTGCGTTGAGACAATATAAACACATGTCCTCTTCCAGGTTGATTCATAACATTTCCAGATGACTGGAATGTCTTAATTATTGCCCTGATGGTGGAAATGGGCATTTTCAATGCTTTTGCTATTTTCTTATAGCCACTTCCCATTTTGTGAAGCTCAACAACCTTTTGCTGCACATCACAGCTATATTCCTTGGTCTTACCCATTGTGATGAATGACTAAGGGAATTTGGCCTATGTGTTACCTCATGTTTATATCCCTGTGAAAAAGGAAGTCATGGTTGAACAATTTACTGTTCCTAGTCACCCAGGTGTACAAAAAAATCTAAAATATCAATGAGAATATACTTAATATATACAGTACTGTGCAGAAGTTTTAGGCACATGCAAAAAAACGCTGTAAAGCAAAGATGCCTTCAAAATAATGAAATTAAATGTTTCTACATTTAAAAAAATACCACAAAGAGCAGTAAACTGTAGTAAATAAAACAAAGTCAATATTTGGTGTGACAAAAAAATAAAATGAAATAAAAATAGTAGTCTCCGGTACAATTTGTGCTGTTTTATAAGGAAATTAGCTGGTAAATTTTATTGAGCATCTTGCAGAACTAGCCACAGTTATTCTGGAGACTTTGACTTTTGTACTTGCTTCTTATTTTGCAGCAAAACCCAGCAGCCTTCACTGTGTTTTTTGTCTGAAAAGTGGTCTCTTACGTAATATGCTACTTTCTTTAATGACATTTTTACGATTCAATGCACACTTCCAGGTTCACTGACACTGACTCTGGATCCATATGATGGATGTTTTGGATACCCCGAGTATTTTTTGGTGGACTGCTAGATGTATTTTTCAAGCCTGGAGAACCCCAAGCCCAACAAGAAGCCGTGGTTAGTGTTCATTTTTTCCCAGTTCTTCGGGAAGCCCACCAGTGGGCGGAGCACCTAGTCAGCACAAAACCCAGTGGATTTAACAGTATGGCTCAGTTTGTGGAACTGTTCATGAGGAACTTTGGGAGTCCAGAGGACATCCCTGACCTGGATGATCTTTTGGGAAGTGCCAACCTGTCTGGCAGACCTGTCTTGCCATTTCCTGAGTACTACGACAGGGAGGCCTCCTCATCTCTGGAGCTCCAGCCCGAGACTCACGAGGTGGTCTCACCTGCAGAGCTCCAGCCAGAGGTCAACGTGGCTACCTCATCTCCCTTGCTCCTGCCTGAGACACATGAGGTGGTCTCAGCTCCTGAGCTCCTGTCTGTGACACACAAGGTGGTCTCAGCTCCCGAGCTCCTGCCTGAGACACATGAGGTGGACTCATCTCCAGAGCTCCTGCCTGAGACACACAAGGTGGTCTCATCTCCAGAGCTCCAGCCGGAGGTCAACCAGGCGACCTCATCTCCTAAGCTCCTGCCTGAGACACACAAGATGGTCTCATCTCCAGAGCTCCTGCCTGAGACCCACGAGATGGTCTCACCTGCAGAGCTAACACCGGAGGTCAACATGGCGACCTCCTCTCAAGTCATGTTCCTGTCAGAGGTCAGCGAGGCGACCTCTTCTCCAGAGCTCCAGCTGGAGGTCAACATGGTGACCTCCTCTCATGTCATGTTCCTGCTGGAGGTCAACATGGCAACCTTCTTTCAAGTCATGTTCCTGCCGGAGGTCAATGAGACGACTTCCTCTCCAGAGCTCCAGCCGGAGGTCAACAAGGCAACCTCCTCTCCAAAGCTCCAGCCTGAGGTCCACGAGGTGACCTCTCCAGAGCTCCAGCCGGAGGTCAACGAGGCGACCTCCTCTCCAGAGGCTAAGCCATGTTCCCTTCCACGCCGAGTTCCTGTCCGAGACCGACCAGGCGGCCTCACAAACCAAGTTCCTGTCCGAGACTGACCAGGCGGCCTCACAAACCGAGTTCCTGTCCGAGACTGACCAGATGGCTTCCCAAGCCAAGTTCATGCCCGAGGTCGACGAGACGGCCCACCACGTTTTGCTCACGCCTGGGGCCGACAAGATGGCTCACAGCACTCGGCTCATGCCTGAGGCTGACGAGACTGCTTACCACGCTATGCTCACGTCACAGTCCTATGACACGGCTTTCCAAGCGTTGTTCCTGCCTCATGTCCATGGACAATGCCTACCTCGGGACCTGGGGAGCAGAATGGACAATCTTGCCCAGAGGCTCAGGACCACCAGAGGTGGTAAAGATTTTAGCGCTTCAGGAGCAGTGCCTTTGGTGGGGGTCTCTGTTACGATTCTGTTATGGCAATCAGCGCGAGCAACGTTCGCGTCCAGGTTCAGTGACACTGACACTGTTTATAAGTAAAACGTGTGTTCTGTTTTGGTTTATGTCCTGTCTCTGCCCCTGTGATGTCATTGGTTCCTCCCTCATGTCTCAGCTGTCTTGTGTTACTTCCTTAATTACAGTGTGTATTTAAAGCCCTTGTGTTTCCGTGTTCGGCGCAAAGTATTTGCTCAGTTACGGTGTGTGCTGTCATTACCAAGATTTTGTTCCTCATTTTGTTTCCTAGTCTTTGATCTTGTTTCCATCCTCACATTCTCGTCTCTTGCCTAGCCCCATTAATGCCTGTTTGTAAATCGCTTGACCTACGCCTGTTTTTCGACCACGATATCTGCCTTACGTTTTGTCTGCTGGTGTTCCTAATTAACTGACTTTATACTACACTTGCATCCGTTTGATCCCCCAATCATTACAGACATACAAACATTTTTCCGTAACATTTTATTTTGTGCTAGAAAACTAATGTTTGGGAATCTAAAATGTTTTTTTGTACTGACTTGATAATGTAGAAGTCATAAAACAAAAAAATGTATAACAATGTTTGTACTAAAAATAATAGGGTGCCTAAAACTTTTGCACAGTACTGTAATTAAATATATTTTTGTCATCTGAATTCATAGGGGTGGCAATAATTGTGCCAAAATATATATTTAACAAAGATTTTTTTTTTCTGTGTCTGTGTTGTGTTTGCAATTGTTTAATATCCATGAGAGCAGAGTATTTTTGTGAATTTTTTTTTAACAAAAGATCAACAGGTTAAAGAATAAAGACAATTTTTCACAGCCTTCTTTGCTCATGTTTACCAAGGGTGCCAATATTAGTGGAGGGCACTGTATTTGAACTTAACTCCAGTTCCAATGAATATGAATAGTAACCCCAGTGGCCTATTTGAGTGAGACTACATCAGCTATTATTATGTCCCTCTCTGAAACTACCATTCAAGTTTCATGAGAATAGCTTAATGGGAACCTTGTCAAATGCTTGCTAAAACCTGATTGGTTGATGGCGGCTGTGTTTTGTCAGTAATTATGAATCATAAAAATCCATGTACAGATTAGCCCATAGATAAACCATACCAAAGTCCAGCTTGATCAGCCTTATGGTTCTGAACAGCTATTTGAACTTAAACCCCATTCCTATGTATGACCACACCCAAAACTTTGCAATCATCCCCAGAACCTTGTGCTGAACATGTATTTCCAGTTCAAATCCATATGACCCATCATGAATTATAGCTATTTGAGTAAACCATCTCCACCTCCTTAGAATTGACTGATGTTTGGTGGACATACTGTTTATAAATGTCAACATGTTTTTTTATAATTACTGAGGCTCACACTCTCCTGAGTAGTTTGACAATTGGTCAGAATTCCTAGGACTAGTTTGCAAAATTATGTTTTTGCATATTATGCAAATTAGGAAAACATCTAAGTGGGTTGAGATAAATGGTGAGATATGGACCAAAACGTAAACACTTGCGATGATCCGGCCAATCTTGCTTGTTTAGTAATTGGAGGGATTACTACCTGTTGACCAGTTTTCATTTCGCTATGAATTACTTACGGTCTGCATGTTTTGTTTTAAGGCAGAAAAATAATAAATATAGCTGCAAGTGTTGATCTGCGGGGTCCAAGTCTTAGCAAACATCGTCCCCAGTGGCCTGTCCTTGCCAATATACATAGAACAATAAAAACCATATATGACCATATTTATTAAGTTTTGTTACAATAGCTCAGTGTGGAGTGCCGGCTCAGAGCTGATTGGCAGAAGGCAGCCATGCTTTTGAAGTACAACCCAATTCCAAAAAAGTTGGGACACTGTGTAAAATGTAAATAAATACAGAATGCAATGATTTGCAAATCTCATAAACCCATATTTTATTCATAGAACAGAACAGAACAAAGAAAACATATCAAATGTTTAAACTGAGGAAATATACCATTTTAAGGAAAAAATATGGTCATTTTGAATTTGATGGCAGCAAAAGGTCTCAAAAAAGTTGTGACAGGGCCATGTTTACCACTGTGTATCATCCCCTCTTCTTTTAACAATAGTCCGTATATGTCTGGGAACTGAAGAGACCAGTTGCTAGAGTTTTGGGAGAGGAATGTTGTCCCATTCGTGTCTGATACAGGATTCTAGCTGCTCAACAGTCCTGGGTCTTCTTTGTCGTATTTTCCGTTTCATGATGCGACAAATGTTTTCAACTGGTGAAAGGTCTGGACTGCAGGCAGGCCAGTTCAGCACCCAGGCTCTTCTACTACGAAGCCATGCTATTGTAATAGATACAGTATGTGGTTTAGCATTGTCTTGCTAAAATATGCAAGACCTTCCCTGAAAAAGCCATTGTCTGGATGGAAGCATATGTTGCTCTAAAACCTGTGTATACCTTTCAGCATTGCTGGTGCTTTACCAGATGTGCATGCTGCCCATTTCATAGGCACTAATGCACCCCCATACCATCAGAGATCCAGGCTTTTGAACTGAGTGCTGATAACAAGCCGGATGGTCCCTCTCCTCTTTAGTCCAGAGGACACGGCATCCATGGTTTCCAAAAACAATTTCAAATTTCGATTTGTCTGACCACAGAACAGTTTTCTACTTTGCCTCAGTCCATTTTAAATGAGATTTGGCCCAGAGAAGAGGGTGACATTTCTGGATCATGATCGCATATGGCTTCTTCTTTGCATGATAGAACTTTAACCTGTATTTGTGGATGGCACGGCGAACTGTGTTCCTCCAGGACCATGGTGCTACATAAAACAACACACTAAACCACATGAGACGACACAGAACTAAAGAGCTACACATTCTACATAAAGTGCACGTGCAAACAACACAAGACAGTACAGTAACTGCTAAAGCAGGACAATGTGCACAGTAAGTAACAGTGTCGTGCCGACAAGTACACAGTTCTAGTGTGAAAGTGTCAAGTATACAGGCAGTGTAAAAAGAGTGCAGAAGAATAACAATATAATTAAAAAGATGATATGAACCTAGACATAACATAATATGACATACATACATACATACATAGTATTCAGCAGATTAGCCTATACCATATATGGACATAGCAGTTATTGCGGTAGCAGCCAGGTAAAAGTGTATGATAGTAACAAGAATTTAAACATAATATTTAGTTTAAAGTTTAGCAGCAAAAGTAAAGGTGGCCGTTGCAAAATGTGCAAAAATTGCAAGGGGAGTGGGATGGTGTTCAATTCAGTGTGTGTGTGTGTGTCAGTCCAGTCTCTGAGTATTGAAGAGTCTGATGGCTTGGGGGAAGAAACTGATACACAAACTGGTCATGAGGGCCTGAATGCTTCGGTATCTTTTTCCAGATGGCAGGAGGGTGAAGAGTGTGTGTGAGGGGTGTGTGGGATCATCCACAATGCTGATGGCTTTGCGAATGCAGCATGTGGTGTAAATGTCTGTGATGGTGGGAAGAGAGACCCCGATGATCTTCTCAGCTGTCCTCACTACCCGCTGCAGGGTCTTACGATCCGATACGGTGCAATTTCCGAACCAGGCAGTGATACAGCTGCTCAGGATGCTCTGAACAGTTCCTTTGTAGAATGTGGTGAGGATGGGGGGGGAGGGAGATGGCCTTCTTCAGCCTTCTCAGAATGTACAGACACTGCTGGGCTTTCTTAGTGATGGGGCTGGTGTTGAGGGACCAGGTGAGGTTCTCCGCCAGGTGGACACCAAGGAATTTGGTGCTCTTGATGATCTCCACGGAGGTGCTGTCGATGTTCAGCAGAGAGTGGTCGCTCTGTGCTCTCCTGAAGTCAGCAACCATCTCTTTTGTTTTGTCCACATTCAGAGACAGGTTGTTGGCTCTGCACCAGTCCGTTAGCCACTGCACCTCCTCTCTGTATGCTGACTCGTCATTCTTGCTGATGAGACCCACCATGGTCATGTCATCGGCGACCTTGATGATGTGATTCGAGCTGTGCATTGCTGCACAGTCATGAGTCAGCAGAGTGAACAGCAGTGGACTGAGCACACAGCCCTGGGGAGCACCAGTGCTCAGTGTGGTGGTGCTGGAGATGCTGTTCCCGATCCGGACTGACTGAGGTCTCCCAGTCAGGAAATCCAGGATCCAGTTGCAGAGGGAGGTGTTCAACCTTTCCAATCAGGTGCTGAGGAATTATTGTGTTGAATGCTGTTCATGAAGTCTATGAACAGCATTTGAACATAGATGTCCTTTTTGTCTAGGTGGGTGAGGGCCAGATGTAGGGTGGTGGAGATGGCATCGTCTGTTGAACGGTTGGGACGATATGTGAATTGCTGGGGATCCAGTGAGGGTGGTAGCAGGGTCTTGATGTGCCTCATGACGAGCCTCTCGAAGGACTTCATGATGATGGGTGTGAGTGCAACGGGATGGTAGTCATTGAGGCAGGACACTGAAGACTTCTTCGGCATGGGGACAATGGTGGTGCCCTTGAAGCATGTTGGAACGATGGCGCTGCTCAGGGAGATGTTGAAGATGTCAGTGAGAACATCTGCCAGCTGGTCGTCCTTGCCGTCACATCATTCTGCGCCTCAAACTGAGCATAGAAGATGATGAATGAACCAAGCCCATCTAGATGAATGGCGGCATCTGGAACTCTGTTGCTGAGCCACGTCTCTGTGAAAACAAAGACGCAGCAGTCTCTAAACTCACGCCGCGTTGCCTGCTGGAGTCGGATGTAGTCCAATTTATTGTCCAGGGAGCAGACATTGGAGAGCAGGATGGACAGGAGAGCCGGTCGGCTAGGGTTTGTTTTTAGCCTAGCATGGACCCCCGCCCTTTTGCCGCACTTCTGCTTCCTCGCACACCACTTACGACGTCCCCTCCCGGGCCACCGGCATCAGGGAATGCTGTGCTCTGGAGGCCTGGTCCCCGCAGCACGCCGAGAACACGTAGCTTCTCCAGCAAATCATCATGCAGGTTGGTTGTTGCATGATTTCTGTATTTTAGCAGTGTCTGGCGATGGTATACGTGAACACTGACTGCTTGGATGTCCATGTGCTGTAAACAGTCGAGCTGAGAAACAAAAATAGCACCATTTTGGATCCGGAGAGGCTGCTGCCGTGCCGCCATCTTGGACTGCAATGCTCCAAGTCTTCAAAGTCTTCACAATTTTATGTTGAGGATGTTATAGCAGACACACTGAGACAAGAGGACCCAAGCACAGAACACAGGTGTACAGGGTTAACGGGTTTTATTTAAGGATAAAGGTAGCTGGAATGTGTGAAGGGGGTGGATGTATAGTGTGGTCTAGATGGGATTCAAACCTTAGTTTGCCACAGGAAAGTCGGACGTGCAGCCAATGCGCCACAGTGCTCAAACTCCGGTTGCCGGTGTGGGAGCCAGCTGCTGAGCTGGAGAACCCACTGGGAAGGCGAGGCTGAGTGTAGCAGGAAGTGAGCCGGGAGTGAGTGGTAAACCTGGGACACGAGGAGGCAAAACACGCTGAGCACAGGGAAATACAACACGGGAAAACAACACGGAATACTGTCAACAAACAAAATGCGAGTAGAGCCGGAAGTTACTGCACTGAAAGCTGGAAAAATCTGGTGAAGAGTGACTGAGGAACCGGGGTATTTGTACACTGCTGATGAGGTGAATTGATGAGGAGCAGGTGAAACCGCTGATTCAGCCATAGGACCACAAAAAGAACATCATATCTATGGTCAACCATGGTGGTGAAAGTGTGATGGTGTGAGGATGCTTTGCTGCTTCAGGGCCTGGAGAACATGCAATGAAACATGAATTCTGCTCTCTACCAGAAAATCCTAAAGGAGAATGTCTGGTCTTCAGTCCATAAGTTCAAACTCAAGCACAACTGGATTATGCAGCAAGACAATGATCCAAAGCATAGGAGTAAGTTCTAGTCCTAGAAGTAAGTGAAGGACTGATCTCCAGTTATGGGAAGCGTTTGGTTACCGTTATTGCTGCTAAATGTGGCACAACCAGATTTTAAGTTTAAGGGTCAATTAGTTTTTCACATTTGTGATAGGTGTTGGATAACATTATTGTTTCAATAAAATAAATAAATAAAAACTGTATTGTGTATTTCCTCAGATTGCTTTTGTTTTATGTTCATTGCTGTTGTTTCATGTTTTATATTTCGTTTGAAGATCGAAATCTATTTAGTATGAGATATACACAAAAACAGAAAAAATCAGAAAAAATACTTTTTCACAGCACTGTAGTAGTGAATCCATAATCAAACCTATCATTCTAGTTTTGTGACAATAGCCTGAATGTTAATTGGCTGATGGTGGCCATGTTTTTTTAAGTAATTAGGTCATCATCAAAATTCCACTTACAGATTAGCACAATGATGCACCATACCAAATTTCAGCTTGATCGGACTTATGGTTCCTGAGGAACAGTTATCTGACCTTAGCTCGGCATCTACACAGTTTAGGCATGCCTAATTAGGCATGGTAGCTAACTAGCAAGCTAAGGCTGTTAAATTGTTTGTTAGCAAGCCAACTTCAGTGATGTGATAGTTACGTACATGAGATGACTACAAAGATGGGGCTCCTCTGACCAATTTTTTTCTGTAACCACAACAGTCTTCTGTTGGCACCTCCTGCTTGCAAAAAACATACCAGGAGTCTATACTGATTTTTAAGAGCAAGCAATTTGTTTTCTAAAATGCCATGTGCTGATGTCAGAGTGATGTGTCTCATTCAGGAGTCCATTAGCCTGGCTAGCTAGCTGGCCATAAACTGTTAGCTGTGCACTATGTTGTTTGAATGAGACTAAATACAAGGAGGAATAATTAAAGTCAATTAAATATAAAAATCTAATAGTTTTTGAATTTTGAGAAGATGGGGCCCCAACTGAAAATTTTGCCTAGGGCACCAAATAGATTAGCCCCACCACTAAGGCATAGTTTATTAATCAGGTGTTATTAAGTGTTACCTATCACCCATCTACTTTATGAAAAAGACACAAGTTATCCACAGTATTCAACAGTGGAATATAACACATTGCACTTTCTCCTGAGCTGCAAGATGCACAGCATATATAACAGTTCTATGTGAGAAAACCCAGGTTTAAAAACTTCAAGTCAGTTCGACTTGAAGTTTGGCTCAACCTTTTCGAACAAATTGGAGTTATCATCTCTATGAGATTCCATACGCGGGACCAATTCATCCTGGGTGATCAGTCCAACATTAAACCCACCAAGGAATAACACCACTACATGGTACACAAAGCAGATACCCATATGCAAAATACATTAAATGCTTACACAATTTAAGAACAAAATACATGTACAAGTGAAATACTTTGTATCCTACAACGGCATTTTAGGGCCACTGTTTAAAAAAATAAAAATACAAGTCATAATATTTCGGAAAAAAAAAGTCACAATAGTTTGAGAAAAAGTCATAATATTACGAGAAAATAGTAATATTTTGAGAATAAAGCTATAATATTTAATGAAAAAAGTCATAATACTATGACAGACACTGTTCATTTGCAATTAGTGATGCCCACAATACTCCATAAAAGTTCAAGTTCACAGACAGCTGGGAGCATGAAATGAACGATTAGGGTAAAGGCTGAAAGGCAGATGTGGAAGTTATTTGACTTTAAATGAAAGATCAGGGTAAAGTATGAAAGGTAGATGTTGTTGTGAAACGTGCACACAAATCATTCAATTTACATGTCTAAAATAGCTATTTTTCATTCATTCTTTACCGAAAATGTAGCCTGCATCAGCCAGTTTTATTGAGATTTGAAAAACAGTTGTGATCATTACATAATGAATTTTAAGAAGAGAGAGGGTAACGAGAACACAGGGACAATAGAAACTTGAAACGCAGTGTTATTTAATGTGTTGACATAATTTCCACTGAAACAGGAAGTTAGGGCGACACATATTGAGTGGCTCCGCCCCCTTTTAAAATAGCCAATAATGTTTAGCTTCCCTCACAGCCCGGGCTAAGCCATCTTTTTTTCTTTCTTTTTTATTTGATTCAATAACATGGTCAAATACAAAGCAAAAATAAGTCAATTGCATTGTTTAACAGTTCAGAGAATGTGAAATAAAATAAAAAACAAAAGTAACAACAACAATAGAAAAGAACATTTTAATCTTTGGACAGTTACATGAATTTGAAAATATTTAGATTTTTTACTGTTTTCATAAGTTTCTTGTTTTGTATTCTCATGTTTGAAAGTATATCTTAATATCAATGTTACAGAAAATAATATATGAGGGTTTTTTTTTTTAGTTCCTCACTACCCAGCAAAAACTCGTTGAAAAGATGTTGAAAAGACAACTTTGCTCAACAACATTGAGATTTGGTTGAAATTTGACAGATGAAAAGCCGTCTTTTTCAAGCTGTTTCAACAACTTGAATTCAACCTAATTTCAACCATGAATTCATGATTATATATTATATTCATTATATTTGTATATCATCATATTATATTAATAATTACTCCCAAAATATGACAATTGACAAAAGTGCCAATAAAACATTTACTGACACGTCAGTGAGCCGCCAGACCGTCCAGGGCAGTGGTCAGGAACATGTGGCTCTTTGACAAAAATCATGTGGCTTGCCAGGTGTGTCACCCTTCACCAACATATCATCGTTAAAAACTTAGACACATCACCAGAGATCAGTTTCCTGCAGAAAATGCAAAGTCAATTACAATTCCATTGTCATACAGCCTACCGAAGTTAATGAAAAGTCAGTTTACAATAATATATTTCAAGTTGTTCCGGTATTCTGACAATCTGTCCTACCCGCTCAGGATGTGCTACTGATAATTCAAGCTGTCATGTTAATCTAACAAAATGTGCTCCTTTCTCAGAATGAACTACCACCTTAATAAAGGGTGTGGAAAAAGGGGTAGCACATCTTGTCAGCTCTAAACATCTATCAGAATGAACTACCACCTTAATAAAGGATGTAGAAACAGAGGTAGCACATCTTGTGAACTCTGAACACATATCAGAATGAACTACACATTAAAAAGGCTGTTGAAACAGGGGTAGTACATCTTGTCAGCTCTAAACACTTATCTGAATGATCTACCACCTTAATAAAGGATTTAGAAACAGGGGTTACACATCTTCTCAGCTCTAAACACCTACAGTGGGGGGGAAAAGTATTTGATCCCCTGCTGATTTTGTATGTTTGCCCACTGACAAAGAAATGATCAGTCTATAATTTTAATGGTAGGTGTATTTTAACAGTGAGAGACAGAATAACAACAAAAAAATATCCAGAAAAACGCATTTCAAAAAAGTTATAAATTTATTTGGAATTTAATGAGTGAAATAAGTATTTGACCCCTTTGACTTAGTACTTGGTGATAAAACCCTTGTTGGCAATCACAGAAGTCAGACGTTTCTTGTAGTTGGCCACCAGGTTTGCACACATCTCAGGCGGGATTTTGTCCCACTCCTCTTTGCAGATCCTCTCCAAGTCATTAAGGTCTCGAGGCTGACATTTGGCAGCTTGAACCTTCAGCTCCCTCCACAGATTTTCTATGGGATTAAGGTCTGGAGACTGGCTAGGCTACTCCAGGACCTTAATGTGCTTCTTCTTGAGCCACTCCTTTGTTGCCTTTGCTGTGTGTTTTGGGTCATTGTCATGCTGGAATACCCATCCACGACCCATTTTCAATGCCCTGGCTGAGGGAAGGAGGTTCTCACCCAAGATTTGATGGTACATGGCCCCGTCCATCGTCCCTTTGATGCAGTGCAGTTGTCCTGTCCCCTTAGCAGAAAAACACCCCTAAAGCATAATGTTCCCACCTCCATGTTTGACAGTGGGGATGGTGTTCTTGGGGTCATAGGCAGCATTCCTCCTCCTCCAAACACAGCGTGTTGAGTTGATGCCAAAGAGCTCGATTTTGGTCTCATCTGACCACAACACTTTCACCCAGTTCTCCTCTGAATCATTCAGTCAATCTTCAGACGGGCCTGTACATGTGCTTTCTTGAGCATGGGGACCTTGCGGGCGCTGCAGGATTTCAGTCCTTCATGGCATAGTGTGTTACCAATTGTTTTCTTGGTGACTATGGTCCCAGCAGCCTTGAGATCATTAACAAGATCCTCCTGTGTAGTTCTGGGCTGATTCCTCACCATTCGCATGATCATTGAAACTCCATGAGGTGAGATCTTGCATGGAGCCCCAGACCGAGGGAGACTGACAGTTATTTTGTGTTCCTTCCATTTGTGAATAATTGCACCAACTGTTGTCACCTTCTCACCAAGCTGCTTGGCGATGGTCTTGTAGCCTATTCCAGCCTTGTGTAGGTCTACAATCTTGTCCCTGACCTCCTTGGATAGCTCTTTGGTCTTGGCCATGGTGGAGAGTTTGGAATCTGATTGATTGATTGCTTCTGTGGACAGGTGTCTTTTATAAAGGTAACGAGCTGAGATTAGGAGCACTCCCTTTAAGAGAGCTCGTTACCTGTGTAAAAGACACCTGGGAGCCAGAAATCTTGCTGATTGATAGGGGATCAAATACTTATTTCACTCATTAAAATGCAGATCAATTTATAACTTTTTTGAAATGCGTTTTTCTGGATTTTTTTGTTGTTATTCTGTCTCTCACTGTTAAAATACACCTACCATTAAAATTATAGACTGATCATTTCTTTGCCAGTGGGCAAACGTACAAAATCAGCAGGGGATCAAATACTTTTTTCCCTCACTGTATCAGAATGAACTGCCACCTTAAAAGGGATGTAGAAACAGGGGTAGCACATCTTGTCAGCTCTAAACACCTATCAGAATGAACTACCACCTTAATAAAGGATGTAAAAACAGGTGCAGCATATTTAAGCAAAATTAAAAACCGGAAGAAATAAAACAATGGACCCTCTCACCCAGAGAACCCAAAAGGCCTCTGGACCAAAATGTTATTAACTAACTTCACTCATAGACACTGAGGAGCCACTTAAATCCAGCTTGTTGCATCTGCCTTATTTCAAACAATTCTGCATCAGTAGGGTGAGTGTTAAAGACATCCCTGACCCAGGGCCAAACCCTCTCAAACACAGAAACTGCTCTCAAATGCGGTGATTTAGGCCTTTGGGTCAGACCAGATTGTTTACTCAGAAGGTAAGTCCAAAGATCCTCACCATTAAGGCCAATAAATTCTGGAAGAAAGGGGGGGGGGCTACCAGAAGCAATAACTGTGGAAATGAATACATCTTTAAACAATTGCAATTACCTATTTTCTGCCAAGTTTTCTTCTATTTTCTTCACATGTATAACCATTAAGTTGCCACTAATTGTTCCATTTATTTAACATGTATGAGTATAGTAGCACTAGGAGGATCATTGTGTTTTAATATTAGTAGTGTACTTAATAATAGTCAATATATGTGGTGTGTGGTGTGTGTGTGTTCTTTGAGTGATTTCCTAAAGGATAAGAGTAAGGAAATTTGGGTAGAATGTTGTGGTATGTTCATGTAATATTTCAGGACAAAGTTTAATCCACACATCATTGAAGAGTGTGGAACCACCCATCTGCAGAGACAATGGGCTGATTAGCATAATAGGTGGAGAATCTGGCTAACACCCCGCTCTAAGACAATGTTTGATTGGAGGAAACATTCTGGGCTGGACTAGCCAAGAAAAGTGTTACAATCCTAAGAACGCCAAAGGAAAGCTTTTTTTCTCTCTTACACTCTCCTTCTCGGAATGCTTCGCTCTTACTGCTCAGACCTCTCAGCTCATCAGAAGGATGGAGTTGGCAGAGGGTCTCCAGAGCCATCAGAGAATTCTCTCCAATCAACGTCGGGGACATCAGATCATGTTACATCAGCCTGGAGACCCAGCCAAGAGCCACTGCCAGCTCTTCAAACCTCCCACCTTCATTCCACTCGGCATTCCGTTTAGTCTTCCGAGATGCCACTCAAACGCCGACCAGAGCACTGACGACACCACAACGTAACAAGGAAATCCCTGCTACACAGCTATTCAAAAGGCAAACGCAATACCCCAGAATCTAGCTAATCTGGTGCCTATAATAAGTTTAAGCCCTTCTAAAGGAAGTGAAGATAAATAATAAAGATGCACCGATCGACCGCCCAGGGACCGGAATCTGCCGATTTTCCGCATGCCTCAGCCCAGACCAGTGATGTCCGTGTTATTGCCAGCGGCACAGGCAATAACATCACAGCCACGCTCACAGCCGCATGTAAACATGTTGTAGGCAAAAACGCGAAAACCCATTGACCTACTGGAGGATCAACAAAGATCGTTTCCCTGCGCTTGCTCCACTTGCCCGAGCCTATACCTCTCTGCTCCATGTACAAGCGTTGAAAGTGATGGCTTGTTTAGCTTGGCTGGACATGTGATAGATGAAAGGAGAAACCAATTATCAGGTGACAAGGCAGAGATGCTTCTGTTTGTGAAGAAAAACTTGCCATTAATGCTCAAGTATAATATGTTGGCAACAAACAAAAGGTGCTCTGTGTAACGCTTTACACAGAGAGGCCGGATAGCTTGCCTGAATGGTTGTAGCCAGGTGTAAGCAAAACTCACGTATCTGATATTTCACAGTGGTTTATTATCAGCGTTGTCGATCCCCCGCACACATGGGGCAGTTTGCAAAACACTCCACTAACAACTGTGTTACTGAACATAAATAAAACAGGGCAAAGAGCAACAGAAATATAACCAGGCTTTACATGCATACATGCGATGATCACAGCTCGCGCTCCGTCTACCGACTGCCCACTCATCAGTGAGGGAGTAAGAGAGAGTGTTCTGCCTTAAAGGAGCAGTCACTAATTCTACTTGTTACACTTATTTAATTATTAGCCACTGCACCTATTCATATTTGGAAGAATTTTATATTATATTTATATTTAATATTTATACACTTCAGTTTTGTTCATAGGCTTGTAATCTTTAGACTTTTGTGAGACGAGTAAAAAAAAGAAAAAAGTCAATTTATAAACATAGTGGAAAATGATATCTGTTTTGTTATATAAAGCAACTCATTTTCAGTTAATTGTTATTTCTACCTCTTTCCAGTCACAGAGCACTTTATTTTGAGAGTTGTTTAAGTGAGAGAAAATCCTGTAACTTAGTGCAGTTTGGGGGAAATTGTAATGTTTAATAATTCTTTTATTATGAAAATAAAATTTTGCATTGAAGAAAAGTATATTTTTGTTTGTATATGCTGTCAATTATAGTTCTTAGAAAGAAAATTGGAATCGGCAGATCACACTTACAAAAAAATCGGAATCGGCCAAAAAAATTGCAATCGGTGCAGCCCTAATAAATAAATAAGTTGATGGTTCGTTCAGATCATGGTCTGTGAAATAGCATGCAATGCTAGAAACTCGGAACTTCATTCACTCTGCTGAAAGCCATTTTCACCCCTGTTTATGTGTGTGTGTGTGTGTGTGTGTGTGTGTGTGTGTTTATGTGCTAGATTAGTTTCTGTGTCGTAGAATAGTTCAATAAAGTCTCGTCTGATCTTAAATATACGTGTTCTTATTGCTTACAAGTGTCTTATTGCTTACTTGAATTGCGATCCTGCTACATGCTCTTAGAATAATATTTCACTATGTTTAGGATATTATTGCCGGTGACCACGGAGGTAATATCTAATGCATAATGAATGAATACCCTGTTCAACTTATAGTTGGACGAATAGTTGATCAGTAATACTAAATTAGCCAAATTTCCCCTTACGAGCTGATCTGCTAGTGTCTCCTACATATTTGGAGGAGACTACAGGTAGCTCAATTTAAACAACTAATCTTACTTACATAAAATGGTGGAGAATGTAACAATTTAACCCGAACAGCTAATTTTCCCAACACAATAGTGAAGATTGCAGGCAATTCAATCTAGACTGTAAGCATTGAGTCACGTGTGTATCTTTTCTATTATTGTGTATAACAGATCAGAGACGGAATAGACGAGTGATGTGTGAATGTGTGACATACACAATGTGTGCCGGCTTGCTGTGTGAATGGATGTAAAGTGATAGCCTGGTCTGCTTCTCTAGTGTTAACCCGCAGTAAATAATAATTAAAAGTGCCCCTCGTAGGACGAAGAAATCTCCTCTCAGTGTGGCAAGGATAAGAATATTGAGTATATTAAGAATATTTATTCTTCCTAAAAGGCTGTATGTATAGCTAAATTGATGCATTGTGTGTTCCAATGTTAGTCATACAGCTATCGTAATAATTAAAATTGCCTCTGTCAGAACAAAGAAATCTTCTCACAGTACGGTAAAAATAGAGAGTTGAGCGTGTTCCTCAGTCTTTTTTGAAAGGCATCATGTTATAGATAAATTACATTTAAATTTAACACAGTAAGTTATTGTTATTTATTATTGTTATTGTTATTTAAAGATAATAAGTCATAAGAGTTTAATCAACCCCTTTTTTATTGACACAACATTTAATTTCTTCTGATTTTCGAATTTTTGAATTTCTTTCTAGTTTCTCTTATTCACAGGACAAGTTTCCTCCATCAAGAAGATTTTTGTTATTTCTTCTGTTTTCTCCTTTAGTCGTTTGTTTTGATTTGTATTGCAGGAAGAAAGACTTCACCCACTAGTCATTCTCCCTCAGCGAGACCACAAGTCCTCAACACACACCACTAGAGGTTTACAATCACTAAACAACACTTAGCTGTCCCACTACACCTAGGCTCCCATTCATTATAAAGATCTGTGTCAGTCTCTCCAACGCCAGGCTCCCCCACAACGTGCCAATATGCCTCACGTCGCAGACTGCATCACCCACTGGGAAGACTTAGAGGCATGGCTGAGCAGTGCGACAGACTGCCTCACACCCAAGGTCTTCGAACTGTTAATTTTATTAATACTAGTGACAATTCTAAGAAGACTCCTAACCCATGATCAGTGACAGAGTTCCAGTCACCAGGAGCTAAACCAAATCACTGGCTTCCTAAGCCACGTCCTTCTATCCCAGCTGAAACTAAGTGACAAGCACATCACCTACCTTCAAGAGGAGATGACACGTGCCCAAAGACGCATAGACAAGCTAGAAGAGAAAGTCCAGGACCAACCCAAAAGGTCATATGAAATGGAGCAAGAGACAAACAAAGAAATTACAAAGCAAAAAAAAATGTTAGCAGCTACTCAGAAAGAAAAGGATGAAGCTATAGCTGCCCAGAGGGACCTAACAGGCAAACTCCAATATGCCAAGCAACTATTGGAGAAAGCCAAATCGGAAATTGAAGTCAAGAACACCAAGATCAAGGCCCCAGGGTGCGAAGTTTCCTTGACAGACAGCTGATCCACATCAGATTAGATTATCATCTACTCTGTCAGGCGCTGATTCAGGAATTTGCAGACCCAGGGTCTGAACATGGACTGCTAGCCGCCCCGGAAACCAAACAGGGTCGGCAAGAGCATCCCCAAGCCTACTACAACCGGCTCCGACAAACCTACTTTGGGGCATGTAATGAGCTGGAACTGGAAGAGGAGATGAACTTCAATACCCTCTTCCTAAGGAACCTGCATCCTGGAGTAAGCCATCACCTAGGTGTCATTACCTGCCCTCGCATGAAACAGGGGGACTGAAACAGATTGACATGGTTCAGACCACTTACAGTATCTCACAAAAGTGAGTACACCCCTCACATTTTTGTAAATATTTTATTATATCTTTTCATGGGACAACACTAACGAAATGACACTTTGCTAAAATGTAAAGTAGTGAGTGTACAGCTTGTACAACAGTGTAAATTTGCTGTCCCCTCAAAATAACTCAACACACAGCCATTAATGTCTAAACCGCTGGCAACAAAAGTGAGTACACCCCTAAGTGAAAATGTCCAAATTGGGCCCAAAGTGTCAATATTTTGTGTGGCCACCATTATTTTCCAGCACTGCCTTAACCCTGTTAGGCATGGAGTTCACCAGAGCTTCACAGGTTGCCACTGGAGTCCTCTTCCACTCCCCCATGATGACATCACAGAGCTGGTGGATGTTAGAGACCTTGCACTCCTCCACCTTCCATTTGAGGATGCCCCAAAGATGCTCAATAGGGTTTAGGTCTGGAGACATGCTTGGCCAGTCCATCACCTTTACCCTCAGCTTCTTTAGCAAGGCAGTGGTCGTCTTGGAGATGTGTTTGGGGTCGTTATCATGTTGGAATAGTGCCCTGCGGCCCGGTTTCCGAAGGGAGGGGATCATGCTCTGCTTCAGTATGTCACAGTACATGTTAGCATTAGCTCCCCAGTGCCAGCAGCACTCATGCAGCCCCAGACCATGACACTCCCACCACCATGCTTGACTGTAGGCAAGACACACTTGTCTTTGTACTCCTCACCTGGTTGCCGCCACACACGATTGACACCATCTGAAACAAATAAGTTTATCTTGGTCTCATCAGACCATGGGACATGGTTCCAGTAATCCATGTCCTTAGTCTGCTTGTCTTCAGCAAACTGTTTGTGGGCTTTCTTGTGCATCATCTTTAGAAGAAGCTTCCTTCTGGGACAACAGCCATGCAGACCAATTTTATGCAGTGTGCAGCGTATGGTCTGAGCACTGACAGGCTGACCCCCCACCCCTTCAACCTCTTCAGCAATGCTGGCAGCACTCCTACGTCTATTCTGCAAAACCAACCTCTGGATATAATGCTGAGCACGTGCACTCAACTCCGTTGGTCGACCATGGCGAGGCCTGTTCTGAGTGGAACCTGTCCTGTTAAACCGCTGTATGGTCTTGGCCACTGTGCTGCAGCTCAGTTTCAGGGTGTTGGCAATCTTCTTATAGTCTAGGCCATCTTTATGTAGAGCAACAATTCTTTTTTTCAGATCCTCAGAGAGTTCTTTGCCATGAGGTGCCATGTTGAACTTCCAGTGACCAGTATGAGAGAGTGTGACAGCGATAATAGCAAACTTAACATATCTGCTCCCTATTCACACCTGAGACCTTGTAACACTAACGAGTCACATTAAACCGGCGAGTGAAAATGGCTAATTGGGCCCAATGTATTTTTTTTTTTTTTTTTTTTTTTTTTGCCAGTGGTTTAGACATTAATGACTGTGTGTTGTGTTATTTTGAGGGGACAGCAAATTTACACTGTTATACAAGCTGTACACTCACTACTTTACATTGTAGCAAAGTGTCATTTCATCAGTGTTGTCCCATGAAAAGATATAATAAAATATTTACAAAAATGTGAGGGGTGTACTCACTTTTGTGAGATACTGTATACACTATACCACACTGACATACATCTAAACCAACCACCATAGGAAACGTCCAAATGTCTTCCTGATAGGTAGAACAATCCGCATAAGATAAACATTCCTACACTCAAATCAACTCACACTAGTGAAGAGAAGTGCACTCACATCAGTATAGGGAAACAATACTGTACTAACTTCACTCATAGATACTAAGGATCCACTTAAATCCAGCTTGTTGCATCTGCCTTATTTCAAGAAATTCTACATCAGTAGGGTGTTAAAGACATCCCTGTTGCAGGGGCAAACCCTCTCAACCACAGAAACTGCTCTCAAATGTGGTGATTTAGACCTTTGGGCCAGACCAGATTGCTTACTCACTCTTGAAATGAGACCTTTTGCTCCCTCAGGAAGAATCTACACAAAACCCCTGGGTTCACACATTCCACAATCAGAGCCTACCAGAAGCAATAACTGTGGAAATTAATACATCTTTAAACAACTGCAACCACCTATTTTCTGCCATGTTTTCTTCTGTTTTCTTCATGTGCATAACCATTAAGTTGCCACTAATTGTTCCATTTATTTAACATGTATGAGTATAGTTGTTAGGGTTTCCCCCTCCACGCCACTCGCTGAGGCTAGCGAGTAGCACACTTCCGCTTTCATAGACTCCTTTTCTGTTTACGTTGCCATGTGTTTCTTTGTTTTGGTTCATGTCATGTTTCTGCCCCTGTTTGCTCATTGGTTCTTTGTTTTGATTCATGTCATGTCTCCGCCCCTGTTTGCTCACTGGTTCTGGTATCATGTGTTATTATGAGTTTCACGTGTTTTGTCTTCTTCTTTTCCTTTCGGCTGTTCCCTCAGGGGTTGCCACAGCAAATCATCTGCCTCCATCTAGCCCTATCCCCTGCATCCTCTTCTCTAAAACCGACTACCTTCATGTCCTCCTTCACTACATCCATAAACCTCCTCTTTGGTCTTCCTCTCGGCCTCCTGCCTGGCAGCTCTAACCTCAGCATCCTTTTACCGATATATTCACTCTCCCTCCTCTGAACATGTCCAAACCATCTCAACCTGGCCTCTCTAACTTTGTCTCCAAAACATCTCACATGTGCTGTCCCCCTGACGTACTCATTCCTGATCCTATCCATCCTCGTCACTCCCAAAGAGAACCTCAACATCTTCAGCTCTGCTACCTCTAACTCTTCCACCTGTCTTTTCCTCAGTGCAACTGTCTCCAAACCATACAACATCGCTGGTCTCACTACTGTCCTGTAAACCTTTCCTTTCATTCTTGCTGGTACTCTTTTATCACACAACAGAGATGACACTTTTCTCCACCCATTCCAACATGCCTGCACACGCTTCTTCACCTCTTTTCCACACTCCCCATTGCTCTGGACTATTGACCCTAAGTACTTAAAATCCTGCACCTTCTTTATCTCTTCTCCCTGTAACCTCACTGTTCCACTTGGATCCCTCTCATTCACACACATGTATTCTGTCTTGCTGCGACTAACCTTCATTCCTCTTCTCTCCAGAGCAAACCTCCACCTCTCTAGACTTTCCTCCACCTGCTCCCTGCTCTCACTACAGATCACAATGTCATCCGCAAACATCATAGTCCATGGAGATTCCTGTCTGACCTCATCTGTCAGCCTGTCCATCACCACCGCAAACAAGAAGGGGCTCAGAGCCGATCCTTGATGCAGTCCCACCTTCACCGTGAACTCCTCTGTCACACCTACCACACACCTTACCATTGTCCTACTGCTCTCATACATATCCTGCACCACTCTAACATACTTCTGTGCCACTCCAGACCTCCTCATACAATACCACAGCTCCTCTCTTGGCACCCTGTCATACGCTTTCTCTAAATCTACAAAGACACAATGCAGCTCTTTCTGACCCTCTCTGTACTTCTCCATCAACATTCTCAAAGCAAATATTGCATCTGTAGTGCTCTTTCTTGTCATGAAACCATACTGCTGCTCACAAATGCTCACTTCTCCCCTTAGCCTTGCTTCCACTACTCTTTCCCACAACTTCATTGTATGGCTCATCAGCTTAATACCTCTGTAGTTTCCACAACTCTACACATCTCCCTTGTTCTTAAAAATCGGCACCAAAACACTTCTCCTCCATTCCTCAGGCATCCTCTCACTCTCTAAGACCTCGTTGAACAACCTAGTTAAAAACTCTACTGCCATCTCTCTTAGACACTTCCATACCTCCACTGGTATGTCATCAGGACCAACCGCCTTTCCTCTCTGCATCCTCTTTAAAGCTCTCCTAACTTCACCCTTGCTAATCCTTTCTACTTCCTGCTCAACAATATTTGCCTCTACTACTCTTCTCTCTCTGTCATTTTCCTCATTCATCAGTTTCTCAAAGTACTCCTTCCATCTTTCCCTCACCCTCCTGTCACCTGTCAACACATTTCCATCTCTATCTTTAATCACTCTAACCTGCTGCACATCCTTACCATCTCTATCCCTCTGCCTCGCCAACCGATACAAATCCCTCTCACCTTCCTTACTATCTAACCTTGCATACATGTCCTCATAAGATTTCTGTGTGGCCTTTGCCACCTCTATCTTAACCTCACGCTGCATCTCCTTATATTCCTGTCTACTTTCCTCCATGCTCTCACTGTCCCACTTCTTCCTAGCTAACCTCTTCTTCTGGATACTCTCCTGAACTTCCTCATTCCACCACCAAGTCTCCTTGTCTTCTTTCCTCCTTCCAGATGACACACCTAGCACCTTCCTACCTGTCTCCCTGATCACTTTAGCTGTAGTAGTCCAGTCATCTGGAAACACCTCCTGACCACCTAAAGCCTGTCTCAACTCCTCCCTGAAAACCGCACAGCACACTTCCTTTTCCAACTTCCACCACTTTGTCTTCTGCTCTGCCTTTGCACTCTTCATCTTCCTCACCACCAGAGTCATCTTATACACCACCATCCTATGCTGTCTAGCTACACTCTCTCCTACCACTACTTTGCAATCACTAATCTCCATCAGATTACAGTGTCTACATGAGATATAGTCCACCTGTGTGCTCCTGCCACCACTCTTATATGTCACGCTGTGTTCCTGCCTCTTCTGAAAGTACGTGTTCACCACAGCCATCTCCATACTTTTGCAAAGTCTACCAACCTTTGTCCTTCTGGGTTCCTTACCTGAAGACCAAACCTGCCCATCACTTCCTCATCCCCACTATTCCCTTCACCAACATGTCCATTAAAGTCTGCCCCTATCACCACTCTCTCACATCTGGGAACACTCTGCATCACTTCCTCAAGCTCGCTCCAGAATCTGTCTTTCTCCTCTTGCTCACAACCTACTTGTGGAGCGTAAGCACTAACAACATTCAACATCACACCTTCAATTTCCAGCTTCAGACTCATCAACCTATCTGACACTCTCTTTACCTCCAGAACATTCTTCACAAACTCCTCCTTCAGGATCACTCCTACTCCATTTCTCTTCCTGTCCACCCCATGATAAACCAGTTTAAACCCTGCTCCAATGCTTCTAGCCTTGGTCCCTTTCCACCTGGTCTCCTGGACACACAGAATGTCGACTTTCCTCCTCTGCATCATATCTACCAGCTCTCTGCCTTTACCTGTCATCGTACCAACATTCACAGTCCCTACTTTCAGTCCTAAACTCCTGCCTTTCCCTTTCTCTCTCTGCCTACGGACATGCCTTCCTCCTCTAACACACCTTCCTACTCTCCTTCTTCGACCAACAGTAGCCCAATTTCCACCAGTGCCCTGTAGGTCAACGGCACCAATGGCGGTCGTTGTTAACCCGGGCCCCGACCGATCCGGTATGGAAGTCATGTTAGTGATTCGCATATTGAATTTGGCAAAAGATTTACATCGGATGCCCTTCCTGACACAACCCTCTCTATTTATCCGGGCTTGGGACAGGCACAAAAAGTACACTGGCTTGTGACCTCCTGTGGCTAGATTTGTGTTTTGTGTTAGTCCTTATTTCATTCTTATTATTTAACCCCTTTTGTTTCTTCGCTACAACGCGAAGTATTACACTTGCTGAACCTCTTTTGTTTTCTCGTCTATAAGTAAGCGGATTGTTACGGACTGGATTCTGGTTTCTGGAACTTTGCTATGCCCCTCAGTTTTCGGATTACTGCCTTGCCCTTTTCTGGATTACTACCCTGCCCTTGTTTTGGATTACTGCCTTGCCCTTTTCTGGATTACTACCTTGCCCTTGTTTTGGATTACTGCCTCACCCTTTTGTGGATTATTGTGTGTTTCTTTGACTTTGCTTTTTACATCACATTTTTTCCTGTTCCTATTTTTGTGGATGTTCTGTTACTTTTGGTTATCCCTAATAAAGTGACTTTTTCCCCTGCGCATGCATCCAGCCCCCGTTTACGTGTTCTTACAGAATACTTCGCCAAACATGGATGCAGCGGGGAAATTTTGGACACACCCCGCCGAATTTTTTGTGGTTCCCCCATGAGATTCTATTTCGTTTCCCCAGTGGACCTTCATTTATCCCCCTTCCACCTTCAATGGCTTTTCTGATTACCCACAATGTTTTCTCCTGCAAGCTCAAATTTATTTCCTTAGTTTGGAGGACCCCAAGCCCGATGAGGAACAGTGGTTGTGGTTCCTCCTATCCCGTTTAGTCGGCTCAGCTCGCCAGTGGGCGGAGCTTTACCTCGCCAGTGGATCCACGAATCTAAATACCATTTCTGGCTTTGTGGATCTACTTATCCAGGTGTTCGGGAGTCCTGAATTCAAGCCCAACCCCAAAATTTTCTTGGGGAGGGACCACCTGTCTGATCGGCCCAGCCGGCCGTTCATCGAGCACTATGGGAGGGAGCTGGCCGACGTGGTGGCCTGCACCTCTCAGCCCCTGACTCAGGAGTGCACGACCGAGGGCTGCATCTGACAGGCCAAACTACGATGCCCCACCTGTAGAAAACAAGGGAGAGAGAACTCCTACTTTTGCTCGCAGGAGTGTTTTAAGGACAGCTGGCGTGTCCACAAATGGCTCCATAAGCGGGCACCCCCAGAGCTCCAGCTGGAGATCCAGCTGATGGTCTCCTCTGCAGAGCCCCCCCTGGAGGTTAACCTGGCAACCTCCAGCCCAGAGCTCCAGCCGGAGACCCAACAGGAGGTCTCCTCAATGGAGCTCCCACTGGAGGTTAACCTGGTGACCTCCAGCCCCGAACTCCAGCCGGAGACCCAGCAGGAGGTCTCCTCAGCGGAGCACCGACCGGGGGTCAACATGGCGACCTCCGCTCCAACCCTGTTCCTGCCGGGGGTCAATGTGGCAACCTCCGCTCCAGCCCTGTTCCTGCCGGGGGTCAACATGATGACCTCCGCTCCAGCCCTGTTCCCGTCGGAGGTCCACGAGGAGACCTCCGCTCAAGCCAAGTTCCCGCTGGAGGTCCACGAGGGGACCTCCGCTCAAGCCATGTTCCCGCTGGAGGCCCATGAGGGGACCTCCACTCAAGCCACGTTCCTGCCAGAGGCCCACGAGGGGACCTCCGCTCAAGCCACGTTCCTGCCAGAGGTCCACGAGGAGACCTCCGCTCAAGCCACGTTCCTGCCAGAGGTCCACGAGGAGACCTCCGCTCAAGCCACGTTCCTGCCAGAGGTCCACGAGGAGACCTCCGCTCAAGCCACGTTCCTGCCTGAGGCCCATGAGGAGACCTCCGCTCAAGCCATGTTCCTGCCGGAGGCCCACGAGGAGACCTCTGCTCAAGCCACGTTCCTGCCAGAGGTCCACGAGGAGACCTCCGCTCAAGTCACATTCCTGTCGGAGGTCCATGGGATGACCTCCTCCCAAGTCCATGTCCAAGTTCCCATTTAGATTCCAGTCCAGGTTCCAGTCCAAGTTCAAGTCTATGCCCTAGTCCAGTTCCATGCCCTGGTCCATGTTCAAGTCCATGTCCAAGTCCATATCCAAGTCCATGTCCAGGTTCCTGCCCTAATCCATATCCATGTCCAAGTCCATGTCCAAGTTCCGGTTTAGATTCCAGTCCAGGTTCTAGTCCAAGTTCAAGTCCATGCCCTAGCCCAGATTCATGCCTAGATTCATGCCCCAGTCCATGTCCAGATTCATGCCCAGATTCTTTTCCCAGTCCATGCCCCAGTCCATGTCCAGATTCATGTCCCAGTCCATGCCTCAGTCCATGCCTCAGTCCATGCCCAGACTCACGCCCAGAGTCATGCCCAGCGTCACGCCTAGAGTCATGCCCACCTCCAGTCCAATTTCCAGTCCAAATTCCGAGCCAAACTCAAGTCCAAGTTCCAAGTCAAGTTACGAGTCAAGTTCCAAGTCAAGTTATGAGTCAAGTTCCGAGTCAAGTTCCGAGTCAAGCTCCAGTCCAAGATCCATTCCAAGTTCCAAGTCAAGTTCCGAGTCAAGTTCTGAGTCAAGTCCAAATCCATGCTCCATTCCAAGTTCCAAGCCAAGTTCCAGTCCAAGTTCCAAGCCAAGCTCCAGTCCAAGATCCATTCCAAGTTCCAAGTCAAGTTCCAATCCAAGCTCCAGTCCAAGTTCCAGTCCAAGTTCCAGTCCAAACTCAAGTCCAAGTTTCAAGTCAAGTTCCAAGTCAAGTCCCAATCCAAGCTCCATTCCAAGTTCCAAGCCAAGCTCCAGTCCAAGTTCCAAGCCAAGCTCCAGTCCAAGAGCCATTCCAAGTTCCAAGTCAAGTTCCGAGTCAAGTCCCAATCCAAGCTCCATTCCAAGTTCCAAGCCAAGCTCCAGTCCAAGATCCATTCCAAGTTCCAAGTCAAGTTCCGAGTCAAGTTCCGAGTCAAGTTCTGAGTCAAGTCCCAATCCAAGCTCAATTCCAAGTTCCAAGCCAAGCTCCAGTCCAAGTTCCAAGCCAAGCTCCAGTCCAAGATCCATTCCAAGTTCCAAGTCAAGTTCCGAGTCAAGTTCTGAGTCAAATTCCGAGTCAAGTCCCAATCCAAGCTCCATTCCAGGTTCCAAGCCAAGTTCCAGTCCAAGTTCCAAGTCAAGTTCCAATCCAAGCTCCAGTCCAAGTTCCAGTCCAAGTTCCAGTCCAAACTCAAGTCCAAGTTTCAAGTCAAGTTCCGAGTCAAGTCCCAATCCAAGCTCCATTCCAAGTTCCAAGCCAAGCTCCAGTCCAAGTTCCAAGCCAAGCTCCAGTCCAAGAGCCATTCCAAGTTCCAAGTCAAGTTCCGAGTCAAGTCCCAATCCAAGCTCCATTCCAAGTTCCAAGCCAAGCTCCAGTCCAAGATCCATTCCAAGTTCCAAGTCAAGTTCCAAGTCAAGTTCCGAGTCAAGTCCCAATCCAAGCTCCATTCCAAGTTCCAAGCCAAACTCCAGTCCAAGTTCCAAGCCAAGCTCCAGTCCAAGATCCATTCCAAGTTCCAAGTCAAGTTCCGAGTCAAGTTCTGAGTCAAGTTCCGAGTCAAGTCCCAATCCAAGCTCCATTCCAGGTTCCAAGCCAAGTTCCAGTCCAAGTTCCAAGCCAAGCTCCAGTCCAAGATCCATTCCAAGTTCCGAGTCAAGTTCCCACCCAAGCTCCATTCAAAGCTCCAAGCCGAGTCCAAGTTCCAAGTCAAGTTCCAAGTCAAGTTCCAGCCCAAGTTCCATTCCTGGTTCCATTCCAGGTTCCATGCCAAGTCCCAAGCCAAGTCCCAAGCCAAGCATCATTCCAAGTTCCACGCCAAGTTCCATGCCAAGTTCCACACCAAGCTCTATGCCAAGCTCCACGCCAAGTTCCACACCAAGTTCCACGCCAAACTCCAAGCCAAGTTCCAAGTCAAGTTCCATTCCAGGTTCCATTCCAGGTTCCATTCAAGGCTTCATGCCAAGTTTCTTTCCAAGTTCCAAGCCAAGTTCCAAGCCAAGTTCCAAGCCCCATTCACATCTGAGGCCGACGGGACAGCAAGCCACACTCTGCTCACATCTGAGGCCGATGGGACGGTCAGCCACGCTGGACCTCCGCTCAAGCCACGTTCCTGCCGGAGGTCCACCAGGAGACCTCCGCTCAAGTCATGTTCCTGCCAGAGGTCCACGGGATGACTTCCTCCCAAGCCAAGTTCATGTCGGAGGTCCACAGGATGACCTCCTCCCAAGTCAAGTTCATGTCGGAGGTCCATGGGATGGCCTCCTCCCAAGTCCAAGTCCATGTACAAGTTCCGGTTTAGATTCCAATCCAGGTTCCAGTCCAAGTTCAAGTCTATGCCCTAGTCCAGGTCCATGCCCTGGTCCATGTTCAAGTCCATGTCCAAGTCCATGTCCAGGTTCCTGCCCTAATCCATGTCCATGTCCAAGTCCATGTCCAAGTTCCGGTTTAGATTCCAGTCCAAGTTCCAGTCCAAGTTCAAGTCCATGCCCTAGCCCAGATTCATGCCTGGATTCATGCCCCAGTCCATGTCCAGATTCACGCCCAGATTCATGTCCCAGTCCATGCCTCAGTCCATGCCTCAGTCCATGCCTCAGTCCATGCCCAGAGTCATGCCCAGAGTCATGCCCAGCATCACGCCCAGAGTCATGCCCAGAGTCAAGCTCCATTCCAAGTTCTAGTCCAAGTTCCAATCCAAGCTCCAGTCCAAGTTCCAGTCCAAGTTCCAAGTCAAGTTCTGAGTCAAGTTCCGAGTCAAGTTCCTGTGGCCAAAGGGATGGCCAGCCATGCTCCGCTCACATCTGAGGCTGACGGGACGGCCAGCCACACTCCGCTCACACCTGTGGACGAAGGGACAGCCAGCCATGCTCCGCTCACGCCTGTGGCTGACGGGACGGCCAGTGATGCTCCGCTCATGCCTGTGGCCGACGGGACGGCCAGCCACGCTTCGTTCAGGCCTGTGGCTGATGGGACGGCCAGCCACGCTTCGCTCACACCTAGGAACTATGGACTATACCTGCCTCGGGACCTGGGGGGCAGAGATTATTATCCTGCCCAGGGGCCCAGGTCCGCCAGAGGGGTCAGGACTTTGGTGCTTCGGGAGCGCCTTTGGGGGGGGGGGGGGAGCTCTGTTAGGGTTTCCTAAAAGTAGCGAGTAGCACACTTCTGCTTTCATAGACTCCTTTTCTGTTTACGTTGCCATGTGTTTCTTCGTTTTGGTTCACGTCATGTCTCTGCCCCTGTTTGCTCATTGGTTCTTTGTTTTGGTTCATGTCATGTCTCAGCCCGTTTGCTCATGTGTTTCTTTGTTTTGGTTCATGTCATGTCTCCGCCCCTGTTTGCTCATTGGTTCTGGTATCATGTGTGAGTTTCATGTGTTTTTTGTTAGTCCTTATTTCATTCTTATTATTTAAGCCCTTTTGTTTCTTCACTACAACGCGAAGTATTAGACTTGCTGAACCTATTTTGTTTCCTCATCTATAACTAAGTGGATTGTTACGGACTGGATTCTGGTTTCTGGAACTTTGCTATGCCCCTCGGTTTTCGGATTACTGCCTTGCCATTTTCTGGATTACTATCTTGCCCTTGTTTTGGATTACTGCCTTGCCCTTTTCTGGATTACTACCTTGCCCTTGTTTTGGATTACTGCCTCGCCCTTTTGTGGATTATTGTGTGTTTCTTTGACTTTGCTTTTTGCATCACGTGTTTTCCCTGTTCCTATTTTTGTGGATGTTCTGTTACTTTTGGTTATCCCTAATAAAGTGACTTTTTCCCCTGTGCATGCATCCAGCCCCCATTTACATGTTCTAACAATAGTAGCACTAGGAGGATCATTGTGTTTTAATATTAGCAGTGTACTTAATAATAGTCAATATATGTCATGTGTGGTATGTGTGTGTTCTTTGAGTGATTTCCTAAAGGATAAGAGTAAGGAAATTTGGGTAGAATGTTGTGGTATGTACATGTAATATTTCGGGACAAAGTTTAATCCACACATCATTGAAGAGTGTGGAACCACCCATCTGCAGAGACAATAGGCTAATTAGCATAATAGGTGGAGAATCTGGCTAACACCCCGCCCTAAGACAATGTTTGATTGATTGGAGGATGCATTCTAGGCTGGACTAGCCAAGAAAAGTGTTAAAATCCTAAGAACGCCAAAGGAAAGCTTTTTTTCTCTCTTACACTCTCCTTCTTGGAACGTTTTGCTCTTACTGCTCAGACCTCTCAGCTCATCAGAAGGACGGAGTCAGCGGAGGGTCTCCAGAGCCATCAGAGAATTCTCCCCAATCAACGTTGGTGAGATCAGATCACGTTACATCAGCCTGGAGACCCAGCCGAGAGCAACCGCCAGCTCTTCAAACCTCCCGCCTTCATTCCACTCGGCATTCCATTTGGTCTTCTGACACGCCACTCAAATGCCGACCAGAGCACTGACGACACCACGACGTAACAAGGAAATCTCTGCAACACAGCTATTCAAAAGGCAAGCGCAATACCCCAAAATCTAGCTAATCTGGTGCCTATAATAAGTTTAAGCCCTTCTAAAGGAAGTGAACATTAATTAATCAGTTGATGGTTCGTTCAGATCATGGTCTGTGAAATAGCATGCAACGCTAGAAACTCGGAACTTCATTCACTCTGCTGAAAGCCATTTCCAGCCCTGTTTATGTGTGTGTGTGTGTGTGTGTGTGTGTGTGTGTGTGTGTGTGTGTGTGTGTGTGCATGTGCACGGGTGTTTATGTGTTAGATTAGTTTCTGTGTCATAGAATAGTTCAATAAAGTCTCGTCTGTTCTTAAATATACGTGTTCTTATTGCTTACAAGTGTCTATTGCCTTGAATTGCGATCCTGCTACATGCTCTTAAAATAATATTTCACTATGTTTAGGATATTATTGCCGGTGGCCACGGAGGTAATATCTAATGCATAATTAATGAATAGACTAAGTTCAACTTATCGCTGGACGAACAGTTGATCAGTAATACTAAATTAGCCAAATTTCCCCTTCTGAGCTGATCTGCTAGTCTCTCCTACATATTTGGAGAAGAATACAGGTAGCTCAATCTAAACAACTAATTTTACTTACATAAAATGGTGGAGAATATAACAATTTTACCCAAACAGCTAGTTTAATAATAATTTCATTAAAGTATATACACTATAATATACACTAAATATATACACTACTGTGTTAAAGTCTTAGGCATGTTAGATTCTTCACCCCAAATGTTTTTAATAAGATGGTTATTTCTATCTTTTGCTTTAGTGTGCCAGTAGAAAATATCAGTTTACATTTCCAAACATTTCTTTTGCCATTTATTGTAATAATCCATTGAGATTTTTGTATGAACAAGGAGTCCAACAACAGACGGTCTAATCCACACAGAGATCTGATCTCACCATCATCGAGTCAGTCTGGGATTACATGAAGAGATAGAAACAACTGAAATAGACTACATCCAGAAGAACTGTGGAAACATCCCCAAGACGCAGCCCGAGTGGCGTCACGTTTAGGAAATTTCTAAAAAATAATAATAATAAATAAAAATAAATAAACAAATAAATAAATAAATAAAACCTAAATGTGGCCAAATGAATAAATGTAAGTGTAATCAGTATTACACAGACAAACTGTGAAATTTAATAATTACAATACAGTCTATTATTTAGTTCAAGAAAGTCTTACCACAAGAATCCAATGCACTCCGGTGTTGAATTGACACAACCAGACATCATCATCTGGGATGGCCATCTAAAGATATTTAAACCACTTTATGCATTTTCTGTATAAATGAGCAATGGGTCAGCTGATACATTTTAAGGGTACTCAATGTCCAATCAGCTTTCTTACAACCATCAACAATCAAATAGTGTAGTAGACACCACAGAGGACAAAAGAAATACTTCGGCCTATGTAAAATATACACACATTTTACCACAAAATCACTTTAAATAAATATTTCCCAAACAATATATTACAGAAATTAAGTATTAAAACACATTTGTCCTAATAATTACCTTCATTTTCTTTTTGAGTGTATATAGGTAACTATCGATTACCTGTTTGAGAAACCAGAGAATTAAATTTGTCACAATTTCAAAACATTATGTGCAAAGCAATCTTTGTGCAAACCTTTGTTCTTAACTTCCTACCTCATCTGATAGCCAGTTACTCCATTGCAAAGTTTTCAAGGAAAAGTTGTACAATTTGTACGGCCCCACCACAGCTTCAACTCTATCAACAGCCTTCTCTGACCAGATCTGCTGAACTAATATAAATAAAAGCACATCTAAAACCTTAAAATAATTAAAGTCATAATATGAACAGTTCTTCCATATCTTTTGACTTGCTTTTACCACTATATTCCTTCACAATACTTCTCTCCTCAGAGTTCTTAGCTACAGCTTCACTGTCTCTTTTTCCCATCAAAAAAAATGATGTTCTTGTTTTCATGTCTCTCCTTTCCTACTTTCTGTATTCCTGTTGTCTTTTTCTTTCCTCTCTTTCCCTGTCTGAGTCAGATTTTCCTCTTTCTTTAAAGCTTTCTTTAAAGCTGCAATTCCAACTTCTCTTCCAGTCTCACCTGGTCAACTTTCAACTCGACAACGTGTTCTTTCATGGATTGTGACTGTTCTCTTTCCAGTTCACTGAACTTCTAGTCTCCCTTGTTCAACATGCAACTCAAGTTGGCCATTCACTGATCGCTGCTGTTCAGCTGTTTCTTTTGTGTCCCCGTTATTGTGTCCTTCCTTGTAAGGTTTATGTTGTATGTGGTTTTCAAAATATGTCCTTCCTGGTTTTTTAGTACAACTGCCTTGCCTGTGACAGTGGAAATGGTGTAGGGCCCAGAAAATCTGGTTGGAGTCTACCCCCTTCCCCCATTTTTTCACGCATAGAAGAGTAAAACCTTGTCACCAACATTGAAGGTGACGTTCTTGTATTTTTTGCAAGCGTTTTATATAGGCCTCCTGTTGCTTTGTCTGGGATTTCACTACATTTTCACTTGCCTTTTCTTTCATAAGTTCTGTTTGTTCTGCTCTGGTTTCAACAAATGGTTCACATGTGTAGGGGAGAACAATTTGTGAAAGCTAAGTACAAAGTAATATTATGATATCAAATGGTGTATGAATCACTCATAAACAGTGAACCTCAATGTTAGGCTTAGTGGGAGGCAGCGTCTCTCTTGCCTTCCCTGAGCTCATTGAGTTTTAATAGGGCCCCTTATGTGTGCCGTAGGTTTGGTGGAGGTAATTGAGAATGAATGGGGAAAAGTCACATGAAAGGAGGTAATGCTTCCATCGTGTGATGATTGGCCTATTATGCTGTTCACGCAATAAATTCTGACTCTCGTGTGAGCATTCTGCATGCACAAATCGGTCTGAAAGAATCAAACTGGTGTAAATGAACAGAGTAATTATAAAGTAAGAACAGTAGTAGTCTAACTGGTCAAGCTGAATACAAAAATAAGACTTACCAGCAATTCTTCTGGTACCTCAGAGGGAAATCTTCTCCTCCATACATCAAGAAGAAGGGACTGTATTTAGTAGTAGTAGTGTGGATTTTTGAACGCAACGAAAACAGAATTGCATCAAGAAAAACATCCCAATCATTCTGATGTTCGTTGACAAGTTTTCTGAGGGCCCTAAAATGGATTGTAAAAACCAAATGAATCATTAGTTGTATAACTTATGACATAAGCTTTTAAAATATGTAAACACTATATTTTAATTATTGAACAAAAAAGTAAAGTTTGATGTTGCCTTGACAAAGCCTTGCTTGAACTTTAAAGAAGTATTTAAAAAGCCTTGCCGTTACATAGACCATCAGATAGATTAGACTAGGGGTAGACAACTCTGCTCATGGTGAGCTACAGTACTGTGCAAAAGTTTTAGACACTCTATTTTTTTTAGTACAAACTTTGATTTTTTTATTTTATGACTTCTACATTATCAAGTCACTACAAAAAACATTTTAGATTCCCAAACCTTTGTTTTATAGCACAAAATTAAATGTTACAGAAAAATGTTTGTATGTCATTAAAGGAAGCAGCATATTACATAGGAGACCACTTTTCAGACAAAAAATACAATGAAGGCTGCTGGGTTTCGCTGTAAAAATAAGAAGCAACTGCGAACGTTGAAGAACTGTGTCTGGTTCTGCAAGATGCTCAATAAAACTTACCAGCTAATTTCCTTATAAAACTGCACTAATTGTACCCGAGACTACTATTTTTATTTTTATTTTTTTGTCACACCAAATATTGACTTTGTTTCATTTACTACCATTTACTGCGTTTTACTGTATTTTTTTTTTTTAAATGTAGAAACATTTAATTTCATTATTTTGAAGGCATCTTTGCTCTACAGCATTTCTTTGCATGTGCCTAAAACTTTTGCACAGTACTGTACATTCCACAAAGTTTAGCTCCAGCTCTAATCAAACACACCTGATCCAGCTCATCAAAGTCACTTGTCCATTACATCGTTGCTTTTTGGTGCTCTGCCCAAGAATAACATTTTCATGCTGTATGGGTTGCACATGTCACGCCCATTCGGGGCAGATGCATGATTTAAGTCTTTAAAAAATAGTGCTCACATAAATTTATAGAATTGAAATTCTGTATTTGTAATTTGAGAATTAGGCATTATAATAATTATTGTATATTGACTCACCTCATTAACAAACTCTCTGCCTTGTTTAGATAAAATCCTGACTGGGCAACCATGTCTGGAAATTACAGAGCACAGGTGCCTTGAAACTTCCACAGCAGATTTGGATTCCAAAGGGAAAGCGTCCACCCACTTTGAGAAATAATCAGTGATTGTTAATATATACACAAGTCCATCAACTGTTTGGTCAGTGGTCTTGTCAAATCAATTCCTAGCAATTCCCAGACTGAGGAGAGCTTAAAAAAATAATAACGGCAAGTGCCGTTATATACACCAAAAAAGCTGCTCCTTGTGGTTAAATTGTACTTACTGAACAAACTCAGAGTAAGTTATTTTTGCAGTTGTTGTTGATCCCATGTTTTGATGCCATTATACGTAGAAATGCACCATTCGGTGTCAACCATTCATTTATTCCGCAAGCGAAAATGTCTGATAATAAAGGAATTTCCATGATAGACAGTAAAATCAAATATTTTAAAATAGAGTTTAATATGATACTGATATGAGTGGAATCTTCATCTCTGGTAAGTGTACAAGACATTAAACATATTTCTTCAAAAGTACTATTCATTTCTTTTTTGCTATAGCTTTTACTGAGTGCACCTTTAATATAGAATTTGCGGTCACAGGTGTGCGTTTATAATCATTTTACAGTGGCATGGAACATGGCTCAACCAATCAGATTTCACAGTCGGAACTATTTGTTATATGAAATGTAATTACCCATTTCGCGATATCCACTGTCATCCCTGGCCAATAATATCTGGCACACAATGCATTTCAAGTTTGAAATATTCCACTGCGGCCTCCAATAAGGCTGCTGTGGAATTCTTCAAACATCGTTTACTGCTTTTCTTCTTCTGTATTATAGTATGCCATCTGCAACCATAAATAAAAAGCCTAATTTATATCAGATATTTACTTAATTTAAACTACCTTTGGTACAAAACTACTGACTTCATACTAACCAGTATAGTGAAGAGACTGAGAACTTCTCCGTATCTTTCCTCCATGACTACATTTCTGTCAAAAAAGAAAAAAAAAGAGTAAAGGATTCAGGAGCAGACAAATGACAAAGCAGGATTTGTCTTACAATTTATCTTTTCAACAAATAAAATAAGCATAACCAAACAAATGAAAGGTGCACTAATTAATTGGTTCATCTTTTCAGGTGATCTTGATGATCTAATGGTGTGGTTGCATTAAATTTTTTGAAGACTTGATCTGATCTGATCTGAAAATGGCAGAGATTATGAATGTACTTCCAGCACAAAGTAAAACAAATAAATATAAATCATTTTAAACATATTTCAAAAAAAACAATTAATTTGTTCATGTGTAACACTTTAGTAATTAACAGAAAAAAACAATGCACCTTTAACAGAACTCAGTAAGTAAAGCTTTATTTTTTATAGCGCCTTTTAAAAGAGTATTTACAAGGTGCTTTACAGAGAAGATAGACATGTACATATGCATTCACAAAAATTAAACAAAATAGAAAGAATAAGAAAATAAAATACAAAGTAAAATTAAATTCTCAAGGAGAAGCCCTAGTGAATAATAGTGTATTTTGAAATATTTTTTTAAAGTGCAAAATGAGTCAACTGCTCGTTGTCCCATTTTTAGACGTGTTTTTGGTACAACCAACAAATTGCCGTTGATTGATCTTCGTGATCTTGCTGGAGTATATTTAGTAACCATATTACAAAGGGTATGGAGGGGCACAGGGGCAGTACCATTATGACATTTAAAAAGTAATAAGAGGATCTTGAAATCAATTCTGAAGGATACAGGCAGCCAGTGAAGGGATCTGAGTGTCTGAGTAATGTGATGTCTCATTTTAGTGTGAGTGAGTCAGGATTCGAGCAGCTGCATTTTGAACTCTTTAAATATGTTAAATCATTGTTAAATAAGATGCAGAGTAGTATGCAATCTACAATTAAACCGATAGGTGCTGTTAGGAACTCTCAGTAATTAATCATAACAAAAAGCCTCTATCTTTCACGAAACATTGACCACATACAGAATATTTACAGTTGCAATCAAAATTATTCAACCCCCATTGCACATCAGGTTCTTGTCAAAATTTCAGCTGTTTGCAATAAACAAATAAAATAAAAGCATGTGAAATGGTTCAATACATGAATGCTTCAAGTGGTTTCTCCAAATTCAACTGAAAATGCAACTTATAATGACTTCTCCAGTCTCAAAATTATTCAACCCCCTGAACAGAATCCCTCACAACAGCACAAATATGCAAAACAGGAGTTGTCTCAAGCACCCCTGATGCAACTAATCAAGTGCTTCATTAGTTGCACCAGGTATACTTGAGCTGGAACACATGAAATACCGAATGAATATGAACTGGCTAGGGGTTTGCCAGGGGTTTTTTGACTGCATGTTAGAAATATGGCTAGGTCAAAAGAATGGTCCAAAAAGTTAAGAGAAGGGATCATCGCCCTTCACAAACCAGGAACAGGATACAAAAAGATAGCGAAGGCACTGAATGTTCCTAGTAGGACGTATTGACGTCTACCTATAGTAGAAGTATTGAAAACCCTGTGTTTTTTATATTAGTAAAGTATTCATTTTTGCAATGGCTCTTTTGGGGGGAAAAATGCATTATCCAAAAATGAAAAAATGGCTCTTTGGTGAAAAAAGGTTCCCAACCCCTGGTCCAGGGGCATGTTATTGTATGTACAATAAAAACACTTAAAAATTTTCTCTGAGCACATCTTCAGTAGTAAAAGCCAGGTAATGTCAACAGACTTACACAACACACAACACAACCACAGATCCTCAAGGAATTTCAGTCCATGGAAACACAACACTGACAGATATAGGATTTTTTAAAAGCAAGGGCCTCAGTGCGGCCACACTTTACAGAGAGGGGCCAAGTATAATGTTCATGTCATGTGCAATTCTTGACTTAATGAGTTTTACATACATTTTACCTCTTTCATTTGCTGCTGGCTCTAGCACTTTGACACAGTATACCTTCTTAACTGTTCCTTAAAGCCCTTAAGTTCAAGCACGTTCTGGATTTGGAGTAAACTTTTACAATCAAAGCTTGTCCTAGGAGAGCAGAATACTTCTTTGATGGCTGGACAGAAACAACTGCTCTTCACTGGGAAATGTCTGGAAAGAAGCAAATGAAAATAACACCAGGGTGAATGGTCTATACTTTCATAAACCCACTGTCATCAAGACATGCCATAACTATCTAATTGTTTATCCAAAAATCTATTATTTAGATTATAATCATTACAATTGCAGTATGAAAACATCAGGTCCTACTGGGCCAGAAGAACTGCTTGGTGACTCTGGTTCTGGTTCTGAAGATGGTGAATCATGATCAACATTCTGGCTGTCTTCATCTGAACCTGCGCCATCCAAGTTTGCAGCTGAAACACAAATAAATGTTACAAATATCCATGTATATTTTCACACAAAATGGTTTACAACTATTCATGGGTGAAATTTTTAAAGAAAAGCCTGAACATATGAACCATATATTGAGAACATTAAAATGCACTGCACAGCATAAGAGCCATTAGACCTCATCACTATAGGGGACACGATAAAATATTTTCTTTTCATATCTCACCCATCAGTGTTTTAAATTGTAAACCTGAGTGTCACATACAGAATATACAGTTATTTTGACCTGTTGTCCTTATCTTGCTGTGCCTAAGTTTTGCTAATTTGGTGAAAAGGGCTGGGAGCTGCATTGCTCTTTGCTGCTGCTAGCAACTTGACTCTCCCTCATTCTCTCCGTCTTCTCACACTGACTGCTGTCACTGTCAGCGACAGGCAGCCTGAGCTTCTTTTTTTATCAGAGACCGCAGAATGTCTTTTGCATCCTTTCTCTTCATGTTTTCTACCTCTGCCAATCATTGTAGTTAACACAAAAATGCTAATATTAAAAATTAACTTCACTGATTAACATTAGTGCTTTACTGCGTTCCATTCAAGTCAGAACTCCATCTCAAAGTCTCCGTGCACTTCCCAGCTGCCACTTATATGGTACGCAGGATTAGTTTTATTTACAACAATTAATGACTGTGGCTGTGTGTCATGACCAAACATTATAGGTTTTATATGTCAGCCGCTATATTTTACTTCCCAAATGTGTTGTTTTAGCTAACTAGCTTCCTAGACAAAGAGAAGTTATGTGACAGCAACACTAATGTCCTTTGTGACCTTAGTTAAAGTGTTGAATAGATACTTACCATTGAAGCTTGTGGACGAGGACGATGAAAATGCTCTGTCTGAGCAGCAGGCATTACAAGATGCGATAGCAGACATCCCACCCTGCAAAAACTCAATTCAGAGAGGTAGCTCCACCACCCCCGCAACCCCATCAAAAACCCCATCTCACCCAACCACCAGCGCTCCCCAAGCTACACCCCATCATGAGCCAATCCGCCACAAACAAAGCCCAACCCCCCCCAAAACCCCATCTTACACAGCACTCCCCAAGCAGCTCCCCCCCACCACACGGAATTCGCATCTCACCCACCTACCAGCGCCCACCTAAATGCACCCACCTCCAACCTAAATCGAAACACTACACTGAGCAAACCTGTCATTATTTCTGACCCCCATTGAGGACTCGTACACTTTAGTGTAGTCTAGGGTGAAGTGCTCTTTGTGTTTTCTTTTTTTCTTTTTTTTTGGTACACTGAACTGAGAGAGGTCGACTGTAAAGCCCACCCACAGAAAAAACTGATAGGTCTAGGTAGCAGAAAGAAACACCAATCAGGATACGCTCTCTGTCACTCTCACGCTACGTCTTGTCACTCACTCTCTTGGTCTCTCCAGAGCCTGTCTACTATTAGAAATGTTCTGGTTTCTTGCTCACTCTCAAAAAAATCAATTTCCAGGATATTGTATATAATTTGCGGGCGTCAGAGAGCCACTATCAATATGCAGGAGACTCCTGGAGTGCTCTGACATAGATCAGTGATGAGTGTCAGGACAGGGCCACTTCAGGGGCCAATCAGATTTCAGAGCCCCTCTGGCCCCACCCCTGGATCCGCCAGTGAAACAAAAAGAGGGAGTTTCATGCTAAACAAGCTGTAACTTGGGAATTAATAAAATGAATTCCAAATAAATTACCCACTGTGTCTCCATTGCTCTTCAATCTAACCGCCCTCCTTTTTTCACTACCCCCGCCCTTTTCCTCAGTCACAACAAGCCACTCTGGTGTACTGTGCTGTCACTCGAAATTCGTATCCTGTGGTAGTGTGTGTGTGTGTGTGTGTGTGTGTGTGTGTGTGTGTGTCATGATTTCATGATTCAAGAAGCAGGAGGAAAAACATTCTTGTAGATAAATTTTATATTAAACGTCAAGTTATTTGCATGGCATATTTTAAACATTTATATTTATATAAATATATTTAAGCAGTGATTATGTCAAAAAGACTCATTTGGGTGTAACGTACATAACATAACACACATTTTCATTGAGATATAATTCCTCACTTGCTGCAATGTGATCTTATTTTCATGGCTGTATTAGGGCTATATGTGATCCGAAACAGACGTCCATCTTGGGATAAATTTGGACCAAATCAGACGGACTAAAAAAGCCCAATTTTGAATGACTATTTTTGGGCTTAATAAAGGCAATGACGGGCCAACCAGATTTATCCCAAAAACAACATCCATGTACGTCTGGTGCTTGGTGGGTCTTGTCTTGTCAATGTAAAACTTTGCTAAAATAATTAAAAGATTAATGATGCAATTTTGTTTTTCAGAAAAATTTGGGTTTTGAAAACAAAGTAAAATATCATATGGTTTTAAATGTAAAGTTTTGTTAAATTTTGTTGTCATGTCCATTTTAAAGTCAACCCAAAATGAGGTAGAGATGACAGATTTATATTTATAAGGTAATGTCCAGATGATAAATGGTGAGGTTTAAGCCATTTTGATATGTGGAAACATATTCATATGGAGGATTAGATCTGACAATGATGGAGGTTTTTTTTATTTTTTTTTTAAATAAAATTATTAAAATGTTTATCAAAAATGGAAAGACTATTTACTAAAAGTTGTGGACTTTGTAAGGTTGAATATGTACAACTGAAGATTTGGTTAAAGTTAGTATGCCACTGGGGATAACCTTAATTATTTTTTAAAATTCTTTTTCATTTACAAGTGTAATTGCCTGTTATTGTCAATAAGCTGGTTTACAGTTAATATGTTATGCTGGAGCCAATTCTCCATGTACAATGACTTGTTGTTATAAGTGTTATTACCATTGTTCCAGGGAGAGAAATTGTGCTGGTACAAAAGTGACCAATGCAGTAACACTTGTTTGTGATAACTAACCAGGAGCAGTACTTGACAGTTAATACCATAGATTTTTATAATGTCGGAGGCGGGACACTTCAGATTCTAGAGACCTTTTGATTGGACAGAAAATCTGATGGGAAGCCGAAATGCAGAATGACGTCATCAGAATTGTTGATCTGTATTGGTGGTAGAGAGAAACTGTATATTTTGAATGCATGTATTTTCTAAATGCGATTTATGTCATTGTTGTGGAGTACACTAGCTTAAAGATAACCTTAAGGCTAACATATTCATACTTAAAGCCACAAAACTTCAATTTTGATTTCATGGGGACTTTCATGAAAAGAAGTGACGGCAATGGAGAGCAAAGACAAGGGCCTGTGAGGAAGAAATAGAAACACTCAAACGGAAAAAAAGTGATGTATGACGTTACGCACATTTTACCCCCTAATTCTCATTTCCGTACAGCAAAAAAAAAGGTCATTTGGTTCATAAATCTTACTCCGGCTAGGAAGCCGAAGTTGACAACCCTGGTATGAGGTAGAATGATTCATCATTACTATAGTTACTCGCAAGTTTATCAATCAGGCAAATGCGCTGGGCGCCTTTTCCTGTTTCTGGGCTCTGTGATTGGGTCCTGAGGCGGAGCCCGTGCAGGGCTGTTCTGGAGACCCCGCGCTGCTTGTACCTCTATCATCTCGGGTGAGTTTGTTACAATATAGCAATTTCTCTATAAATCTGAATAACTACTGTAAAGCTGCAACGTTTGCAGTCTGCACGTGAGTCACAAACTTCACCTCTACCATGTTCATAGAGACGAATTCCTGCATGAGTCGGCGAATAGATTAATTTTACAACGAATTCCCAAGCATACCCTCTGGTCCAAGACTATTCCAACATAAACTCATATTTAGCAAGGATAAAGATACTAGGCTACGCAGTTGCTTATATTGCTAGCTAAACACATGATATCCATTCGTCATGATCCGTGTTTTTGTGGAACGGTGGTGTATAACATATACCTTGTAATGATATTCAGTTATTGTAAGGATTATTTGTACTGCGCCTAAAGCAGTTAACGCAAATTTACTGCTAGTCAGCTAGCTAGGTTCAGCTAAGTGAAATTACAGAAAACGACAAGTGTGGCTTTTTAGCAAGTATGGAAATACACGATCGAAGAGATTAGCAAGACCTTTTAAATGGCCACAAACGGAAGGAATCGGACTGTACCAATAGGTATTTTTGGACAAGTTGTAGTTGTGCAAAGCTAAGTACAACCGCCGTATCCTAGAGGTCCAGAGTCTCCATTCATGTATTGCTTTGCTCTTTCCTCTATGTGGGATGCTCTTTTATGAGTGAAAGGGATCACAACTGTGGTCTCCGTTGAACATAACCGGTCTGATAGGCTGCTGTCTGCACGTTATTCTTGAACTAGCAAGGTCGGGTCCCCGCCTACCTCATCTTCTTTTTGTAGTTTTGATCGATTGCGTTTAAAGATCTCATAAGTGGCTGGGACCGAAACAGGTTGCTGCAGTTACCATCATTAAATTAGTTTGTTAGGGTGACTCAGTTTATTTACACTCAGTGTGTGGTTGTTTTTCCTGTGTATAAGAGTGGGATATTTCTCATTTGTTTTGAGCGATTGTGGAACAGCCCCCCGCCCGCCCGTTAATCCTCACAAGAAATTTGGCTTTAGATGCATTTGACTTCTTACCATCAGACTGCATGACTATTATTATTATTATTATTATTATTATTATTATTATAAGTAATTTGAAAGAAATTGTTCTGAAAAGACAACCATTGCTTTCCTTGCGGAAATGTTACTTTCAGCATAGCTTTGTGATTTGTGTAGGTAGGTTTAGTAGTGCTAGAAGAGTTGTTGTTTTTAGCCAGGACCATCAAGGTATAGTGTCTATATTTTTTTGAAATACACAAAGAATATGTATATGTAGTACATCAGGCACACAGTTTAAATTATGTGTGTGTGTGTGTGTGTATATATATATATATATATACATACACACTCACACATACATACAAGATACAGGTGCATCTTAAAAAAATTTGAATATGGTGGGAAAGTTCATTTTTTCCCCCATAATTTAATTCAAAAAGTGGAAATTTCATATTCTAGATTCATTACACATAAAGTGAAATATTGCAAGCCTTTTTTTTTTTTTTGGTTTGTTTTAATCTTGATGATTATGGCTTACAGCTCATGGAAATCAAAAATCCAGTATCACAAAATATTAGAAAAAAGAATTTATAGTAAAGAAACGTGGACCAGAGAAGAGCTCCAATCAGCTAATTAACTTCAAACACCTGCAAAGGTTTCCTGAGCCTTTAATCTCTCAGTCTGGTTCAGTACACACAACCACAATATGGTTCATGGAATAATATTCATGGAAAGTTGACTGGAAGGGAAAAGTGTGGTAGGAAAAGGTGCACAAGCAACAGGGATGACCGCAGCCTTGAGAGGATCGTCAAGCAAAGCTGATTCGAGAACTTGGGGGAGCTTCAGAAGGAGTGGACTGAGGCTGGAGTCAGTGCATCAAGAGCCACCACTCACAGACGTGTCAAGGAAATGGGCTACAGGTGTCGCATTCCTAGTGTCAAGCCACTCCTGAACCAGAGACGACGTCAGAAACGTCTTATCTGGGCCAAGGAGAAAAAGAACTGGACCGTTACTCAGTGGTCCAGAGTCCTCTTTTCAGATGAAAGTAAATTTTGCATTTCATTTGGAAATCAAGGTCCCAGAGTCTGGAGGAAGAGTGGAGAGGCACAGAGTCCAATTTGCTTGAAGTCCAGTGTGAAGTTTCCACAGTCAGTGATGATTTGGGGTGCCATGTCATCTGCTGGTGTCGGTCCACTGTGTTTTCTCAAGTCGAGAGTCAATGCAGCGTCTACCAGGAGATTTTAGAGCACTTCCTGCTTCCATCTGCTGACAAGCTTTATGGAGATGCTGATTTCCTTTTCCAGCAGGACTTGACACCTGCCCACAGTGCCAAAACTACTAGTAACTTGTTTGCTGACCATGTTATTACTGTGCTTGATTGGCCAGCCGACTCTCCTGACCTGAATTTTGTCAAGAGGAAGATGAGAGACATCAGACCCAACAATACAGACGAGCTGAAGGCCGCTATCAAAGCAACCTGGGCTTCCATAACACCTCAGCAGTGCCACAAGCTGATTGCCTCCATGCCACGCCGCATTGATGCAGTAATTCGTGCAAAAGGAGCCGTGACCATGTATTGAGTGCATAAATTAACATACTTTTCAGAAGGTCGACATTTCTGTATTATAAATTCTTTATTCTAGTAATTCGAGATACTGGATTTTTGATTTTCATGATCTGTAAGCTGTAATCATCAAGATTAAAACAAAAAAGACTTGAAATATTTCACTTTGTGTAATGAATCTAGAAAATATGAAAGTTCCACTTTTTGACTTAAATTATGGGAAAATTTTTTTTAATAATATTATGTATGTGTGTATACAGGTGCATCTCAATAAATTAGAATGTCGTGGAAAAGTTCATTTATTTCAGTAATTCAACTCAAATTGTGAAACTCGTGTATCAAATAAATTCAATGCCACAGACTGAAGTAGTTTAAGTCTTTGGTTCTTTTAATTGTGATGATTTTGGGTCGCATTTAACAAAAACCCACCAATTCACTATCTCAACAAATTAGAATATGGTGACATGCCAATCAGCTAATTAACTCAAAACACCTGCAAAGGTTTCCTGAGCCTTCAAAATGGTCTCTCAGTTTGGTTCACTAGGTAAGCCACAAACATTCATTGCCAAAGAAGCTGGCTGTTCACAGAGTGCTGTATCCAACCATGTTAACAGAAAGTTGAGTGGAAGGAAAAAGTGTGGAAGAAAAAGATGCACAACCAACCGAGAGAACCGCAGCCTTATGAGGATTGTCAAGCAAAATCGATTCAAGAATTTGAGTGAACTTCACAAGGAATGGACTGAGGCTGGGGTCAAGGCATCAAGAGCCACCACACACAGACGTGTCAAGGAATTTGGCTACAGTTGTCGTATTCCTCTTGTTAAGCCACTCCTGAACCACAGACAACGTCAGAGGAGTCTTACCTGGGCTAAGGAGAAGAAGAACTGGACTGTTGCCCAGTGGTCCAAAGTCCTCTTTTCAGATGGGAGCAAGTTTTGTATTTCATTTGGAAACCAAGGTCCTAGAGTCTGGAGGAAGGGTGGAGAAGCTCATAGCACAAGTTGCTTGAAGTCCAGTGTTAAGTTTCCACAGTCTGTGATGATTTGGGGTGCAATGTCATCTGCTGGTTTTGGTCCATTGTGTTTTTTGAAAACCAAAGTCACTGCACCCGTTTACCAAGAAATTTTGGAGCACTTCATGCTTCCTTCTGCTGACCAGCTTTTTGAAGATGCTGATTTCATTTTCCAGCAGGATTTGGCACCTGCCCACACTGCCAAAAGCACCAAAAGTTGGTTAAATGACCATGGTGTTGGTGTGCTTGACTGGCCAGCAAACTCACCACACCTGAACCCCATAGAAAATCTATGGGGTATTGTCAAGAGGAAAATGAGAAACAAGAGACCAAAAAATGCAGATGAGCTGAAGGCCACTGTCAAAGAAACCTGGGCTTCCATACCACCTCAGCAGTGCCACAAACTGATCACCTCCATGCCACGCCGAATTGAGGCAGCAATTAAAGCAAAAGGAGCCCCTACCAAGTATTGAGTACATGTACAGTAAATGAACATACTTTCCAGAAGGCCAACAATTCACTAAAAATGTTTTTTTTTATTGGTCTTATGAAGTATTCTAATTTGTTGAGATAGTGAATTGGTGGGTTTTTGTTAAATGTGAGGCAAAATCATCACAATTAAAAGAACCAAAGACTTAAACTACTTCAGTCTGTGTGCATTGAATTTATTTAGTACACGAGTTTCACAATTTGAATTGAATTACTGAAATAAATGAACTTTTCCACGACATTCTAATTTATTGAGATGCACCTGTATATACAGTACTGTGCGAAAGTTTTAGGCAGTTGTGAAAAAGAAATGCTGTAAAGAAAGAATGCTTTCAAAAATAGACATGTTAATAGGTTATATTTATCAATTAACAAAATGCAAAGTGAGTGAACACAAGAAAAATCTACATCAAATCAATATTACCCCCCTTTGCCTTCAAAACACCATCAATTCTTCTAGGTACACTTGCACACAGTAGGAACTCGGCAGGTAAGTTGGCCCAGACATCTTGGATAACTAACTACGGTTCTTCTGTGGATTTAGGCAGTCTCAGTTGCTTCTCTCTCTTCATCACTTCCAAGACTCCTTGTTCTTTATGCTGATGATAGTTCTTAATGACTTTTGCTGTATGCTTGGGGTTGTTGTCAGGCTGCAGAATAAATTTGGGGCCAGTCAGATGCCTCTTTGATGGTATTGCATGATGGATAAGTATCTGCCTGTACTTCTCAGCATTGAGGAGACCATTAATTCTGACCAAATCCTCAACTCCATTTGCAGAAATGCAGCCCTAAACTTGCAAGGAACCTCCACCATGCTTCACTGTTGCCTGCAGACACTCATTTGTGTACTGCTCTCCAGCCCTTTGGCAACAAACTGCCTTCTGCTACAACCAAATATGTCAAATTTTGACTCATCAGTCCTGAGCACCTGATGCCATTTTTCTGCACCCCAGTTCCTGTGTTTTCGTGTGTAGTTGAGTCGCTTGGCCTTGTTTCCATGTCAGAGGTATGGCTTTTTGGCTGCAAATCTTCCATGAAGGCCACTTCTGACCAGGCTTCTCCAGACAGTAGATGGGTGTACCAGGGTCCCACTGGTTTCTGCTAGGTCTGACCTGATGGCACTGCTGGACATCTTCCAATTACGAAGGTAAGTAAGCCTGATGTGTCTTTCAAGTTTCATTGGCCGACCACTGCGTCTACGATCCTCAGTGTTGCCCGTTCCTTTGTGCTTCTTCAAAAGAGCTTGGACAGCACATCTGGAAACCCCTGTCTGCCTTGAAAATTCTGCCTGGGAGAGTCCTTGCTGATATAACTTCCTTCTGTCTTTGCTGTGCTCAGTCTTGCCATGGTGTTTAACTTTTGACAGTAAACTGTCTTCAGCAACCTCACCTTGTTAGCAGAGTTTGGCTGTTCCTCACCCAGTTTTATTCCTCCTACACAGCTGTTTCTGTTTCAGTTAATGATTGTGTTTCAACCTACATATTGAATTAATGATCATTAGCACCTGTTTGGTATAACTGTTTACTCATACACCTGACTATATGCCTACAAAATCCCTGAATTTGTGCAAGTGTACCTAGAAGAATTGATGCTGTTTTGAAGGCAAAGGTGATTTTGATATAATATTGATTTGTTGTAGATTTTTCTTATGTTCACTCACTTTGCGTTTTGTTAATTGATAAATATAAACTATTAACATGTCTATTTTTGAAAGCGTTCTTACTTTACAGCATTTTTTTCACACATGCCTAAAACTTTACATTAGTAAAACATTACTATATATATATATATATGAGAGAGAGAGAGAGAGAGAGAGAGAGATAGATAGATAGATAGATAATATTGTTGTTTATAAACCTTGTTATTTATTTTTTATTCTTTATTATTCTTATTTATTTATTTTTTAGTTGACATGGATGATGAAGATGGCAGGTGCTTGCTAGATGTAATTTGGTAAGTGTACACATCTTAAAATAGTATACCACCTTCTAATTGGAATTTGAATTGAATTTGAGTGGTTGTCCTTGATTTACAGTGACCCACAAGCTCTCAATGACTTTCTTCATGGATCAGAAACACAGGTGAGTAATACTCTATAACAGTAGTAGTTAACCAGGTGACATTACAAAACTGTACAATTAAGGGTACTTTCACATATGTACCATTTAATCAGTTTAAATCGAAATGGTGGACTTAATCCTCTGTGCGGTTCACAAGGTGGTCTCAGTCAGCTCCCATGCAAACTTTAGCACAGTTCAATTGCTGTGAGAGAGTGATTCAACCCTTTTTGACCCAGTCGAAGGAAGAGAACCAGCCATGCTGTGTATTTATGGTTGCAGGCCGCAGATTCACTGTTAAACTTACCTACGAAGAGCAATGTGAGCCAAAGGACAGTGCTGCAGAAATACAATTTGTATACTGGACTGAAGAAGAAAAATAATAAATGCTACTTCTGATACCCAAAATGTTTTAAAGTAGAGACTTATAATTATAGTACCTATTTATAATACAAAACTATTATAAATGATATTAATAATCATAATTATAATCAGTGATTTCTACATGCACTTGTTTGTCTACCTTTACCCATTGCTTTATTTCTGACTAATTGGTCGTCAACAACATCTTCAGTCCCATCACACACACATCTCATCCAATGTTTTTTGCTTTTTGATTCATTAAGTTATTTTAATAATGTACTGTGGAATTAAACCAAATTGAAACCAAAAGTATCAGTAATGCTCTGATTAAGCAAATGGGTTAATTGTTGTGAAAACACCCTAAAACACAGCTTTCAAAAAGTAGCTTTTAACTATCACACAAACGCTCAAAAAAATGTGTGCAACACATTAGCCTAAATTTTCCCTTCCACTTCAGCTCCTTTCCAGGTGATTGTTTCTACTTCTTTATCTTCTTTAGAATATGATTGCATAGAATTTCACCCTTATATTTTCTCTTCTATTAATTCACAATATTGACATACTAATCTAATGTTTCCTATCATTTGCATCCTGTTTACCTTTCCTTTCCCAACTGTCTTGTTGCTAACTTATGGTTGTACGTTTTGTGCTTTGGTGGGTCTGGACACTGTCCTCACTATGCTTCTCCTTTGCTTTTCCACTTTGGCTACTTTGTCTTTCTGCATTTTCTACCTGTCCCCTTGTGCCTTGTCTGTGGTGTGGTGGTCTGTCCTATTCTGGATATGCCTGTCTGTAGCTGGACACTGATGACCTTTTGGATGGCTCAAGTGACCCGTCCAGCTCGTTCTTCTCCAGCACTGGGGTAAGTATATTCCCCTCTTTTCCCCCCCTTCTCTGTCTATGTTCCCTTACGCATCATGCCTTCTCCAGCCCCACCCATCAGATCAGATTCAAACATGCCAGCAGCCAATCGATAGGGATAACTAGGCCACTGGAGGCATACCATCTCGTAGCCATTCAGACCTTTTGTTTGCTTTTCCCTTAATAACATGATCTATTGTCTGCATGAAAAAATTGCTTTTTCTGTCTCTTCTAGGAACATGTTCCTGAAATCCAACCACCGGCTCAGCTGTCGACGAGTGAGCCATCTGGGCTTCCCCGGGTCAGTGTTGATTTGGACTTTCTAGAAGACGATGACATCCTTGGGGCCTCACCGGAAGAAGGAGATAGTGAAAGCAATGGTGTTGGGTCAAATCACGAGCCTTGTGATATTTTGCAGCAGAGTCTGGCAGAAGCCAATATCACAGAGCAGAGCCTCCAAGAAGCAGAGGCTGAGCTTGACCTCAGCTCATTTGGGCTAACTAGTCTGACACAGGTGGTCCAACCACTGCCTGATGCTGGTATGCCAGGGGTGGGCATTGCAGGAACTACACAAATCTTTCCTGGCCAGGGCACCACTACCACACCTTCCAGTGCAACCACCGATATGCTTGGCTCAGTTCTGGCACATCAAGGGATGCAGCTTCAACCCCAGGTCATGAACAAAGCCATCAATGTCCAGCCATTCATGCAGCAAGTTGGACTTGGAAATGTGACCCTTCAACCCATTTCAAGCCTTCAGACCCTACCAAATGGAAGCCAGTCTGGACATCTGGGCATTGGACAGATTCAGGTTGTGGGTCAGTCCACTGTAATGACTATCAATCCATCAGGGCAACATATCCTGACCAAAACCATGGGCGGCTATCCTCTACACCAGCCTGGACTGGATGCTGCAAGTGCTGGGGCCCAGGCTGGTCTTGGAGGTTCTGTGCTTAGCTCTGGAGGGGGACTGTTGATTCAGGGAGGCAAGGCCACTTTAGGTTCTCCATCATTGAATGGCCCAGCTATTTGTGTCAGCAGCACTAACACCAACAGCAGTGGTACCACAATGGCTGCACCAAGTGGTATAGTGGGATTTACTCGTGGTCCTTTAAATACAGGAACTCAGTCTCAGACTCAAAACCAAGTCATGCAGAATGTCATCATCCAGCGGACACCAACTCCAATACAGCCTAAACCTCCCCAAGGGAGCACCATCCAACCCAAATCCTTCAAACAACAGCCGCAAATGCCAGCCACACATACATTGCAAAATGATGGCAATAAAACTCTTGGGGTGCAGCAAGTCCCAGCATCTGCAGCTCAGAATGTAGCCTTCCTCACTGGCAAGCCAAGTTCAAATGTAGTTCTGAGTACACAGACCACCACACAGGGGACACAATTTTCCCAAGCCCTGTTTAAGCAACATAGCAATCCTACATCAGGCAAGCCTCTTAGTGTTCACTTGCTAAATCAGCAGGGCAGCATTGTCATTCCTTCCCAGGCTGTCTTACAAGGGCAGAATCATCAGTTCCTCCTGCCTCAGCTTCAGACTGGAGGTCAAATCCTGGCCCAGCAAACTGGCGGACATATTATTACCAGTTCCGGGCCAGGTGGACAAATTATCGCTGCCAATCAAATCTTGGCAACCAATCAAAATATAAATCTAGGGCAGGTATTGGCCCCTCAAGGTCATCCTGGTGCTGCCCACATTCTTTCTGGACCCATACAGCTTCAACCAGGTCAGATGGGCCACCCCACACTGTTCCAGATGCCTGTTTCTTTAGCCCAGTCACAGAATCAAGCTCATTCAGTTACAGGACATGTTCAAACTGTTATACAAGGCATGCCTATACAGAGTTCCTTGTCAATAGAGGGCCTCAGCCCAGCTGTCAGTTTGCAGCCAACCCTTCAGCAGCAGTCTGGTGGTGTTACTGGAAACAGCAGCACTGGAGTAGCAGCCATGCCCCAGTGCCAACCAAGTGAGAGCATAACTGAACTCGGTACCTCCACTGAGCAAGCAGCCCAAACCCAGCCCCAACCCTCTATCCTTACTGTCCAGACAGGTCCTTCAGTTTCAGCCACTATGTTGATTCCCTCCTCTACATCTCCATCTTCTACATTAACTACATCTACGACCTCGGTGAGCACAGTGGGCTTGGCCTCTCAGGTCCAGCACAGCCCAGGAAAGGTGTTGTTCACTCCACCAAGCTCCAGCATTATCCTTAGCCAGGAGCCTGTGCAGATGTTCCTGCAGCAGGTTGGTATGCTCTTGATTATATTTTGTTTGTTGTATTTAAAATATGTGTATTATCTAACAAACTATATTTAGCAGTAAAACCATTATAGACTTGATACCAGGGCCATGTCCACTAGTCAGATTTAATGCACAATGTAGCATCCATGCAGACATGCAAATCTATTTTGAGATTTATGTCTGGTATAATTGAAAGTTTTTTCAATGTAGAGCCCTGCTGAACGTTCCCTAGTTTGGATTACTGTTTTACCTCTCCCTTCCTGACCTGATAAATGTGCTCATGTCAGGATCAGCAGCACCAAGCAGGGAAAGAGCCACATGCCTCTGTGGGTGTACCTGCATCTGTTATCGTCAGCGGTGGCAGCTCTGGTTCCGCCCCTACAGCCCATGATGGCCCATTAACTGAAACTCGCCCAGGGGAGAATGCAAGTCCTTCCCTTGGCCCTGCTGACATGGCAGCATTGGTTAACAAGGTAGATGAGCTTGTGCTCTGCACTAAGCCCCACCCACTTGTTGCTGGCACTGCTGCATATAGAGCTGAACAGTAACTGACCAATTTTTCAACGGCCTTGGTTCAGGAAGTAAATTTCCTATTCATTTTAATTGAAGACATCTTAAAATAGAGTTTGGCGCATTAAAAAAAACCAACCAGCTATATTATGAATCACCTTATGACAATTGTTTCAAAACAAAAAATATTTTTGAAAAATGGGAGTACACTATACTATTGACTTTTACAAAGGAATAAACTATGGATCACATTAAGCATGGCAAATGATATGAGTAAACTGTAAACTGTTTTCTCCAAAGGTGGTGTTTTTGTAAATATGCTAGTGTTTCTTAAATACAGTATATATTGTAGTTTTGTGTACAAGCAACATAGTGCATCATGTATTGTTCTAGTGTCATTGTTCTTCACTTTTTGTTGTTTTAGCCTGGCATGTATGAAGAATTAAGAATATTTATGCTGGTTTATGGATTGGGGAAACACTAAACCTGCTCAGTCTCTCTGAGATTATGCTGTCCAGTCTAACAGCATAACTGGCATAAGTGGAGAGTGTGAATTCAATAGTCTTAACTAAATAAATAAATATGCCTATGATAAAATAGTGAAATGATTAGATGCAGCAATAAATATTTAAATTTGTCAATAAATAAATAATGTTCTAATCATAACATACTCATTATTCTGAAGTATTATTTGATCATACTCATTTTCATACATACATCTTCACTGTGGGTCAAAATAGCATCAGCTTTTAAAGTCTGTCTGTTTGATCAGCTAAAGAAACCATTGCATTTCAGAGCTCACTAAGGTCTATCGTGGTTCCATCTGCCTGAAATCTATCATAACTTTGCCACACAAGTTTACCAACAGGTAGTCTCATGGTAGAGTACTGCCCTCTCCAGGCAAAAATAATTGATAGCAAAGGATTAGCCAATCACTGAATAGGTTCAACCCCATTTGAGCTGACTGACAGATTACAACAGAATGAAATTATTGTGTTGTTTTGAAATAAAATTCTCATTATGAAATACACATAATCTTTTTTTGGGAAAAAAGGCATTTTGAAATAAAACCTGTTATGAAATAAAAAGGAACTGAGGTGTAACAATGTAACTGTAAAAGAATAGACACATTTTTATATATATATATATATATATATATATATATATATATATATATATATATATATATATATATATGTATTGCTGTATTTTTAAAAAAATATTTATATCATAGGCATATTTAGTTAATTTTGACTAAAATGGCATTCCATACTAATCAAGCACATATCCAATACACCAATACATGCTGTAGTAGTTACCATTTCCATGGTTACAGCATCAGTATCTCTCATTAATGGGCCTTACTTTAAGTGCCTCACCAGTACTTCTAAGTTAAATATATATTGTATAAAAAATAATGTTGAAACTAGACTGGCCAGTGAATTCTACAGGAGCATCAATTATTGTCTAACAATCTCATAGTCATTCTTAATCAGTTTACATGTTATTGCTAATAATCAAATTAGCTATGGCAAAAATTTGTGGCATTTTACTTCCAAAACCTGACTGTTCAGCTCTATTGGAACACCTTATAATCTAGTGAAACTGCTCCCTCTCCGTGAACGCACGCGTGCACACTTTTTTGCTGGACCTCACATTCTGCCATGCCTTTCCTCTTAGCATTGTGTCCTCCTTTCAGTTGCTATGCCAGTCTGATTCTGGTCTGCATTATAATTTTGTTAATTTGTTGCTTTTCCTTCCTTCCCTGCTAATTTCCATGGTCCACTATTCATTAGATTCTGTGCTATGTGAGGTAATGACAGCATGATGTGTTGTTGTTCTTCAGTAATGTGATGTTTTACTTGTCCTCATGTCTATAATTTTAAGGATGTAGTGGTGTAGTGTTTTTAATTCCCATAGAAATAATGTAAAATGCACCAGGAGCATCTCTGCAACTTCTCATAAAATTGTCCCAAATAGCTAGTCAGCTATGAAACTATTAGCAGGGATAGTTGACGAAACGTGGAATTAATGGCTATTTTTCATGTATATAATTTTGGGAAAATGTCTTGAAATAAAGGTGGTACAGTCATGCAGCAGGTAGCGTTGATGCCTCACATCTCCAGAGTGCCTGGTTCAAGTTACTGTCTGCATGGTGTTTTGCATGTTCTCCCTGTACCCATGTGGGTTACCTCAGGGCAGAATTAATGCCCCTTTCGACCTCCTAAAAACATGCTGGTGAGAATGTGTTTCATAGTAACTGACAGCCTATTCAAGGTGTATGCATCCAGTGATAGGCTTCAGATTCGCCGCATCCCTCTGACCAGGATAAAGTGGCTACTGACGATGAGTGAATGTCTTTGGAGGAGTACTGCACAAAACAAATATTTTAATAGTTGATTATTCATGTAAATTAACTGGCAAATAATTGATTAGTCAACTTAAATGTTTTTTTAGAAAAGAGAAAGGCTGTAACAAATATTTTTGTTTATTCTTTTTTTCAGTAATATAATGTATTTTGTTATTAATATGACATGTAAGAGGAATTTGATAAGGACTTTTAAATTAAATCACAAGATACTTGAAAATATGTGGATTTAAATTGTTCTTTCTCTCTACCTCATCATAACTGTATTCACATAGACGTTTCCTTATCATTAATCTTAACAAGCCAAAATTAAACACACCTAGCTTATCTAGTCTCATTAAACTATGACTGCTGCACACAATTTTGCACTGCTTTGATTCTATGCACACATTTTTGTACTACTTTGAAGTATATTTCACTTACCAAGTGAAATATAGTAAACAGACCATGATCAAATGTCTGTTGCACACTTTGTATGGTCTCTGCAAAGATAAGGAATTTTTGTTTTTCATTGTAATAATTAAAAAAAAAAAAAAAACCTCTTATATGTCTCCTTGCTGTCCTACTTTGCTGCTTTTATAATGCTGCAATGATTTTGAATATGAATTTCAGTGTTTGTCATTTTAGATGCAAGTTTCTTTTAAGTACAAAATAATTCAGCAATATCTGATTGCCCTCTCATTTCCTAACCTCCAGGTTTCATCATCAGCACATCAGCAGCAAGCTTTAAAGATCCAAAGCGCCTCACCTTCTCAGTCTGTGGCCACTCACAGTGTGACGCCGACACTATCAGACAGCCCACAGCCATCCCAGGCTTCTCCCCTTATTCAGATCCAGTCCCCTCAGCCTCCACAGTCCCGACCTCCCTCTCAGCCCCAGGCACAACCACCATCTCAGTCCCAGGCACCTTCTCGGGCATGCACACCTTCCTCTATACCTCCACTTTTTATAATACACAATTCAATAGGAGGTTCTCCACAACCATCTCAGCCAGTTGCCCAAGCTCCTCAGCAGACACAGCCTCAGCCGATTCAAGTGCAGATCCCACAGGTTCTTCCTCAGCCTGTGGTCATCCAGCATGAACAGCTGCCCACCTCTTCCTGTTCCCCAAAGCCTCCCCAGGCTCCTTCATCACAGTTTCATTTTGTGACACCTGCAGTGTGTGCCACGGCTGGGGCAGTATTGAAACAGCAGATGCCAGGCCTGACTGCCGAACAACAGCACCACTTACAGCTGATTAATGCACAACTACAGACAATGTCATCCATCACCCAACCTTCACCACAACAGAAGCAGCTACTGGAAAAGCTCAACCAGGCAAGCTTTTGTGAAATCTTAATGCAGCCTACTGAAATTTCACAACATCTTGAAGTTTATGTATGACAGCTACACTCGTAGGGGGTAAACAGGATCCTCAAGGCTGCTTGAAGGAATATTTTTGTTTTTTAGAAATGTAATGCAGTACAGAGCCTTTGCTTAAGCCAGTCTTTTTCTGTGTTCATTCAGGTTCAGCAAAACATACTACTCCAGGCAAAACAACAACAACTTCAGCCTCAGGCCAGTCAGTTTAGCAAACTGCCTGACCAGCCTACAACCCAACTGGTGAACTCTTCAGCCAGTAGCACAGTCAGTGCATCTGTCACATCTCTGTTGCAACAGAAGTCTGTGTTCATCAAGTCCTCAGTTTCAGGTGAACCCTCTATTTTGGTACTCCATGAGGTTATTTAACATTGCTCATAGAATTCTCTTTTTTATACCTGTTTTCTCTATACTCCAGGTTCAAATGACACCCAGGTATTTCCTGGAACATCAGGGCCAAGTGGAATAGCAGTTAATCAAGGAAAACCCCCTCTAAATCTTGCTCAGTCAGTTCAGGTCTGAATCACTAGCAACCTATTCAACTATTTACTGATTTAGGTTTTCTTTATGTATATTTAAATCATTTAAATTGTAACCCAATATTGCATTATCTGCAGGCAAAGCCCGGGGTTATAAGTGCAGTTGGAGGGCTGACATTAGGTAAAGCAGGGTTACAGATTCAGGTTCTGAACAGTGGACTTTCACAGATGAATACCCTAAACCCTTCAGCAACTGTTCAAACCCAGGCAAGTGTTGTATACACACATACCTCGTTACACTGTTATGGCATGTTTATGCATTTATTAATAATGTACTGCATGTTTTAAGTTTTCTATGACCTTCCACAGACTTCAGCTTTAAAAAGGCCTTTAAGTGTGGAGCCAAGCAAAGAAGCACGGTATGTACCATTTTTGTGGCTTTGTAGTTTTGTACAAGAATTGAACTAGACATTTATTATCAATTTTTTAACATTAGATCAGAAACGCAAATTTGATCCAGTAATATAATCCAGTGTTTCCGCCTCAGAAGTACTGTATTGGTTCATCCATAGAAGGAACAATAAGGTCACGGGTTTGTCCAGACTATGTGCTAAAGGTGTGTGTGTGTGTGTGTGTGTGTGTGTGTAGGATATTAGAACAGCTGAGAAAGCTTCAGGCTTCTGTACTGCATCCAGACTACAGCTCACCTTTCCACTCTTTTGAGGATACACTTTGCCGGCTGTTGCCCTACCACGTGTACCAGGGCATGGCTCCCTCCCCTCAAGACTACCGCAAAGGTAAAGCGCCTAAGCCTGTATATGACGGAGCATATGAATTATTAATTAGGTTAATTAAACAAGTACATTAATACAGCCTCAATATATTGTAATTTTAACAGTCTGAAGTGTGTTTGGGCACATTAGTGTCTTCACTACTGATTATGTAAAACTTCCTTTTCTCTAAAACTCTCCCACCAGTTGATGATGAGTTTGAAAATGTCTCCAGCCAACTTCTGAAGCGCACACAAGCTATGCTGGATAAGTATCGTCACCTGCTTTTCGAGGAATCAAGGGTATGAGTACTTACAGGACTTATTACTCTACCCATCCCACCCATAACTTCTCCCATCTTTGACCTTGTGTTGGTGCTTCTTGTGTTGTTTTGAGCAGAGGCTGGGTCCGTCTGCAGAGATGGTGATGATTGATAGGATGTTTATCCAGGAGGAGAAGATTGCCCTGAACCAAGACAGGATACTGGCCAAGGAGAAGCCCGGTAAAGTCAAATTTAATTCTGCATAAGAATTAAGAAATAGTGGAAAGGGAGCTGGATTTGTGTCTTGAGAAAAATTATCATGTAGCATGTAGTTAGAGCATTTGTAAGTTAGCCTGCTTTACAATTATAAGATGCAACTCTTAAGTGAAACTGGTAAAAGTGTTCAGTGCTGACTGTCTTCATGTCAGAAAATAGGGATACTTGTTTGCTATTTACATTAGTTTTCTAAAGTTGAGGTACATTCTAAAAGTGTAGCCTTCAGATTAGGGCAGTTGTGATTGCTTCAGAATGGACAACAGCCTAAATTTTGAGATTCAGTAGCTAGTGTTGGACATCCCTGCTGTAACAGTTAGGATGTAGTGCAGCATAGAGGATATAGTCTTGATCAAGTATTAAATTAAAGCCTTAGACACAAAATCAATGTGTTATTTATTCAACATTCTCGCTATTTCTCTACAGAGGAGTTTGTGGCCAGCTCGTGTATGGTGAACAGGGTTGCAGACAGTGGTGTGAGACCTGCAGCAGTGGAACTGAGCTCTATTAAAACCGGGCCTGCAACAGTGGAACTGAGCTCTGTTAAATCTGCTGTAGCAACGGCCCATGTAGCTGGCATCCCAGCTCCTGCTTCTACCTTACTGACTGTTGCTGCCACTGCTAATGCTGTTCCTGTTTCCTTTCCCCCTACCAAACTAGTGATAAAACAAGGAGGAGGGGGGGCGCTGGTATCGTGGTCCACTAGCTGCCCCTCCATGCCTGCATCAGTGGTACGGCCTTGTGCAAAAGCCACAGGGCTGAGCTCTGAGCGCTGTTTTGGCCCCACCTCATCCTCTACTCATTCTGCAGATGATGATGATGATGATGATGATGATGCACTTCCTCAGCGGACTAGCAAGCCTCCCATCAAGACCTACGAGGCACGTCAGCGAATTGGCTTGAAGTTGAAGATTAAGCAAGAAGCAGGGTTCAGCAAAGTAGTTCACAACACTGCATTAGACCCAGTTCATTTGCAGCCACAGCACACTCCACTACCACAAGTCCCTGAGCCACCCTCTAAAACAAGACCACCTGTAACCCAACTGTCCATTGTTCAAAGGACTTCACCCTCATCCACTAATTCCACGTGCCCCATCACTTTCAGTGCAGCAACCACACACACAGGGTCCGGAACTACAACTTCCTCAACTGCCCCTCCTCCTTCAGACTCTCATGGCTTGTCCTCGTCCTTATCCTCCTGCACCTCTTCAGCCCAAGTTAATGGCACTCTAGAACACTATGAGGTGTCTGGGGCCAAACTGAACCCTACCTCCACTTCAGCACCTCAGTTGACCACCTGCCGGCTCCCACTACGCAAGACATACCGCAAAAACATCAGTCCTCATCATCGACCGGGAGTGCCAGGAGGGGGCAACATGGGACCCATTCCACCAGCAGCATCTGCATCCTCTCCTCCAGTGGAGAGGACTGTTATTGCCAGTGTGAAATTGGAGCAGCAAGGTGTCTGTAAGCCCCCTCACATTCACACTGACCCAGGGTCACAGGGCCTGGCATCTGTAGAGCATGAATTCTACCATGGAATTAAAAATGCCTATCAGCAGCAGCAACAATTGTCTGATAAAGAGGATGAGGAGGATGGTAATACTGGGGACCACATGGGGAGGGTCATGGGGCAGATGAGTAAAAACCGTGAGTGGGCAGTGGGCACATTTCGTATGGACCAGCATGCACCAGGCCCTCCATCTCTTGGCGAAACATCGTGGGCGAGAGACTCATCACTTCCTGCAAAACGATCTAAGTCTGATTCCCCAGACATGGACAATGCCAGCTTCTCGAGCGGTAGCCCTCCACTGGACAACTCGCTGAACGAACATCTGCAGTGTGCTATAGATAGTATACTGAATCTCCAGCAGGGCCCATCGACCCGTGGAGCTGTGGACAGAGTCTATGCTGGAAACTTAACCAACCAGCACCAAACCCACCATCGTCAGGGCACAGCATCTTCATCAACATCATTGTATAGACACGCTGTCTCTTCTGCTTCCTCTCCATCTTCATCCTCCATTTCACAGCACCCACAGTTAGGGGGCCGAGGACAGAATGGAAATCTGGTGTCACAGACACATAGTAGATAACAGCCCCTTTTAGTCGAGAGATGCTGAAAGACTGAAAGGCATGAGTGAGGCCAAAGCAGGAAAATCATTTTACTCTGTTTAGCTGTGTTTGCCTTGCTTGTCTATGGATGGCTACTGAATAATAATTTTCTCTAGGTGTAATGTAAGGCCCTTTAGGTGTACTTTCAAAATCATGAAATGCACTTTGACATGCCATGACATGACATTTTTTTGTGTGTTCTTTTGTGGGAAGTTTCAGGGCAGTTCTTATGTTCATTCTTAACAGGGCTCACTTAAATACTGACATTAACTCTTCATTAGTAATAACAAAACGTGAGGAAGGTTTCTTAATCTGTCCATTTAATTTCATATTTATGTATGGCCCTTGATTAATTACCATTACCAATTCTGCCTTTATGGTTTGATGTTATTCTTTAATGTTGTTTTTTGAATTTAAATTGAGGTCTTTGTTCACGGTTAAGGCTTTAGTTATCTCTCTTCAGCACAAAATCATGATTTACAATAATATAGAAGCTGACCCAGCACTAAAATCTTGCCTTTGAGAATCATTCTTCATTCAGGTTTTAGCAAAACCTGTGATGTGGTCAGTCCTGAGATTTAAAAAGACCCATTCATAAAACAGATCTCTTTTTTTGTATTTTTTTTATAAAGAGCTTTTGATTTTAAATTATGCCATCATCTGAAGCACATTATATAGAGTATACCTGTAGACTCAGTGTGTCTTTTTTTGGTTTGTATGCAAACTTCAAAAATGCCTCTACAGTTTTTCCAAGAAAATTTTGTGACCTGCTAGAGGGCAAAACCAGTGCTACCCAACTCTCTTCCTGAAAATCCACCCTCTTTTGATTTTTTATTTTTTAATTTAATTTTTTTTTTTCCCCCCTCTTTCCCCCTGTAGAGTATGATTAGCTGAATCAGGTACAGCTGGGTACAGACACAGCAATCAGGTGATATCTCAAGGATTACACAGGTGTAATCACCCATATTTGAAACCATTTTTTTTAATGGTTCTCAGTCCTAGGAACCACATCCACTGTGTCCATCATCATCATCATCATCATCAAGCAGAGAAGCATCCCCACTATTGTGATTATGTACAACTGTTACTCTATCACTGACATTTAAGTGGCCGTAAAAACATCCTCCTAATTTATTTATGTATTTTATGTACACATAATTTAGACTTCAAAACCCTCTGGACAATTCAAATGCAAACACAGCTTAATTATGAGGAAAAGAAGACTAATCTAAAGAAGAAAAAAAAAAAAACTGTAAGAATTTGAAGTATAGTACTACAAATTAATTTTGTATTGTATTTATTGTGTATAATGACACTTTTTTTTTTTTTAAAGGAAACTGTACATTTAGTAAAACTGTAAATTAAACTTTGCTTCTTTTATGAAAGGATCATGCATTTGTATGTTTGTCATTGATATTTCCAAACTTACATGGTTATTGGGGAGAAGCAAGTACTTTTATTTGAATATTTTAAACTGGTTAGAAGTTCTCCTTGTTTAGCCACATGGTGGCGACTTTTTGCTAAATTAAGTTCTGATTAGTGTCATGGGTTGTGAAGGGCTGGGCCAAAGAAAAATGAATTTACAGTAGCTTCAAGACTCATTTGCAGCTCTCCACTGATGAAAATGGCCTTTTTGCAAAATGCACCGCCCAAAGCCCCCCCTCCCCCCTCCCCCAAATAAACGTGCGCACACATATTTTGACGCCTCCCTCACCTATCTGTTCCCACCCTTCTCTAAACTAAACCCTAAAACAGTTTGAGCCTTGGAGTGTGTAGGGGTGGGAAGTTTTTGTGGTGGGAAACGAGAGGAGAAAAAAGGAGGAAGAAAGGGAGGGGTGGAGACCCAACCAAGACATTTCAGTGCTGAGTGCATAGTGAGGACATGTTAAGAGCTGAGTCAAAAGCTTATTTGTAGAAGGCAATTTTTAAAAATTATATCCTTATGTGTAAAAACTGCTTCTGCGATTTAAGCATCAAGAAGTGAAACAGCATTGTTATGTTTTTATATTTTTGGGGTCTTTTTTTACAGCAGCATAACAGGTAAGAATAATCAAAGCCGATTATATTTTGTTACCTGTAATATTTGCATTAAATTTTATTCCCTTATATATGTACATCTCTTTTTCTCCTGTAATACTTTACTGTTGCATATTCTTTTGTAGATGTCTTTTAAATACATTTCAGTATAGTAGTTATAGTAAATATACCTCATTTCTATGTCTCCTTTTATGCAACACAGCTGCAGTTAATGAAAATCATGAGATGGTTCAAAACTGCCAAAAACTGAAGAAAAAAAAAATCCACAGTGAGCCAGATAATTTAAGAACAGGAATAAGTAAGCTGTCCTCATATTCTGTCTGAATAAGCAAGGCCATGTTGCCCTTTATACTTCTTAAATACACCCTGTGGATCTACACTGGAAAAGTGAAATGCACATTCAATGCTTCCATCAAGATGACTGCAACAAGGAATTTTCCATCTATGTGTAAATAGTTAGACTTGTTAGAAGTCCTATTTCAAAAGCTTGCGTCTTTCCCCAGATAAAGTTGGAAATGATTTTAAACCAAGTTACTGAACTCGGTGCTTTATCATCTGAGCTTTAGCATTTCAATGTGGCTTTTTTTCCTTCTGGAAAAAGAGAACTTCGCAGTTATCTGTGATCAGTTGTACTGTTTCCCAGCCAAAATTAGGATATCAAACCCTCAAAGCAAATTTTTCAGGTAAACAGTACATGTAGTTCTCTAAATTAAAAAAAACTGTCTTTGAAAAAAGGGGGAAAAATACAACTGAGGATACATATTAAGCAATTTAGTCTAAGAAAGCAGTGAACTGAAAAATGTTTTTAAAACTACAGCACTGTTTTATACAACAGTTATTTATTTATTTTCAATTTTTTGAAAATGAAACAACAGGCCTCAAATGTGAACATTGTAGCTAGTGTCTGTGGGTCACTGAATTGAGCTTAAATTGAAGATGAATCTCTTCAATATACAGAAATGAGCTATGTATGTGGATGAAGGGGTGTGTGTGTGTGTGTGTGTGTGTGTGTGTGTGTGTGTGTGTGTGTGTGTGTGTGTGTGTGTGTGTGTGTGTGTGTGTGTTTCCAAAGTGAATGCCAACATTTTCCAGACAAGCACAGGCCATGTACTCTACTTTCTCACTGGAGTAAAGGGAATACACAATACACAATGTAATTCTTCTTTTGCTAATGCTTAGTTAATAGTTGATGTTTTTTTGTTGTTGTCCAAGACATTTATAAGGATGGGAGGATATCTTCCAATTAAAGAGAGAGAACTGAGATTTTAAAGTCCTGAATCGCATTTTACAATAGTCAACATTATTAACTTCATCCTCTTTTTTTTTTTTTTTTACTAAACTTAGGAGGCATACCTACGCTACCACCTTGTGTAAATACAGGAAAAAGGAGAATAGCCTGTAGAGCCAAAGGAAACATAAATACACAGAGCCCAAAACAGACCTATAAATTAAGTCAGTGAAGCAAAAACCATTATAAAGACCCACAGTCTCCACATTATGTCTCGCTGGGGGCGGAAAAACGTCAAGAAGACCCCTGAAGTGATCAGGACAGTCACGGAGGGGCTGAAGTCACTGTATCGTAAGAAGCTTTTGCCTATTGAGGAGTGCTATGGTTTTCATGACTTCCACTCACCAAGTCTGGAGGATGCTGACTTTGACAACAAACCCATGGTGCTAGTGGTTGGTCAGTACTCCACAGGAAAGACTACCTTCATCAAGTAAGAATATTAATTATTCATAGTTTGAAAAGATAAGAAATACAGCAGGTCTAGGATGTGTTGGCTCTTAAAAAATAGAAAGCTGCCTGACAAAAGGAAATCACTTGATCTCTTTTCCCAGGTACCTTCTGGAACAAGAGGTGCCTGGAAGCCGTGTGGGTCCAGAGCCTACTACAGACTGCTTCACTGCCATCATGCATGGTGACATGGAGGGAATAATCCCTGGAAATGCTCTCATAGTGGACCCCAACAAGCCCTTCCGCAAACTCAACCCCTTTGGAAACACTTTCTTGAACAGGTTAATGAATAATTGTGCATACCCAAACATGCTGTTTCTTAAATATGACAAGCTGTTAGTGAGAGTGGACAAGGGAGAGAGAATGTGTCACCCAATCACTCCTCCTTCAAGAGGTAGGCAGAGTAAGGAGTGAGAGGTAAGAGAAAATAATTTTTGCTCCATGGAATTTCAAGTGCCCGTGCCAAATTTCTGAGGGAGGAGGGACCTGCCTTATTAGTGGAAGCATAGAGAAAGGGTGAGATATCACAAGAGATGGTTGTAAAAGCTAGCACATTACAGGAGAAGCTGCAATGCCTGACACTTAAGAGTGTTTGTAGAGTGTCAGTGTCTATACGGAGCAATACAAGTTGAACAGAAATATTTCAGACTGAAAGAAACTCTCTCTTTACCTTTTCTGAAACCAGTCTGTCACATAATGATTTCTCCATGATACTACCACTACTATGTTTCACAGATGGGATAAGGTTCTTATGCTTATGCAGTGTTTGCTTTTCTTCAAACGCTTCTTATTTAAACAAACAAAAATCTATTTTGGTCTCATCTGTCCACAAAACATTTCTCCAATAGCCTTCTGGCTTGTCCATGTAATTGTTAGTAAACTGCAGAAGGGCTGCAATTTTCTTCATGGAGAGCAGTGGCAGAGCAGAGCAGTTCTCTTTGCAACCCTGCCATGCACACCATTGTTCAGTGCTCTCCTGCTGATGGACTCATGAACATTAACATTAGCCAATGTGATAGAGGCCTTTAGTTGCTTAGAAGTTACCCTGTGTTCCTTTGTGATCTTGTGGACTATTACATCTTACATCTTGCTCTTGGAGTGATCTTTGTTGGTCGACCACTCCTGGGAAGGGTAACAATGGTCTTGAATTTCCTCCATTTGTACATAAACTATCTAACTGTGGATTGGTGGAGTCCAAAGTTTTTAGAGATGGTTTTGTAACCTTTTCCAGCCTGATGAGCAACTTTTTTTCTGAGGTCCTCAGAAATCTCCTTTGTTTGTGCCATGATACACTTCCACAAACGTGTTGTTAAAATCAGACTCTGATAGATCCCTGTTCTTTAAATAAAACAGGGCACTCACTCACACCTGATTGTCATCCCACTGATTGAAAACATCTGACTCTAATTTCACCTTCAAATTAATTGCGGGCGGCTGTGGCTCAGGTGATAGAGAGGGTTGTCCACTAATCGTAGGGTTGGTGGTTCGATTCATGGCCCACATGACTCCATGTGCCAAAGTGTCCATGGGCAAGACACTGAACCCCAAGTTGCTCCCAATGGCAGGCAAGTGCCTTGCATGGTAGCTCTGCTGCCATTGGTGTGTGTGTGTGTGTGTGTGTGTGTGTGTGTGTATGGGTGAATGAGACACGGTGTAAGCGCTTGTGAACCACGAAGGTTAAAAGGCGCTATATAAGTGCAGACCATTTACCATAATCCTAGTGGTTCACTTACTTTTGCCACTCACAGATATGTAATAACTAGTGATCTAGAGTAATTTCTTAATAAATAAATGACCAAGTATAATATTTTTGTCCCATTTGTTTAATTGGGTTCTCTTTGTCTACATTTAGGACTTGTGTGAAAATCTGATGATGTTTTAAGTCATATTTATGCAGATATATAGAAAATTCGAACAAACTTTCAAGCACCACTGTACTTCCTCAAGAATTATATTGTAAGCTATACAATATATGCAGTAGCTATATATTGTAACTTGAAACAATTAGTATGTACAAATATCAAATTTTTAAAAAGAGTCATAAAGGAGACTTGAGCAGTTGGTGCTCTGATCGAACAAAGTGGTTTCTGATACTATATTTCTGTTGTGCTGTGATTCTGTCCTGATAGTAATCACCTCAAATCAGGCGTTTAGTTAATTCCATGTGTTTTAGCATGTTTTGAGAATGTCACTTCTTCAGTTTCCTGCCCTGGGAATCGGTCAGCTTGATAAATCCATTTGCAGGAGGAAGTGGCTGTGTTGTTCTAAGCATCCGATCATTAGTGGTCCACATTGTTTGATTCTGGCAGCACTGATCATTTTCCTTCAGGAAGCCCCTGTGCTTTTAGAGCACCACTTCCACACAATGGCCCAACCTGGGAGGGGTGCAACCAAAGAATACGTTAGATCACCTCACACAGCCATGATACAAGGGGAATGGAAACTTCTGCATAGCTCTGATTCATTCCAAGGGCCTCGAGAGGACAACACTTCTGACTTCAGCTTTTATTGTTCACCACTATGTGTTTAAAGAATGGGTCGTTTTTTATGCATTTTAAGTAATGAAAGGCAAAGCATCCCATTGCAAAGTTTAGAAAATAACATGTCAGGAAACATTTGGAGCTTGATTTCTCACTTCATAGTCCATTGTTGAATAAATGACAATGTATTGTTAGATTCCAGTGTGCGCAGATGCCCAACCAGGTTCTGGAGAGCATCAGTATCATTGACACCCCTGGCATCCTGTCGGGAGCTAAGCAGAGAGTGAGCCGAGGTGAGGCCAACACTAAAGGTGAGGGGCCAGTAGTGTGGGGGAAAAGGAAGAAACTCCATCCTCAAGTAACTGCACCCATTTGCATTAGTCATCCTGCACCGTGCTAATTCTCTCTAAAAACTAACTAAATAAATAAATAAACAAACAAATACTGCTACAATACTCTGAATAAGAGAAACTGCAGTCGTGAGGATAGTAGTTCTGTGATATCCTTTTCTTATGGTAAAACTAAACTGAACCAAGAACATGTGCTGTGTCAGAATCTCTGCTGATGCTTTTCATGTTGCTTTGTGCATTTTCTATCCATTCTAACATCACAGAGTTCATGTATGATCCTAGCCGTTAGCCATTTGAAAGAGAAACTGCATAGCTAAGCCCTAAAAAATAATCTAATCTAAAAATCTAAAAGACTCAGCACTTTATAAAAGTGTCAGGATCTGACATGCATTTGTGTTACATCGATAGGGGAAAAATGCATATTCAGATAGCAAACATTGCCAAGTTATTCCACTGTGTCAGTGTGGGAGAGCTTTAGCTAATGCCTGATTTATCTCAAATATGTTGCATCTGAAAACATCTGTATCACATCTGACACACTGAGTGGGAGAGTGACACACAGGGTGGGACAGTCAGGGAGAGGGAAAGAGGAATGCATAAGCATGGCATTGATGCAGGAATGAAAGAAGGGCAGGAGGGCTGTAGACAGATAGAGGATAACTAATATGTAGTAGCTTCTATTTTTATTCTAGTAAATAAAGAAATAGTGTTTTGATTAAAGCTGTAAACAAGCTTATACAATGACTTGCTAGCTTTTGAAAAAAAATATCACTTCAGTTTGTCTATCCTCCTTCTATAGGCTATGACTTCCCAGCTGTCTTGCGCTGGTTTGCTGAACGAGTGGACCGAATTATCCTCCTTTTTGATGCCCACAAGCTGGAGATTTCTGATGAGTTTTCAGAGGCCATAAGTGCTTTGAAGGGCAACGAGGACAAACTGCGTGTGGTGCTTAACAAGGCTGATATGGTTGGGACACAGCAGCTAATGCGAGTATATGGTGCTCTCATGTGGTCCCTGGGGAAAGTGTTTGGAACTCCTGAAGTGCTGAGAGTATATATCGGTTCATTCTGGTCTGAACCTCTCATGGTCCCAGACAACCGGAAGCTGTTTGAATTGGAAGAGGAAGATCTTTTTGCTGACATTCAGAATCTGCCACGAAATGCAGCCCTCCGCAAGCTGAATGATCTGGTCAAGAGAGCTCGTCTAGTCAAGGTGAAGTATTTTGTGTTGAATAATTTGTTGATGATAATTGTGTTATTATTAGGTTGATTTCTCAGAACTCTGGCAAAGAAAAAAAAAACTTAAAATAATCAGAAAGAACTAAGCATTCTTTTAGCATCTCAATCATCCATAACAAAATATTTATAATAATTCAATTTTATTTGTAGCTTTGCAGAAATCCAGATATAGATCCAGAACATGCAATATATTTTGAAATACCAGACAATATACACTCACCAGTCACTTTATTAGGAAGATAATCCGCATTCACGCATTATCCAGTCGTGTCAGCAGTGCAATGCATAAAACCTTGCAGATACAGGCCAAGAACTTCAGTTAATGTTCACTTCAGACATTAGTGGTCTCAGTGACTTTGTGAATCTTTAACTTTCAGTCTGTCTTTTCTCCTCTGACCTCTATCATCATCAAAATATTTCTGCCCACAAAAATGCTGCTTACTGAGTGTTTTTTTTTTTGTTTTTAACACCATAAAATAGCTTTTTATAAGCTTTACGTGCTTGTGGGGGAGTCCATGTTTTTTTTTTTCACTGCATGTTGAAGGTGCCAGGGTGGGAAATGGCATTATTACAACTTGCAGATTACAACTTACAAGGAATCACTGCACTTGCAATGCTGCCACCTGATTGGGTGATTGGATAATATAATACAAATGTAGGTCCTCGTCTTTAAGAAGTCCACCTCCCAGAGTTATTTATTTTAATATATATTATCTATGCATGTTGACAAAATTGTATTATTATTATTATTATTATTATTATTGTTGTTGTTGTTTATTTGTTTGTTTGTTTGTTTGTTTGTTACATTCGCTCCATGCAGTCAGTATAATACAGTTGCACTAAAAAATTATTCAACCCCCATTGCAAATCAGGTTTATTGTCAAAATTTACAGGCTTTCAGCTGTTTGCAATGAACAAATCAAACAAAAGCAATTGAAATAGTTCAACACAATGAATGATTCAAATGGTTCCACCAACCACTTCCACCAAGGCTTGGTTGCAGAAGAAGTCCTGGAAGATTCTACAGGGCCATCACAGTCACCTGACTTGAACCCCACAGAAAATCTCTGCTGGGATTTGAAGAAGGCGGTTGCAGCACGCAAACTCATCAATATTACTGAACTGGAGGCCATTGCTCATGAGGAATGGGCTAAGATTCCTCAGGAACACTGCCAGAAGCTGGTGTCTGGCTATGTATCTTGTTTGCAGCAGGTCATAATAGCAAAAGGGTCTCTACTAAGTACTAAAGATGCTTGCCATGAAGGGGTTGAATAATTTTGAGACTGGAGAAGAATTTGGGGAAGCATTCGATGTGTTGAACTATTTCAATTGCTTTTGTTTGATTTGTTCATTACTAACAGCTGAAAGTCTGTAAATGTTGACAATAAACCTGATTTGCAATGGGGGTTGAATAATTTTGATTGCAACTGTATATTTCGCTGCTTATGTAATAGTAAATCACTTGAGTAAGGTAAACATATCAGCTGAAGGGGATAAATATATGTAATACATATTTAATATCTGCCCACTTTACAGGTTCATGCTCACATAATCAGTTACCTGAAGCAAGAGATGCCTTCTGTCTTCAGGAAGGACAATAAGAAAAAGAATTTGATCCACCAGCTGCCGGTCATCTTCTCCAAAATCCAATTGCAACATCACATTTCCCCTGGAGATTTTCCTGACTGTGCCAAGATGCAGGTCTGTGCAAGCTAAAACAGCTAGTGCTGCTTTCACAGAGACACTATAAGGCTTTTTAGAGATTTGTCAGCTTTTTTCCAACTTTAATAGACCCATGGTGGGAAGGAATTGTGATGATATCTAGAGATCTTTGAATAGCTGCTTCAAGTTCAGCATTATATGGATTGATGTTATTTGTATCATTACTTATACTACTATGCTATACTATGCTATATTTGCTGTACTTAGTGATGATACTGATTAAATTAAAATGGTTAAAATGTTTAATTAAAAATACACATAACGTATCTAACACCCTAGATGAAGACCCTGTTCTTCACTTTGCCTCTTTGGGGGGAAACTCCAAAGAGAGGGATTCCCTTTGAGAAAGAAAAAACTTTTGTGAACCCTTTTTTTCTGCAACGTCCTGCAAACAGGAGGTCTAAATGTTAATGGAGTATTAACTCCAATGTTAATACTGCAAATGTAAATCATTATAATTGGTCCCACCTGGATATTAATTAATCTTAACTAATCTTTTGTATGATATATTCCTTTAAGGTGTATGAAACATCAAACTCTTTTTTGTTGAATTTTTAGGAACTCCTGGAAGGTCATGACTTCACCAAGTTTAAGTCCCTGAAACCCAACATGATGGCTATGTTGGATGAGCTGTTGTCCACTGACATTGCCAAGTTGATGCCTCTCCTTAGGCAGGAGGAGCTGGAAGCAGGAGGTCAACCCGGAGTCCAAGGTGGGGCTTTCTTGGGGACTCGAGCAGGACCCTTTGTGGAGGGTGACCCTTTTGGAGAGAAAGTTGAGGATGGTGAGGATGGAGAAGTGGATGAAGACTGGATTGTGACTAAGGATAAGCCCAAGTATGATGAGATCTTTTACAACCTTGCACCCAGTGAGGGCAAGCTGAGTGGCAACAAAGCCAAGGACTGGATGGTGAGCACGCGGCTACCCAACTCTGTGCTGGGTCGCATATGGAAGTTGTCAGATGTGGATCGTGATGGCATGTTGGATGATGAGGAATTTGCCCTGGCTAGCCACTTGATTGAGGTGAAACTTGAAGGGCATGGCCTGCCGCCTGAATTACCTGCTCGTCTGGTGCCTCCTTCTAAACGCAGACAAAAAGGATCTGATGCCTAGACGATACAAGCTGCCAGTGATGTTTACTAGATAGTTTTCTTGTCAGAATGCATATTTAATATAATTATTGGCATCCTTCTTAAAAATTACCAAAACCAATTGTATATAAAATAAACATTATGCATTTCTCTCAAAAATATATGTTATAAAGAATATTTGAAGCTGCAAGATAGAAACCCTTCCTTAGATTATATCACAAAATGCAGCACCTAAACTTCACCAAGCGTCACACTGCATATTCTTTTATATATATATAAATTTTGCACATTTTTATGAAGGGTGCCAATAATTCTTCTGGGCCCTTTGCCCTCATATGTAAAGATCTACCTAACTTAGTGATAATGAAAGATCATCTTGATCAGTAAAGACTTCAGAAATGAGAAGCGATTTAGTTCTTTGGGGAAAATGTCAAGCTTTAATGTGTGAAATGCCAATATGCATTGAGTTAAGAAAACTGTCTATGGGTCTGTACTGTTTCCTCTTTTCAGAGCTATCATTATTGAATCACAGCCGCATCTTCACCTACTATCTTTGTCTGTGTCTCTGTCTCTGTTGCTAAATACCAGCTTTAATTTTAAAATATAAATAAAATAAAAAACTAGCTCGATTAAGCTAACATCAAGTTAAAAAAGAGAAATTGATTATCTGGGATATGCATACAACACCTAGAGGTATAATGCTAAAGAACTTTGACTTATAACTCAACACATTATTAAAAAAAACATGAATTTCAAAATGTGAGATTTTGCTCACATCATTACATACTATGAATTTTTCTGGTAAATTTCTTATTCATTTCATGCATTTTAAACAAAATTATGTTGTTGACTACTGTACAACACTTTACTGATTGCTTTATAATGGATACCATTATTATAAAACCAAATAAACGGTGCTCTTTCGTTCCGTATACTTTTCTCTGGCAATGTACCTTTTTCATAAATGTTTTCTAATGTCTTATTTTAGTTAGGTATATTGGACCACTCTGCACAGTTCTTGAAATAATATTAAATTAACATTAATGTTAAATAACACTCATTTTTGGCTGTTTATATGGGGGTTGGAAGAAAATTCACTTGTCTAAAGATCCATACAACCAGCTCTAATCTTTAAAAGCTCTAGTCTTTAAAATCAGTCCAATAACATCATAATGAAGACTATTGTATTTTAAAGCATCAGTACCAGCATATTCCAAATATGAATCTTAAAGAACAAAGCATTTGCTCGGTGATATGTACATACACAAATTGCTACTAGAAGAAACCATATTTTATGTTATATTCCATTATTAAAATATTTTAATATGGGAATATTGTCATTTTAATGTAAATGTGATTATTCAGGCAGAAATGCATTAAAATGAACATGAACCTGCACATAAATGGTTATTCCCATCCTCACATTTGCTGTGCAGTTGTTTTCGTAGTGACAAGCCCAATAAACAGTGAGTCACAGTCATCCATGCCAAAATCACATACCACCATTTTCCATTTTCAAGGGTAACTGCTGCCCTCCCTCTCTTTTTCCACTTTTTCTCTTTAACACAACCTCTTTTATTTCTGTTCTGTTAACGCTGTACACATAGCAGATGTTTCTAAAGGAAAAGGTAGTCCGTCCGTCCATCCGTGTCTCCCCCCCCCACACCCCAACTCTGCTGTAGTACTCTTTCATGGAAATATACACAAATGAGAAACAGAATCGAACTACCCATTCCTCCACACTGACTCGTTTACAGTGTGACTCACATGTGAAGAATGTGGTGGGCTGGACTGAAGAAGTTATTAATATATCTTTTCCTAGGGTCCCCTAAGTTTTCTAAGACACAGTCTGTAAACACTGTATCCTTATGAAAGGATTTGAAAGCATGTCCCTATTTGGATTTTTCCCCCCTAAGGCCATACTAACCCTGTACTTTGTGTACTGTCTGTCTTTTTTTTTGTGTGTGTGTGTGTGTGTGTGTGTGTGTGTGTGTGTGTGTGTGTGTGTGTGAGAGAGAGAGAGAGAGAGAGAGAGAGAGAGAGAGAGAGAGAGAGAGAGAGAGAGAGAGAGAGAGAGAGAGAGAGAGTGTGTGTGTGTGTGTGTGTGTGTGTGTGTGTGTGTGAGAGAAAGAGAGAGAGAGAGAGGGAGAGAGAGAGAGAGAGAGAGAGAGAGAGAGAGAGAGAGAGAGAGAGAGAGAGAGTGTGTGTGTGAGAGTGAGTGTGAGAGTGAGTGAGCGAGCTGTGAGCGAGCTCAAATCCCAGCACCAGCAAACTGTCTGCTGGGCCTTTGCTTGGTTGTATAAATTAGATAAATGGAAATAGCTCTGGATAAGGGTGTCTGCCAAATGTCGTAAATGTGTGTGTACATGACAATTGGGAAAAAAGACGAACAAAATGAACAAATAAGAGAGTGCCTCTTTTTGATAGCTCTCATAAAATAAAGCTCTAATAAAACACATACCATCATTAAATTATGATCACCAGTTCTATCCATCACCTATCTGGAATAGTTTATCTTAACACCACACCAGATGTGTGAATGTAAATATTTAGATTTATCCATTAGCTTGAGTTTGCTAACATTCCTCTGGGACATGATGGAGCATTATCACATGAACCTCCTCTGATTAAAAGAGCTCATTGTGCTCATGCACTCTTCCTTTTAAAACTGGGAGTTTTTAACCCCATAATCTGATGACCAGAATTAAATGTGTAATTGGCCTTGAGCTATGCGGAGTATTGCACACCCCTTAGATTTTCAAATGTTAGTTAACAAAGTTTTTAAAGCACTGTTTTAGTAACAGAGAACTACAGAGGAATCCACAAGTACCATATCCTGTGGTTGTAATAGGTGTATAGTAATGTAAAGGGGTGGCAAATCCTTGAGTAATTGTCATTTGTTACTGTACTTACATACTATTTTGGAAGAATTGTACTCTTATTCAAATAAATTTACAAGAGAAAACAACATTTTTACTTCATACATTTACATCTTGACCTTGATAAGACTTTTTTCTATTTTTTCTCTTGCTCAGCTCCTATGCCAATCAGTTGTATTAAAAATCAATATTTGATTTAAAAAAAAAAAAAAAGACATCCAGTCACATTCATATCAAATGGAACTGTACACACCTGTGCTAATTGCTGTGGGGGGAAAAAAACTGCCCATTTCAGTATAAAACAATTTCAGGTAAGATTTTTCAAGATTCCAGGGTCCCATGCTTTCCTTATGTCTGCAGGGGCGAATTTAATGATTTAGGGGCCCTAGGCAAAATACAGAAATGGGGCCCTCCTTTCAGTGTTTTAACATTGACATTTAAATTTTCAGCATAGGATATTTAGCATTAATAATGAAAAATATATATAATTTGCATTTTTAGGGAGCCCTTGGCTTCTGGGTGCCCAAGGCGGTTGCCTATATTTGCCCAGTTCTAAGTCTGCCCCTGTGTGTCTGTATGTTTCCTCCACATTCTCCAGTTACATGTTAGTTAGTAACATTGTCACTAATGTCTAGTGGATCTCCTAGGCTTGAGTGGAAACTGAAACTTAACCGCGGCTTTGAGAGCACTTGTTTGCGTAATGGGATTTAACCAGTTCTAACTTGCAAGCACCGGACCACTGATTCGTCAAATCTGCTTGTTTACGGTCTGTGTTCTTCCGATTTTATTTTGTAGTAACGAAGATGCTTTGGGAAATGTATCAGAGTAAAAGTATACATTTTATTTAACAAATGTAGTGGAGTAAAAGTGAAAGTTGACAGAAGTATAAAAACTCAAGTAAAGTACAGATTCTCCCAAAAAATACTTAAGTACTGTAACGAAGTATTATTACTTCATTACATTACACCACTGGTGCACACACACAGCTCCTTAGCAGGTAAACAGAGGGAGTGTGAAATGTTTACGATGTATGTAAACCAGTGCTACCACTACCAGCGGTGACAGGTTGCTCTGTCAAATAGACAAATTTACTAACAACCCAGAAGGCTTGAATGCATACAGCAGCAAATGCATGCCCCCTGGTGTTGACTTATTCAGAACATTATGAGTTTTGTACCCTTGAGCATGTACAGGATCTCTGATTACATTTCTTAACAGTGCTTTTAATCTTGATATGCTGGTAAATCATACTTCCCTGTTTTTAAACAGAAGTACTATTAATCATTTTGTTTTTGACAAACTCCACTACATTCTTCAGGCACACCTGCTGAGTGAGGTAGCTTACTCATAGCATGGATTTCATATTGTATTCAGAATGATGGGATCGCAAAGGCCAAATTAATGCACAATTTTTGAAGACCTATTTTTGAGCTTCCAACACATCAACTTTGAGAACTGAATGTTTACTTGCTGCCTAATATATCCCACCCCTTGACACCTACCATTGTAACGAGATAATCAATGTTATGGCCAGTGCTTGAAGTGGGCCGGTACTCACACTTCTACATTTTACTCTGACTTTTTCTTGCGTAGCAGCACTTCTCACAAACTGCCAGCACTCTTTTCTGCCTTCTCCATATCAGGTTCTGGGCAATTCATAATTACCCTACATTTAAAACCCGCCCGCGCCGCGCTTATCAATTGGTCCGCGCCGCGTTACCCAGTGGGCAGAGGCAGACTGGCAACAAAAAGCAGCCCCAATTTGATACACCAAATTCGAACTGACACGACATGTTTCTCGATCGTTTGTGTTAAGCTAATATTTTTTGTGTTAAGCTAATATTTTGTTTTATTTATGTAAAACAATGAAGGCGTGTCGCTGCAGCTAAGATGACCTACTGAATATCTGTATATAGACTATATAATGCTGGGGTTAGGAAAAATAGACCGGCCCTCACAAGATAAAAAATAAAAATATAAGTCTCAAGATAAATAACGTTAACGCTAGTCTATCGTCGGGGCGGACTTAACCAATAAGCGAGGTAAGTGGCCGCTTAGGGCCACAGGGAATCAGGGGGCCCCATCAAATACCCAGAAGCTTATATAAATCATGTATAACATATTACGTTTCTATCATATTTTGTTTGGTCAGGATATCACCACTGAAGTTTTAACGTTATTATTACATCTGTACGAATGTGGGGCCCCCTATCATGGATTAGAGTGGAGCATTACATTAGTATTGCGCATGCAAAAAAGAAGTGACACGAGAATGTAGCCAAACAGGGGCGTGGTTTCCGAGGGGAGCTAACTCCCCCAATAATCAGAACAACTTGTACTCAGAAGGAGATAGTATAGTGTAATTGAAATTTAGCTATAACTATCAATATAAGTTAGCGAAAAACTGCCTTGTATTAGCTAAATTTTATTTTAATAGTTCCCATTATTATCTACAACAAGGTTGTTCACACTGAATGATGGGTATAAGTTTTAATCAGTTACAGTGTGAATTCATTTGGACTGTTATTATGCCGTATGTAATTTGTTTTAATGAAACATTCGTTTGATCATAAATGCTTGTGGACGATAAATAGATTAGACAGATAGATGGATGGGTAGATAGCTAGAAAGATAGATAAGCAGAGGATAATTATGTAATGACACTGCAGATATAAACAAAGCTGATGTTTTTTCAATTTAAAATTTTAAAAATGTTAATCAAAAATATTGGTAAGCATACCCATTCATAGTCATATGTGAATGGGTATGCTCCCTCCCACCCCCCAAAAACCAAATCTAACTCCCAAAGTCTCCTTCTTTTTCACACAAACTCTAATGAGTTTTCTGGCCAAAACACATGTCAGACAAAGAGTTGGTAGGTTGGGGTCCCATACCTGGAATTGCTTAGGGCCCCCAAATCACTAAGTCCACCCCTGTTAATGCCAATAATGTTTGACTGGCACCAAAAGGGCACAAAGAGAATGTGTGAGTCAGACAATGACTACGTTTACATGCACATCAAATTCCGTTTAAGGTCTATATAATCGGGTTGCAGCCATATTCCAAATACGATGTTTATATGCATACAGGCATCGGAATATTCCTGTATACATGGTTGTTTTAAGTATGCCTGGGTTGCCATTACTAAATACCTAGACTACAACTAAGCATCTGTTAGTACCCACAATTCCTTGCAAACTGAGCATGCGCATATATCTCCTTTCAGTGAGATACTGTCACTTTTTTTTTCCAGTTCAAGTACTGGTTACGGCTGATCGGTGTATACTCCATTACTAGTTGACATGCATACTTTCTGACCTAAAGATGTCAAATATAAATGTTTATACCCCAGCGCAGTTGAATTCTCAAATCTGATTAGTCAGAAGGTGGGCATTATTTATATAACTGCATGGCTCAGACAGTAGTTCCAGCTGTAACATAAATTATTGGATTAATGTGCTCCTTCACATACATTGTTGTTTCTATAGTAACAGCTCATACACAGGGGTTTATATGGTGGATGCTCCACATATTCTAATTCTAATAATAAAGACAATTTAAAAAAAAAAAAAAAAAAAAACCCAAAACCTTTTGCTGTTTAACAAAGAAAAACATATAATCACTGATGTTTTTTGTTTGGAGACATTTATTTAATGTTTATGGAAGAAGTCATAGTATGTATGCTTTGTACCAGTCATGGTGCTTTAACCAGTATGAGTATATATATGAGAGAGCGAGAGAGAGAGAGAGAGAGAGAGAGAGAGAGAGAGAGAGAGAGAGAGAGAGAGAGAGAGTTGGTGAAAAAAAGATCTGTAACTTGTCTCAAGAACATTCCACATTACATTTTAACTAAAATCTTAAAACGTGCAACGTCATTTATTAATAAATTAAACATCGTAATCATTGGCAAATCACTGTGGTATAAGTGGAATAACACACTGCTGGCAGGTAACGGCACTCCACTCCAGAGAAGAAACCCAGCGCAGCTGATGTCTATGGGTTCCAAACATCAGGCAGTCATTGACTGCAAATAATTTGCAACTGTATTAAAAATGACAATTTATGTTTGTTTGTTTGTCCAACTTCATTTGGTCCTTTAAAAAGGGAGAACCACATATACAGTGCTGTGAAAAAGTATTTGCCCCGTCCTGATTTCTTCTGTTTTTGTGTATATCTCATACTAAATTGTTTCAGAAATTAAAACAAAATCTAAGATAAAACAAAGGCAATCTGAGTAAACACAAAATACAGTTTTTAAATGATAATGTTATTTATTGAAGCAAAAAAGTTATCCAATACCAACTGGGCCTGTGTGGAAATGTATTTACCCCCATAGTTACTAATTCCCCAAATCTATGAAACTGCATTCAAAATGGGGTTCAGCTGGACTAGACACAACCAGGTATGATGCAAACCCTGTTCAATTAAATCAACATTTAAATAGAACAACAGTATGAAGTTGGTTAAAAGGTCTTACCCAGTAACACACTATGCCAAAATTGAAAGAAATTCCAGAAATGATGAGGAAAAAGGTGATTGAAATACATAATTCTGGAAAGGGTTACAAAGCTATTTCAAAGGCTCTGGGACTCCAAAAAACCACAGTGAGAGCCGTTATCTCCAAATGGAAAAACTCGGCACAGTAGTGAACCTTCCAAGAAGTGGCCGACCTTCCAAAATTCCTCCAAGAGCACGGCAACTACTCATGCAGGAAGTCACAAAAGAGCCAAGGACAACATCAAAGGAACTACAAGCCTCTCTTGCTGTTCATGACTCCACTCTCAGAAAGACACTGGGCAAAAATCGCATCCATTGAAGAGTGGAGAAGTGAAAACCACTGCTAACGCAGAAGAGCATTAAGGCTCGTCTGAATTTTGCCAAAACACACCTTGATGATCCTCAAACCTTTTGTCAGAATGTTCTGTGGACTGATGAATCGAAAGTGGAACTGTTTGGGAGACAGGGGTCCCATTACATCTCGCGTAAACCAAACACTGAATTCCACAAAAAGAACATCATACCTACGGTCAAGCATGGTGGTGGAAGTGTGATGGTGTGGGGATGCTTTGCTGCTTCAGGGCCTGGGCAACTTGCAATAATTGAGGGAAACATGAACTCTGCTCTCTACCAGAAAATCCTAAAGGAGAATGTCCGGTCTTCAGTCATAGGAGTAAATCCTAGTCCTAGAAGTAAGTGTAAGACTGATCTCCAGTTATCGGAAGCGTTTGGTTTTATTTATTTTGGCTAAAGGTGGCACAACCAGATTTTAAGTTTAAGGGGGCAATTATTTTTGCAATTAAATGTTTTTCACATGGGTGATGGGTCTTGGATAACTTTTTTTGCTTCGGTAAAAAAAAATCAAAACTGTATTGCGTGTTTATTCAGGTTGCCTTTGATTCATGTTGTATTCCATTTGAAGATCTAAAACTATTTAGTACATACACAAAAACAGAAGAAATCATGGCTGTATAAAGTGCTGTAAGTCCTAAACTATTCACTTGATTACGATATAAATACATTCAAATTAAGTTCAAATTCATATTAATTAATAAATTATTATTATTATGTTAAATAATTATGACATAATTTAATTGCTTCTCCATTAACTTATTTCATTTCAACTCCAATATACTGTGGTAGACAGCTAAAATAACGATTAATTTGTCAAAGGCCAAATATTTATGGACCTAACTGTATGCTATTCCAATATTCCATATTGTTACATGGTAACAACTGCATGAAGGCAGACTAGTACACATGAAACAAAATTATCTGAGTGGAGCAGAGAAAAGCTAAAAAGGGGTGAAAGCAAAAAAAAAAAAAAAGTCTACACTACACTATATACAGTATCTCACAAAAGTGAGAGCTGGTGGATGTTAGAGACCTTGCTCTCCTCCACCTTCCGTTTGAGGATGCCCCACAGATGCTCAATAGGGTTTAGGTCTGGAGACATGCTTGGCCAGTCCATCACCTTTACCCTCAGCTTCTTTAGCAAGGCAGTGGTCGTCTTGGAGGTGTGTTTGGGGTCGTTATCATGTTGGAATACTGCCCTGCAGCCCAGTTTCCGAAGGGAGGGGATCATGCTCTGCTTCAGTATGTCACAGTACATGTTGGCATTAGCTCCCCAGTGCCGGCAGCACTCATGCAGCCCCAGACCATGACACTCCCACCACCATGCTTGACTGTAGGCAAGACACACTTGTCTTTGTACTCCTCACCTGGTTGCCACCACACACGCTTGACACCATCTGAACCAAATAAGTTTATCTTGGTCTCATCAGACCACAGGACATAGTTCCAGTAATTCATGTCCTTAGTCTGCTTGACCACCATGCTGCAGCTCAGTTTCAGGGTGTTGGCAATCTTCTTATAGCCTAGGCCATCTTTATGTAGAGCAACAATTCTTTTTTTCAGATCCTCAGAGAGTTCTTTGCCATGAGGTGCCATGTTGAACTTCCAGTGACCAGTATGAGAGAGTGTGAGAGCGATAACACCAAACTTAACACACCTGCTCCCCATTCACACCTGAGACCTTGTAACACTAACGAGTCACATGACACCGGGGAGGGAAAATGGGTAATTGGGCCCAATTTGGACATTTTCACTTAGGGGTGTACGCACTTTTGTTGCCAGCGGTTTAGACATTAATGGCTGTGTGTTGAGTTATTTTGAGGGGACAGCAAATTTACACTGTTATACAAGCTGTACACTCACTACTTTACATTGTAGCAAAGTGTCATTTCTTCAGTGTTGTCCCATGACAAGTATTTTGTCATGGGAGTATTTTGTGAGATACTGTATATATATATATATATATATATATATATATATATATATATATATATATATATATACACACACACACACACACACACACACACACACACACACACACACACACACATACATATATACACACAGTCCTGTATTTTGCCTAGGGCTCCAAAATCACTAAACCTGACAGTATTGTATGTGACAGATACAGCAGATGGTAAGATTTAAGCGGTAATTTTGCATGTTCAAATAAGCTTCTTGCTGTTAATGATGATAAAAATAAATGAAAACAAAATATGTTTCCTTATCCTCAAGTTTCCAATCATTTTATACCTCCCCACTACTATATTTCACGGGTATTTCAGATATACAAATAAGTAAATAATGTCTACACTTGTTGGGGACGTAGGTATCCCTGTCGAAGCTCACGCCCTCCATTTTTTCCTGATCAGAACAGACTCCTCGTTCACTTTACTGAAAATACTGAAAAAACGTGCATCTTTATGTACTAATAATTGACCATCACTGAGAAAATGGAACAAAATCGTCAAATACAAATCAAATAGTGAGACACTGGCAGCAGTCTGCTTTCTATATTTTTATTAGCAATAAAAGGATACAGATATACTCCAAAACAGACAATTACAAAGATAATTATAAAATAATCCTTAAAAGATTTACAGTTACAGCGGTAAAACATTTATGTGTTAATAATAATAATAATAATAATAATAATAATAATAATAATAATAATATTATTAATAATAATAGAGCCATGATTTGTTGACAAGATATCAAATCATTATAGCCTATCGATACACCTACTGTTTGGAGATGAGAGGGTTAACTGAAGACAGATGGTTTAGCTCCATCTCTAATCCTGACAGTCTGACCTGAAGGCTTGAAGTTCTCACTGCATACACACGGTGTACTCATTTGCGGAAAAACCTTCCCTTCTTACAGCTCCTTCCCACTGCCTCCTCAACTGTTTCTCTTTGGGAAACCTTCCGTGTGAGAAAAGTTAGCTAGCCAACTAACTACAGTAAGATTCACAATGTCAGTCGCTCAGTCGAAACGAGGAGTTCGCCATAAAAGTTAGTTTGGGGGAAAAAGTTTATAAATTACGTAGATATAATTATAATTAAATATATAATATAAGCTGAGACTTAGACTGTTCCATACTGCAGAATCTCGGCAGAAGCAGTAGGTCAGTAGGTATTTTTCGCCTACTGTTTTGTGAATACTGAGAATTCGGACATACTACCCCTTTGGCGTACTGCTCTTCACCTACTGTGCAGTAGTGTAGTAGTGTAGTAGGGTAGTAGTGTAGTAGGGTAGTAGTGTAGTAGTGCAGTAGTGTAGTAGTATAGTAGTGTAGTAGTATAGTAGTGTAGTAGGGTAGTAGTATAGTAGTGTAGTAGGTTAGTAGTGTAGTAGGGCAGTAGTGTAGTAGTGCAGTAGTATAGTAGTGTAGTAGTGCAGTAGTGTAGTAGGGTAGTAGTGCAGCAGTGTAGTAGTATAGTAGCATAGTAGTGCAGTAGTATAGTAGGGTAGTAGTGTAGTAGTATAGCAGTGTAGTAGTATAGTAGTGTAGTGGTGTAGTAGTATAGTAGTGTAGCAGGTTAGTAGTGTAGTAGTATAGTAGTGTGGTAGGGTAGTAGTGTAGTAGGGTAGTAGTGTAATAGTATAGTAGTGTAGTAGTACAGTAGTGTAGTAGGGTAGTAGTGTAGTAGTATAGTAGTGTAGCAGTGTAGTAGGGTAGTAGTATAGTAGTGTAGGAGTGTAGTAGTATAGTGGTGTAGTAGGGTAGTAGTGTAGTAGTATAGCAGGGTAGTAGTATAGTGGGGTAGTAGTATAGTAGTGTAGTAGTATAGTGGTGTAGTAGTGTAGTAGTATAGCAGTGTAGTAGTATAGTAGGGTAGCAGTGTAGTAGTATAGCAGTGTAGTAGTGAAGTAGGGTAGTAGTATAGTAGTGTAGTAGGGTAGTAGTGTAGTAGGGTAGCAGTGTAGTAGTATAGTAGTGTAGTGGTGTAGCAGTGTAGTAGTATAGTAGTGTAGTAGGGTAGTAGTATAGTAGTGTAGTAGTATAGTAGTGTAGTAGGGTAGAAGTGTAGTAGGGTAGTAGTGTAGTAGTATAGTAGTGTAGTAGTATAGTAGTGTAGCAGGGTAGTAGTGTAGTAGTATAGTAGTGGAGAAGGGTAGCAGTGCAGTAGTATAGCAGTGTAGTAGTATAGTAGTGTAGTAGTATAGTAGTAGTACAGTAGTGTAGCAGGGTAGTAGTGTAGTAGTATAGTAGTGTAGCAGTATAGTAGTGTAGTAGTATAGTAGTGTAGTAGGGTAGTAGTGTAGTAGTATAGTAGTGTAGTAGTATAGCAGTGTAGTAGGGTAGTAGTGTAGTAGTATATAGCAGTGTAGCAGTATAGTAGTGTAGTGGTATAATAGTATAGTAGTGTAGCAGGGTAGTAGTGTAGTAGTATAGTAGTGTAGTAGTATAGCAGTGTAGTAGTATAGTAGGGTAGTAGTGTAGTAGTATAGCAGTGTAGTAGTGAAGTAGGGTAGTAGTATAGTAGTGTAGTAGGGTAGTAGTGTAGTAGGGTAGTAGGGTAGTAGTGTAGTAGTATAGCAGTGCAGTAGTGTAGTAGGGTAGTAGTGTAGTAGGGTAGTAGTGTAGTAGTATAGTAGTGTAGTAGTATAGTAGTGCAGTAGGGTAGTAGTGTAGGAGGGTAGTAGTATAGTAGTGTAGTAGTATAGTAGTATAGTAGGGTAGTAGTGTAGTAGGGTAGTAGTGTAGCAGTATAGTAGTGTAGTAGTGTAGCAGTGTAGTAGTATAGTAGTGTAGTAGGGTAGTAGTATAGTAGTGTAGTAGTATAGTAGTGTAGTAGTATAGTAGTGTAGTAGTGTAGTAGGGTAGAAGTGTAGTAGGGTAGAAGTGTAGTAGGGTAGTAGTGTAGTAGTATAGTAGTGTAGTAGTATAGTAGTGTAGCAGGGTAGTAGTGTAGTAGTATAGTAGTGTAGAAGGGTAGCAGTGCAGTAGTATAGCAGTGTAGTAGTATAGCAGTGTAGTAGTATAGTAGTAGTACAGTAGTGTAGCAGGGTAGTAGTGTAGTAGTATAGTAGTGTAGCAGTATAGTAGTGTAGTAGTATAGTAGTGTAGTAGGGTAGTAGTGTAGTAGTATAGTAGTGTAGTAGTATATAGCAGTGTAGCAGTATAGTAGTGTAGTGGTATAATAGTATAGTAGTGTAGCAGGGTAGTAGTGTAGTAGTATAGTAGTGTAGTAGTATAGCAGTGTAGTAGTATAGTAGGGTAGTAGTGTAGTAGTATAGCAGTGTAGTAGTGAAGTAGGGTAGTAGTATAGTAGTGTAGTAGTGTAGTAGGGTAGTAGTGTAGTAGGGTAGTAGGGTAGTAGTGTAGTAGTATAGCAGTGCAGTAGTGTAGTAGGGTAGTAGTGTAGTAGGGTAGTAGTGTAGTAGTATAGTAGTATAGTAGTGCAGTAGGGTAGTAGTGTAGTAGGGTAGTAGTATAGTAGTGTAGTAGTATAGTAGGGTAGTAGTGTAGTAGGGTAGTAGTGTAGCAGGATAGGAGTGTAGTAGTGGAGCAGTGTAGTAGGATAGTAGGGTAGTAGGGTAGTAGTAGAGTAGTGTAGTAGTATAGTAGTGTAGTAGTATAGTAGTGTAGTAGTGTAGTAGGGTAGAAGTGTAGTAGGGTAGAAGTGTAGTAGGGTAGTAGTGTAGTAGTATAGTAGTGTAGTAGTATAGTAGTGTAGCAGGGTAGTAGTGTAGTAGTATAGTAGTGTAGAAGGGTAGCAGTGCAGTAGTATAGCAGTGTAGTAGTATAGCAGTGTAGTAGTATAGTAGTAGTACAGTAGTGTAGCAGGGTAGTAGTGTAGTAGTATAGTAGTGTAGCAGTATAGTAGTGTAGTAGTATAGTAGTGTAGTAGGGTAGTAGTGTAGTAGTATAGCAGTGTAGTAGGGTAGTAGTGTAGTAGTATATAGTAGTGTAGCAGTATAGTAGTGTAGCAGTGTAGTAGTATAGTAGTGTAGCAGGGTAGTAGTGTAGTAGTATAGTAGTGTAGAAGGGTAGCAGTGTAGTAGTATAGTAGTGTAGTAGTATAGCAGTGTAGTAGCGTAGCAGGGTAGTAGTATAGTAGTGTAGTAGTATAGTAGTGTGGTGGGGTAGTAGTGTAGTAGTATAGTAGTGTAGTAGTATAGTAGTGTAGTAGTATACTGGTGTAGTGGGGTAGGAGTGTAGTAGTATAGTAGTGTAGTAGTATAGCAGTGTAGCAGTGTAGTAGTATAGTAGTGTAGCAGTGTAGTAGTATAGTAGTATAGTAGGGTAGTAGTGTAGTAGGGTAGTAGTATAGTAGTGTAGCAGGGTAGTAGTGTAGTAGTATAGTAGTGTAGAAGGGTAGCAGTGTAGTAGTATAGTAGTGTAGTAGTATAGTAGTATAGTAGTAGTACAGTAGTGTAGCAGGGCAGCAGTGTAGTATAGTAGTGTAGTAGGGTAGTAGTATAGTAGTGTAGTAGTATAGTAGTGTAGCAGGGTGGTAGTGTAGTAGTATAGCAGTGTAGAAGGGTAGCAGTGTAGTAGTATAGCAGTGTAGTAGTATAGTAGTGTAGTAGCGTAGCAGGGTAGTAGTGTAGTAGTATAGTAGTGTAGTAGGGCAGCAGTGTAGTGGGGTAGTAGTGTAGTAGTACAGTAGTATAGTGGTGTAGCAGGGTAGCAGTGTAGTAGTATAGTAGTGTAGTAGTATAGTAGTGTAGTAGTATAGTAGTGTAGTAGGGTAGTAGTGTAGTAGTATAGTAGTGTAGTAGTGTAGTAGGGTAGTAGTGTAGTAGTATAGTAGTGTAGCAGGGTAGTAGTGTAGTAGTATAGTAGTGTAGTAGTATAGCAGTAGTATAGCAGTGTAGCAGGGTAGTAGTGTAGTAGTATAGTAGTGTAGTAGTATAGTAGTGTAGTAGGGTAGCAGTAGTATAGCAGTGTAGCAGGGTAGTAGTGTAGTAGTATAGTAGTGTAGTAGTATAGTAGTGTAGTAGTATAGTAGTGTAGTAGGGTAGCAGTGTAGTAGTATAGTAGTGTAGTAGGGTAGTAGTGTAGTAGCATAGTAGTGTAGTAGTATAGTAGTGTAGTAGGGTAGCAGTGTAGTAGTATAGTAGTGTAGTAGTGTAGTAGTATAGTAGTGTAGTAGTGTGGTAGTGTAGTAGGGTAGTAGTGTAGTAGTATAGTAGTGTAGTAGTGTAGTAGTGTAGTAGTATAGTAGTGTAGTAGTGTAGTAGTATAGTAGTGTGGTAGTGTAGTAGGGTAGTAGTGTAGTAGTATAGTAGTGTAGTAGTAGTATAATAGTGTAGTAGTGTAGTAGTATAGTAGTGTAGTAGGGTAGTAGTGTAGTAGTATAGTAGTGTAGTAGTGTAGTAGGGTAGTAGTGTAGTAGTATAGTAGTGTAGTAGTAGTATAATAGTGTAGTAGTGTAGTAGTATAGTAGTGTAGTAGTGTGGTAGTGTAGTAGGGTAGTAGTGTAGTAGTGTAGTAGTATAGTAGTATAGTAGTGTGGTAGTGTAGTAGGGTAGTAGTGTAGTAGTATAGTAGTGTAGTAGTAGTATAATAGTGTAGTAGTGTAGTAGTATAGTAGTGTAGTAGGGTAGTAGTGTAGTAGTATAGTAGTGTAGTAGTGTAGTAGTGTAGTAGGGTAGTAGTGTAGTAGTATAGTAGTGTAGTAGTAGTATAATAGTGTAGTAGTGTAGTAGGGATATTCGGACGCAGCCCCAAGAACTTTGTGCGCATGAACTTCTGCTGTGTTCGTGGTGCCTTGTAAGTTGTGTTTACGTAATTTCCCAAACAAAGCATGGACGCCTCCATAAAACATCTTTTGTTTGCTCTGTCAGAGCACGTAAAGCTCGTAAAATGCTGCTTTAACATGTTTCACAAGGCCTGAGTTATTGGTACTGTTCTACTATAATGAACTTCAAACATTCATTCAACATTTTGGACTGAAATTGCAGTTGCAATTGGGGAGTGGCGTTAGCAACAAGCTAGCCGGTTAACATTAGAGATAACTAACACTTATGAAAGCATGATCATAAGGTTATAGTTTAACCAGATACTGTGTCAGTATATTAACTGATCTAAAGCTAATATTGCTTTAAACTAATTTAAAATAATGGACGGGTTTCTTCACACCGTGCGCGGCCATGACGTCACTCCGCAAACAAGGAAAGAACTGGAAGTTGAGAAGATGAGGGAAGTGTTTTCAGTGGCTTTTACCGGTTGTGGGCGGGGAACTACAAGCGGCATCCGTACGAGGCAGCATGTATCCAAAGTGCTTCTGAGTTTTCACATTTCTAACTTCTCCTCGTTGTTAAACTTTTCTTTTCTTTCTTAAATTTCACAACCATCCATTTTTACATCTTATTCCCTTCAGTTTCACCACCTCACAAATGTTCGTGCTACTGTCTAGAACGTTATCTTTACCTAGTTTACTTTTCAGGAAAAGCAGCGGCTTTGGTTTTTTTAAGGACTTTTGTTTTGAAAGGAACGCCTCCTGGGTGGCCATCTCGGAAATCTTGGTGATTTGTGTTGATGTGGCTGAAGGCTGGCGGTTTCTGAGCCAACGTTAACTTCTTACAGGAAATATGGACAACTCAACCAAAGAAAAAGAGGCGATTGCTCTAATGGCAGAAGCCGAAAAGAAAGTCAAATCCTCGCAATCTTTCTTCGGCTCGTTGTTTGGGTGAGCAGTCCATGAACAAACTCTCTAGTCATACGTCAGCTACTTGTTAACTAGCTATAGTGTTGTTAGCTAGCGGTTTAATTTAACGCGATATGACTAGCTGTCAGTCTAAACCACGCGTCAAACACAAGGCCCGTAGTCTCATTTCATTTGGATAAAGTAATAGTCAAACAGCCCGCAGTAGGCCTACACCACTGTTCAACGAAAACTATCTCACGCTGCTTACCTAAAGCTGACGAGCGGTAGCTCCCATCTGAATGGCGGTTACCGTAAACCGCCGTATATAGGTGTAGTCCGGTTTCTACCGCGGTTGCTTGACTGCGGTCAAGAATGTTAATGATACATGTTATAATACGGGGAAATTATACCCATCATATCAGCCATTGCACCGAACAGACATTTTCCTGTCGTAACTTTTAAAAATTAAACTTCATTTTTTATCTTTTTTTCAACACTGAATCCAATAACACACACATTCCACTGTTCAAAATGTAAACTGGTCAATCTGGGGTAACTTTATTTCATTTTTTACAAGGTTTCAGACTGGGAGATGCATTTTTCTCCTGTTACCAAAAATCGTGTCTTTTAAAAAGCAAGTTTAAAAGCAATGTCAGTAATTTCTTTGTTTTTCCTCACAAATGTGTTTATTTTAAAGAAATGGTTGGTTGCGTGTTTAAATAATTGATATTTATCACAAAAAATCATTATATATGCACACAATGTGTATTTTTTTTTAAAAAAAAATACAAAGCCATTTTTACATTTTAAAGGAGACCTAAACCTCAGGTTTATTTATTTTTTCATCATGTAATTAATTAAACTGTTGGATAAACGATGAACACGACTGAGAAAAACAGTGGATTAACTTTATTTTTTAGAGAAAAACTATTTAATAACAGGAATGTGTATCTGCTCTCTCTCTCTCTCTCTCTCTCTCTCTCTCTCTCTCTGTGTGTGTGTACAGTGAGGGGAAAAAAGTATTTGATCCCCTGCTGATTTTGTACGTTTGCCCACTGACAAAGAAATGATCAGGCTATAATTTTAATGGTAGGTGTATTTTAACAGTGAGAGACAGAATAACAACAAAAAAAAAAATCAGAAAAACGCATTTCAGAAAAGTTATAAATTGATTTGCATTTTAATGAGTGAAATAAGTATTTGATCCCCTATCAATCAGCAAGATTTCTGGCTCCCAGGTGTCTTTTACACAGGTAATGAGCTGAGATTAGGAGCACTCTCTTAAAGGGAGTGCTCCTAATCTCAGTTTGTTACCTGTAAAAGACACCTGTCCACAGAAGCAATCAATCAATCAGATTCCAAACTCTCCACCATGGCCAAGACCAAAGAGATGTCCAAGGATGTCAGGGACAAGATTGTAGACCTACACAAGGCTGGAATGGGCTACAAGACCATCGCCAAGCAGCTTGGTGAGAAGGTGACAACAGTTGGTGCGATTATTCACAAATGGATGAAACACAAAATAACTGTCAGTCTCCCTCGGTCTGGGGCTCCATGCAAGATCTCACCTCGTGGAGTTTCAATGATCATGAGAACGATGAGGAATCAGCCCAGAACTACACGGGAGGATCTTGTTAATGATCTCAAGGCAGCTGGGACCATAGTCACCAAGAAAACAATTGGTAACACACTACGCCGTGAAGGACTGAAATCCTGCAGAGCCCGCAAGGTCCCCCTGCTCAAGAAAGCACATGTACAGGCCTGTCTGAAGTTTGCCTGAATGATCCAGAGGAGAACTGGGTGAAAGTGCTGTGGTCAGATGAGACCAAAATCGAGCTCTTTGGCATCAACTCAACTCGCCGTGTTTGGATGAGGAGGAATGCTGCCTATGACCCCAAGAACACCATCACCACCATCAAACATGGAGGTGGGAACATTATGCTTTGGGGGTGTTTTTCTGCTAAGGACAACTGCACCGCATCAAAGGGACAATGGACGGGGCCATGTACCATCAAATCTTGGGTGAGAACCTCCTTCCCTCAGCCAGGGCATTGAAAATGGGTCGTGGATGGGTATTCCAGCATGACAATGACCCAAAACACACAGCCAAGGCAACAAAGGAGTGGCTCAAGAAGAAGCACATTAAGGTCCTGGAGTGGCCTAGCCAGTCTCCAGACCTTAATCCCATAGAAAATCTGTGGAGGAAGCTGAAGGTTCGAGTTACCAAACATCAGCCTCGACCTTAATGACTTGGAGAGGATCAGCAAAGAGGAGTGGGACAAAATCCCTCCTGAGATGTGTGCAAACCTGGTGGCCAACTATAAGAAATGTCTGACCTCTGTGATTGTCAACAAGGGTTTTGTCACCAAGTACTAAGTCAAAGGGGTCAAATACTTATTTCACTCATTAAAATGCAAATCAATTTATAACTTTTTTGAAATGCGCTTTTCTGATTTTTTTTGGTGTTATTCTGTCTCTCACTGTTAAAATACACCTACCATTAAAATTATAGACTGATCATTTCTTTGTCAGTGGGCAAACGTACAAAATCAGCAGGGGATCAAATACTTTTTCCCCCACTGTATATACAGGTGCATCTCAATAAATTAGAATGTCGTGGGAAAAGTTCATTTATTTCAGTAATTCAACTCAAATTGTGAAACTCATGTATTAAATAAATTCAATGCACACAGACTGAAGTAGTTTAAGTCTTTGGTTCTTTTAATTGTGATGATTTTGGCTCACATTTAACAAAAACCCACCAATTCACTCTCTCAACAAATTAGAATACTTCATAAGACCAATTAAAAAAACATTTTTAGTGAATTGTTGGCCTTCTGGAAAGTATGTTCATTTACTGTACATGTACTCAATACTTGGTAGGGGCTCCTTTTGCTTTAATTACTGCCTCAATTCGGCGTGGCATGGAGGTGATCAGTTTGTGGCACTGCTGAGGTGGTATGGAAGCCCAGGTTTCTTTGACAGTGGCCTTCAGCTCATCTGCATTTTTTGGTCTCTTGTTTCTCATTTTCCTCTTGACAATACCCCATAGATTCTCTATGGGGTTCAGGTCTGGTGTGTTTGCTGGCCAGTCAAGCACACCAACACCATGGTCATTTACCCAACTTTTGGTGCTTTTGGCAGTGTGGGCAGGTGCCAAATCCTGCTGGAAAATGAAATCAGCATCTTCAAAAAGCTGGTCAGCAGAAGGAAGCATGAAGTGCTCCAAAGTTTCTTGGTAAACGGGTGCAGTGACTTTGGTTTTCAAAAAACACAATGGACCAACACCAGCAGATGACATTGCACCCCAAATCATCACAGACTGTGGAAACTTAACACTGGACTTCAAGCAACTTGGGCTATGAGCTTCTCCACCCTTCCTCCAGACTCTAGGACCTTGGTTTCCAAATGAAATACAAAACTTGCTTTCATCTGAAAAGAGGACTTTGGACCACTGGGCAACAGTCCAGTTCTTCTTCTCCTTAGCCCATACGACAGCTGTAGCCAAATTCCTTGGCACGTCTGTGTGTGGTGGCTCTTGATGCCTTGACCCCAGCCTCAGTCCATTCCTTGTGAAGTTCACTCAAATTCTTGAATCGATTTTGCTTGACAATCCTCATAAGGCTGCGGTTCTCTCGGTTGGTTGTGCATCTTTTTCTTCCACACTTTTTCCTTCCACTCAACTTTCTGTTAACATGCTTGGATACAGCACTCTGTGAACAGCCAGCTTCTTTGGCAATGAATGTTTGTGGCTTACCCTCCTTGTGAAGGGTGTCAATGATTGTCTTCTGGACAACTGTCAGATCAGCAGTCTTCCCCATGATTGTGTAGCCTAGTGAACCAAACTGAGAGACCATTTTGAAGGCTCAGGAAACCTTTGCAGGTGTTTTGAGTTGATTAGCTGATTGGCATGTCACCATATTCTAATTTGTTGAGATAGTGAATTGGTGGGTTTTTGTTAAATGTGAGCCAAAATCATCACAATTAAAAGAACCAAAGACTTAAACTACTTCAGTCTGTGTGCATTGAATTTATTTAATACACAAGTTTCACAATTTGAGTTGAATTACTGAAATAAATGAACTTTTCCATGACATTCTAATTTATTGAGATGCACCTGTATATATAAGTTTATACACACACTGACACTTGATATTCCAACCATTCATTTTCAACACTTGTGAACACTTCATTGTCCATTGCAGGGCTCTGTTTTCTTATATGAAATAATATCTACCCTGTAACTAACTTTATAATGACCAATATTATTAGCTGCTTTTCTCTCTGAGTAAATGGCTAAACTGTTATTTGATGAAACCGTGAAATAACCATGCTGTGTGTAAATGATCTGCTTTTTGCTTATTCAGGGGTTCTTCAAAGATGGAGGAAGCATGTGACATGTATGGGAGAGCAGCCAACATGTTCAAGATGGCAAAGAACTGGAGTGGTAATGGAGCACATTAGCACTCTGCACTTTAATATGCAAATGTTTTAACTTTATTGCCTGTGTAGTACATTTATTTATTTATTTTTTATCTGTTTTATATATATATATACATATATATATATATATATATATATATATATATATATGTGTGTGTGTGTGTGTGTGTGTGTGTGTGTGTGTATATATATATATGTATGTATGTACATATGTGTATATATACAGTGCATCCGGAAAGTATTCACAGCGCTTCACTTTTTCCACATTTTGTTATGTTACAGCCTTATTCCAAAATGGATTAAATTCATTATTTTCCTCAAAATTCTACAAACAATACCCCATAATGGCAACATGAAAGAAGTTTGTTTGAAATCTTTGCAAATTTATTAAAAATAAAAAACGAAAAAATCACATGTACATAAGTATTCACAGCATTTGCCATGACATTCAAAATTGAGCTCAGGTGCATCCTGTCTATATAAGGTCCCACACTTAACAGTGCATGTCAGAGCACAAACCAAGCCATGAAGTCCAAGGAAATGACTGTAGACCCCCGAGACAGGATTCTATCGAGGCACAGATCTGGGGAAGGGTACAGAAAAATTTCTGCAGCATTGACGGACCCAATGAGCACAGTGGCCTCCATCATCCGTGAATGGAAGAAGTTTGGAACCACCAAGACTCTTCCTGGAGCGGGCCACCCGGCCAAACTGAGCGATTGGGGGAGAAGGGCCTTAGCCTGGGAGGTGACCAAGAACCCGATGGTCACTCTGACAGAGCTCCAGCATTTCTCTGTGGAGAGAGGAAAACCTTCCAGAAGAACAACCATCTCTGCATCATTCCACTAATCAGGCCTATATGGTAGAGTGGCCAGACGGAAGCCACTCTTCAGTAAAAGGCACATGACGGCCTGCCTGGAGTTTGCCAAAAGGCACCTGAAGGACTCTCGGGCCATGAGAAACAAAATTCTCTGGTATGATGAAACAAACATTTAACTCTCTGGCCTGAATAGCAAGTGTCATGTCTGGAGGAAACCAGGCACCGCTCATCCACCTGGCCAATACCAAACCTACAGTGAAGCATGGTGGTGGAGGCATCATGCTGTGGGGATGTTTTTCAGCGTCAGGAAGTGGGTGACTAGTCCGGATCGAGGTAAAGATGAATTCCGCAATGTACAGAGACATACTTGATGAAAACCTGCTCCAGAGCGCTCTGGACCTCAGACTGGGGTGAATTTGACACTTTGCTATAGTGTAAAGTAGTGAGTGTACAGCTTGTATAACAGTGTAAATTTGCTGTCCCCGCAAAATAACTCAACACACAGCCATTAATGTCTAAACCACTGGCAACAAAAGTGAGTACACCCCTAAGTGAAAATGTCCAAGTTGGGCCCAATTAGCCATTTTCCCTCCCCGGTGTCATGTGACTCGTTAGTGTTACAAGGTCTCAGGTGTGAATGGGGAGCAGGTGTGTTAAGTTTGGTGTTATCGCTCTCACACTCTCTCATACTGGTCACTGGAAGTTCAACATGGCACCTCATGGCAAAGAACTCTCTGAGGATCTGAAAAAAAGAATTGTTGCTCTACATAAAGATGGCCTAGGCTATAAGAAGATTGCCAACACCCTGAAACTGAGCTGCAGCACGGTGGCCAAAACCATACAGTGGTTTAACAGGACAGGTTCCTCTCAGAACACGCCTCGCCATGGTCGACCAAAGAAGTTGAGTGCACGTGCTCAGCATCATATCCAGAGGTTGGCTTTGCAGAATAGATGTATGAGTGCTGCCAGCATTGCTACAGAGGTTGAAGGGGTGGGGGGTCAGCCTGTCGGTGCTCAGACCATACGCCGCACACGGCATCAAATTGGTCTGCATGGCTGTCATCCCAGAAGGAAGCCTCTTCTAAAGATGATGCACAAGAAAGCCCGCAAACAGTTTGCTGAAGACAAGCAGACTAAGGACGTGGATTACTGGAACCATGTCCTGTAGTCTGATGAGACCAAGATAAACTTATTTGGTTCAGATGGTGTCAAGCGAGTGTGGCAGCAACCAGGTGAGGAGTACAAAGATAAGTGTGTCTTGCCTACAGTCAAGCATGGTGGTGGGAATGTCATGGTCTGGGGCTACATGAGTGCTGCCGGCACTGGGGAGCTACAGCTCATTGAGGGAACCATGAATGCCAACATGTACTGTGACATACTGAAGCAGAGCATGATCCCCGCAGGGCAGTATTCCAACATGATAATGACCCCAATCACACCTCCAAGACGACCACTGCTTTGCTAAAGAAGCTGAGGCTAAAGGTGATGGACTGGCCAAGCATTTCTCCAGATCTAAACCCTATTGAGCATCTGTGGGGCATCCTCAAATGGAAGGTGGAGGAGCGCAAGGTCTCTAACATCCACCAGCTCTGTGATGTCATCATGGAGGAGTGGAAGAGGACTCCAGTGGCAACCTGTGAAGCTCTGGTGAACTCCATGCCCAACAGGGTTAAGGTAGTGCTGGAAAATAATGGTGGCCACACAAAATATTGACACTTTGGGCCCAATTTGGACATTTTCATTTAGGGGTGTACTCACTTTTGTTTCCAGTGGTTTAGACATTAATGGCTGTGTGTTGAGTTATTTTGAGGTGACAGCAAATTTACACTGTTATACAAGCTGTACACTCACTACTTTACATTGTAGCAAAGTGTCATTTCTTCAGTGTTGTCCCATGAAAAGATATAATAAAATATTTACAAAAATGTGAGGGGTGTACTCACTTTTGTGAGATACTGTGTGTACATGTGATTTTTTTCATTTTTTATTTTTAATAAATTTGCAAAGATTTCAAACAAACTTCTTTCATGTTCTCATTATGGGTTATTGTCTGTAGACTTTTGAGGAAAATAATGAATTTAATCCATTTTGGAATAAGGCTGTAACATAACAAAATGTGGAAAAAGTGAAGCGCTGTGAATACTTTCCGGATGCTGTGTGTGTGTGTGTCTATTTGTGTGTGTCTATTTGTGTGTGTGTCTATTTGTGTGTGTGTCTATTTGTGTGTGTGTCTGTCTGTGTGTGTCTATTTGTGTGTGTGTCTATTTGTGTGTGTGTCTGTGTGTGTGTGTCTATTTGTGTGTGTGTCTGTGTGTGTGTGTGTCTGTGTGTGTGTGTGTCTGTGTGTGTGTGTCTATTTGTGTGTGTGTGTGTGTGTGTGTGTGTGTGTGTCTATTTGTGTGTGTGTGTGTCTATTTGTGTGTGTGTGTGTCTATTTGTGTGTGTGTGTGTGTCTATTTGTGTGTGTGTGTGTGTGTGTGTCTATTTGTGTGTGTGTGTCTATTTGTGTGTGTGTGTCTATTTGTGTGTGTGTGTCTGTATGTGTGTGTGTGTGTATGTGTGTCTGTATGTATGTGTGTGTGTGTGTGTACAGTGGGGGGGGGAAAAGTATTTGATCCCCTGCTGATTTTGTATGTTTGCCCACTGACAAAGAAATGATCAGTCTATAATTTTAATGGTAGGTGTATTTTAACAGTGAGAGACAGAATAACAACAAAAAAAATCCAGAAAAACACATTTCAAAAAAGTTATAAATTGATTTGCATTTTAATGAGTGAAATAAGTATTTGACCCCTTCGACTTAGTACTTGGTGGCAAAACCCTTGTTGACAATCACAGAGGTCAGACGTTTCTTGTAGTTGATCCTCTCCAAGTCATTAAGGTCGAGGGTGACATTTGGCAACTCGAACCTTCAGCTCCCCCCACAGATTTTCTATGGGATTTAGGTCTGGAGACTGGCTAGACCACTCCAGGACCTTAATGTGCTTCTTCTTGAGCCACTCCTTCGTTGCCTTGGCTGTGTGTTTTGGGTCATTGTCATGCTGGAATACCCATCCACGACCCATTTTCAATGGCCTGGCTGAGGGAAGGAGGTTCTCACCCAAGATTTGATGGTACATGGCCCTGTCCATCGTCCCTTTGATGCGGTGCAGTTGTCCTGTCCCCTTAGCAGAAAAACACCCCCAAAGCATAATGTTCCCACCTCCATGTTTGACGGTGGGGATGGTGTTCTTGGGGTCATAGGCAGCATTCCTCCTCCTCCAAACACGGCGAGTTGAGTTGATGCCAAAGAGCTCGATTTTGGTCTCATCTGACCACAACACTTTCACCCAGTTCTCCTCTGAATCATTCAGACAAACTTCAGATGGGCCTGTACATGTGATTTCTTGAGCAGGGGGACCTTGCGGGCTCTGCAGGATTTCAGTCCTTCACGGCATAATGTGTTACCAATTGTTTTCTTGGTGACTATGGTCCCAGCTGCCTTGAGATCATTAACAAGATCCTCCCGTCTAGTTCTGGGCTGATTCCTCATTGTTCTCATGATCACTGAAACTCCACGAGGTGATATCTTGCATGGAGCCCCAGACCGAGGGAGACTGACAGTTATTTTGTGTTTCTTCCATTTGCGAATAATCGCACCAACTGTTGTCACCTTCTCACCAAGCTGCTTGGTGATGGTCTTGTAGCCCATTCCAGCCTTGTGTTGGTCTACAGTCTTGTCCCTGACATCCTTGGACAGCTCTTTCGTCTTGGCCATGGTGGAGAGTTTGGAATCTGATTAATTGCTTCTGTGGACAGGTGTCTTTTTACAGGTAACAAACTGAGATTAGGAGCACTCCCTTTAAGAGAGTGCTCCTAATCTCAGCTCGTTACCTGTGTAAAAGACACCTGGGAGCCAGAAATCTTGCTGATTGATAGGGGATCAAGTACTTATTTCACTCATTAAATTGCAAATCAATTTATAACTTCTTTGAAATGTGTTTTTATGGATTTTTTTTGTTGTTATTCTGTCTCTCACTGTTAAAATACACCTACCATTAAAATTATAGCCTGATCATTTCTTTGTCAGTGGGCAAACGTACAAAATCAGCACGGGATCAAATACTTTTTTCCCTCACTGTATAATAATTTCTACATAAATATGACCTAAGACATCAGATTTTCACACAAGTCCTAAAAGTAGACAAGGAGAACCCAATTAAAGAAGCGAGACAGAAAAGAAAAAAAAAACATATCTCTGAGTGGCAAAAGTATGTGAACCTTTTTGGTGGTTTTGTGTGGGTTTCAGTATCTGGTGTGACCCCTTTGTGCAGCAGTAACTGCAAATAAACATTTCTGGTAAGTGTTGATCAGTCCTGCACGGCTTAGAGGAATTTTAGCCTGTTCCGCAGAACAGCTTCAACTCTGGGATGTTGGTGGATTTCTTCACATAAACTGCTTGCTTCAGGTCCTTCCACAACATTTCTATTGGATTAAGGTCAGGACTTTGCCTTGGCCATTCCAAAACATTAACTTTATTCTTCTTTACCCATTTTTGGTAGAATGACTTGTGAGCTTAGGGTCGTTGTCTTGCTGCATGACCCACTTTTTCTTGAGATTCAGAGCACAGACAGTAGTTCTGACATTTTCCTTTGGAATTCTCTGAAGTCATTCAAAATTCATTGTTCCATGATCAATGATGGCAAGCCTTCCAGGCCCAGATGCAGCAAAACAGGCCCAAACCATGATACTATCACCACCATGTTCCCAGATGGATAAGGTTCTTGTGCTGGAATGCAGTGCTTTCCTTTCTCTAAACATAACACTTTTCATTTAAACCAAAAAGTTCTATTTTGGTCTCATCTGCCCACAAAACATTTTTCCATTAGCCTTCTGGGGCAGCAATGTCTTTTTTGGAGAGCAGTGACTTTCTCCTTGCAACCCTGCACGCACACCATTGTTATTCAGTGTTCTCCTGATGGTGGACTCATGAACGTTAACATTAGCCAATGTGTGAGAGGCCTTTAGTTGCTTAGAAGTTACCCTGGGTTCTTTTGTTACCTCATGGACTATTACACGTCTTGCTCTTGGAGTGATCTTTGTTGGTTGACCACTCCTGGGGTGGGTAACGATATGTGTTGAATCTCTTCCATTTGTACACAATGTCTGACTATGGATTGGTGGGGTCCAAGCTCTATAGATATTTTTTAAGAGATTTGTAACCTTTTCCAGCCTGATGAGCAACAACTCTTTTTCTGAGGTCCTCAGAAATCTCCTTTGTTCATTCCATGATACACTTTCACAAACATGTTGTGAAGATCAGACTTTGATAGATCCCTGTTCTTTAAATAAAATAGGGTGCTCACTCACACCTGATTGTCATCCCATTGATTGAAAACACCTGACTCTAATTTCACCTTCAAATGAACTGCTAATCCTAGAGGTTCACATACTTTTGACACTCACAGATATGTAATATTGGATCATTTTCCTCAATAAATAAATGACCATGTATTATATTTTTGTCTCATTTGTTTAATTGGGTTCTCCTTGTCTACTTTTAGGACTTGTGTGAAAATCTGATGTTGTTTTAGGTCATATTTATGCAGTTATATAGAAACTTGAAGGGTTCACAAACTTTCAAGCACCACTGTATGTTCACAAACATACACACATACACACATACATACATACTGTTCCCTCCAAACGACTGCAACAAATGCAGTCTTCACAGGCAAAACCTAGGGCTCAAACCAAGAGTAGACATTCAGAGCTATTAATTATTTTAAACATTCAATTTAACAAAGCACACTTGGGCAGCAAGCAACACCTATCAGTTACATCTTCAAAAAATTTTGATCACTTGAAAAAATGAGTGGGTTCAAATAAAAGATGCCATGTTCTAAGTTGTTTAATACATCTAGATGTAAATATGAGGAAATATTGGAATGCTGAAATTCTGATCTATCATCTCATTCATTGATCTCAAACCCAAATGTCTTCAGTGTATAGCAAAAACAATAGAATTGGCCTTGCTGTTCCAATACATTCAGAGGGGATTGTATAGCTATAGATATATAATATCTCTATATATATATAATATCTATAGATATAGATTCTGATGGAAAAAAAATTAAACGAAGATAAACCGTGTCAGAACTTTTCCCATCCTCAATGTGAAATTATAACTTAACTTAGTTAACTTATAACTCAAATTAAGTGAAAAAAAAAATTAGAAACATTTTAAGGAAAATCAGACGAATATAAAAGTTACAAGAACCTTATTGCATAAGTTTGCACACCCTTTTATTACTGGGGATTCTGATGTTCAGAATGTACCAATCACATTAAATCTCATGTTCAAAAGTAATTATCATACAGCTGTCATCAATAAAATTATTCTGATTAAGCCCAAATAAAGACCAGCTGTTTCTTTAGGATTTTCTTGACATCATCTTAGTTTCATCTGACTGCTGACGCCATGGTCCGCAAAGAGCTTACAAAGTCTGTACAGGGTCTCACTGTCAAAAGGAATTGTTCAGGAGATGAGTATAAAACAATTTCCAAAACATTAGATGTACTGTGGAACACCGTGAAGGCCATCATCAACAAGTGAAGAAAATGGAGGACCACAGTGACATTACCAAGAACAGGAGTTCCCTCCAAAATTAACAAAAGGACAAGACAAAAACTTACCAGGAAGGCTGCCAAGAGACCTACAACAACATAAAAGGAGCTGTAGGAATATCCGACAAGTACTGATTACTCTCTGCATGTGGAAACAGTCTTTTGTATTCTTCACATGTCTGGGCTATAGACAGAAGATGGATGGCTAGATGGAAGCCCTTTCTCACAAACATCCAGGTATTTTTTACCAGGTAAAAAAAGCACATCAACAAAATAACGCCATACCCACGGTGAAACATAGTAGTGGCAGCATCATGCTTTTGGGCTTCTTTTCTTCAGTCAGAACTGGCGCTTTCATCAAGGTGGAGGGAACCAGCTGATTTTAGTGCAAACCTTTCAAGTGTTTGCTAGTAAGCTGAAGTTGAAAAGGAATTTCACCCTTCAGCACGACAGTGACCCACAGCATACATCCAAATCAACAAAGGAATGGTTTAACCAAGAGAAGATCAGTGTTTTTGAATGGCCTAGCCAGAGCCCGGATCTGAATCCAACTAAAAATCTGTGGGGTGACCTGAAGCGGGCTGTGCAGAGAAGATGCCCTCACAATGTATCTAGATTGTTTTTGCAAGAAAGAGTGGTAGGATATTGCCGAGTCAATGTGCTACGCTGAGTGACCCCTATCAAAAAAAGTCTGAGTGGTGTAATAAAATTAAAAAGTGCTTCAACAAACATTGGTTTAAGGGTGTGCACACTTGTACATCTAGGTTATTGTAAGTCCCCCCCCCCCCCTTCACTTTATTTGTATACTATTGCTCATTAATCGTGGAGAAAAATCTGACTATTTATCTTGGTGTTATTCTTTTACTTCACAAAAACCTTCCATTTTAACAGGGGTATTTAGACTTTTTATATACGTTGTATATACACTCATGGGTACAAGAAAGTGCACCCTCCTTTAATTCTATGTTTTTATTTATCAGGGCCTAAATAAAAATTGTGTGGTCCTCACCAACTTCCAGAGCACACTCTAAATTTAGCATTCTCTTTAGTTTAGCATTCTCTTCTTTCCAACATTGTTTCGGTTCAGTTCATTTGTTTTTTACATTGCTCTCTTACGATCCTGCCACAGCATCTCAATGGGGTTGAAGTTGGGCCATTGACTTGGTCATTCCAACATCTTGATTTTTTTTTTTCTTTAGCCATTCAGATGTTGATTTGTTGGTGTGCTTGGGATCATTCGCCTGTTGCCTCGCGATTCTTATTGTAATTGGTGCATTTTTATTTGAATTCCACCCTTCCCTGCCCTCCCCGCTGAAGCAGTGAGATACAATTAATAAAAGTGCTTGAAGTGTACTCCGTGCTCACCGGTACATAGTACCGGGAATAATTCTACTCTCTTCTGTCCCTGCTCGAGAGAGATTGACACTGAACACACGGAGTCACTCTTTCTCTTGCGCTGCTTTAATCATGGTCCATTTATGATATTGCGGTGCATCACGATTCACATAGATATCTATCACAACTTTTAGTACTGGCTTTACAAAAATCATTACATGACAGGCGATGAAATTCAGAAACGCTTCCATTTTATAGTCCTCTTGGTTGGCTCACAAGTTGGAATCCTCTTATGGCTGTTTCAGCAAAGTGTTTTCTCTGTATCCCCCTTACAGCTGTTTTGTAATGGCATTAATTAATTTTAGTCTACAATTAAATTGTTATTTTTCACCACATTTCCTTTATGGTCGTATCTTTTCCCCCAACTAATTAAAAAGTAATCGGTAGTTAAATATTCACATTGAGATACTGTGTTGGCAAAGTTACAAATAAATATAAAAATTCTTTATTGAAATTACTGGCTTATGCTTAATTGGTGTCAATTGTCATTTCATTAAATTGCACTTTTATTGCAATAAAACAAACTATTTCAGAATTTGTACTGAGCAGTAACAATCTTGATGTAATGTGTAAAGGATATGATGCTTTGTGATGTAATATGTACAGTATATGAGGTAGTCAGCCAAATGCAACCCATGTATATGTTGGCAATGTGTGTGTTTGTGTATATATGCAAGGAAACATTTGATCCTCTTTGAAACAGTGCTTGATACACTCTATCAAATGACACACAAAATTGACAATTTGTACTAATTTTCACAATTTAAATTAACAACAACAAAAACACAAATCAGTCACATGGAAAAAGTAAGTACACCCCTACATTTATCACACCTTCAAATCCATATAATTTGAATCAGGTGTTCAAGATTGGGTGCCAGTGATTAGAACCTGCTTAGGGAGTGCAGGTGGAACCCGTCTTATTTATACCCCTCTCATATTTAGTGTCTGGTGTTCCCTTTTTTATTGAGGTGTGTGGTGTCATCATGCCAAGATCTAAAGAGTTCTGTAAGGCCTTCAGAAGTCTTTTTTTTTTGGACACCGTTGTGGGGGACAGGGTAATAGTAAACCACTTTTTTTTTTTTTAAGGACTACACCACTGGTCTGTAGGTCACATGATTTAGCTTTTGGCTTTTTCTGTATGTATATGTGCATTAAATGGTCTGACCTTGTACTGTATTTGCTAGGACAGCCACTCCTGGGAAGATTGGCAAATGTCTTGAAGACTCTATTTGTAAACTGTTCCTCTCACTGTAGAATAGTAAATTTCAAATTGTTTGGATATGGCCTTATAACCTTTCCCAGATTGATGAGCAGCAGCAATTGCTTCTCTGAGGTCATGGCTAATTTCTTTTCTTCTTGGCATGATGTAGACACGTCTGTGTGCTCCAGAACACTGAACTGCCAAAAGTTCTGCTTTTATAAGGGGAGTAACATTTCTTGATGATTAACTAATTTGTGTCGTTAGTAACACCGAGCTGCCAATTATTCTTTTAAAGATTGTGGAAATAGGAAGGGTGCACTTATTTTTCCCATCTGGTTTCTGAATGTTGTTTTACTTTTTGGGAAAATTACTACATATTGAAATCTGTTGTTTTTTAAAAAAAATTTTTTTTTTTTGATTACCTGAGGTTGGTTGGTTGTTTATAGAAGTTGGACATGGATCACCCAGTTGTTATTTAGCCCCTGATAAATAAAAGCATAGACTTGAAGGAGGGTGTACTTTCTTTTTCTCATTAATGTAGATTGATCAATATAGTGTCACTCATACACAGTTTTGGTATTTTAGCTGCAGGAAATGCCTTCTGTCAGGCAGCGCTCCTTCACCTGCAGATGCAGAGCAAACATGATGCAGCAACTAACTTCATTGATGCTGGCAATGCCTTTAAAAAAGCTGACCCTCAAGGTTTGTTCTGCTTATATTTTTATTAGTATGAATGTCAATATGATAAAATTGTATGGTGGTCTGTTGGATGTATACTGTGGCTGAATTCTAGATAAACAGTGAAATGTACATAATCATAATTAGGGATGCACGGAAATTTTGGCGTAAAAACATTTTACTCTCGGCTCATACTTTTGCCCTTTTTCTGGCCGAAAATGTGAGCTGAAAAAAATGACTTTAATAACAGCAGATTTAATCAGCAGATGCGAGTGAATGAAGAGATCACTGGAATGGAGACATGACATGACATGACCTTGAGGGTCATGTTTAAATGACACGAGTGTCTTAACTCAGTTGACCTGTTGGAGCCTGATGTGGAGGCTGATGATAATGAAAGTGATAACTCACCCTTGTAAACTTATAATTCTGCACAATTTGTCAGTAATGTTTTTCCATCAGTAGATTAAGTTATAAATAGGGGCAACATCTTTCAGGAGAATTGGAATGGAATCTTTAAATTTGATTTTCACATTTTTCACTTCTGGCAATAAGCAGAATTTTATTTTTTTAAATGCTAGAACTTCTGGTTGACACATAAGAGAAACATTTCCATTCAGGAAAACCTGATGTTTAGGTGTGTAGTATACAGTAAAAGAGGCAGACCCAGACAATTACAGCATTTGGCAGACTCCCTTATCCAGAGCGACTTACATTTATCTCATTTATACATCTGAGCAGCTGAGGGTTAAGGGCCTTGCTCAAGGGCCCAACAGTGGCAGCTTGGTGGTGCTGGGGTTTGAACTCATGACCTTCTGATCAACAGCCCAACAGCTTAACCACTGAGCAACCACTGAGCTACCACTGCTACCAATTACATCTTGTTTATCAAAACTACTGTATTTGTGGGTATACAGTACCTGTCAGCAAGGAGCATCATAAGCAAATTCAACATTATTGGGATTTATCAGGAATTTGTTAGGAAGCAGTTACTTGCTAGAGATGTGTGAACAACAGCCTAAAGTTGACAAAGAAAGAACAGGACAAATAGGAGATAGGAGAAATATTTGGGAATTTGAACCGATCAGAAACAAGTGCTTTTGGCCATTAAAATTGAGGATAAAATTCTTTCAGATGAATGTCTGGGATGTGCAGTTTATGAACCAGTCACCAGCAGACTCAAAGGCACAAGGTCATTTGTAGGGGTGTAAAGATAAATTGTGACACCATATAAAAAAAATTTGCCGGCGTGTATCATGTGAATATAAGATTTACATTGTTGATATCAGCGTTCTATTAATTATGTATCGTATGCATTTGCACTGCTTGAATACCAGGGGTCCAAATCTACAGTCCCCGAAATTGAGGCCGCAGAAGTCGAGCTTTTTTTCCTTTTCTTTTGAGGCGCGGTCACATGAACCACACCAAAATTGACTTGCACGCAAAAAGCAAAAAAAAACCCAAAAGAGGGTTTCATGTTTCACTGAAGGAGAAATAAATGGAAGTGAACACAGACATAATTTTGTTTTGAAGAGTGCTGGGGGGAAAAAGAAACTTTGCATGATTAATTATAAACCATGTGAATTCTCGCATTTCTGGTGTTTTCACTTGTCTGTATTCAGCAGTATGAGTGGCTCTGGTATCAAAGGACTTTAACTAGTGATTAAATCTGCAGTTCTATCAGTCACTGACTGACAGTGCTTTAGTTTTTATTTTTATTGACCGACTGTGGTTTACATCACCTAAACTGTGTGTTTATTGGGAGTCCATTAGAAGAAAGAGAAAGTAAAGTGCGTGATCCTGCAGGATTAAACTGGCAATTAAACTACAGCTTTTATACACTCACTGAGCACTTTATTAGGAACACCTGTACACCTACTCATTCATGGAATTATCTAATCAGTCAATTGTGTGGCAGCAGTGCAATGCATAAAATCATGCAGATACAGGCCAGCAGTTTTGGGTAATGTTCATATCAATCATATGGGGGGAAAAATGTGATCTCAGTGATTTTGACCATGGCATGCTTGTTGATGCCAGACAGGCTGGTTTGAGTATTTCTGTAATTGCTCTCCTGGGATTTACACACACCACAGTCTCTAGAGTTTACTCAGAAATGCAAATAGAGAAAAAACATCCAGTGAGTGGCATTTCTGTGGACGGAAAGGCCTTGTTGATGAGAGAGGTCAGCAGGAATGGCCAGACTGGTTTGAGCTAACAGAAAGGTTATAGTAACTCAGATAACCACTCTGTCCAATTGTGGTTGACAGAAAAGCATCTCAGAATGCAAACGTGTTGAGCCTTGAGGCGGATGGGGCTACAACAGCAGAAGACCAGGTCGGGTTCCACATCTGTCAGCCAAGAACAAAAAACTGAAGCTGTTTCGGCACAGGCTCACCAAAAGTGGACAGTTGAATACTGGATAAACATAGCCTGGTCTGATGAATTTGGATTTCTGCTGAGGCACACAGTTGGTCAGAATTTGGTGCCAAATACCAATCGTTGCTTGAATGCCACAGACTGTTTGAGTATTGTTATTGACCATGTGCATCACTTCATGGCCACAATTTACCAATCTTGTAATGGCTACTTCCAGCATGATAATGCACCATGTCGCAAAGCAAAAGTCGTCTGAAACTGGGTTCATTGAACTCCTTGTCATGTTCAAGAACAATGTTCTTCAGTGGCCTTCCCAGTCACCGATCTGAATCTAATAGAACACCTTTGGGATGTGGCAGAATGTGAGATTCGCAGCATTAAAGTGCACCTGAAAAATCTGCTGAATGTGATGAGGGACAGTTTAGTGTTTACACTTTATTGTTTAACATTTTATTGTTTGCACTTCAGATGTATTCAGTATAATTTTGATTTAAACAATATTAACCTGAATTTGATTAAACCCGCATAGGAAATGTCACAATGTTTCATCAAATGGTTTCCGTCTACGTAACTGACACACGCCTCTCCTCCAACCAGTCAGCGTTCATCTGACGCATAGCCCTGAAGAGACAGACAATGTTTAGTTAGCTCGTGGGAGAACTGTTAGCGCATGCTTGCTTTTACCCATGATCCCCTCTACATCGTGATGCCAATATTCTTTAGCGCAGAGGTATAAATCGGGCTTCAGACGCTGCTATGGAGCTCATTATATTTCAATCAGTCTTTTTCCCCAGGTCAGACGCTTTGTTTATTCAATCAAATTTTTGAATTTATACAATTTATTTATTTTTTTTATGATATGGTGAATCATGAATCTAGCATTGCGACTTGAATCGTGACTGGAGTGTATCTTTACACCCCCTGGTCATTTGTAGTGAATGACTGGTAAATTTGGCCCAATTTAAGGCCTACTTTTGATCTCTGGTTCATTTCAAAACATTGGTTTGAGGTTAATTATAAGTGACCTGCTGTAGATAGTGTGCCATCATGTGTGAAAGTGATTCTGAGACTGGGCATTGAATAACAGGATTGATTGACCTTGTCACATTGCTTTGTTTCAGGTTTTAAAATGGCAATATGTTTACAGGTTTGCAGAGAAGGCATAATGACTTCTAGATATACAGATTGAAGAAAACAATTAAATGCAAGTGACTTGAACTCACAAAATGTTGATTTATTTTATATAAGCATAGTATCTTAGACTGGAAATCTTTATATAAACCATTGCTTAGTGTTGAGAAAAAGTAAATAAACACTAAATAAATAAATAAACACAAAAACAGTAAAGATATGTACAGTGACCTCCACTAATATTGGCACCGTTGGTAAATACGAGCAAAGAAGGCTGTGAAAATTTGGTTTTTATTGTTTTAACTTTTGATCTTTTGTAACAAAAAATACACACAAATACTCTGCTCTCATTGATATCAAACATTTACTAACAAAACACAGGTTTTTCCAAAAATATATTGTTATATTTATTGTTAAATATAGGTGTGCAACAATTATTGGCACTCTTTTAGTCAATACTTTGTGCTTCCTCCCTTTGCCAAGATAACAGCTCTGAGTCTTCTCCTATAATGCCTGATGAGGTTGGAGAATACATGGTGAGGGATCTGAGACCATTCCTCCATACAGAATCTCTCCAGATCCTTCAAATTTCGAGGTCCACACTGGTGGACTTTCATCTTCAGTTTACCCCACAGATTTTCTATGGGTTTCAAGTCAGGGGACTGGGACGGCCATGGCAGGACCTAGATTTTGTGGTCAGTAAACCATTTTTGTGTTGATTTTGATGTATGTTTTGGATCATTGTCCTGCTGGAAGATCCAACCATGGCTCATTTTAAGCTTTCTGGCAGAGACAGTCAGGTTTTCATTTAAAATATGTTGATATTTGATAGTCCATGATGCCATGTATCCTAACAAAATGTCCAGGTCCTCTGGCAGAAAAACAGCCCCAAAACATTAAAGCGCCACCACCATATTTAACCGTGGGCATGAGGTACTTTTCCATATGGCTACCTCTCTGTGTGTGTCAAAACCACCTCTGGTGTTTATTGCCAAAAAGCTCTATTTTGGTTTCATCTGACCATAGAACCCGATCCCATTTGAAGTTTCAGTAGTGTCTGGCAAACTGAAGACGCTTGAGTTTGTTTTTGGATGAGAGTAGAGTTTTTTTTCTTGAAACCCTTCCAAGCAACTTGTGGTAAAGTAGGTGACTTCGGATTGTAGTTTTGGAGACTTTCTGACCCCAAGATGCAACTAACCTGCAATTCTCCAGCTGTTATCCTTAGAGATTTTTTGGCCACTTGAACCATCCTCTGTGTTGAGACGTAATAGACACACGTCCACTTCCAGTTTTTTTTTTTTTTTTTGTGTGAACCGCTTTTTATTATAATTACAATACAAGATTTTCATGAGGAAAAGAAAAAGAAAAAAAACAAAACACCCTCCCTACCCCAACACGAGAGCCACAAAGGAACATTCACATCCATTAAAAATAAATAAATAAAAAAATTCACATATTCACACTCGGTCTTAATCCTTACATATTTGCATAATACAGTATCTCACAAAAGTGAGTACACCCCTCACATTTTTGTAAATATTTTATTATATCTTTTCATGGGACAACACTGAAGAAATGACACTTTGCTACAATGTAAAGTAGTGAGTGTACAGCTTGTATAACAGTGTAAATTTGCTGTCCCCTCTAAATAACTCAACACAGAGTCATTAATGTCTAAACTGCTGGCAACAAAAGTGAGTACACCCCTAAGTGAAAATGTCCAAGTTGGGCCCAGAGTGTCAATATTTTGTGTGGCCACCATTATTTTCCAGCACTGCCTTAATCCTGTTGGGCATGGAGTTCACCAGAGCTTCACAGGTTGCCACTGGAGTCCTCTTCCACTCCTCCATGATGACATCACAGAGCTTGTGGATGTTAGAGACCTTGCGCTCCTCCACCTTCCGTTTGAGGATGCCCCACAGATGCTCAATAGGGTTTAGGTCTGGAGACATGCTTGGCCAGTCCATCACCTTTACCCTCAGCTTCTTTAGCAAGGCAGTGGTCGTCTTGGAGGTGTGATTGGGGTCGTTATCATGTTGGAATACTGCCCTGCGGCCCAGTTTCCAAAGGGAGGGGATCATGCTCTGCTTCAGTATGTCACAATACATGTCACAGTACACTCCCCAGTGTTCGCAGCACTCATGCAGCCCCAGACTATGACATTCCCACCACCATGCTTGACTGTAGGCAAGACACACTTGACTTTGTACTCCTCACCTGGTTGCCGCCACACACGATTGACACCATCTGAAACAAATAAGTTTATCTTGGTCTCATCAGACCACAGGGCATAGTTCCAGTAATCCATGTTCTTAGTCTGCTTGTCTTCAGCAAACGGGCTTTTTTGTGCATCACCTTTAGAAGAGGCTTCCTTCTGGGACGACAGCCACGCAGACCAATTTGATGCCGTGTGCGGCGTATGGTCTGAGCACTGACAGGCTGACCCCCCACCCCTTCAACCTCTGCAGCAATGCTGGCAGCACTCATACGTCTATTCTGCAAAGCCAACCTCTGGATATGATGCTGAGCACGTGCACTCAACAACTTTGGTTGACCATGGCGAGGCCTGTTCTGAGTGAAACCTGTCCTGTTAAACCGCTGTATGGTCTTGGCCACCGTGCTGCAGCTCAGTTTCAGGGTGTATGCAATCTTCTTATAGCCTAGGCCATCTTTATGTAGAGAAACAATTCTTTTTTTCAGATCCTCAGAGAGTTCTTTCCCATGAGGTGCCATGTTGAACTTCCAGTGACCAGTATGAGAGAGTGTGAGAGCGATAACACCAAACTTAACACACCTGCTCCCCATTCACACCTGAGACCTTGTAACACTAACGAGTCACATGACACCGGGGAGGGAAAATGGCTAATTGGGCCCAATTTGGACATTTTCACTTAGGGGTGTACTCGCTTTTGTTGCCAGCGGTTTAGACATTAATGGCTGTGTGTTGAGTTATTTTGTGGGGACAGCAAATTTACACTGTTATACAAGCTGTACACTCACTACTTTACATTGTAACAAAGTGTCATTTCTTCAGTGTTGTCCCATGAAAAGATATAATAAAATATTTACAAAAATGTGAGGGGTGTACTCACTTTTGTGAGATACTGTACATATATATACACTTAAATGCATACATGTATACACTTACATATCCATTCCATGTACATACACACTTACATACTAACTGTATATACATTAAAAAAAAAAAAGAAAATGATCCCAATATTGGTATTACTCGAGTCAGTCCATTCTGTTCTAGAAAACGAAGAATTGAGTCTCAATTCTTGTAAAATATATGTTGTTTTCATTTGATTAAGTCTTTCCATTGCTAAACAAGAAGACAATTCTTTTATCCAGAGTGATAAAGATAGGCCATGTATACTTTTCCAGTATATGGCTATCAGGCGTTTCGCTTGCAATAGACACAGGTTTACAAGCTTCTGTTCATGTACTTTCAAGGATAAGGCAGGTGGAAGTAGACCAAGAATACAGATTTTGGGACAAACAGGGATTTCCCTACCAATGGTTTTAGATAATACACCAGTTACTTCTTTTCAAAAGGACTGTAAGTGCTCACATTGCCAGATACACTGAAATAATGTTTCCTTATGAGGTGTACATTTTCCACAGGTATCCGGAATATTTCAATTGAATTTATTCAACTTTTCCGGTGTTATGTATGTTCTCATTATCCAATTATACTGAATCAATTTAAAACAGGTATTGATTGATAGTATTTGCGCTTGAGCACAAATTTCTTCCCATTTTCTGTAACGTCCATTTGGAGATCACCAATCCAGGCCAATCTCTTATGATTTGTTGAGTCTTTGGATGCATCAACAACTATATATCATAGAGATTTTACATTTAGCACTGGGATTTTTAACTGCAATTTCTTCTAATCTACTTAAGGCAGAACACTGATATGAATGAGTCTTAGATCGTATGAAATCACGGATCTGAATATACTTGAAAAAGTGAGACTGGGGAATTTTGTATCTTTCCCTTAAGGTTTCAAAGGACCAAATCATCGTATTCTACATTTACATTTACGGCATTTGGCAGACGCCCTTATCCAGAGTGACTTACATTTATTTCATTTATACATCTGAGCAGTTGAGGGTTAAGGGCCTTGCTCAAGGGCCCAGCAGTGGCGGTGCTGGGATTTGAACTCACAACCTTCCAATCAGTAGCTCAACGTATTCTCTGCATAAAGGTCTGCTATCTTCTGTATACCTTTCTGCCACCACAACTTAAAGCCTGAGTCTGATTTGCCTGGAACAAACAATGCATTGCCCCAAATAGGAGAGAGCTGAGATAATACAGGTGTCACTCTGAACTAAAACTGTGACTCCTGCCATACTAAAATAGTGGTTTTAGTAAATGGGTGGGTTGTATTTTGTTTGAGTCTCTTTAAGGAGTCGGAATATAAATATGTGGCAAGGCTCAAATCTCCTACGCCTTTCTTTTCGATCTGAACCCATGGAATATGAGGTGAGCCAGCAAACCAGAAGCATGCAGATCTCAGTTGGGCTGCTTTAAACTACCATAAAAGATTAGGGAGTCGTAGCCCCTCTCTTTCATATAGAAGGTACAGAAATGATCGGCGTAACCTGGAGCATCTCTTGTTCCAAATGAATTTAACAAATGTTTTCTTTATATTTGAAAAAAAGGAAGTGGAGGAGTTAGGGGGATTGACTGAAACAAATAAAAAAATTTAGGGAGTATATTCATTTTAATTGTGTTCACCCTTCCAATAGTACAGCCGTGGCCAAAAGTTTTGAGAATGACACAAATATTAATTTTCACAAAGTCTACTGCTTCAGTGTTTTTAGATCTTTTTGTCAGATGTTACTAACTGTTACTGAAGTATAATCACAAACATTTCATAAGTGTCAATGGCTTTTATTGACAATTACATGAAGTTTATGCAAAGAGTCAATATTTGCAGTGTTGACCCTTCTTTTTCAAGACCTCTACAATTCGCCCTGGCATGCTGTCAATCAACTTCTGGGCCACATCCTGACTGATAGCAGCCCATTCTTGCGTAATCAATGCTTGGAGTTTGTGGGTTTTTGTTTGTCCACCCGCCTCTTGAGGATTGACCACAAATTCTCAATGGGATTAAGGTCTGGAGAGTTTTCTGGCCATGGACCCAAAATGTCGATGTTTTGTTCCCCGAGCCACTTCGTTATCACTTTTGGCTTGTGGCAAGGTGCCCCATCATGCTGGAAAAGGCATTGTTCGTCACCAAACTGTTCTTGGATGGTTGGGAGAAGTTGCTCTCTGAGGATGTTTTTGTACCATTCTTTATTCATGGCTGTGTTCTCAGGCAAAATTGTGAGAACACAATTCATTTACATGAGTTATCAGGGGGTTGTAATTGGATGCAATCAGATCTCCCACCCATGGAGTAACTTTTATTCCCAAATATCTAAAGCCGTTGTAAGAATTTTTGTAGGGATGTTGTATTGTTGGACACAGCCTTTCCTGTTCATTAAGAAAAAGTATAGAAGATTTTGATTGATTAACTTTATAGCCCAAAAAGATTCCAAAGTCATTGATCAGATTATTAAGAGTGGGTATTGACTCTTTGAGATTAGTTAAATATAGGATTATATCGTCTACATATAGCGAAATCCGATGTTCAAAGCCTGCTATTTCAATTCCCTTTATACATGGGCAAGTTCTAATTGTGATTGCCAGGGGTTCCAGGGCCAATACGAATAATAACAGCGAGAGTCTACAACCCTGGCGAGTCCCACAATGTAAATGAAAAGGTTTGGAAGTCAAATTATTTGTAATGACCTCTGTTGTCAGGCTATAGTACAAGATCTTTACCCACTGGCAAAAGCTCTGACTACATCCAAAACGTCTGAGTACATCAAATAAATAAGACCACTTGACTCTGTCAAATGCTTTTTCTGCATCTAATGACAAAATACATGCATCTTCAGCGCCATCCATCTCATACACAATATTAAGTACTCGCTTGATATTATGGAAGGCCTGTCTATTTTGGACAAAACCATTTTGGTCAGTTCCTATTAGAGGAGGCAAAGAATCCTCCAACCGAAGGGCTAAGACCTTGGCTATAATTTTAGTGTCAGAATTCATTAAAGAAATCGGTCTATATGATTCACATCTCTCTTGGGGCTTATCAGGTTTGGGAATGAGTGTTATTAACACAGGTCTAAGAGACGGGGGAAGACTATTCATACATTTCTAATAGAGGAATCACTAATTTATCTTTAAAGGTTTTGTATATATCAATAGGTATCCCGTCAAGGCCAGCTGTCTTACCACTCTTCATCTTCACTATAGCCTCCAAAACTTCTTCACTAGTTAAGGGTTTATCCAATTGTCCTTTGGCTTCACTGTTCATAGAAGGGATCTTGAGATTGTCTAAAAATATAGTTTGTTCCATACTCTGTCCTGTAGATTTTGCAGTGTATAACAATTGGAAATACTTCATTAATTTCCACCGGATCTGATGTTAGATTACCAGATGTTGTGTAAATGCTATTTATTGCTTTACTTGATGATGGTGGAAATGGGCATTTTCAATGCTTGTGCTATTTTCTTATATCCACTTCCCATTTTGTGAAGCTCAACAACATTTTGCCACACATTACAGCTATATTCCATGGTCTTACCCATTGTTATGAATGACTAAGGGAATTTGGCCTATGTGTTACCTCATATTTATACCCTTGTGAAACAGGAAGTCATGGTTGAGCAATATCCAGTTCAAAGTCACCCAGGTGTACTAAAAAATTAAAATATCAGTGAGAATATACTTTTAATTTTTCTCAAATGAATTCATAGGGGTGCCAATAATTGTTGCACACTATATTTAACAAAGATTTTTTTAAGATAAACCTGTGTTTGCAATTGTTTGATATCCATGAGTGCAGAGTATTTTTGTGAATTTCTTTAACAAAATATCAAAAGGTTAAACAATAAAGACAATTTTTCACAGCCTTCTTTGCTCATATTTCCCAAGGGTGTCAATATTAGTGGAGGGCACTGTAACTGTTGTTTCCAGAGTTGTTTGCAACACAGAACTGAGGTATAAAAGTTCAGTTCCGCAGTTCAGAAGGAAATCAAACCCTCAGAATAAGCCCAGGATCAATTGATGATACAGACTTGAGAATTAGGACCAAGTGTGAACGTTGTTTCCAGAAATATGGACATATTTTTATACTTCTTAAAGGTGTCTAAAGGCGTTGTAAATAAAGGTTTCTCATCTTCTCTTAAATAGAGAAAAAGTCACCTGTAACTCACTTGCCGCCTTCTATCTCTACAGAGGCCATAAACTGCCTGATTAGGGCAATCGAGATTTACACAGATATGGTGAGTCTTTATTTAACTGCAACTGAACAGTCATTTGTTGTTTCTTTTTCAACATAGCTGAATGATCTTGTTTCTTGTTTCTGATCTTGTAACTAGATTTAGAGTTAGTTGACTGATAGAGCTCAGCAGTGTTAAATAAGAAACTAAGATGAGGAAAGTTGTTTTTCAAGGTGTTTGATATGAAAATCACTCTTAGATGTGGCTGAAGTGATAGTAATTTTTTTATACTAATGACATTGTACAATGTACTACACACTGATCAGCCATAACATTAAAACCACCTGTCTGTCCCCACTATGCCAACAAAACATCTCTGACCCATCGTGGCAAGGACTCCACAAAACCTCTGAAGGTGTGCTGTGGTATCTGGCACCAAGACGTTAGCAGCAGATCCTTTAAACCCTGTAAGTTGCGAGTCGAGGCCTCCATGAATTGGTCTTGTTTGTAGAGCACATCCCACAGATGCGCAATCAGACTGAGATCTGGGGAATTTGGAGACCAAGTCAACACCTTGAACACTTTGTCATGTTCCTCAAACCATTCTTGAACAATTTTTGCAGTGTGGCAGGGCACATTATCCTCCTGAAAGAGGCCACTGCCATTAGGGAATACTGTTGCCATGAAAGGATGTACTTGGTCTCAAGACCATCAAGATTCATCAGACCAGGCCACCTTCTTCAGTTGCTCCATGGTCCAGTTCTGATGCTCACATGCCCATTGTAGCTCTTTCGGCAGTAGACAGGGGTCAGCATGGGCACTCTGACCAGACTGCAACTATGCAGCCCCATATGCAAGAAGCTGCAATGCACTGTGTGTTCTGACACCTTTCTATAATGGCCAGCATGAACTTTTTCTGCAATTTGCGCTACAGTAGCTCTTCTGTGGAATCCGACCAGACGGGCTAGCCTCCGCACCCCATGCGCATCAGTAAGCCTTGGGTGCCCATGACCCTGTCGCCGGTTCACTGATTGTCCTTCCTTGGACTTTTGATAGGTACTAATCACGGCATACCGGGAACACCCCACAAGACCAGCAATTTTGGATATGCTCTGATCAAGTCGTCTAGCCATCACAATTTAACCCTTGTCAGAGTCACTCAGATCCTTATGCTTGCCCATTTTTCCTGCTTCTAGCACATCAACTTCAGGAACTGACTGTTCACTTGCTGCCTAATATATCCCACTCCTTGACAGGTGCCACTGTAATGAGATAATTAATGTTATTCACTTCACATCTCAGGTTTTTTTAAATTTTATTTTTTATTCTTTTATGTTATGGCTGATCGGTGTATATTTATAACATGTAACCATTTCACCACCAGAGGGTATTCTGTTATATTCTACATTCTGTTCTGTACTATGTTGGTTTTGCCAAAAAGATGGCACATGGTTTCTTTGTTTGTAAACAAATCATACATTCCCCTCTGAAAGTGTTGGAATGGCAAAGCCAATTCTATTGTTTTCCCTGTACATTGAAGACATTTGGGTTTGAGATCAAAAGATGAATACAAGACAGTAGATCAAAATTTCAGCTTTCATTTACTCATATGTACATCTAGATGTGTTAAACAACTTAGAACATGGCACCTTTTATTTGAAGCCACCCCCTTTTTTTTTTCTTCTTCAAGTGATCAAAAATATTGGAACACATGACATAGGTGTTTCTTGCTGCCCAGGTGTGTCCTGATACATTGATTGTTTAAAGAATTAATAGCTCTGAATGTCTACTCTTGGTTTGAGCCCTGGGTTTTGAAGACTGCATTTGCTGTTAAAATGGATGAACCAACATGAACAGAGAGCTGTCTATGGGAGAAAAGCAAGCCATTTTGAAGCTGAGAAAATAGGGAAAATCAATCTGAGCCATTTGTACAAGCATTGGGCATAGTCAATACAAAGATTTGGAATGCTTTGGAAAAAGAAAGAAACCACTGGTGTACTAACAACCAGACGTGGAACAGATCCGCCTAGGAAAACAACAGTAGTTGATGACAGAAACATTGTGAGAGCTGTGAAGAAAAGCCCAAAAACAACAGTTAATGACATCACCAATGACCTCCACAGGGCAGGGGTGACTTTATCACAGTCCATCATTCGAAGAAGACTTCAAGTGCAGAAATATATAGGTCATACCACAAAATGCAAACCAATCATCAGCAGTAAGAATCGGAAGGCCAGAAATGAGCCACATAAAAATTCTGGAACCAAGATTAACCTCTACCAAAGTGATGGAAAGGCCAAAGTGTGGAGAAAGAAAGTATCTGCTCATGATCCAAAACATACAAGCTCATCAGTCAAGCATGTTGGAGGAGGAGGCTTGGGCTGCATGGCTGCTTCTGGAATGGGCTTACTAATCTTTATTGATGATGTAACCCATGATTGTAGCAGCAGAAGGAATTCAGAAGTTTACAGAAACGATCTGTCTTCCAATTTACAGAGAAATGCATCCTGTCTAATTGGGAGAAACTTCAACATGCAGCAAGACAATGACTCAAAAAGTGCTGCCAACACAACAAAGGACTTCATCGGGGAGAAAAGTGGAACGTTTTAGATTGGCCAAGTCATTCACCAGACCTTAACTTAGTTGAGCATGCATTTCACCTCCTATAGAGGAGACTGAAGGGAGAAACCCCCTGAAACAAATAACAATGTGCAACCAAATATTAAGTGTTATTTCATTTAATTTACGTTAAAACTCTGTTCCATTACTTTTGCTTGCCTAAAAATTGGGTGGTCTGCCACAAAAGGTGCCATGTTCTAAGTTGTTAAACACATCTAGATGTAAATATCAGGATATAAAAGCTGAAAATCTATCATCTCATGTTCATCTTTTGATCTCAAACCATATACATTGTCTTCATTGTATAGCAAAATCAAATGAATTGGCCTTGTCGATCCAATAATTTCAGAGGGGACTGTATATAAATCAGGACTATTTGTTTTATTCAGAAATCTATCTTGTATTGTAGGGTCGTTTCACAATTGCAGCAAAGCATCATGTGACCATTGCAGAGATTTATGAAACAGAACTAGTCGACATTGATAAGGTAAGGTGTTCTGCTTCAGTATGGGTTCTGTTCATAAGAATGATCTGTATGAATTGTTATGCTCGCAGTTTTAGGGGCTAAACCGTAGGGTAATTGATTTCTTTCCCCCAGATCTAAAATGTACTTTGCGGGTAGTGGGAGGACCCAGGGGGTGGGTAATGTTTTATACATATTTTACAGATATTTTGAGTATGACTGAGTTGATATTACAAATAGCAGGGTCTGTTTGATTTAGGTTATTTTCATAGTTCATTTTGTTAGGCTAATTATACTTTGTTATAGTTATTGATGTATAAAACCAGACTTTCATAGGACTGCAGCTGTGTAATTAGCTCAGTGGTATGAGTGCTTGCACTGAGAGCATTGCAATAAATGCACATCCCATACTGACCTGTATGGCTAAAAATCTTCTTTTATTCAAGAAACTGTTTGCAGGTATTCCTGCACCCAAGCCATGCATCCAATGTTTTTCATGGCTTGCCTGTAGGTACCTTTCTGAAGAAAAAAAGGAAGGGGGGGTGGGGGTGGAAAAGGATGAACCTAGTGCCTACCATTTTGCAAACCTTTGTGCACAAAAGTGACATCTTGAATTGTGCCATCAATCCATGGAATGTGAAAACAAACTTGCAATAATGAGCCCTGCCCACAAACAAGCCCAGAATTAGTTGTGAGTGACCACCTGTCTCAGTGACTGACTGTAGTAGTGAAAATCCTGTTGGATTAATTAACTTTGTGACCCGTATACAGTGGGAATTAATGTTTATAATAACCTGGCAGTTAGCACAGATATTTCTAATAAACCAGTAAGTACAAGAAAGCACAAATTAGTGCTCCACCCCCGTGTACTGAATCCAGGTCTAAAATATACTATTGCAGAGGCATGGTGGCATGCTGCATTGCTTAATGTTCCTGCAGCACTGTATTGCCCTCATTGTATGTCACAGCCTATTTAGAAACAAGGCATGTTTTCTTCAAATAGCTAAACAAAAATAAAACAATTTATATTTAAAAAATAATGAAATAAAAAATCATTTATTATATTTATAAAATAATGACAATTTATATTGTGACAAAATATACGTAGGTGGTCGACCATTGTACATGGGTGGAGCAGCAAGTCAGTTTTAGATTTTAGGGCAGAAATGAAACACTAATAGTTTTACTGGGCTTAAGTGTCCTTGTAATTGCCAAAAAAAAAGCATAAACAAACTGAGCATTATTCACCAATGTTTACAAATGTTTATAAACATCAGCTGACATTTCATTTATCTTTTGTAGGCTATAGCTCACTATGAGCAAGCAGCAGATTACTACAAAGGAGAGGAGTCCACGAGGTTAGTACACATTTATTTGTGAATCACTATGGTATTTATTGCTGAACCTGAACACACACACACACACACACGGTACTGTGCAAAAGTTTCAGGCAGGTGTGTAAAAACTGCTGTAAAGTAAGAATGCTTTCAAAAATAGACGTGTTAATAGTTTATATTCATCAAAAAACAAAATGCAACGTGAGTGAGCAGAAGAAGAATCTACATCAAATCAATATTTGGTGTGACCACCAATTCTTCTAGGTAACCTTGCACACAGTTTTTGAAGGAACCCGGCAGGGTAGGTTGGCCCAAACATCTTTTGATAACTAACCACAGTTCTTCTGTGGATTTAGGCAGCCTCAGTTGCTTCTCTCTCATGTAATCCCAGACAGACTCGATGATGTTGAGATCAGGGCTCTGTGGGGGCCATACCATCACTTCCAGGACTCCATGTTCTTCTTTACGCTAGTAAAGTAAGATGGTTCTTAATGACTTGTGGTATGCTTGGGGTTGTTGTCATGCTGCAGAATAGATTTGGGGCCAATCAGATGCCTCCCTGATGGTATTGCATGATGGACAAGTATCTGCCTGTACTTCTCAGCATTGAGGAGACAATTAATTCTGACCAAATCCCCAACTCCATTTGCAGAAATGCAGCCCCAAACTTTCAAGGAACCTCCACCATGCTTCACTGTTGCCTGCAGGCACTCATTCGTGTACCGCTCTCCAGCCCATTGGCAACAAACTGCCTTCTGCTACAGCCAAATATGTCAAATTTTCACACAATCCAGAGCAACTGCTGCCATCTGCACCCCAGTTCCTGTGTTTTTGTGCATAGTTGAGTCGCTTGGCCCTGTTTCCACGTCGGAGGTATGGCTTTTTGGCCGCAAGTCTTCCATGAAGGCCACTTCTGACCAGATTTCTCTGGACAGTAGATGGGTGTACCAGGGTCCCACTAGCTTCTGCCAGGTCTGAGCTGATGGCACTGCTGGACATCATCTGATTTTGAAGGGAAGTAAGCCTGATGTGTCTTTCAAGTTTCATTGGCCGACCACTGCGTCTACGGTCCTCAGTGTTGCCCGTTCCTTTGTGCTTCTTCAAAAGAGCTTGGACAGCACATCTGGAAACCCCTGTCTGCCTTGAAATTTCTGCCTGGGAGAAACCTTGCTGATGCAGTATAACTACCTTTTGTCTTGCTGCTGTGCTCAGTCTTGCAATGGTGTATGATTTTTGACAGTAAACTGTCTTCTGCAACCTCACCTTGTTAGCTGAGTTTGGCTGTTCCTCACCCAGTTTTATTCCTCCTACACAGCTGTTTCTGTTTCAGTTAATGATTGTCTTTCAACCTACATATTGAATTGATTATCATTAGCACCTGTTTGGTATAATTTAATCATACACCTGACTATATGCCTACAAAATCCCTGACTTTGTGCAAGTGTACCTAGAAGAATTTGTTTTGAAGGCAAAGGGTGGTAATACCAAATATTGATTTGATGTAGATTTTTCTTCTGTTCACTCACTGCATTTTGTTAGTAAAGTATTAACATGTCTATTTTTGAAAGCATTCTTACTTTACAGCATTTTTTCACACTTGCCTAAAAATTTGCATGTACTATATATAGTACAATATATTGTGACCACTCTGGGCTGGGCAGGCAGAACACAGACATTGGGGAGACAGAGGTGGTAAAGGGAAAAAAAGGTGTTTATTAATTTTTAAGTGTGGGTCAGATGGTGAGGTGGTGTGGTGAGAGAGAGTGAGTGTCACTGTCTTCCCGGCTTGGGGCGCGACGGGAAGTCTGGAGCGGTCGTGAGGTGGGACTCAAGAAGTTTGTAGCAGGCTGAGATGGCTGGCAAGAGAGACCGAGCTGCTTCTCTTTCCTCCTCTTCGTCGTCGTCAGCTTCCGTGTCTGTAAAAAAAGGCGGAGAGACATGCACAATTATTTTGCTGCATAGAGAGTGAACTCGCTCCTCTGTGCTGGCGGCATCCTTTTATATCTGCCATTCTTCTGCTGAATGGTGAAGGGCGGCCGCTCCAATCATTCTCTGCGAGCCGTGTGTGTTTCTGTTGCCCCACCTTGCAGCTCCAGAACAAGCCCGTTGGATTTGGCTGTCCAGAACAAAGCGGGTGCTGAAGTTGCGCTGTCCGTTCAGCATCCCGTCGGCAGTTGCGCGAGGAGCACTATGTGTGTTGTGTGTGTGTGTGTGTGTGGGCCATCAGCCCACCCGCCGTCACAGTACCCCCCCCCCCCCCCCCAGCCTGCTGCTGGTGTGAGCTGAGACCAGAGGGCATACCTTCTCGAGAGGCCGTCGGCATCCCGTGCTGGGCTCCGGCTCGGTGTTGGACCTGAAATGTGAAGTCTTGCAGTGAGAGGAACCGGCGGGTCACCCTGGCATTCATATCTTTGGCTCTGGCCTTCCATTGGACGGGGGCATGGTCAGTGACTAGGGTGAAGTGTTGGCCCGCCAGGTAGTACCGCAGTTCCTCAATGGCCCATTTTATGGCAAGAGCTTCTCGTTCCATGGCAGCGTACTTGCACTCAGAGTGGGTCAGTTTCCTGCTGATGTAGAGGACCGGGTGGTGTTCATCGTCGAAGTCTGGGAAGGATGGCGCCTAGCCCTGTCTCGGAAGCGTTGGTGTGGACGGTGAAGGGGAGAGCAAAATCTGGGTTTCGGAGGACTGGCGAGCTGGTGAGGGCCTGTTTGAGGGCCTGGAATGCCCACTCTGCTTCCTCGGTCCATCATAACCAGTCTGGTTGGCCCTTCTTGGTCAGGTCTGAGAGGGGAGGAGCTAGAGAGGAGAAGTTAGGAACAAATCTCCTGTAATAGTCTGCTAGCCCCAAAAAGGCACGTACCTGTTACTTTGATCCGGGTCAAGGGTATTCCTTCGCCGCCTCCAGCTTTTTTTCCTGTGGTTTTAGGAGCTCTCGACTGATGTGGTACCCCAGGTACTGAGCCTCTGTCAGTCCCATGTGGCACTTTTTGGGGTTGGCCATCAGCCCTGCCTTCCGGAGGCTTCCCAGGACTTCCCCGAGATGATAGAGGTGGCATGTGGCAGAGTGGATGACGACGTCGTCCAGGTATGCGGCTGCAAACTGGCTGTGGGGCTTTAGGGCAATGTCCATTAGCCGCTGGAACGTTGCTGGTGCTCCATGGAGACCGAAGGGGAAAACCCGGTACTGCCAGTGTCCGCTGGTCATGCTGAAGGCTGTTTTAGCCTTAGGTTCAGGTTGCTAGGGCGACTTGCCAGTAGCCTTTTGTCAAATCCAGGGTGGAGATGAACCGGGCTCTCCCCAAACGCTCTATCAGATCGTCTACTCGGGGAAGGGGGAAGCTGTCAAAGTTGGATACATTGGTTGAGCCTCCGGAAGTCATTACAAAGGTGGATGCTGCTGTCTGGCTTTAGGACCAGCACAGTGGGGCTAGACTAGGGGCTGGTGGACTCTTCAATTATCACGTCTCGTAGCATCCGGCTGACTTCTGCCTCTATAGCTTGGCGGAGGGCCTCCGGGACACGGTAGGGCCACTGTCTGATTACCACTACCAGCAGTGTTTTTATTTCATGTAGGACCAGGTAGGAAAGAGCTGGGGCAGGTGGAACCCATTTCTTTAACAGATTTATATGATAAAGCTGCATCTTTGCGCACTTAACCGGCTGTTGCAGGCAGTAGTTCACTGGGCCTACCCTCTCGAGGACCATGTAGGGGCCAGCGGGCCAAGAACTTGCAGGAGGCATTTAGGAGAAGCAGGAGCGCCTGGTTGAAATTCTCAGGGTTGAGCTGGCCAATTGTATGCTCGCTGCTGCTCTCGCTGTGCTGCCTCCATGTGTTCCTCAGGTGTGTCACTCAGGTTGGAGCCACCTCCTGTTGGTTCTGAGCAAAGAGTCCATTTGGGTCCAGGGGGTGGCTCCCGGGCGGTAGGACCAGTTGTGGAATTCTGTTGCCGTGTTCATGGGGGACAAGCCACAGCGACCCAAAATTTCAGCTTTTAACGTGGGGTAGTGGGCCGCTTGTTCTGGAGGGAGGGCGCGTTGATTTTATTTATACAGGTGCATCTCAATAAATTAGAATGTCGTGGAAAAGTTCATTTATTTCAGTAATTCAACTCAAATTGTGAAACTCGTGTATAAAATAAATTCAGTGCACACAGACTGAAGTAGTTTAAGTCTTTGGTTCTTTTAATTGTGATGATTTTGGCTCACGTTTAACAAAAACCCACCAATTCACTATCTCAACAAATTAGAATACTTCATAAGACCAATAAAAAAACATTTTTAGTGAATTGTTGGCCTTCTGGAAAGTATGTTCATTTACTGTACATGTACTCAATACTTGGTAGGGGCTCCTTTTGCTTTAATTGCTGCCTCAATTCGGCGTGGCATGGAGGTGATCAGTTTGTGGCACTGCTGAGGTGGTATGGAAGCCCAGGTTTCTTTGACAGTGGCCTTCAGCTCATCTGCATTTTTTGGTCTCTTGTTTCTCATTTTCCTCTTGACAATACCCCATAGATTCTCTATGGGGTTCAGGTGTGGTGAGTTTGCTGGCCAGTCAAGCACACCAACACCATGGTCATTTAACCAACTTTTGGTGCTTTTGGCAGTGTGGGCAGGTGCCAAATCCTGCTGGAAAATGAAATCAGCATCTTCAAAATGCTGGTCAGCTGAAGGACGCATGAAGTGCTCCAAAATTTCTTGGTAAACGGGTGCAGTGACTTTTGTTTTCAAAAAACACAATGGACCAACACCAGCAGATGACATTGCACCCCAAATCATCACAGACTGTGGAAACTGAACACTGGACTTCAAGCAACTTGGGCTATGAGCTTCTCCACCCTTCCTCCAGACTCTATGACCTTGGTTTCCAAATGAAATACAAAACTTGCTCCCATCTGAAAAGAGGATATTGGACCACTGGTCAACAGTCCAGTTCTTCTTCTCGTTTGCCCAGGTAAGACGCCTCTGACGTTGTCTGTGGTTCAGGAGTGGCTTAACAAGAGGAATACGACAACTGTAGCCAAATTCCTTGGCACGTCTGTGTGTGGTGGCTCTTGATGCCTTGACCCCAGCCTCAGTCCATTCCTTGTGAAGTTCACTCAGATTCTTGAATCGATTTTGCTCGACAATCCTCATAAGGCTGCGGTTCTCTCGGTTGGTTGTGCATCTTTTTCTTCCACAATTTTTCCTTCCACTCAACTTTCTGTTAACATGCTTGGATACAGCACTCTGTGAACAGCCAGCTTCTTTGGCAATGAATGTTTGTGGCTTACCTAGTGAACCAAACTGAGAGACCATTTTGAAGGCTCAGGAAACTTTTGCAGGTGTTTTGAGTTGATTAGCTGATTGGCATGTCACCATATTCTAATTTGTTGAGATAGTGAATTGGTGGGTTTTTGTTAAATGTGAGCCAAAATAATCACAATTAAAAGAACCAAAGACTTAAACTACTTCAGTCTGTGGCATTGAATTTATTTAATACACGAGTTTCACAATTTGAGTTGAATTACTGAAATAAATGAACTTTTCCACGACATTCTAATTTATTGAGATGCACCTGTGTGTGTGTGTGTGTGTGTGTGTGTGTGTGTGTGTGTGTGTGTGTGTGTGTGTGTGTGTGTGTGTGTGTGTGTATATATATATATATATATATATATATATATATATATATATATATATATATATATATATATATATATATATAAACCACAGGACATGATTTGGGCTTCTGTCTGGGGTGCTGATTATGTAATGATTGTGTATTTTATTAAAGAGTGCAAATAATGCTGAGGTGAATTGTAGTGACTGTCAGTGATTCTCTTCTCGCTACAGCTCAGCTAACAAGTGTCTGCTTAAAGTTGCCGCCTATGCAGCTCAGCTGGAGCAGTATCCAAAAGCCATTGAGATATATGAGCAGGTGAGGTTTTTTTTTTCTTCTTCTTTCTTTGTCAGCATGGTGGCTAATATGAAAAATTTTCAATCTATGTGTGCAAGGTTGTCTGCCACAGACATGTCCTAGCAGCACTTTTTCAGCAGAAAATCCCCCTGCATTCCCTCATTTAACTCCAGTGATGGAATTGTGCACTTCTGTGTTTACGAATGGGGAAGTGTATGCAGCAGTCCTTCAAAACTTTAGCTGAGACGCAACAGCAACTCTGTTAGTGCTGGCTGATCTTCACAATTAATTTGGTTAATTTGAATTACTATTTTAACACAATTTTCAAAATGTTCTAATCAAGATTGTGTGTGTGTGTGTGTGTGTGTGTGTGTGTGTGTGTGTGTGTGTGTGTAATATGCACAAAATTAAATGTTACAGAAAAATGTTTGTATGTCAATAAAGAAACAGCATATTGCATAAGAGACCATTTTCCAGACATAAAACACAATGAAGGCTGCTGGGTTTTGCTGCAAAAATAAGAAGCAATTGTGAAAGTCAAAGTCTCCAGAAGAACTGTGGCTGGTTCTACAAAATGCTCAATAAAACTTACCAGCTCATTTCCTTATAAAACTGCACAAATTGTACCAGAGACTTTTATTTTAATTTTAATTTTTTTTTGTCACACCAAATATTGACTGTATTTCATTTACTACTGTGTACTGCTTTTTACGGTATTTTTTTAAAATGTAGAAACATTTAATTTCATTATTTTGAAGGCATCTCTACAGCATTTCTTTGCAAATGTCTAAAACTTAAAAAAACAGTACTGTGTGTGTGTGTGTGTATAAACTCAGCTAACAAGGTGAGGTTGCAGAAGACAGTTTACTGTCAAAAATCATACACCACGGCAAGACTGAGCACAGCAACAAGGCAGAAGGTAGTTATACTGCATCAGAAAGGTCTCTCTCCCAGGCAGAAATTTCAAGGCAGACAGGGGTTTCCAGATGTGCTGTCCAAGCTCTTTTGAAGAAGCACAATGAAATGGGCAATGTTGAGGACCATAGACACAGTGGTTGGCCAGGGAAACTTACTTCAGCAAATGAGACACATCAGGCTTACTTCCCTTCACAATCAGAAGATGTCCAGCAGTGCCATCAGCTCAGATCTGGCAGAAACCAGTGGGACTCTGTCCAAAGAAGTCTGGTCAGAAGTGGCCTTCATGGAAGACTTGCAGCCAAAAAGCCATACCTCCGACATGGAAACAAGGCCAAGCGGCTCAACTATGCATGAAAACACAGGAACTGGGGTGCAGAAAAATGGCAGCAGGTGCTCAGGACTGCTGAGTCAAAATCTGACATATTTGGCTGTAGCAGAAGGCAGTTTGTTTGCCAAAGGGCTGGAGAGCAGTACACTAATGAGTGTCTGCAGGCAACAGTGAAGCATGGCGAAGGTTCCTTGCAAGTTTGGGGCTGCATTTCTGCAAATGGAGTTGGGGATTTGGTCAGAATTAATGGTCTCCTCAATGCTGTGAAGTTCAGGCAGATACTTATCCATCATGCAATACCATCAGGGAGGTATCTGATTGGCCCCAAATTTATTCTGCAGCATGATAATGACCCCAAACATACAGTGAAAGCCATTAACTATCTTCAGCGTAAAGAACAAGGAGTCTTGGAAGTGATGGTATGGCCCCCACAGAGTTGTGATCTCAACATCATCGAGTTTGTCTGGGATTACATGAAGAGAGAGAAGCAACTGAGACTGCCTACAGTTGCAATCATAATTATTCAACCCCCATTGCAAATCAGGTTTATTGTTAAAATTTACAGATTTTCAGCTGTTTGCAATGAACAAATAAAAATGAAAAAAATTTGGTTTCCCCAAATTCAACTGAAAATGTAACTTATAATGACTTTTCCAGTTTCAAAATTATTCAACCCCCTGAATAGAATCCCTCAAAACAGCACAAATATGCAAAACAGGTGTTGTCTCAAGCACACTTGATGCAACTAATCAAGGGCTTCATTAGTTGTACCAGGTGTGCTTGAACTGGAACACATGAAATACCTGAACTGACTAGGGGCAGAAAATACACAAAATACCTGGACAGGGTAGAAAAAGAAGGCTATCAATGGCTGCAACCAGATTTCTGAGAAGGCAGGTTGTGAAAAACCCTTGAGTGACTGCAAAAGACCTTCAGCAAGACTTGGTGGCAACAGGCACTGAGGTTTCAGTGAGCACAATATGGCGTGTACTATTGGGTTACTAGGTGGGTTTTTGTTAAATGTGAGCCAAAATCATCACAATTAAAAGAACCAAAGACTTAAACTACTTCAGTCTGTGGCATTGAATTTATTTAATACACGAGTTTCACAATTTGAGTTGAATTACTGAAATAAATGAACTTTTCCATGACATTCTAATTTATTGAGATGCACCTGTAAATGCAGAAGGTTTCCATGCCAGAACTCCAAGATGTACACCACTACTGACCCAGAAGCACAAGAAAAGTCAGCTCAAGAAAAGTCAGCTCAAAATCAATAATCTACTGACTGGAGAAGTCATTATAAGTTGCATTTTCAGTTTAATTTGGGGAAACCACTTGAAGCCTGTAAATTGAAAGTCTGTAAATTTTGACAAACCTGATTTGCAATGGGGGTTGAATAATTTTGATTGCAACTGTAAATCCACAGAACTGTGGTTACTTATCCAAGATATTTGGGCCAACCCACCTGCAGAGTTCCTTCAAAAACTGTGTGCAAGTGTACCTAGCAGAATTGATGAATTGATGCTGTTTTGAAGGCAAAGGGTGACCTCCACTAATATTGGCACCCTTGGTAAATATGAGCAAAGAAGGCTGTGAAAAATTGTAAATTGTCTTTGTTTAACCTTTTGATATTTTGTTCAAACAATTCACAAAAATACTCTGCTCTCATGGATATCAAACCATTGCAAACACAACACAGGTTTATCAAAAAAATATTTGTTAAATATAGGTGTGCAACAGTTATTGGCACCCCTATGTATTCATATGAGAAAAATATATTTGAAGTATATTCCCATTGATATTTTACATTTATTTAGTACACCTGTGTGATTAGGACCAGGAAATTGTTCAACCATGACTTCCTGTTTCACAGGGGTATAAATATGAGGTAACACACAGGCCAAATTCCCTTTGTCATTCATAACAATGGGTTAGACCAAGGAATATAGCTGTGATATGTGGCAAAGGGATCACAGCTGGAGAATTGCAGAAGTTAGTTGTGTCTTGGGTTCATAAAATCTCCAAAACTATAATCTGAAGTCACCTACATCACCACAAGTTGTTTGGAAGGGTTTCAAGAAAAAACCTCCACTCTCATCCAAAAACAAGCTCAAGCGTCTTCGGTTTGCCAGACACTACTGGAACTTCAAATGGGATCGGGTTCTATGGTCAGATAACCAAAATATAGCTTTTTGGCAATAAACACCAGATGTGGTTTTGGCACACACAGAGAGGTAACTATATTGAAAAGTACCTCATGCCCATGCTTAAATATATATTTAAGTATTTAAGTAAATATATATATTAAATGCCCATGGTTAAATATACGGGCTGATTTTCTGCCAGAGGACCTGGACATTTTGTTAGGATACATGGCATCATGGACTCTATGAAATATCAACAGATATTAAATGAAAACCTGACTGCCGCTGCCAGAAAGCTTAAAATGGGCTGTGGTTGGATTTTCTAGCAGGATAATGATCCAAAACATACATCAAAATCAACACAAAAATGGTTTACTGACCACAAAATTGAGATCCTGCCATGGCCATTCCAGTCCCCTGACTTGAAACCCATAGAAAATCTATGGGGTGAACTGACGAGGAGAGTCCACCAGCGTGGACCTTGAAATTTGAAGGATCTGGGAGATTCTGTATGGAGCAATGGTCTCGGATCACTTGCCATGTTTTCTCCAACCTCATCAGGCATTATAGGAGAAGACTTAGAGCTGTTATCTTGGCAAAGGGAGGTAGCACAAATTATTGATTTAACAAATATATATATATACCAACTCCATATTAATGCCAATGGTTTTGGAATGGGATTTCCAGCAAGCTCATATAAGTGTGATGGTCAGGTGTCCACATACTTTTGGCATTATAGTGTAGTTCTGATCTCCACATTGTATTTTAGCTAGCTAGCCAGAGATAGTCTGCTAGTCCATGTCTATTGATCTCAAAGATGCATCTAGCCTCAGGTAAAAAAAACCTACACAGCAACTCACTGTGAGATTACAGTGGAACAGTTTAGAGTTTTTGCCCTTTGATCTGGTACTCAGTAACTGACAGCCATTTTGATGTGAAAAATAAAGTTTTTTATTCTCATAATGCTTCTATAATACTGAGGAAATGGCAGCAGACAAATAGAGTCTCAAACACTTTGACACTAAATGTTTAGTGACTTGGCACTCACAGCTAGATATGAGATTAATCTGCATGGTGGAGTAGGGTGCAGGACAATCCACTTTATCGAACAATTTTTCTGCAAAATCCTGTATTCGTCAGCTTTAAGCATAAAAACAATAAATATAGGTTAAATACCTGGTATTTGACATTCTAAGTTAGCATTGCAGATTTTTTTTTTTTTTTTTTTAAGAAAATAAAGCTGCATATCTTCCTTATAAAACTACTTTTGATGTTAGTTTCTCACATCTTGTCTCTTCTCCCTCTGTGTGTGTGTGTGTATGTGTGTGTGTGTATGTGTGTGTGCGTGCGTGTGCACTTGCAGGTTGGAACACAAGCAATGGACAGCACACTATTGAAATACAGTGCTAAGGATTATTTCTTTAAGGCAGCTCTCTGCCACTTCTGTGTTGATATGCTTAATGCCAAGGTTAGATACTTAAGCCTAAAATATCTTATACTTATTTATTTGATCATTTATCTTAATTGAATTCTTCCTATATTTTCCCTAATGCTCTTTTGCTCTATTCCACAATAGCTGGCTTTGCAGAAGTATGAAGAAATGTTTCCTGCCTTTTCAGACTCGCGTGAATGCAAATTGGTCAAGGTGAGGTTTCTGTTATAAAACCCTTTAATGTTAATATGCTGGAGACTTAGTAAGATGTTTAAATTTCTGTAAATAAAGAAAAAAAACGAGAAAGATGGCAGTGAGGTAACCAGTTTAGCAAGCTAGCTAATTACAAGACAAGAGCAAAAGTCACGTGCCTGGTTGCTTCTAGTGTATGTATTTTTATTACCTAGTCTGGGTTTGTATGGGCATGTGTATTTATTATTAAATCTATCTGATCTGTGTGTTTTATCTGATATGATTTTTATATTTTCCAACCTGACTTTTTGCAAGCTAACTTATTTTAGCCAGCTACCTCCCTACTATTGTCTTTGTGTGATGCTGGATTTCTTTCCAAGTTTGGTTTGGGGCTTGATAATGCATGACCTATTTAAGATGGGGGGGGGGGGGGGGGGTGTAAAAGTAGGTTGAATATAAAAGTTATACTTTTACATGGGAAAGTACAGAATGTTTGCTGTCGATAGTAACTAGCACTTCCTCACACAGAAACTCTTAGATGCATACGAGGAACAGAATGTTGACGTGTATACTGACTCGGTAAGTAAGCACATTTTATAAAATCTTCTGCAGTTTGCATGAGTAGCTGATTAGGTCAAATTATTCTTAATGGTGTAATCAACTCAAGCATTATTAGAATCCTTCATAAAAATTACAGACTGTATACAATGAGCATAAAGTGAGGGGGAAATAAATATTTGGACACTTGTTTTTGCTATTTAATTTACTTCCTGTGTGTGTGTGTATATATGTATATGTACACACACACACACACACACACACACACACACACACACACACAGTTGCAATCAAAATTATTCAACCCCCATTGCAAATCAGGTTTGAGCTGTTTTCAATGAACAAATCAAACAAAAGCAATTGAAAGACTTGATGCAACTAATCAAGGGTTTCATTAGTTGCACCAGGTGTGCTTGCGCTGGAACACATGAAATACCTGAACTGGCTAGGGGCAGAAAATACAAAATACATTAAATACCTGGACGGGGCAGAAAAGGAAGCTGAAGTTGAACCATTTCAATTGCTTTTGTTTGTTTTGTTCATTGCAAACAGCTGAAAGTCTGTAAATGGGGTTGAATAATTTTTAATGCAACTGTGTATATATATAATATTATATTAGGCTGTGGAAAATTGTCTTTATTGTTTAACCTTTGTCAATTGCAAACACAACACAGGTTTATCCAAAAAAAAAAAAAAAAAACTTTGTTAAATATAGGTATGCAACAATTATTGGCACCCCTGTGAGTTCATATAAGAAAAATATATTTGAAGTATATTCTTAGTGATTTTGTTTAGTATACCTGGGTGACTTTGAACTGGAAATTGTTCAGCCATGACTTCCTGTTTCACAGGGGTATAAATATGAGGTAACACATAGGCCAAATTCCCTTAGTCATTCGTAACAATGGGTAAGACCAAGGAATATACAGTATCTCAAAAAAGTGAGTACACTCCTCACATTTTTGTAAATATTTTATTATATCTTTTCATGGGACATCACTGAAGAAATGACACTTTGCCATTAATGTCTAAACCGCTGGCAACAAAAGTGAGTACACCCCTAAGTGAAAATGTCCAAATTGGGCCCAAAGTGTCAATATTTTGTGTGGCCACCAATATTTTCCAGCACTGCCTTAACCCTGTTGGGCATGGAGTTCACCAGAGCTTCACAGGTTGCCACTGGAGTCCTCTTCCAGTCCTCCATGACATCACAGAGCTGGTGGATGTTAGAGACCTTGTGCTTCCGTTTGAGGATGCCCCACAGATGCTCAATAGGGTTTTGGTCTGGAGACATGCTTGGCCAGTCCATCACCTTTACCCTCAGCTTCTTTAGCAAGGCAGTGGTCGTCTTGTTAGGTGTGTTTGGGGTCATTATCATGTTGGAATACTGCCCTGCCACCCAGTTTCCGAAGGAAGGGGATCATGCTCTGCTTCAGTATGTCACAGTACGTCACAGTACACTCCCCAGTGCCGGCAGCACTCATGCAGCCCCAGACCATGACACACCCCACCACCATGCTTGACTGTAGGCAGTACACACTTGTCTTTGTACTCCTCACCTGGTTGCCGCCACACACGCTTGACACCATCTGACCCAAATAAGTTTATCTTGGTCTCATCAGACCACAGGACATGGTTCCAGTAATCCGTGTCCTTAGTCTGCTTGTCTTCAGCAAACTGTTTGCGGGCTTTCTTGTGCATCATCTTTAGAAGAGGCTTCCTTCTGGGATGACAGCCATGCAGACCAATTTGATGCAGTGTGCGGTGTATGGTCTGAGCACTGACAGGCTGACCCCCCACCCCTTCAACCTCTGCAGCAATGCTGGCAGCACTCATACGTCTATTCTACAAAGCCAACCTCTGGATATGATGCTGAGCACGTGCACTCAACTTCTTTGGTCGACCATGGCGAGGCCTGTTCTGAGTGGAACCTGTCCTGTTAAACCGCTGTGTGGTCTTGGCCACCATGCTGCAGCTCAGTTTCAGGGTGTAGGCAATCTTCTTATAGCCTAGGCCATCTTTATGTAGAGCAACAATTCTTTTTTTCAGATCCTCAGAGAGTTCTTTGCCATGAGGTGCCATGTTGAACTTCCAGTGACCAGTATGAGAGAGTGTGAGAGCGATAACACCAAACTTAACACACCTGCTCCCCATTCACACCTGAGACCTTGTAACACTAACGAGTCACATGATACCGGGGAGGGAAAATGGCTAATTGGGCCCAATTTGGACATTTTCACTTAGGGGTGTACTCACTTTTGTTGCCAGCAGTTTAGACATTAATGGCTGTGTGTTGAGTTGTTTTGAGAGGACAGCAAATTTACACTGTTATACAAGCTGTACACTCACTACTTTACATTGTAGCAAAGTGTCATTTCTTCAGTATTGTCCCATGAAAATATATAATAAAATATTTACAAAAATGTGAGGGGTGTACTCACTTTTGTGAGATACTGTAGCTGTGATGTGCAGCAAAAGGCTGTTGAGCTTCACAAAATGGGATGCGGCTATAAGAAAATAGCACAAGCATTGAAAATGCCCATTTCCACCATTAGGGCAATAATTAAGAAGTTCCGGTCAACTGGAAATGTTATGAATCAACCTGGAAGAGGGTGTTTGTCTATATTGTCTCAGCACACTGTGAAGACGATGGTTCGAGGGGCCAAAAAAATCTCCAAGGATCACAGCTGGAGAATTGCAGAAGTTAGTTGCGTCTTGGGGTCAGAAAGTCTCCAAAACTACAATCTGAAGTAACCTACATCACCACAAGTTGCTTGGAAGGGTTTCAAGAAAAAAGCTCTACTCTCATCCAAAAACAAACTCGGGCATCTAAAGTTTGCCAGACACTACTGGAACTTCAAATGGGATTGGGTTTTATGGTCAGATGAAACCAAAATAGAGCTTTTTGGCAATAAACACCAGAGGTGGTTTTGGCACACACAGAGAGGTAGCCATATGAAAAAGTACCTCATGCCCACGGTTAAATATGGTGGTGGCACTTTAATGTTTTGGGGCTGTTTTTCTGCCAGAGGACCTGGACATTTTGTTAGGATACATGGCATCATGGACTCTATCAAATATCAACAGATATTAAATGAAAACCTGACTGCCTCTGCAAGAAAGTTTAAAACGGGCCATGGTTGGATCTTCCAGCAGTGATCCAAAACATACATCAAAATCAACACAAAAATGGTTTACTGACCACAAAATCAAGGTCCTGCCATGGCCATCCCATTCCCCTGACTTGAAACCCATAGAAAACCTGTGGGGTGAACTGAAGAGGAGAGTCCACCAGCGTAGACCTCAAAATTTGAAGGATCTGGAGAGATTCTGTCTGGACGAATGGTCTCAGATCACTTGCCATGTATTCTCCAACCTCATCAGGCATTATAGGAGAAGACTCAGAGCTGTTATCTTGGCAAAGGGAGGTAGGACAAAGTATTGCCTAAAAGGGTGCCAGTAATTGTTGCACACCTATATTTAACAAAGATATATTTTTTTATTAACCTGTTTTGTTTGCAATTGTTTGATATCCATGAGTGTGTTTTTGTGAATTTTTTATTTTTTTTTTTTATATATAAACAAAAGATCAGTTAAACAATAATTGTATATGTATTTCACGTTTACTCCTCGTTCAGATTTACGTACTGTGTATTCATACACAGTCCATTCTCTTGTGTTAAAATATTTTTAAAGCACAAAACTTCAGGTTGTTTTGGACCCTAATTAATATTTGCTGAAATCTATCCTGAGAATAACAGCACTGAGGCTCTTGTAGGAATTATATCAAGGTGGGAGCACACATTTAGTAGGATCCTTGTAGAATTTTTTTATTTTTTATTTTATGGAGCACGGATAAGAGTGGATGGAAGAAAATTATTTAGGCAAAGTGCAAAAATAGGGAAATCAGTGAACAGCTAATTAACTGAGATAGAGAGGGCTGAGGGACATTAGCTAATCTTTGCTGACTGAGCTACTGCTGCATACCGAAATTTGTAATAAAATCTAATAGACCTTGGATGTTCTCAAAGCAATAACTAATGTGGGGGGCAGACCAATTTCCGATTACACTACATATATTTGTTTACATTCATACAAATTTATTAAACTATTAAAATATTCTTTCTAGATTCTTAAATTATTAAAAGTACTACCTATTTCACATTCATGTACGTTCATACCTACATGTTGGCTTGTGTGATATACAGGTGCATCTCAATAAATTAGAATGTCATGGAAAAGTTCATTTATTTCAGTAATTCAACTCAAATTGTGAAACTCATGTATTAAATAAATTCAGTGCTCACAGACTGAAGTAGTTTAAGTCTTTGGTTCTTTTAATTGTGATGATTTTGGATCACATTTAACAAAAACCCACCAATTCACTATCTCCACAAATTAGAATATGGTGATATGCCAATCAGCTAATCAACTCAAAACACCTGCAAAGGTTTCCTGAGCCTTCAAAATGGTCTCTCAGTTTGGTTCACTAGGTAAGCCACAAACATTCACTGCCAAAGAAGCTGGCTGTTCACAGAGTGCTGTATCCAAGCATGTTAACAGAAAGTTGAGTGGAAGGAAAAATTGTGGAAGAAAAAGATGCACAACCAACCGAGAGAACCGCAGCCTTATGAGGATTGTCAAGCAAAATCGATTCAAGAATTTGAGTGAACTTCACAAGGAATGGACTGAGGCTGGGGTCAAGGCATCAAGAGCCACCACACACAGACGTGCCAAGGAATTTGGCTACAGTTGTCGTATTCCTCTTGTTAAGCCACTTCTGAACCACAGACAATGTCAGAGGCGTCTTACCTGGGCTAAGGAGAAGAAGAACTGGACTGTTGCCCAGTGGTCCAAAGTCCTCTTTTCAGATGAGAGCAAGTTTTGTATTTCATTTGGAAACCAAGGTCCTAGAGTCTAGAGGAAGGGTGGAGAAGCTCATAGCCCAAGTTGCTTGAAGTCCAGTGTTAAGTTTCCACAGTCTGTGATGATTTGGGGTGCAATGTCATCTGCTGGTGTTGGTCCATTGTGTTTTTTGAAAACCAAAGTCACTGCACCCGTTTACCAAGAAATTTTGGAGCACTTCATGCTTCCTTCTGCTGACCAGCTTTTTGAAGATGCTGATTTCATTTTCCAGCAGGACTTGGCACCTGCCCACACTGCCAAAAGCACCAAAAGTTGGTTAAATGACCATGGTGTTGGTGTGCTTGACTGGCCAGCAAACTCACCACACCTGAACCCCATAGAGAATCTATGGGGTATTGTCAAGAGGAAAATGAGAAACAAGAGACCAAAAAATGCAGATGAGCTGAAGGCCACTGTCAAAGAAACCTGGGCTTCCATACCACCTCAGCAGTGCCACAAACTGATCACCTCCATGCCACGCCGAATTGAGGCAGTAATTAAAGCAAAAGGAGCCCCTACCAAGTATTGAGTACATGTACAGTAAATGAACATACTTTCCAGAAGGCCAACAATTCACTAAAAATGTTTTTTTATTGGTCTTATGAAGTATTCTAATTTGTTGAGATAGTGAATTGGTGGGTTTTTGTTAAATGTGAGCCAAAATCATCACAATTAAAAGAACCAAAGACTTAAACTACTTCAGTCTGTGTGCACTGAATTTATTTAATACACGAGTTTCACAATTTGAGTTGAATTACTGAAATAAATGAACTTTTCCATGACATTCTAATTTATTGAGATGCACCTGTATAATGATTTTATCCTCCCTACACAATATTACATTGCCATGATATTCAGTAACATTTATTTTGATTAAATTACCAGACCTGCCAACATTTACGCATTTTGCATAGGAGCTCCGCAATTTAACATCTGAGTATGCTAGTACAAGTTACCACTCAAAAATATTGAACGATGTGTTCAAACACTTTAAGCAGCAGAACAATCGAAAAATGTCAGCCATGTGGATATTAGACAACCAATTTGTAAAAGGGTTATATCAAAATGTACTGTGTTTTATTTATTTATTTATCTTTTTAAAATAGTTTTTGCTCATTTGTGAATGCCGCAGTTCATGACTGCACAGCTGCTAATATTACTACACTCTCCCTTGCTCTAAATAAACCCGAAATGGTGAAAATGCTCATGTTTCTCTCTTTTTAGGCGAGTGGTTCTGGGTGATTTAAATTTTTTTTAGTGGTATTTTTAAAATGGTGAATATATTACTTAACTCTGGCTTATTGAAAGCTGAACTATTTAAGTCATGCAAGTGTGTAATCCTCCTTAAAATGACTACAAATTTAACCAAATGTACAGTATGTGTATTGTCTATGTAGTGACAATTACAGAAAATAATGTCTCTATTACATCTTGTTATTTCTCTCTATTTCTTTTCCCTTGACTACCCTTTTTAGGTGAAGGAGTATGACACAATCTCACGATTGGATCAGTGGCTTACCAGTATCTTGCTGCGCATCAAGAAAACCATACAAGAGGATGAGAGTGACCTTCGTTAACAACCTTATTCTTTGCCCAAACTCTCCTGCTATTCTTATACCTTGAGCTTCCCCTTGTTCCCCTTTTTATCCTCTAAATAGCAGTGCAGTGACTTCCTTCTTAGGTGCTTTTTCTCAGATCCCATTACCTTCATCTTTGCAGCTCAGACATGGATAATAGGCTACATTCAGACACTGAAGAACATGAAGAAATACCTTGTTGTTTAGACAAGCAGAGGTTTGAAGAGTGCCTTAGAACTAAAACCAACTGCAGTACAATGGGCACTCCTTGCTTAAGGACAATAGATACTGTGGATTCATGCCTACTTTTATTACTATGCACAAAATGCCTCCCCCCAGACCACCCCGCCCCACCCAGTTTATGCTGTCTTATGATATCTTGTTCAGTTTGTGCTATCTTATATCAGTTGTGTTACTTGCATCAGTGCTGCCACTATGAATTCACTGCAATAACTTTTTACTGCTTAATTCTTCGTGGCCTTCCTTGTGTATGCTCTAGATTATACAGTGAGTTATTTTTCTTTCCTTGTTTGTTTTATATTTTAAACAGTGACAACCATTGATAAACATATTTCACTGATCAGTTCTGTTAATAAAACTCTAAAATTGATGAAAGTAACTATATTATTGAACTGATCCCTTTTTTAAAATAATGTTCGAGTTCATTGCATATTAAAAAATAGTTTAATGTTCAAAATTTCATAATGTTGAGTTCTTTCTTGTTTATCAAGTTTTTATGCTGTCCTATAATGCAGAATGGTTCATTACTGAGATGATACTCCAAGTTTAAGATAAATAGTGATGGTTAAATCCAGCAATGGGGGTCTCAGTTCTTGTGTGGGACGAAGCTTTTGAAGCTGATTAGTACAGTGGTTTTACAACCCAGATTTTGGCTGGCCAGTCCACATTTCCATTCAGTTTTGCCTTTTTTGTCTTTGTGATTTGCACTTGGGTTAAAATCAATGACTGTATATATTGAGTGGACAACGTGGTGCCATTCACTCCCATTGTATGTTTTTGAGAACTTTTAGGGTTGGAGCTAGAGTCTGCACAGTAGATAAGCCCGGACAGGCAGAATGGAGAGGTCTTTTATTCTCCACTTGGTTATGTCAGTACTAACATGAGAATGGGTGGGGTTAGTTAAGAGTCTGCACAGTAGATAAGCCCGGACAGGCAGAATGGAGAGGTCTTTTATTCTCCACTTGGTTATGTCAGTGCTAACATGAGAATGGGTGGGGTTAGGGGTTAGTTAAGTGTTCACGGAAGAGGTGGGTCTTTAGCCATTTTTTGAATATAGTGACATTCTGCTGTCCGGATTGAGGTTGGAAGTTCATTCCACCACTGAGGGACAATCGGTTTGAAGGTTCTGGAAAGGGACCACATGCCTCGCTGACTAGGCACTACCAGGCGTCAGTCGTTAATCGATCGCAGGTTGTGTGAGGGAACATAAACCTCAAGGAGACTGTTGAGCTAGGGAGGTGCTGTTCCATACAAGGTCTTGTACATGAGCATCAAGGCCTTGAATTTGATGTGGGCAGCTACAGGAAGCCAGTGGAGGGAGATGAAGAGGGGTGTGACATGGGTTCTTTTGGCTGGTACAAAACAAGGCATTCTGCTGCATTCTGAATCATCCGAAGGGGTTTGATGGTGCTGGCTGGGAGACCCAGGAATAGTATGTTGCAATAGTCCTGTTTTGAGATGACAAGAGCCTGGACTAGTAGCTGTGTAGCCTGTTCAGTGAGATAAGGTCTGATTTTCTTGATGTTGTATTGAATGAACCTACAGGATCATGTAGTTGTTGAAATGTGGTCTGTAAAGGTCAAGTTGTCATCGAAAGTAACCTCAAGGTTACTCTGTCCTGGTTGGCTTGAGTGTGGTTGAGCCAAGCTGTACGGTGAGGTTGTTGTTGATTGAGGGGCAGGCAGGGATGACAAGAATCTCAGTTTTTGCCAAGTTGAGCTTAAGGTGGCGTTCCCTCATCCAGTTTGAGATGTCAGACATGCAGGCAGAGATGTGTGCTGAGACGGATGGATCAGCAGGCTGGAAGGACAAATAAAGCTGGGTGTTATCAGCATAGCAGTGATATGAGAAGCCATGAGACTCAATCATAGGCCCTGGATACAGTGCCTATAGAAAATCATCATACCCCTTTGAAATAGTCACTTTTTTTTGTCTTACAGCCTGAAATCAAAACCCATTAAAGATATTTTTTTTGTTCCAGCTTTATTTATACATTCTGCCTTACAACATTCAAGTAACATAAAAAGGCAACAGTTCAGATGTTGGATATGTCTCTATTAGCTTAGCACACCTAGATTGGGGAATATTTGCCCATTCTTCCTTGTAGAATTGTTCGAGTTCAGTCACATTTTGTGGTCCTATCCTTAAGCCACTATGTAGTTTTTTTGGCGGTGTGTTTAGGGTCATTGTCATGCTGGAAGGTGAACCACCTGCCCATCTTCAGCTATCTAGCAGAGGGCTGCAGATATTCCTCAAGAATTTGGGTGTACTTGGCAGCATCCATTTTCCTTTCAATCCTGACCAACTGCCCAGTTCCTGCTGAAGAGAAACACCCCCACAACATAACGTTGCCACCACCATGCTTCACAGTAGGTATGGTGTGTTTTGGGTGGTGTGCTGTGTTTGGTTGCATTTCAGTCCAAAAAGTTCAGTCTTGGTCTCATCTGACCATAAAACCTTTTGCCACATGGCATTAGAATCTTCCAAGTGTTTTTTTGCAAAGCCTTTTCAGAAGACGCTTCTTTCTTGCCACCTGCCCAGCTTTGTGTAAAGCTTGTGAGATTGTTGTCACGTACAGACCGACCAATCTCAGCCATAAGGACTTGTAAGTTGCCATTGGCCTCTTGGTAGCTTCCCTGATCAATATCCTTCTGGCTCGGTCATCCAGTTTGGAGGGTCGGCCCGATCTAAGCAAGGTGTTGGTGGTGCCATACACTTTCCACCTCTTAATAATGTTCTTGGGACAACTTTGTCCCGGAGGCCTTTTGAAAGCATCTTTCCAACCATGGTGTATTCTTTGCATTGCTATGCACTACTGGTAATGGAATTACCATGGAACAGCCAGTTTTCTTATGAAGTAATCAAAACCACTGCAATTGATGTCAGGTTGGGGGCAATTAGCATGGTGTGTGATCTGGGAAGTGACTGGTTGTACCTAAGCAAGTTTATAATGGTTACTCTAAGGGGCTGATCACTTATCCAAACCAGGTATTTCACTAATTAAATTTTAATAATTGTTCAGAATTTTTTACAATGTTATTTTCACTTAGATGTCGAGGGTTATAATGTGTAAATACAGCTGGCAAAAGTTAGATTTAATTTATTTAAATTTCCTGGGTGTAAATGTAGCAAAAGGTAAGGATTTTGACAGGGTATGATGATTTTCTATAGGCACTACATGTTGTATAAATAGAAAAGAGCAGTGGACCCAGAACTGACAACTCACAACTGGGGTAACCCCAGTTGTGAGTTGCTGAGTTTCAGAAACCCCTCCCCTCTGCAATACCTTGAAGGATCTGCATTAGAGATAGGATTCCACCCAGCGCAGAGCTGTTCCGGTGATGCCTAGGCTGGAGAGAGTTCACAGGAGGATCTGATGATTCACAGTGTCAAAGGCAGCAGAGACGTTGAGTAGGATGAGGACAGATGATCTTGAGGTTGATGTTGGTTGTAAGGCTTCAGTGACGGAAAGCAGAGCAGTCTCCGTGGTGTGACTGCTTTTCAAGCCAGCCTGCTTGGTGTTCAGAAGGTTGTTCAGTGTGAGAAAAGTGGAGAGTTGATTAAAACAACTCTTGCAAGGGTTTTGGACAGAAAAGGGAGGAGGGAGACAGGTCTGTAGTTGTCAACAGCAGCAGGGTGTTTTTTTTTTTTAAGCAGCAGGGTAACCCGGGCCTGCTTAAATGAGGTAGGGAAGGTGCCGGTAGAGAGGGATGTGTTAAAGATGTGTGTGAGTGCAGGTAGTAGTGTGGGAGAGATGGACTGAAGAAGGTGAGAAGGGCTAGGGTCTAGAGGACAGGTTGTAGGACAGCGAGAGAGGAGGAGTTTTGAGACATCAGTCTCTGAGAGAGGGGAGAAGGAGAAAAGTTGAGAGTTATATGGAGGAGGAGCCTGTCTATGGGTGCCTGAGGTGGAGACTGGTTCCTGACTGATGTAACCTTGTTGAAAAAGAAAGTGGCGAAGTCATCTGCAGTGAGAGAGGTAGGGGAAGGGGGAGAAGGGGAACAGAGAAGAGAGGAAAAGGTTATGAAGAGAGTATGGGTATTGGGAGAGCTGCCAATCTTCTCCTGGTAGTATATGGCTTTAGTGGTAGAGATGCTATGGGAAAAAGAGAAGAGAAGTGTTTGGTAATTGGTTAGGTTACTTGCATCGTTTGATTTACTCCATTTCCTTTCAGCTGCCCTTAACTTGGTCCGGTTGTCACAAAGAGCTTCTGAGAGCCAAGGGTTAGAGGGTGACGTGCGAGCTGACCTGGAGATTTGGGGACAGATGCTGTCAAGAAAAGATGGCATGTCTGTTGCTGTGTTTAAGTCCAGTGAAGAGAGTTGGCTGTCAGAGGGAAGTGAGGTTGTGACAATGGAGGAGAAGTGTGAGGGGGAAAGGGAACGAAGATTGCTACAGTAAGTTACCAAAATGACAGAGGTGGCCTAGCACCTCAGTACATTATCTGCTAATGTACTGAGGTAAACCGGTTTTTCAACAGTACAACAGTAGAAGCTGGTGAGGTTTTTCAGGTTTAGTCCAAACGTCTTAAGCTTCCGCAGGAAGTAGAGCCTCTGGCAGGCAGACCTTATGATTGTCTTGGTGTGGAGGGACAAGGTGAGGTCATCGGTGATGTGGCCGCAGAGAAACATGAAATTCTTGGCTCTTTCCACGGCAGTGCCATTGATCTGTAAGGAAGTGTGTACTCTGCTCTGGGACTACCTGTAGTCTAATATTATTTCCTTCATTTTGCTCATGATAAGAGAGGTCATTGTCATGTGACACACCTCTTATCTCCTCTATGTAGGCTGTCTCATCTCTGTTTGTGATGAGGCCCAGGATGGCTCTGTCTTCAGCAACCTTGAAAATGCTGTTGGTGTTATATTGGGCATGCACCGTTATGCACAGTACAGGAGTCTGTGTGGAGGAGGTCGAGTTGCCGATTCTCACCACTTGGGGTCTGCCCGTCAGGAAGTCTATTATCCAGTTACACATGGTGGTGTTAAGACCCAGACCTTTGAGCTTCATGATGACCATATAGTGTTTAATGCAGAGCTGTAATCAATGAACAGCACATTCTCACATACAGTAGTTTGTAGTTTTAGGCACCCTATTTTTATTTTTTTTTTTTGTACAAACTTTGTTATAGATTTTTTTATTTTACATTATCAACTAAAAACATTTTAGATTCCCAAACATTAGTTTTCTAGCACAAAATTAAGTTACAGAAAAATGTTTGTACGTCATTAAAGAAAGCAGCATATTACATAAGAGACCACTTTTCAGACAAAAAACACAATGAAGGCTGCTGGGTTTTGCTGCAAAAATAAGAAGCAAATGCAAAAATAAAAGTCTCCAGAAGAACTGTGTCTGGTTTTGCAAGATGCTCAATAAAACTTACCAGCTCATTTCCTTATAAAACTGCACAAATTGTACCTATTTTTATTTTTATTTTTCTTGTCACAGCAAATATTGACTTTGATTCATTTATTACTGTTTACTGCCCTTTATGGTATTTTTTTTTGTTTGTTTGTTTAACTACGACGGCCATCTTTGTGTCATGGCACACAACAAATTTTGGTAAACAGTTGTTTACGGAAACCTCAATATCTCGGCTCAGGATGGTCCTAGCTCCTTGGACCAAATACTGATCTCTAGAGAACAATAGCATGTACATATAAACATTTTGCTCATTCTTGTTTCATAAACTATGAGCTAGAGCTATTAGAAATCTGGGGGAAAGCCTAATTTATTCATGCATTTTGAGATGTAATATAAGCATAAAAAATAAAAATGAACAGTATTTTACAGTAATTTTGTTTATGATTGGCATACAATAGCTTGTAATGATCTAAGATGGCGGCATGGTAGCCTCTTCAGGTCCACAAATATGGTGTATGTTACGTGTAGCCTACAACAATTGGGCAAAAGAGATGTACATCGGAAGCACTGGTGAACATGTCTATCATTACCAACTTTTACTGAACATTAGAGAACAAAGCTCAGGAGGAATAAATGATGGACTGCGGGAAGAGCTACACAACCTCGGGCTGTTATGCGAACCAAGCCCTGGGACCACGGTGTTGCCTGAAGCCTCTGGCTGGTAGAGAGTGTGCCAGAAACATTGTGCGAGGCAGCAGAAGCGCAGTAAGCGAGCTGGTATTACTCCTAGGCTAAAGGCTAACCCTAGCCGTATGGCTCTACCATCCATTCTCCTCTCAAATGTTCGCTCACTGGACAATAAACTGGACATACTCCGATTATAGCTAACTACTCAACATGAAGTCAGGGACTGCTGTGTTTTTGTTTTTACGGAAACATGACGCAACACAGCCATTCAGCTAGCCGGGCTAACCATACATTGCATTGACAGGATAGCAGCACTGTCTGGTGGTCTATGTGTTTAAAAAAACAATGAATGGTGCAGGAATGCCGTTGTGGTCTCGAGCTACTGTTCATCGCTGGTGGAGTTTATAACCGTGAAATGCCGGCCATTTTACCTGCCCAGAGAGTTTACCACCATGCTCACTGTCGTGGTGTACATTCCACCTGGCGCTAACGCAAGGGAAGCGGCAAGTGAACTCTACAGGGTTACCGGTAACCTACAGACAGCGCACCGTGATGGATTTTTCATTGTTACTGGGGACTTTAACCACGTGAATCTGAAATCAGCACTGCCAAAATTCCACCAGCATGTTATATTGCAACCTGTAGTACAAACACTTTAGACCTTGTTTACACAAACATTCACGGTGCTTTCAATGCTGTGCCCCGCCCCCACCTTGGCTGCTCAGACCACGGAGAGCACGGAGCAACCACTCTCCACTGAACATCAATGGCTCCTCTGTGGAGATTGTCAAGAGCACCAAATTCCTTCACCTGACCAAGAACCTCACCTGGTGAATCAACACCAGCTCCATAACCAAGAAAGCCCAGCAGCACCTCTACTTTCTGAGAAGGCTGAAAAAAGCCCATCTCCCACCCCTTATCCTCACTACGTTCTACAGAGGAACCGTTGAGAGCATCCTGAGCAGCTACATCACTGCCTGGTTTGGAAATTGTACAGCATCGTATTTCAAGACACTGAAGCGGGTAGTAAGGACAGCTGAAAAGATCATCGGGGTCTGTCTTCCCTCCATTATCACATTTACACCACACGCTGCATCCGCAAAGCCACCAGCACTGTGGATGACCCCACACACCCTTCACACAAACTCTTCGCCCTCCTGCCATCTGGAAAAATGTACTGAAGCATTTGGACCCTCATGGCCAGACTGTGTAACAGTTTCTTCCCCCAAGCCATCAGACTCATCAATACTCAGAGACTGGACTGACACACACACACACTGAACTGTACACCACCCCACTCCCATTGCAATATTTGCACATTTCTGTATTGACTGTACTGCATTTTTGCTGCTAATGTACTTATATCACATTTAATTTCTTGTCACTATTATACACCTGGCTGCTACTGCTATGTCCATATTTGGTATAAGCTAGTCTGCTAAATACTAAGTCACAGCATGTTATGTTTATATTCAATATAGTTAAAATATAATATTTTAACTATACTGTTACTCTTTTGCACCTATCTTTTGCATTACCTGTTATATCAGACACTTCCATACTAGAACTGCGTACTGGTTGGCGCTACACTGTCACTTACTGTGCCAATTGTTCCTGTTTTTGTAGTTACTGTACTGTCTTGTGGTGTTAGCACGTTTGCACGTGCACTTTATGTAAAAATGTGTAGGTCTCATTTAGTTCTATGTTGTCTCATGGTTAGTGTATTGTTTTATGTAGCACCATGGTCCTGGAGGAATGTTGTTTCGTTTCACTGTGTACTGTACCAGGTGTATACGGTTGAAATGACAACAAAAGCTACTTGACTTGATCTCTGTTTTGCTAATCCCAGCATACAGACCACTCCTGAAACGTGCCAACCCAATTCTGAAATAGGTGAGAACCTGCTCTGAGGGAGCCATCTCAGCACTCCAGGACTGTTTTGGGCACACAGACTGGAATATATTCAGAGAGGCTGCTACATACCACTAAACCACAGACTTGGAGGAATACACAGCATCAGTGACTGGCTACATCAGCAAGTCCATTTATGATGTGACTTCCTTCAAGACCATCACCACATGCACAAACCAGAAACCGTGGATGACTGCTGAAGTGTGCTCCCTGCTGAAAACCCAAGACACTGCCTTCAGGTCTGATGACAAGGCAGTCCTCCGCACATCAAGGGCCAATCTGTCCCAGGCTATCAGAGAGTCAAAGTTGCATCTATGCAGAAAGAATCCAGTCACTTCATAAACACCTAGGACACAAGGTGTGTTTGGCAAGGCATTTAGGCCATCACAGGTTCAACTTCTGGTTGATTTGGAATGCTGGAGCATTTGGCTGCCACTCCTCTCACCATATTCTCTGTGTTTTAAATGATTATCAAGTTATTTTGAATGGTAATGTGGGGTTATGGAGCTTTGAAGTCTTAAGGTCTTATAGTCTGATCGCTGTTTTACTAATTGCCTTATTGCGATGTGGGCCCACTTTTTAAACTTTGGACTGTTGTTTTTATCTGTGAGCTTTCTCTGGTGGAGTCTACCTTGCTGTTGCCCTGCCCAGTATTTACGCTACTGCAAGGTTACTGTAGATGTGGATTCCGTCAGCATGGCTTTAAGGTACGTCACATGCCAGCTACTAAACCTAAATAGGAACTACTATTTGGCGAATGACACTTGTAAGCTCTGCCGTAATACTGGAATATTGCAACCAAAGCACTACATACTCTTCAAGGTGCAGTTTTATCCACTCATCTACTACTGCCATCTCTGTTCCAATATTTCACCATAAAGCTCAAAGACAGTTTTGTACTGGCGTTCACAGTTTTCCCTGTTATCCTCTGTGTCCCCGAGTCCGGTTAAAGCAGTGTTATTTAACATGCACTCTGTGAATAACAAGACTCTGCTTTTATCAGACATTATCACAGAAAAAAATTGTGGCCTTGTGTGTTTAACATAAACATGGCACAATCACAATGTTGGACTCCTCTTTAATAAAATTACTCCCATGGGCTATGGGTTGTTTGATCTCCCATGACTTTGGCAGAGGATTTCACAGAGAGTATTATGGTGATTTATAACCTACAACACAACAAAAAAATGTCAGTGCCACAGTTTTCTTCTTTTGAGTGCCTCATTCTTGTTAGGTTTCCTCTCTCGCGGCAAATGGAGTAGCCTACTTCCGCATTCCACGGAGCGTATTCCAGCTCCATTCAGAAGGCCTCTCATTTTGTTTACTTCGGCCATGTGCACTTTTGTTATTGTGTTACGTCATGTCTCCGCCTCCCGTGTTCTCCCATGTTCTCATGTTTTCGTTCACGTCATGTCTCCGCCTCCTGTGTTTCCCCATGTGCTTATGTTTTGGTCTGTGTCATGTCTCCGCCTCCTCATTTCACATTGGTTCATGTTTGTTGATGTCAGGTGTTTTGGATTTGGGCATGTGATTGATGTGTGTTTAAATACCCCGCTCCGTTTCCGCTTCGGGGCGGAGTATTAGTATAGTTTAGCGTTGTAATCATAGCAAAAGAGTTTCCGTAGCTCTGTATTTTCCTAGTTTCTTAGCTCTGTGTCCGTAGAGTCGATTTCCGTAGCTCCGTGTGTATGGTTAAAAACCACCTCCTTGCCTCATGTATTTCTTCCTGTGTTTTGATTACTGCCTTTGTGGATTACTGCCTTTTTTGTTTACTGCACTTGTGAGAATAAACTTTTCTGCATTTACTGACGTCTCCCCAGCGCATGCATCCTGACTCCTCTGCCTATCTGCCTGCCTACTGATTACATAACAGTTCTGAGTGTCTCTGCCTGTCTCACTACCATCTTCGCAACATTCTATGGACCTCCTAAGACAAATGAAGCCTTCTTGTCTGAGTTTGCTGATTTGCTGTCTATGCTGTGCCTTAAGTTTAAGAGGATTCTTATTTTGGGGGACTTTAACATCCACAAGACTCAAAAGTCTCAGTGATGACAGGACTTTGTCTTTATTGGAGCATTTTGATTTAATTCATTGATTGACTGTTCAACACATAAGAGGTCACACATTAGACATTGTTATTGCAAATGGTTCTTTCATGTCTGAGTTTTCCTCTGCTGATTTAGGACTTTCTGACCATCTAACTATCTTTTTTTTTTTTTTAAATATGAAATTACCTCACACAAATATCTCTACTTGCACTGTAAAATTTTGCAAATGGAAATCCATTGATCTGCCAGATTTCACTAACTTTCTTGCTTCTTCCTTAAGATTTTTTTCTCCATCAGATCCCCTTGATGACAAAATTTCTCTGTTAAATAATGTTCTCATATCTGGCTGGGATTCCTTTGCTCCTTTAAAATCACGAACCATATCCTATTTGCGTTCTGCTCCTTGGTATAATGACAATCTGTGCTCAATGAAATGACTACATAGCTACACCACTTGTCTGTGATGATAATGCCTTGCCCCCAGAGACACTGAAAGATTTCGACACATGGTTAGAAGCACAGAAAAACATACATGGAAGACCACCCCTAACTCGCCAACCAAGTACTTTGTCTATCTGCAGTAGATGTCAGGAAAACTCTGTCCAGAGTTAACCCATGGAAAGCTACAGGTCCTGACAACATGTGAGGCTGGGTGCTCAGGGAATGTGCTGATCAGCTTACAGATGTCCTCCCATCTTTTTCAACATTTCCCTGAATCAAGCAGTTGTCCCTGGGTGCTACAAGACTACCACCAGCCTGTTGCACTCACACCTATTATCATGAAGTGCTTCGACTAGCTAGTAATGAAACACATAAAGAGAAGTATTCCCACCACACTGGACCCATTTCAGTATGCCTACCGCTCAACAGAGGATGCCATATCTGCTACCATCCACCTTTCTCTGACCCATCTGGACAAAAAGGACAACTATGTAAGGATGCTGTTAACAGAATTTAATTTAATTAATCACAATCATCCCACACCAACTGATAACAAAGCTGAGCCTGCTGGGTCTGACCACCTCCCTCTGCAACTGGATTCTGGAATTTCTGACTGGGAGACCCCAGCCTGTCAGGAGCAGCAACTCCACCTCCAGCACCACCACACTGAACACTGGCACTCCCCAGGGCTTTGTGCTGAGTCCACTGTTGTTTACCCTGCTGACTCATGACTGTGCTGCAAAGTTCAAAGTGTACAAAGTGCAAAGTGTACAGGGCAGAGGTGAACCAGCTCGCAGAATGGTGTAGAGAAAACAATTTATCTCTTAATATTGATTAGACTAAAAAGATGATGGTCGACTTCAGGAGGAACCAAGTGGACCACTCACTACTGCACATCAATGGAACAACTATGGAGAGAGTCAAAAGCTCCAGGTTTCTTGGTGTGCACATGACAGAGGACCTCTCCTGGACTCTCAACACCACCTGTCTAGCCAAGAAGGCCCAGCAGCGACTCCGCTTCCTGCAGAAGCCGAAAAGAACCAACTTCCTTCCGATCATTATCACCTCCTTCTACAGAGGGATGATAGAAAGCATCCTGACCAGCTGTCTCACCTTGTGGTACATCAACTGCACAACCTCCGACTGCAAGACCCTACAGCGAATTGTGAGGACAGCTGAAAAGATCAATGGAGTCTCTCTACCCACCATCGATACCTCATTCAATAACCACTGCATCCGCAAAGCCACCAGTATTGTGGGCGACCCCTCTCACCCCTCTCATGGACTCTTCACCCTCCTGCCATCTGAGGTACAGGAGCATCTGTGCCGCCACCACCAGCATACTCCGCAACAGTTTCTTCCCTGAGGCAGTCAGATTTAGGACTGCAACAACTAATCGATAAAATTGATAATAATCAATAATTAAAATAATCGACAGCGAATGTCATTATCGATTAGTTGGGTCTGTGACGTCACTGTGGATAACCCCCGTCAGTGATGTCACTTCACAATGGTGAAAAACGCATTTCTATGAATAAAACACATCTGAAACACAGTGGAGGTCACAGAGTGAGCTGCTGCAGGAAAAGTGCATGATCCAGGTTGTCTAAAACATGAGCATGTTTTATATTAAGCGCTTCAAACAAACTCATAAGTGTATTAACGTGGCTTGTCATGTCAGATGCTGCGACAGATGCATGTGCTGATTAATGTGTTCCAGACGTTTTCTTCAGTGCAGAAATGATATTTTTACGTTTATATCCTTATCTGTAAATGTTAAAAATTCACGCCAGTATTTTCATTTTACATAAAGGCTCGTCCTGACAGCAAGTCTCCATTAAACTTCACTGAATGAGCGTGAGTCCGCGCATGCGCGTCAAACAGCGCGCAATAGAAAGGAAGACTAAAATATTCATTTTGATCAAATATGTTGTTTGATGCTATATTTAACTATATTTAGAAACAAAAGTAATTGTGTTTTTTATGAGGGCAGTAACTGTGATGGTGTTATAATTTTATGTGAATGTAAAAAGTGTCATACATTTGTTACTGTGTTCTGTAAGAAATTACAGACAGCCTCTAAACAGATTCCACTCCAAGGTAGTTGTTGGAAAAGCTCATCCCTGAAAAAGGCTTAATTATCAAAGGAACAATACAACTCAGTCTCAGCAATATGTGTATAATACCACCTAAAGCGACATTAATCAGTTATAGCATGGGAGTGGCAGTGGGACATCAAGAACCATCCCTGAACAAAGGGTTACGTAAGTAGTTATCATTCAGAAAGACATCTGTCTAGACAATTCTATCACCTCACCATGTGGGGATCACACCTGTAACGACATCAGTACTGTGAGAACGGAAAGTGATCACATCAAATGCTACCCTTAATTTACATTTAGAGTGAAACTTCATTTACATTACATGCAGAAAACCTGGTTTGAAATACAGTATAAAAGGTCTGTGCTGATATTGTTCGGGGGTCACTTTGACTCCGATGAACCCGAAGTGCTTCATGTACTTTGCCACTGCCATGCTGCAATAAAGTTTTTCTTCATTGAGATTTTCGACATCCGCATCTTCATTTTACTTACATTGGCGAGCCAGCCAGAAGGGATTCCTGATAAAAAAAAAGCAGGGAAAGGTAAGAAAGACGGGTTTTTCTTCTTTTGTGCTGTTTTTCTCAGGGACCCCCTCATTAAAAAAAAATCTAGAAAAAAAAATTTAATAATAGAAGAGAATTTAGTTTATTCAACATTAGTAGGAGGAGTTCTTAAGCCTATTCTGTACAATTCTGTTTAAGATTCTAACGGAACTGAATCAGCCCGACGCAGTGTGGTGACAGCTGTAGTGGAATTGTTGTTTCTAAAGTAACTGAAGCAAAGTGCTTAGGTTTATAAGTTTCTAAAGTAACTGAAACTTGGTGTTGATCTGTTATAATTCTGTTAAGATTCGAACGTAATTGAATCAATCCGACGTAGTGTGGTGGCAGGATTGTACCAAAATAGTTCCTAAAGTAACTGAAACTCGTTATAGTATAGAAAGCCCGACACACTGTGGCTTTGAGAAGTTTAAACGCAACCCGACGTAGTGTGGTTTTGTGCGACGTACTGTGGCAGTTTTAAAATGTGTTACATTTTAAAACTCTTTGTGTGTGTATTTGAACTTGAAAGGCCCGATGGAGAGTGGCTGTCCGATGCAGTGAGACATTCAAGTTCATAAGTCTGACGTACTGTGACTGTTTTGTTTGTTTACATCAGATGTACTGGAGCTGTGAATAAATAGACTAACGGATATCTTAAAGTAACTAGATAACGTGTTGTCATTGAAACAATAAGTGAATAGCTATTGAATTACTGTACTTAATTCAATAAGGTTTTGAGAATGGAAGAGCTCATTGTTAAATACATTGCTAAGCACGGCTCACAGGGAATGTATGACGGGATAGAGAACGTTGCTGATAAGCCGTATGAGTGGGCTATTTCCCGGTTTGAAAATTATTCCAAAATGCCTAGAAATAAAAAAGGAAAAGTTGCAAATGCGCTTCAAGCGCTTTTTGCCTCATATAAAGTGACTAAGCGGAGGCTAGATGAAGTGAAGGCTGAAAAGGCGCGGCTTCACTCTAGACTCTGTGACGAGGTGATTTCTACAAAAAATTACCTGGCTAGTGAAACAATTTGGAAAGCGGAAAAGATCAGAATGGAGAATGACATCGCACTTCTTAAAACTAACAATAGCATGCTTAAATAATCCATCAAAACACTGTCCCATGAGTTGGATGAAGCACAGGATGCTTGTCAGTTTATGATAAAAAATAATACAGTTGAGAAAAACACCAGTGAGAGATCTGTGGGTGTCATGCTTTGTAACCGAGTTTCAGATTTTCAGGAAGTTGCTGATGAGGGTTGGGAGAGAGATTCTCAATCATTTAGCAGTAGTCAACACTCTGACTGTATAGTTAGATTTCCCATGACAACAGTTCACTCCACTACTACCATGCGTAATAGCGAAGAAGGGGAGGGACCAATGACTTCTACGATGGTCAGAGGGTTTAATCCAAACGAACTAGAAGCTGTGATTAAGAACATTGGAAAATTTGACCCCTCCAAACAGAATCCATTAGATTTCTTGAAAAACTTGGAGCAATATTCAGACGTGTACAAGTTTACAGATGGTGATGCATGCGTGTTGCTAACTATGTGTCTGCCCAATACTCTGTCAGGGGCCTTAAATAAAAAAAGTGAAGGTCAGAACTGCAAATGAATTGGAAAGGAAGCAGGCATTGCTTGAAGTTTCAGGAATGATGTCAGTTGATTGGGATAAAATAGCTGAGATGACCATGAGCAAAGGGGAGCACCCAGTGGCATTTTCAGAACGGTTATTGGAGGCGTTTAAAACTTTCGGTGGCAATCCTGATATTACCCAGGATGATGTCAGCTTCAAATCTGCCCTACTTAGCAAGTGTGACCCACTCACCCGTTCTGCTGTGGCAATGCATCTCTCAGAGTATAATGACATTATTGACAAAATGACACAGTTTTACAACAGTAATGCTAATTCAAAGAAATCTCATCCTGTGTCAGCAATAGGTGTTAAAAGGCCCTACCCGAATGGAGGCCGCAAGGTTTCCTGGATAAACGAGGGCCATGCTACTGGAGATAGAAAGGAAGGATTACCTCCTTATAACCCTGCTAACCCCCCAGTGTGTTATTCATGTGGCAAGGAGGGACATATTTCTAGGGACTGCAAGGGTTTTTCTAGGAGAACAGCTCCTAAAATTGATCTTAACCAGTAACAGGCTATGGTAAACAGACTGAGCAAGGAGAATGAGGAACTGCGTGCTCACATGGAGAAGCAGAGCTTTAAAGCCATGCCTTCTTCAGCATAGGGATCACAGGCCTCCATTTCACATGTAGCACCCCTGTCGCGAGATAATCATGGTAGACCAATCGTAAATGTTGCTGTTGGAGGCCGATGCGATGATTGGTTAGTTGATTCTGGTGCTTCATTAACAATTCTTCATTCTGACAATCCCCCACAGAATGGTAAAGACACAATAACACTAGAAGGTTTTGATGGAACAATTTCTCTTGCATCCCAGACGGAAAATATGTCATTCCAAATTGGCAAAGATGATTTCAAAGACAAAGCCTGGCTCAGTAGAACTGGTGATGGTCGCAGTATATTAGGTTAAGCTTCATGTACTTTGCCACTGCCATGTTGCAATAAAGTTATTCTTCATTGAGATCTTCGACATCCGTATCTTCATTTTTTCTTACAGTTAAGATGAGTGAATGTGTGTTACTGCAAAACATTCAACCTCTTATCAGTTAACACTTAGTTTGTGCTTTTGTTTTTCTTTTTTAGCATTTTTAATTTAATGATTTAACTTCTGCTTTAAAGCTTGTGGACAATCAGTTTTTTTTTTTTTTTTTTGTTTTCAAAATATAATGCTAATATTTTAAAAAATAATCTGGCATAGCCCACATAGATACATTTAATACATTTTTCATAGCCTTCAATTTGCACAGTGTTTGAAGGACAACATTGGACAGAATGTGAAATAACATTAAAAAAAAAATACAGAAAATAAAAATCGGCCTTTTAATCCAACTAATTGATTAATCGAAGAAATGATCGACAGATTAATCGATTATCGATGGAATACCTGGGATGAAAAGAATGGATGGTATGTGTGTCTCCTGGCTGTCTTCAGGCCATAGCGGCCCCGCCCGACATCCAGGATGGCCCCAATAGCAGTAAGAAAGTCCAAGCCCACTATGAGAGAAAATGCTAGGTGAGTGTCTTTCATAATATAAGTGTTCACCTTACAGTCTGTGTCATGCCAAGTGCAGCTGATGGACCTCTTGTCTCTGGCATGGAGAATCTTTCCGTTTGCCATGATGAACCATTGTGGAGAGTAGGTACCGACTGCTGGATCATCTTGTGTTGTTTGCACGTGCGCTTTATGTAGAATGTGTAGCTCTTATTTAGTTCTGTGTCATCTCATGTGGTTTAGTGTGTTTTTTTTATGTAGCACCATGGTCCTGGAGGAATGCTGTTTCGTTTCACTGTGCACTGTACCAGCTGTATGTGGTTGAAATGACAATAAAGCCACTTGAACTTGTACTTGAACTTGAAAGATGTTGTACCAAATATTAATCTGAAGGGGTTGGTTAAATTAGTTGGTTAAATGACCATGGTGTTGGTGTGCTTGACTGGCCAGCAAACTCACCAGACCTGAACCCCATAGAGAATCTATGAGGTATTGTCAAGAGGAAAATGAGAAACAAGAGACCAAAAAATGCAGATGAGCTGAAGGCCACTGTCAAAGAAACCTGGGCTTCCATACCTCCTCAGCAGTGCCACAAACTGATCACCTCTATGCCACGCCAAATTGAGGCAGTAATTAAAGCAAAAGGAACCCCTACCAAGTATTGAGTACATGTACAGTAAATGAACATACTTTCCAGAAGGCCAACAATTCACTAAAAATGTTTTTTTTTATTGGTCTTATGAAGTATTCTAATTTGTTGAGATAGTGAATTGGTGGGTTTTTGTTAAATGTGAGCCAAAATCATCACAATTAAAAGAACCAAAGACTTAAACTACTTCAGTCTGTGTGCATTGAATTTATTTAATACACGAGTTTCACAATTTGAGTTGAATTACTGAAATAAATGAAGTTTTCCATGACATTCTAATTTATTGAGATGCACCTGTATATGTGTGTATGTATATATATATACATATATATATGTATGTATATAATCTAGCCACATGAGGTCACAAGCCAGTGTACTTTTTGTGCCGGTCCCAAGCCCAGATAAATAGAGAGGGTTGTGTCAGGAAGGGCATCCGACGTAAAACTTTTGCCAAATTGAATATGCGAATCACTAACATGACTTCCAAACTGGATCGGTCGGGGCCCGGGTTAACAACGACTGCCATCGGTGCCGTTGACCTACAGGGCACTGGTGGAAATTGGGCTACTGTTGGTCGAAGAAGGAGAGGAGGAAGGTGTGTTAGAGAAGGAAGGCCTGTCCATAGGCAGAGAGAGAAGAGGAAAGGCAGGAGTTTAGGACTGAAAGTAGGTTCTTTGAATGTTGGTACGATGACAGGTAAAGGCAGAGAGCTGGTAGATATGATGCAGAGGAGGAAAGTCAACATTCTGTGTGTCCAGGAGACCAGGTGGAAAGGGAGCAAGGCTAGAAGCATTGGAGCAGGGTTTAAACTGCATGGTCATCATGCAGTCCACCCCATGATTGGGGTGGACAGGAAGAGAAATGGAGTAGGAGTGATCCTGAAGGAGGAGTTTGTGAAGAATGTTCTGGAGGTAAAGAGAGTGTCAGATAGGTTGATGAGTCTGAAGCTGGAAATTGAAGGTGTGATGTTGAATGTTGTTAGTGCTTACGCTCCACAAGTAGGTTGTGAGCAAGAGGAGAAAGACAGATTCTGGAGTGAGCTTGAGGAAGTGATGCAGAGTGTTCCCAGATGTGAGAGAGTGGTGATAGGGGCAGACTTCAATGGACATGTTGGTGAAGGGAATAGTGGGGATGAGGAAGTGATGGGCAGGTTTGGTCTTCAGGTAAGGAACCCAGAAGGACAGAGGTTGGTAGACTTTGCTAAAAGTATGGAGATGACTGTGGTGAACATGTACTTTCAGAAGAGGCAGGAACACAGGGTGACATATAAGAGTGGTGGCAGGAGCACACAGGTGGACTATATCTTATGTAGACACTGTAATCTGATGGAGATTAGCGATTGCAAAGTAGTGGTAGGAGAGAGTGTAGCTAGACAGCATAGGATGGTGGTGTGTAAGATGACTCTGGTGGTGAGGAAGATGAAGAGAGCAAAGGCAGAGCAGAAGACAAAGTGGTGGAAGTTGGAAAAGGAAGAGTGCTGTGCGGTTTTCAGGGAGGAGTTGAGACAGGCTTTAGGTGGTCAGGAGGTGCTTCCAGATGACTGGACTACTACTTAAATACCCCAGTTCTCCAGTCCCTTGTCACCAGATTGTTCCGTCTACCTGTGTGATACCGACACTAAGGCCTCCTTATGTTTCTCCTGTGCTCCAAGTTCACCTCTCACCCTGCCTGCTTGCACCCCGCTACACCCAGCACTGTTTCACCTCCCCCATGGCTCACGGAGAGAGAGTCTGACTCCCACAACGATGACCTGTGGTCGAGCCCTGGCCTAGACTGTACACTAAGCCATGCTGGCGCTCCACCTTGCTTCACCTCCCCTGTGGCTCACGGACAGAACACCCGACTCTCAAGGCGTACTCCTCGGACAGCATGACCAACTGCTCCAGGACCTCACTGTAAGCAACATTGCCATGTCAGTTCAGATCTTGCTAATCAGTAAGCAGCTCAACTCTCTTCTCAACTCGCTCAGATGTCTCCTGGTCTCCAGCGCAGCCAGTCTGTGCCTGCAACATCACCTCCACCCTCCTCTGCCTGTTCACCTGCTACGTGAAGCTCATGTTCTTGACCCCAAACTGTACTCAGGTGATCTGGGAAAATGTAAGTCCTTTATGCGCCAGTGTTTGTCCGGCAACCACTAACATATTCTGCCGAAGGAAATCCTTTAGTGTGGGTCACGGCCATCTGCCTGATTAGCTCAGGCACTGATGACAGCTTCCTAGTTTCAGATGAACCATTGGAGTCTCCCATCACTGTGAATGCTCAGGATGGAAGGTTCCTGGCCTGTATTACCCACTGCACCACTCTGCTACTCCTGGTTCTCTCTGGCAACCATGATGAGCATATTCAGCTGAACTTAATCTCCTCTCCATTTTCTCCTTTGGTGCTGGTACACTCGTGGTTAAAGAGAAATAACCCACACATTGACAGCAGGGAATATAAGTTCCTTCTGCCATTCCTCCTGCCCACTGCCCACAGTCTGCCCTTCCTCCCACAGGAGGCCTCCTACATTCTCAGGCCACTGTAGTTCCACCCATCCCGGGACCGCCTGATCTATTGGTCATTGACTCAGAGTACCATGACCTGAGAGAGGTCTTCAGCAAAGAACAGGCCCTCTCCTTGCCACCACACCGTACATATAATTGTGCCATAGACCTGCTTCCTGGGTCCCCCCTGCTGTCCAGGTTGTACAATCTGTCCCAATCAGACAGAGTGAGACCATGGAAAAGTACATCAACTACTCCCTCACCACCGGCATAATCCGGCCCTCTTCTTACCCCCTGGGTGCTGGTTTCTTCTTTATGGCTCAGGAGGACCTTACTCTCCATTCCTGTATTGATTACTATGGTTTGAGCAGAGTAATTGTACTGTTCCCCTTGCATGTATACACACAATATATTTAAGTACAGATGAGGCAGGATTCATCCCAGTCTTTGCCGTTTAATAAGATGCCAGGTACATTGTGAGTTAGAAGTGTTACAACCCCGAGGTGAGCCTAGGGGAGACTCCGTGTCAGCAACGGGGGGTTTACCAGTGTGAATGGGAGAAATGGACAGGGCTTGTAAACACCAACAAAAAAAAAGAAAAGGTCCACAACATCACTGTTGGATAACAAAGTTTACTGTGCTTTCAGTTCTTTTCTTTTTGTGCAATACACTTAGTGACATCAGCATACATACACAGGATATACGTATTTACAGTGAGTGTTAAGAACAAAGTGCGTGACTGGACTGTAGCAGTACTAAAGGAAAGAACAAAACATAACAAAACAAGCTTCCCTATTCTCAGGTTTTACACATGCTCATCTACAAACAAAAGCAAAACCAAAAATGTCTAACCACACTTGTCTTCCCTTGTGAACATAAATACATGAGTTGGCACTCGCCCCTTTCCTAGGGTGATTAGACAGTTAGCTTTCCTACTAATTTAGTTTATGTTGCACAATGTGTGAGCATGCTCTTGCTTAGCTGTCCAAGCCCCGTTAAACTGCAAAACAATGCACACAAGGTGGAAATTGTAGAAATATCACAAACAAAGTGAATCAGAACACGAAGCCATTGACCAGCTGCACACAAAATAAAATGCTCAAAACTGCTCTGCATTGATGCCACACTCTCTCTCTTATAGCAGTCTCTTCATTTCCTGTCGCTCTTCCGGGGCAGCTTCTACAAGTCGAATCTCCTCCTCTCAGCAACCGGGAGTGGATGAGACAGTGATGGACGACAACATGCTCCAATAAGCAATCTGAAATGTCCAGACTTTATACACAAATTAAGAATACGAATCATGGCACGTAACAGGAGTAAAACTGTAAATAACAGCAAACAAACTTTAAATCAGAATAACTTATCCAAAGACTAAAGAATATTCATGTAAGTAGTTCTGAAACTTATATCTGAAAATTACCCAAGGGAAATCAATGTAATCAATTTACTTTAATAAGATTATCAGATAACCAAGCAAAATAACAACATACACAGACATTGCAGTGTATAGAGAGGTTATCTTAACATGGTAGGTTAGAATCAACACATTCAGTGCCATATCAAAGAAAGGCTTAGCTAATAGCTAAAGGTTATCATAATGACATTAAATCAAAGCTCCAAATACACTTGTTATCACAAATACACATAAATACGTATCATCTAGCATTATATAACATAAAGTTAGTTACAGACAATGCTTTTACAAAGACAAAACAAAGAATGGCAGCCAAAGATTGAGGAGAAGCTGACTGCATGAGAAATGTGGTCAATACTCACTTCACTTATTTTCTAAAGAACTGCAACTAGGGGGAGCCAAAACTATACAAATAAGTGACAAATAAAATTAGAGCAAAACACTCCCCACCAGACATCCTAAGGATGTCTCATTTAACTCTCAATTTAATTTTCCTTAGATAACAGAAGAATAACTTTGGTAACTGGTCTGAGATCAACACATCTTCACATCCTTTCCAGATTTATAAACTTTCAACTGGAGGGGCTTCTGGTTTGGCGCGTAACAACAGAGCTCCCGACATTTTTTGATAATATATACTTCAACACACCTGATGAAGCTCAATGGCTTTACGACAGACGGGTTGCTACATGTGAATAACTCTTGATATGGCAACAATGTGAACTACAGGAAAGCCATGACCTGTAGTGGGTAGGCCTAACACAATGTAATGACTGGACGACTGATTTTATGATAATCAATGCTTACCTTTCGTTATAGGGCTATTTATATGTTGTTCTCTGTGTTGACATAATTGAAATGCCCTGTCTTCATAATTCACTGAATATATTACTGGCAGGATGTTTAATGTCAGGAGTAAGGTTAAAATGCTCTGTTTAAATATGTAATATATTAATGCTCTAACGCACTGTTAAGTAACTGCACTAGTTAATAGTCTATTCAGTTTTGTTGAGGAGAAATGTTGAAGGTTTTGTTGAATGACATGATGTTCTGAATTACTGTTATATTTACTAATGGGGTACTGGGTTTGTTAACAATGCTAGGGGTTCATTTACATACCTTTATATATTTATATACTAGATTTGATATTTTCTGCATGGCCATACTTTTTCAACCATGTCGGGAGCCCTGTGGAAAAAGAATGTAAGGACATGGACCATCGGAAGCTATGTGATAGTTGGGAACTGCGGTTTGTCTTTGTTCAACGGACAAATCTAGATTGCATTATAGTTTCTGTTGTAGGGTTTTATCATCTGCCAAGGTTTTTTTTTTTTTGTACTCCCCTTCTCCTTCCCCTCTCTATATATGGGAAAAATAAACACATTATGGGCAAATTATTTACAATGACTAATAATCGAAGGTACTGGTAATGAAATAACAGGTAGGGGAGGGTCAGCAGTATGCTTTGTTAGTTGGAACATCAGAGGTTTAAATGGACCAGTGAAGAAAACTCGCATATTTACCCATTTAAAAAGATTAAAGACAGAAATAGCCTTTTTACAAGAAATACACTTACACACAGACAATCATAACCATCTTAGAAAATCTTGGGTGGGGCAGGTCTACCATTCCAATTTTAACCACAGGGCTAGAGGTGCAGCTATAATAATCCATTAAAAAAAATACTTTTTACGACATCTGGAACGATTTCAGAGCCCCAAGGATGGTATGTTATTGTATCAGGTCAACTTTTCAATACTCCAGTAGTATTAGTCAGTGTGTATGCTCCCAATCGGGATGATGTTTACTTTGTTAAAAAGATATTCTCCTTGCTACCAGACTTAAACACATCACCTTATATTTGGTGGAGATCTGAACTGTGTGCTAGATACAACCATGGATCGTTCAAACCCCAAAACTGTCCTCCTCTTGAAAATGTCTCAAACTCTTGCAGGCTGTATGACTCAGATTGGCTGTGTGGATCTGTGGAGATTTTTATTTCTCGATTTAAAAAAAAAGATTCTGTTGTTTTTTACATGTTCACCAGACTTATTCAAGGATAGTTACAGTATATCAAAAATTTTAAAGGGTTCACAAACTTTCAAGCGCCACTGTAATACATACAGACAATTATAATAGTGATGCTTGCATTGCAAAACACACCTGGATGATCCTCAAACCTTTTGGGAGAATGTTCTGTGGACTGATGAGTTGAAAGTGGAACTGTTTGGAAGACACGGGTCCCGTTACATCTGGCATAAACCAAACACCGAATTCCACAAAAAGAACATCATACCCAAGCATGGTGATGGCAGTGTGATGGTGTGGTGATGATTTGCTGCATCAGGGCCTGGGCAACTTGCAATAATTGAGGGAAACATGAATTCTGTCGTCTACCAGAAAATCCTAAAGGAGAATGTCCAGTCTTCAGTCTGTAAGTTGAAACTCAAGCGCAATCGGATTATGCAATAAGACTATGATCCAAAGCATAGGAGTAAGTCCACCTCTGAATGGCTCAAAAAAGGCCAAATTAAAGTTTTGGAGTGGCTTAGTCAAAGTCCTGACTTGAACCCAATTGAGATGCTGTGGCAGGACCTTAAACAGGCAGTTCATGCTCGAAAACCCTCCAATGTGGCTGAACTAAAACAGTTCTGCAAAGAAGAGTGGGCCAAAATTCCACCACAGTGCTGTGAAAGACTGTTATCGAAAGCGTTTGTTGCAGTTATTCCTCCTAAATGTGGCATAACCAGATTTTAAGTTTAAGGGGGCAATTAGTTTTTCACATGGGTTATAGGTGTTGGATAACTTTTTTTTGCTTCAATAAAATAAATTAAAAAAAATAAAAACTGTATTGTGTGTTTACACAGGTTTTATGTTGTATTTCGTTTGACTATCTAAAACTATTTAGTATGAAATATACCCAAAAACAGAAGAAATAAGGATGGGGGCAAATACTCATTCACAGCAGTGTATAATAGTAATGCTTGCATTGTATGACAAGCACCACTAATAAGTATGCAATTATAATCATGATGCTTGCATTGTATAGCAAGCACCACTCATAAAAACTTGAAAATGCTGTTTGGTTAAGTATTCAACCCCTTCAGATTAATATTTGGTACAACATCTTTCAAGTTCAAGTACAAGTTCAAGTGGCTTTATTGTCATTTCAACCACATACAGCTGGTACAGTGCACAGTGAAACGAAACAGCATTCCTCCAGGACCATGGTGCTACATAAAAAAAACACACTAAACCACATGAGATGACACAGAACTAAATAAGAGCTACACATTCTACATAAAGCGCACGTGCAAACAACACAAGACAGTACAGTAACCCCTAAAACAGGACAATGGGCACAGTAAGTAACAGTGTCGCGCCGACCAATACACAGTTCTAGTGTGAAAGTGTCAAATATAACAGGTAGTGCAAAAGAATAACAATATAATTTAAAAAGTGCTGTGAATCTAAACATAACATACCATGACATAGTATTCAGCAGATTAGCCTATACCATATATGGACGTAGCAGTTATTGTGGTAGCAACCAGGTAAAAAGTGTATGATAGTGACAAGAAATGAAACATAATATTTTTATAGTTCAGTAGCAACAAGAGTACAGGTAGTCGTTACGAAATGTGCAAAAGTTGCAAGGGGAGCGGGATGGTGTTCAATTCAGTATGTGTGTGTGCGTGTGCGTGTGTGTGTGTGTGTGTGTGTCAGTCCAGTCTCTGAGTATTGAGAAGTCTGATGGCTTGGGGGAAGAAGCTGTTACACAGTCTGGCTGTGAGGGCCTGAATGCTTCGGTACCTTTTTCCAGACGGCAGTAGGGTGAAGAGTTTGTGTGAGGGGTGTGTGTGGGATCATCCACAATGCTGGTGCCTTTGTGAATGCAATGTGGGGTGTAAATGTCTATGATGGTGGGAAGAGAGACCCCGATGATTTTCTCAGTTGTCCTCACTACCTGCTGCAAGGTCTTGCAATCTGATACGGTGCAATTACTGAACCAGGCAGTGATGCAGCTGCTCAGGAGGCTCTCACTAGTTCCTTTGTAGAATGTGGTGAGGATGGGGGGTGGGAGATGGGCTTTTTTCAGCCTTCTCAAGAAGTATAGATGCTGCTGGGCTTTCTTAGTGATGGAGCTGGTGTTGAGGGACCAGGTGAGGTTCTTGGTCAGGTGAACACCAAGGAATTTGGTGCTCTTGATGATATCCACGGAGGAGCCGTCGATGTTCAGTGGAGAGTAGTGGCTCTGTGCTCTCCTGAAGTCAACAACCATCTCTTTTGTTTTGTCCACATTCAGAGACAGGTTGTTGGCTCTGCACCAGTCCGTTAGCTGCTGCACCTCCTCTCTGTACGCTGACTCATCATTTTTGCTGATGAGACCCACCACGGTCGTGTCATCGGGGGAACTTGAAGTGATTGGAGCTGTGCGTTGCTGCACAGTCGTGAGTCAGCAGAGTGAACAGCAGTGGACTGGGCACACAGGCCTGGGGAGCACCAGTGCTTAGTGTGGTGGTGCTGGAGATGCTGTTCCAGATCCAGACTGTCTGAGGTCTCCCAGTCAGGAAGTCCAGGATCCAGTTGCAGAGGGAGGTGTTCAAGCCCAGCAGGTTCAGCTTTCCAATCAGGTGCTGAGGAATGATTGTGTTGAATGCTGAACTGAAGTCTATGAACAGCATTCAAACGTAGGTGTCCTTTTTGTCCAGTTGGGTGAGGGCCAGATGTAGGGTGGTGGAGATGGCATCGTCTGTTGAGCAGTTGGGATGATATGCGAATTGCAGGGGGTCCATGGGGGGGGGCAACAGGGTCTTGATGTGCCTCATGACGATCCTCTGGAAGCACTTCATGATGATGGGTGTGAGTGCAACGGGACGGTAGTCGTTGAGGCAGGACACTGAAGACGTCTTCAGTGTCCTGCCTCTTCAGTTGAAATCTCCGGCAATGTCCATCGGGGTGTGTGTTTTGCAGTTGAGGCAGGACACTGAAGACTTCTTCAGCATGGGGACAATGGTAGTGGCCTTGAAGCACATTGGAATGACAGCACTGCTCAGGGAGATGTTGAAGATGTCAGTGAGACCATCCACCAGCTGGTCTGCACATCCTCTGAACACTCTTCAAGGAATGTTGTCTGGTCCAGCAGCTTTCCACGGGTTGACTCTGCATAGAGTTTTCCTCACATCAGCCGTGGTTAGACACAATGCCTGGTCATTAGGAGGAGGGGTGGTCTTCCTCACCGTCACATCATTCTGCACCTCAAACCGAGCGTAGAAGTTGTTCAGCACATCTGGAAGTGAGGCATCACTGTCACAGGCAGGTGATGTTGTCCTGTAGTTGCTGATGGCCTTGAATGCCCTGCCACATGCGCCGCATGTCCCATTGAATTGATTGTGTATTTTCTGGGTGTGTGCACACTTTGCCTCTCTGATGGCCCGGGACAGTTTGGCTCTCGCTGTTCTTAGGGCCACCTTGTCACCTGCCCTGAAGGCGGAGTCTCGGGTCCTCAGCAGTGCACGAACCTCCGCAGTCATCCACGGCTTCTGGTTGGAGTGTGTAGTGATTGTCTTGGAGACAGTGACGTCATCAATGCTGATGTAGCTGGTCACTGCCGTGTATTCTGTGTAATGTGTGTATTCCTCCAAGTTGGTGGAGTTGCTGTCGGTTGCAGCCTCCCTGAACATGTGCCAGTCAGTGTGCTCAAAACAGTCCTGAAGAGCAGAGATGGCTCCTGCTGGCCAGGTTTTCACCTGCTTCAGAACTGGTTTGGAGCATCTGACGAGTGGTCTGTATGCTGGGATTAGCATAACAGAGATGTGATCTGAGTAGCCAAGGTGGGGGCGGGGCTCCGCCCAGTACGCAGGATGTTTGTGTAAACAAGATCCAGTGCGTTCGCCCCTCTCCTTGCAAAGTTCACATGGTGGTGGAATTTAGGGAGCACTGATTTGAGATTTGCATGATTGAAATCTCTGGCAATGATAAACAGTCCATCAGGGTGTGCGTTTTCCAGTTCTCTACTAGCCCCATACAGTTCACAGAGCGCCTCCTTAGCATTAGCGCTGGGGGCAATGTATACTCCGATTACAAGAACAGTGGTGAATTCCCATGGTAAATAAAATGGTCTGCATCTAACAGTCACAAACTTCACCAGCGATGAGCCGTAACTAGAAACTAGCACCGAGTTCTTGCACCATTCAGTGTTGATGCAAACACTTAAGCCACCACCGCGAGCCTTACCGCACAAGCTGCATTTCTGTCACCACGAAACGAGGCAAGCCCATCTAGATGAATGGCGGTGTCTGGAACTCTGTCTCTGAGCCATGTCTCCATGAAAACAAAGATGCAGCAGTCTCTAAACTTACGCCGCGTTGCCTGCTGGAGTCTGATGTAGTCCAATTTATTGTCCAGGGAGCAGACTTTGGAGAGCAGAATGGATGAGAGAGCCGGCTGGCTGGCTAGGGTTTGTAGGGTTTAGTCTAGCATGGACCCCTGCCCATCTTTCCTGCAATAACAGCTTTAAGTCATAAATTTATACAAGCTTTGCACACCGTTTGGGAGTGATTTTTACCCACTCTTCCTGCCAGATTTGCCAGGTTCATCAGGTTGGTGGGAGTACATTTTTCAAACAGTGTCACAGATTCTCAGTGGGATAGCAAGCACCACTAATAATCTCTCTATATATCCCAACTCTTGACAGGTGCCACACTAATGAGATAATCAATGTTATTTACTTTACCTGTCAGTGGGTTTAATGTTATGACTGATTGATTGGTGTATACAGTGGGTATAGAAAAGAATCATCCCCCTTTAAAATAATCACATTTTGTTGCTTTTCAGCCTGAAATGAAGACAGACACAGTTTTTGTTTTATCCAGCTGTATTTACTCAGTGCAACTTATAACATCCAAGTGAAAGATATAACTCCAACATGTCAGAAAAAAAATTAAATTAAAAAACAGAATCACTGAGTTGGAAAAAGGATAACCCCCTTACAGCCTTTAGTCTGTTGGGATATGTCTCTACTAACTTTGCACATCTAGACTTTGCAAAATTTGCCCACTCTTCTTTGCAGAACTGCTCAAGTTCAGTTAAATTTGATGGTGACTGTTTGTGGACTACAGTCTTCAAGTCATTCCACAGATTTTCAGTGGGGTTTAAGTCTGGGCTCTGACTAGGCCATGCAAGGACATTCACCTTTTTCTCCTTCAACCACTGTGTGGTCAGTTTTGCTGTGTTCTTTGGGTCATTGTCGTGTCGGAAGGTAAATCTTCATCCCATTGACAACTTTCTGGCAGAGGGCAGCAGATTTTCCTCAAGAATATGACGGTATTTTGCCCCATCCATTTTCCTTCTATCCTGACAAGTGCTCCAGTCCCTGCTGCAGAGAAACACCCCCACAACAGGATCTTACCACCCATACTTTACTGTAGGCATGGTGTTATTTGGATGGTGAGCTGTATTGGATTTCTGCCAGACATATCGTTTGGTGTTGAGGCCAAATAATTCATCTGACCATAACACCTTTTTCCATGTGGCCTCAGAATCTTCAAGGTGTGTTTTGGCAAAGCTTAGTCGTGGGTGGCTTTTTTCTTGAAGCCCTCCCATACAAGCCACATTTGTGTAGAATTTGTGATATTGTTGTCACATGCACACAATGACCACTCTTTGTCATAAATTCCTGGAACTGCTTCAGAGTTGCTGTAGGCCTCTTGGTAGCCTCTCAGTTTCCTCCTGGCTCTTTCATCCAGTTTGGAGCGATGTCCTGATCCAGGGATGGTCTGTGTTGTACCAAATACCTTCCACTTTTTAATAATAGATTTCACTGTGCTTCTAGGCATTGATAAAGCCTTTGAAATTTTTTTGTATCCATCTCCTGACTTGTGCCTGTCCACAACTTTAGCCTGGAGACCGTTTGATAGTGCCTTGCCACCCATAGTTGATTGTTTGCTTCAGTCGCACTACAAAATGCTCCAGGAGATTCTTTTCTATACCCACTGTATATAGTATACACCTATCAATAGATAGATAGATACCCTGAGAACTTCAGGGAGCTCAAGACTTGGCTAGAGAATATTACCAGAGTTACCTGCTGAGAATTGGGACACCTGCACTGTAACAAGTATAACTCCAGACGTAGCTCTGGGTGAGTGGAGAGACCATATATAGGTGGAGCCAATCACCACTGACTATAATTGAGAAGGTGCTCTCTGCCTCCGTCTAGTGGTGGCACAAGGCCAAGCTGGCTGTACCCTACATACAGGTGCATCTCAATAAATTAGAATGTCATGAAAAAGTTCATTTATTTCAGTAATTCAACTCAAATTGTGAAACTCGTGTATTAAATAAATTCAATGCACACAGACTGAAGTAGTTTAAGTCTTTGGTTATTTTAATTGTGATGATTTTGGTTTACATTTAACAAAAACCCACCAATTCACTATCTCAACAAATTAGAATATGGTGACATGCCAATCAGCTAATCAACTCAAAACACCTGCAAAGGTTTCCTGAGCCTTCAAAATGGTCTCTCAGTTTGGTTCACTAGGTAAGCCACAAACATTCATTGCCAAAGAAGCTGGCTGTTCACAGAGTGCTGTATCCAAGCATGTTAACAGAAAGTTGAGTGGAAGGAAAAAGTGTGGAAGAAAAAGATGCACAACCAACCGAGAGAACCGCAGCCTTATGAGGATTGTCAAGCAAAATCGATTCAAGAATTTGAGTGAACTTCACAAGGAATGGACTGAGGCTGGGGTCAAGGCATCAAGAGCCACCACACACAGACGTGTCAAGGAATTTGGCTACAGCTGTCGTATTCCTCTTGTTAAGCCACTCCTGAACCACAGACAACATCAGAGGTGTCTTACCTGGGCTAAGGAGAAGAAGAACTGGACTGTTGCCCAGTGGTCCAAAGTCCTCTTTTCAGATGAGAGCAAGTTTTGTATTTCATTTGGAAACCAAGGTCCTAGAGTCTGGAGGAAGGGTGGAGAAGCTCATAGCCCAAGTTGCTTGAAGTCCAGTGTTAAGTTTCCATAGTCTGTGATGATTTGGGGTGCAATGTCATCTGCTGGTGTTGGTCCATTGTGTTTTTTGAAAACCAAAGTCACTGCATCCATTTACCAAGAAATTTTGGAGCACTTCATGCTTCCTTCTGCTGACCAGCTTTTTGAAGATGCTGATTTCATTTTCCAGCAGGATTGGCACCTGCCCACACTGCCAAAAGCACCAAAAGTTGGTTAAATGACCATGGTGTTGGTGTGCTTGACTGGCCAGCAAACTCACCAGACCTGAACCCCATAGAGAATCTGTGGGGTATTGTCAAGAGGAAAATGAGAAACAGGAGACCAAAAAATGCAGATGAGCTGAAGGCCACTGTCAAAGAAATCTGGGCTTCCATACCACCATGCCACAAACTGATCACCTCCATGCCACGCCGAATTGAGGCAGTAATTAAAGCAAAAGGAGCCCCTACCAAGTATTGAGTACATGTACAGTAAATGAACATACTTTCCAGAAGGCCAACAACTCACTAAAAATGTTTTTTTTATTGGTCTTATGAAATATTCTAATTTGTTGAGATAGTGAACTGGTGGGTTTTTGTTAAATGTGAGCCAAAATCATCACAATTAAAAGAACAAAAGACTTAAACTACTTCAGTCTGTGTGCATTGAATTTATTTAATACACGAGTTTCACAATTTGAGTTGAATTACTGAAATAAATGAACTTTTTCACGACATTCTAATTTATTGAGATGCACCTGTATATATAGATGAAACGGGTAGGCCAACGAGCTTGGTGCAAGTAATCCCACAGTACTAATAGACCATTGCTTCATATTGATACAGACATTTGGCTCACACGTTGGTCTGCTGTAGTAAACTGTGACTTAGTAAACTGTGAAAATGCTTCTGTTTGGCATTCTTTTTCAATTTAACACAAAGGTTTTCATTACAAATGATATGATCAGCAACAACTTGTGAAAAGTAGAATATCAGAATTATTTACATGAATTTCAGAATTTCTAAGTATTTGCTATGTCTCAATTTTGCTTTAATGACAGTGTGCATGCAATCTGACACAGACTCCACAAGTTTGTGTAAAACCTGATAATCCATGTTGGATCAAATCCGTGTTGTCATCTCAACACATGCGTCAATGGAAGGGATAAGACTCAGAAAATCTTAACTTTTGTACAAAGAAGGTAACATGGTCAATATCACAAATTTGCTCCCAGATTTTAAATGTGGTCTCAGACTTTTGGACCCCACTGTAAGTAATTAGGAAATGTTGTGTTCAATAAAATAGGAAAATTGAGCAGTTGGAAATAAAGAACGTGGAAAAAAGAGAAGGTGGAAAAAAAAAGGAGAGCGTAAAATAAACAAACAACAAAAACAGACAAAGAAATGGCATCACCCATTCTCTGAAATGAGACCAAATATGCCTTTCACTGAAAATTAGTTGTTTACAGTAAATTCAAACAGCATGTGATGAAAGATAAACACAAACATTATAACAGCATTTGCCCATGAACAAATGGAACAAAAATGACAACAGAAATGATTGAAACATTATGATATTTGTTATGGTTATGTACTAGTACATTTTTAAAGTGTTTTTAAGTATAAAAGCTTTTCTTCAAAATTTGTTTGCATAAAAACAGTATGTACTTGAAACTAATGAGTTCTGTGCACCAAATTTATTATATTCACAAGGGGTGTAACAATCACACAATTAGATGTGACAGGATAGATATGTCAATTGAAATGAATTGAGGCAACACTCATAAATCAATAATCCATTACAATTCATTAAAAATTGATTATTATAAAAAAAAAAAGACAGACAACCATGTAAAAAAAAAAAAAATCAAATCTTTAAACTGATGTGTCAATAATAGGCTAGCAAGCTGATTCAATAATAGGCTAGCAAGGTGACCATAACTTTTATATATATATATAATTATACTTTATATATATATATATATATATAAAGTATAATTATATTTGCTTAATATGCCTATTAATTGGAACAGTGTGTTGAAGGTGAGATTTTGTACGCAGACTGCAAAAGAGTTTAGGAATTAAAGCAATCAGTGCCTTTTCTATAGAACAGGGTTTTTTTGTTCCAGCAGCATTGAGGAATGCTTTTCTTATTCAAAGTAGTAAGAAAATCCCTCTATAATTTTGACTACATTTTAGTCCACAGTCCTTTAGTATTTTATTTTTAGGAAGATATGATTCCTGAAATAGCTGTGGAAAAATTAACTGTGGTACTGTGGTCAAAAGTTTCCACAGTGTTTTAATAAACATTTTGGAACAACATAGAAGTATTGGTGACGTAATCTGCTGTGTGCAGCCAAAACATGCACCCATGTTTGTGTAGTTTATGTTTGTGTATTACAGAGGTAGAAAGGCCAAACCTGGAGAGGTAAAGCAAGTTTCCTAGATACAAATTAAGAGTGCTTTGCTGTGGTACCCTTCAAGTTTCTGAGATAGAAAAAAAAAGGAAAAAAATTTTGTTGATGTTCCTAATTTAGAGGATGGTTGTATATTTTACTACAAAAGTTCACACACTATCATATTCTCTCAAACATACTATCAAACCTCTTTCACACACAGTCATACTCTCACACACCATCAAACTACTAACCTTTCATAGTGTGTGAGAGAGACTTTGACTGTATGTGTGAGCGACTTTATGTGCATATGAGAGAGTTTGAGTATGAGAGAGATTTTGCATGTGCATGAGACAGATTTTGAGTGTATGTGAGAGAGAGACTTTGAGTGTGTGTTGAGAGAGTTTGATGTTCACAGTTTCCGATTGGCTTTTACAACTCCAAAGTGCTTTTGGTCTTATTATTCTGCATTGTAACTGTTTGCAAAATATATTGTTTGTACCTCAAAAATTTGATGCATTATGTCAAGTGATAAAAAGAGGAAATCTACTGCAAGAACAATGGGATGAAACTGCACCTGAAAAATCTGCAGGAATTGCGTGATGCGATCATGTCAACATGGACCATAATCTCAAAGGAATGTTTGCTACATCTTGTGGAATCCATGCCACGTAGAATTGAGGCTGTTTTGAGAGGCCCTACCCAGTATTAGTATAGTGTTCCTAATAAAGTGCCCAGTGGGTATAATATGTGGAAAATGGTAACTTGCTCTACATTACAGAGAGAAGAATCCTTTATTGGTTGACCAAATTTCCTAAAGCTTATTTGCTAATAGGGGGTGATTTTAATATTACATATTATTATCACATAATATCACATAATTTATAGGTTGCCACCATGCACCCAGACTAATGTCAATGAGAAATTAAAGTTATTGATGCAAAAACTCAATCTAGTTGATGCATGGAGAGTTAGGAACCCACAGGGCTTTCACATGGAGTAATGGATTTAAGTCAGGATCTAAACAGATCTATGGCTGGTTTCAGTTAAATGACAATATTTTAACAACTCCTCTAACTGACCACAAGGCAATAAAAATTAATATAATATTATTTCCCTCTCTACATCTGTTCGGAATAGTTATTATCGGAAGCTTAACAGATCCTATTTGATTGAGGCAAAAATGGGGGAAAGTACTGTATTAATTGGGAACTATTTAAATTTGAACCTGGTTATTTATTTTTAGAAAATATTGTAGTAATCTAGCTAAAATTAAGACACCCGAGGAGAACTGATATTTTTTCACAGTAGAGAAATCCCAGACTGAAAAACATAATTCAACAGCTGAGAGTAGATGGTAATATTAGTGAAGATCCCATAATAATAGCAACATCTCCCTTCAGGAAGTCTTAGATGCCAATAACAATTTGAAAATTAAAAAGTTTCCTGGGGTTGATGAGTTGACATAGAATTTTATCAGACTGTAGCAGAAAAGTTGGCACCTTGTATTCTGGAAGTATTTACAGTAATGAAAGCATTCATAGAGGCCCACTTTAATAACCCTTATACCCAAACCTAAAAAGACTTGCTGCTTATTGATAACTGTTGCCCAATTAGTCTTTTAAATAATGATGAGAAAATCCTGGCATTATACTTGCTAAGCAATTAAAAACAGTTCTAGATGGAATCACAGATGAAATACAGTCTGGTTTCATGCGGAGTAGACACATTTCAAATAACATAACTTGTACTTGATTTACTGGATTATTCAGATTTGGTACATGATGCTAGTTATACAATGATCAGCCATAACACTAAAACCACTGACAGGTGAAGTGAATAACATTAATTATCTCGTTACAGTGGCACCTGTCAAGGGGTGGGATATATTATGCAGAAAGTGAAGTCAGCTCTTGAAATTGATGTGTTGGAAGCAGAAAAAAAGTGCAAGTGTAAGGAATTGAGAGACTTTGACAAGGGCCAAATTGTGATGGCTAGGTGACTGGGTCAGAGCATCTCCATAAAGGCAGGACTTGTGGGGTTTTCCCGGTATGCAGTGGTTAGTACCTACTAAAAGTTGTCCAAGGAAAGACAACTGGTGAACCAGCAACAGGGTCATGGGCACCCAAGGCTCACTGATGCATGTGGGGAGCGAAGAATAGCCCGTCTGTTCCGATGCCACATAAGAGCTACTGAGGCACAAATTGCTGAAAAAGTTAATACTGGCTATGATAGAATGGTGTCAGAACACACAGTGCATCACAGCTTGCTGTGTATGGGGCTGCATAGCCACAGACCAATCAGAGTTTCCATGCTGACGCCTGTGAACCACCGAGTATCAGAACTGGACCATGGAGCAATGGAAGAAAGTGGCTTGGTCTGATGAATCACATTTTCTTTTATATCATGTGGACGGCTGATTGTGTGTGCGTCACTTACCTGGGGAAGAGATGGCACCATGACGCACTATGGGAAAAAGGCAAGCCGGCAGAGGCAGTGTGATTATATGGGCTATGTTCTGCTGGGAAATCCTGGCATTCATGTGGATGTTAATTTACACATACCACCCACCTAAACAACATTGCAGGCCAAGTACAACCCTTCATGGCAACGGTATTTCCTAATGGCAGTGGGCTCTTCAACAAGATAATAAAGAGAGAAAAGAAAATGAATGAGATTAAACAAAACAGTCAAATGGAAAATGGAAAATGTTTTGTATACTCTTGCATATTGCTAGTGATAAAAGTACCACTGTTCTAACAGGTATAATATAAGCTGTTTTGTGTGTTTTTGGTGCTGTGGATCATTCTTTGATCATTCCTGTGCAGTGTGGTCCATAGGAGGAATTGGTTGCTTTACCTTGGGGAGTGTTCACCTGTAGAGGTAGAGGGCACACTGCTCACACAATACAGAGGCAGTAGTGGTGGGCAGTAGTAGCTCAGTGGTTAAGAAGTTGGGCTACTGATCGGAAGGTCATGAGTTCAAATCCCCGCACTACCAAGCTGCCACTGTTGGGCACTTGAGCATGGCCCTTAATCCTCAACTGTTCCCTGGGTGCCACAGCAAAAATGGCTGCCCACTGCTCTGGGTATGTTCATGGTTTGTAGTGTGTGTGTGTTCACTACTCACCGTTTCTAATGTGTGTGCACTAGCCTGGATGGGTTAAATGCAGAGGATAAATTCCAAGTATGGGTTACCTTACATTGGCCTTCACATGTCACTTTCAATTTCAGAGACTCTGGCAATGAAGCAGCAGCCCTGTGTTCTGTTTTATTTAACTTTATATCTCTCCTCATCAGGTAGGAAATGTATATAAACACGAAATATGCTAATACATGTGAACTGTATCCCCCTGGCCCAAATGGCGCACTTCATGTGGACTTACGGTCTCGTGGCCTTTAGTTGTGCATGCTCGTGAAGTCTACGAGTCCTTAGTGTGTCCCGTTTGTGATTTTAGTACTTGTGAGGGTTCTCACGAGCGCCCCCTTTGCACCCTTGATGCGGTCTTCATTGAAGCCCGCACTGCTGCAGGCTCACGGTGGTCTGCTACCCAACAGTCCTTGTGACAGACCAATCAGAAAGCAGAGGAGGAGTTTCATTGATGCGGGAGGAGTTTTAGTTTCGCAGGTTTTAGCCAACATGACAGAGAAGAGGATTCTTAAGTGCAAGTTTGTTTTATAATTAACAATGATTTACAATGTAACTGAACTGTAGCTCTAGCTTTTAGTAATATTTCATTATATAGTTTGCAGACAAAAAAAAATGTGAAAATAAAAGTCAATTAAAATGGAATGGAACTTCAGGCTATGGCCATTGCCAATGGTTATATTATAAAAATGATGCTGTTTTTGTAGTTATGGTTCGTTATTTGTAGAATATCCTTTAGCAAGCCTTCTGGCTAGCGCCACAGTGAAAACAACAACAACTGGCAACATCTTCCTCTTTCCGGCGTCATGATGTCGAGTCCGTCCCAGACGCCGTCTATTAATAGCCCCATCACCCTCGTGGACTCGCGCCTTAGTGCCCCATAGGTCTGCATTAGCTGATGTCACCAAAGTGTGGACTCAGAGGAGGGCCACAAAAGTGGAGTGTGCCATTTGGGACAGGGGGTAAGTGGTATCCGATTGGTAAATGTCATTACCGATTAAGAAGTGATGTTTCACGGAGTTGATTTGAAGTCTGGTACACGCACGCACACACGAGTGCTAGTCACACTTATATGCACTTTGCTAACTATGGAGACAATTTGGTCTCATGAGTGGCACATTTACATGGAGAAAGGGAAAATACAATATGTTTTTGGTCACATAGGTTGATGCATACAATCATAAATGGTAAATAAATAGTTTAAAAGTATTAAATCAGTTAACAAACTGAATTATATCTATATAGTGTCTTGTACTAAAACACAGATGATGACAGGTGTTTTAGCTTAAAAGGAATACATGTGTTAAAGGAGACCTGTTATGACACTTTTTACAAGATGTAATATAAGTCTCAGGTGTCCTCAGAATGTGTCTGTGAAGTTTCAAAATACCCCACAGATCATTTATTATACCATGCTGTAAATGTCCCTTTTTGGGTGGAAGCAAACACACGCTGTTTTCATGTGTGTTTCTTGAGCTGCTGCTCCCTGCCCCCTTTCTGGAAGAGGGCTGTGTCTTTACAGCTTCGGATACTATGGCAACAACAAATCAGGAGAACCAGTATGACTGACACCGTAAATACTGGTGTTCAGTCCTATATGTATGAACCAGAATGTATGAATTATACAGACAGTAAGCGTTTCTGGGTTAAAAATAAAAATGACGACATAGCTCTGGTCTTAGTGAATATAATCAGAGACAATGGTAACTTTAGCTGCATTAGCCGTGGAATTTGCTAACAAGCACTTTCGGAAAGGTGATTTGCAAACATTCACAAAATATAAAGTGCGATACTTACGTCTTCTGGATATGAAGCCAGATCACAAACAGATGGTATTGATCCATGCTTGAGAATAAACTTTTCAGCAAATCCTGTTTTGTATTGACCCTCGTTCACAAAGCAGTCTGGTGTAAAATGATTCGCACAAACATACACAAATTTAGTTATTTTTTGGGGCACATTTCCTTCAGAAATAAAACTACTCCACTGTGTCTCCAGTGGCTCTGATGCCGGGAGTACATGAAGATTCTTACAGCCAACAACAGAACATTTACGAAGCTGAGACATTGTTCTTATCACTATAGCTGCTCCAGCGTGGAGAACATGGCGGACTCCACTGTCAGTGGAGGATCTATGCTAATAGGGCAGAGTTCGTCACCATTCATGGGCGGGTCCTGTTCCAACGTGACGTCACGTTGGTGTTAGGTTCCCGCTCCCTCGCTCTCGCTGCGAAGCTAGCGAGTAGCATACTTCCGCATTCCACTGCGTGCATTCCAGCACTATTCAAAAAAACCCTCTGAACTGTCATTCATGTACTCACGTTTTGTTTACCTCTGCCATGTGCATTTATGTTTTAGAAACAGAAACAGAATACTCCGCCAAAAAATGGATGCAGCGGGGAAAGCGAGGGCATGCCACGCCATGCCATGCCACGCCACACCACAATTAATATGCCTGCTTATAATTCTATGTTTTTTCCTCAGTGGACTTTCGTTCATCCCCCAGACGAGTATGACGGCTCTTCCACTTGGCCACAATGCTTCGTTTTGCAGGCACAATTTTATTTTTTGAGTTTGGAGGACCCCAAACCCGACGAAGAAGAGTGGTTGGGGTTCCTCCTTTCTCGTCTGATCGGCTCCGCTCGCCAGTGGACGGAGCTTCACCTTGCCAGTAGATCCACGCAGCTCCAAACAGTTTCGGGCTTTGTGGATCTACTGGTCCAGGTGTTCGGAAGCCCAGACTTCCAACCCGAACTCAGGACCTTTTTGGGGAAGGATCGTCTGGGTGACCGACCTAGTCAAACATTCCTGGAGTATTATGAGAGTAAGTGGGCTAACATGGTGGCCTACACCTCTCATCCCCTAACCCAGGAGTGTGCCACCAAGGGATGCACCCGACCAGCCATCCTGCAGTGTCCCACCTGCAGGAACCAGGGAGTAAGGAGCAGCTACTTCTGCTCCCAAGGCTGTTTCAAGGGCAGCTGGCGGGTGCATAAGCGGCTCCACAGGCGGGCACCCTTAGAGCTCCAGCCGGAGACCCAGCAGGAAGTCTCCTCCATGGAGCTACACCTGGAGGTTAACATGGCGACCTCCAGCCCCGAGCTCCAGCCGGAGGCCCAGCAGGAGGTCTCCTCAAGGGAGCTACATCTGGAGGTAAACATGGCAAACTCCAGCCCCGAACTCCAGCAGGAGGCCTAGCAGGAGGTCTCCTCAAAGGAGCTGCACCTGGAGGTTAACATGGCAACCTCCAGCCCCGAGCTGCAGCCAGAGACCCAGCAGGAGGTCCCTTCAGCTGAGCTGCTCTTGGAGGTTCAAGAGAAAACCTCCACTCCAGTCCTGTGCATGCCAGAGATTCAAGAGGAAACCTCCTCTCCTGGCCTGCTCATATCGGAGGTCCACGAGAAGACCTCCGCCCAAGCCATGTTCTCGTCAGAGGTTCGAGAAGAAACCTCCACTCTGGCCCTCTCCATGTCAGAGGTCCATGGGATGACCTCCTCCGAAGCTAAGTTCATGTCAGAGGTCCATGGGATGACCTCCTCTGAAGCTAAGTTCATGTCAGTGGTCCACGGGATGACCTCTTCTCAAGCCCAGTCCATGCCTGAGGTCCACGGGATGACCTCCGCTCCAAGTCCTAGCCCATGTTTTAGCGCAAAATTGAGTCTATGTCCAGGTTCCTGCCCTAGTCCTCATCCATGTCCAAGTCCATGTCCAGGTTCCTGCCCTAGTCCTTGTCCATGTCCAAGTCCATGTCCAGGTTCCTGCCCTAATTCTAGTCCATGTCCAAGTCCATGTCCAGATCTCTGCCCTATTCCAAGGCCAATTTCTGATCCAGTTCCCAGTCAGGTTCCCAGTCCTGTTCCCACTCCTGCTCCCCATCCTGTTCCCAGTCCTGCTCCCAATCCTGTTCCCAGTCCTGCTCCCATTCCTGGTTCCAGTCCAGTTCCTAGTCCAGTTCCTAGTTCAGTTCCTAGTTCAGTTCCATGTCCAAGTCCAGGTTCCGGCCCTGTTCCTAGTCCAGTTCCTAGTCCAGTTCCTAGTTCAGTTCCATGTCCAAGTCCAGGTTCTGACCCTGTTCCTAGTCCAGTTCCTAGTCCAGTTCCTAGTCCAGTTCCTGATTTAGTTGCTAGCTATATTTGTTTAATTTCTGGATATGTTTTTGCTCTCATTCTCAGTTGGGAGGCTGATTTAACTCCCAGCTCCGTTTCCAGCTCCGTTTCCAACCCAGCTCACTCCTCTGTCTCCTCCTCTGTCTCCTCCACTGTCTCTAATGTCATTTCCAACCCTGTCTCCAACCCTGTCTCCAACCCTGTCTCCAACCCTGTCTCCAACCCTGTCTCCAGCCCTGTCTCAAATTTAATTTCCAGCTCTGTTTCCAACCAAGTTTTTGAATTTGTTTATAGTTCTGGGTCTAACCTAGTTCTCTGTCCAGTCTCGAAGTCTATCTCCAAGTCTTTCTCGAAGTCTATCTCCAAGTCTTTCTCGAAGTCTGTTTCCAAGTCTTTCTCGAAGTCTATTTCCAAGTCTTTCTCAAAGACTGTTTCCAAGTCTTTCTTGAAGTCTATTTCCAAGTCTTTCTCGAAGTCTTTCTCGAAGTCTGTTTCCAAGTCTTTCTCGAAGTCTGTTTCCAAGTCTGTTTCCAAGTCTGTTTCCAAGTCTGTTTCCAAGTCTGTCTCGAAGTCTGTCTCAAAGTCTGTTTCCAAGTCTGTCTCGAAGTCTGTTTCCAAGTCTGTCTTGAAGTCTTTTTCCAAGTCTGTCTCGAAGTCTGTTTCCAAGTCTGTCTCTGATCCAGGTGCCAAAGCTGTCCCTGATCCAGGTGCCAAAGCTGTCCCTGATCCAGGTGCGAAAGCTGACTCCGAACCAGGTGCTAGAGCTGACTCCGATCCCAAGCTTCAGGTCAAGCTCCAGGTCAAGCTCCAGGCCAAGCACCAGGTCATGCGCAGCTCTGAGATCCAGGCCAAGCACCAGGTCACGTGCAGCTCCGAGATCCAGACCAGGCATCGGTTCAAGCACCACTCCAAGTTCTTGTCCAAGTTCTCATCCAAGTTCTCATCCAGGGCTCAAGGGAAAACCCGACACGCTCTGCTCTGGTTTTGGGACACTGGACATAACCAGCCTCAGGACCTGGAGTGCAGAGGTCAGGATCCTGCCCAGGGGCCCAGGTCCACCAAAGTGGATGGAACTTGCGGCGCTTCGGGAGCCGCACCTTGGGGGGGGGGCTCTGTTAGGTTCCCGCTCCCTCGCTCTCACTGCAAAGCTAGCGAGTGGCATACTTCCGCATTCCACTGCGCGCATTCCAGCACTATTCAAAAAAACCCTCTGAACTGTCATTCATGTACTCACGTTTTGTTTACCTCTGCCATGTGCATTTATGTTTTCGTTCACGTCATGTCTCCGCCTCCTGTGTTTCCCCATGTGCTCATGTTTTGGTTTGTGTCATGTCTCCGCCTCCTTATTCCTCATTGGTTCGCCTTGCAATGTGTAATTTTCGTTTCCAGGTGTCGCTGATGTGATCTAGTTTCTGTTAATCAACTCTGCTATTTAAACCCCGCTCCGTGTCCGCTTCGGCGTGGAGTATTAGTTTATCCTTACCTTAGTTTAGTTTAGTTTAGTTTAGTTTAGTTTAGTTCAGTTCAAACCTGACTGAGATATGTTCCGTAGCCTTTTGTTCATGGTTTCCAAACCACCTCCTTGCCTGAGCTTTATCCCTTAGCTCTTTGTTCGTGGTTTCCAGACCACCTCCTAGCCTTGCGTGTTTGTTTCCTAGCTCATAGTCCGTGGTTCCCAGACCACCTCCATGCCTCGCGTATTTTTCCCTGTGTGTTTTGGATTACTACCTTTTTGGATTACTGCCTCTTTGGCTAAGTAAAATCTCATTTTGGATTATTGTTACCCTTTTTGTGGATGATTTATGTTTGATGGTGTTTTGTGTGTCCCTTTATTTGTAAACTTCCTGTTCCTAATAAACTGACGTTTCCCCTGCGCATGCATCCTGACTCCCTCGTCCTACTACACACCATGTGTCGTAACAGTTGGAGAGAAAATGCAAACAACTAATTTTGAAACACTGTTTATGATTTATGGGGAATATAAAAAAAAGTAGTGAGTGGATTTTTACCATTATAGGGTGGTTGTGTACACAAACTACCGACACACATTTATGTTCAAACATCGTGTAATTTTATGAATTTTGCATAATAGGTCCCCTTTAAGGTCAAATGGGCCGTTTAAGTTTGGAATGTCTTATAACTGAAGATTATTGCTCTGACATGCTAACCGCAACATTTCATTTATAACGTTTATATAGGCTATTCAAAAGAAACCATTGAACAGAATGGTATCTTGATAATATTAGGAAAAAAAAATGTTGAAATGTAGAGGGATTTCTGACATTTCTTGGTCTATAGTACTTACATTTTAGACAAACTAAAGAGTACCTGTACTATTTCAGTGAAACAAAAATGAACACTACATCATTTTATGGTGGCAGAATGAGGAGCACAAAGAAGGTAAAAATTCAAAATGGCTATAAAAAAAAAAAAAGATTATACTGACATTGGTTATTGTTTTCATATTAGCTATGAACTGCAATTTTTTAATCATTCCACTATTTTGACTATTTCCACTATTTTTTTATTCTAACAGACCCCCCCCCCCCCCCGCTGCCTGTTATTACTGTATAATAAAATGCATATAGTGTATTAATACAATGTGCTTTTTTCCTATATACTGTAGGCAAGTGTAATGTTTGAACAAGTTTCAAACACTGGACACCAAGAGAGAGAAAATGTGGTGGAGGACTTAGCTAGCAAGGCAGAACGCTGAGATTGTGGCCCTGAGGAAGGAGCTCCATGTCTGCAAGGAGGCATATGCAGATGCAAAAGCAGCTCTTGCAGATTTAAAAATCCAGGCCCATTGTGTGATGCAGCTAAGAGAGGCGCACACAGCAGCAGAGGCATTGAGAACTCAACTCGACTGTAGACACTTATCCTGTCATTTCTCATTTCCATGACAACCAAACACTAACATTTTTGAAAAACCAAATTTTTTTTTGGTGTGAAAGCAGCAGTAACAGAATTCTTTAATGCAGAAAATATAAACTGTTTACATTAATACCACATGAATTTAAAACCTGATTTTTAAGGTCTTTAAAAAAACCCTTCTAAACGTTTGTTCTCTCGCACAGACATGCACACAGGTCGTGTGCTGCACTTCTTGCCCGCTCTCTGATCTGGTGAATAAAATGCAAACAAATGTGTCCCTACACTGATATACATCCATAGACGTACAGCTCTAATTGTGGTTTAATAAAAACAAAATCTTTACAAGCAGCACGTCTCATTGTGCCACCTGGCAGCAGTTGTACGAACAAGATTCAATTTGTTTGTAAATATGTAAATTTGTTTGTGCCACAGCATTTTTAACATTTTACATTTTTAAATAATTTCTTCAAGTTGAAGATGAAGATACCTTTCAACAAGCTATCTTTGTTGAATACCATTCAGGTCCATTCATCCAGTGCAAGGCATATTGACCCATTTTATGTTTTTTTTGTTTGTTTGTCTTTGGGTCATGCATTTTAGGGTTAAAAGAACTATATTTATGTAACTAAAACACATTTTACAGTCATTTCCTATTTTTTTAACTCAATTTTAAATTGCTGCATTTTACAGAAATTACACCGTTTGATATTACAGAAATGACCATGAAGATGAATTTCTTCATTGACAGTTTGTGTAGTAATGTTGCCATATATTTTTTAAGTAAGTACATTTATTGAATATTTTTTTTAGAATATAAGAATATTACAGATTTAACAGGTATTCTTTTACAAGAAATATACACACATATATTTTGAAATTACATTAACGGGTCAAAACTGGAAAATAAATAAATAAATTAACAAAGAAAAGAAAATTGCTTATTTTTTCTTTAATTTCACAAATAATAAATGAATGAAATTATTTGCTAGACTTCACATCATCCCCTTTTTATGACTGCACCTTTAACCATTTTAAATCATGGCCTAAATTTACAAATAACTTTCAATACAGAAGAGAAACAGAGGGTATAAACAGAGAGTATAAGCAATCAAACCAGCAAACAGGGCTAATAGATATGATATATGATATCACAGTGGATCCTGATCCTATCATTGAATCACTGGGAACAAAGCTATACCTGGTGGATGCAAATTTGAGAACCCAGAAGAAACACACAAACACAGGGAGAACATTTGAAACTCCACACAAACAGCAACCCAAACAGAGATATATTTCTTAGCACTAAGAGGATTGAGCCTGGTCAAGTACTTTTAAAAAAATCTTTTAAAATAAGAGTTTGTTATTAATTTTATTCAATCAGTTCAAGAAAATTAAGGTAAATATAGAAGAAATACATAACATATGTTAGAGTAGGTCAGACTTAGATAGTTAGGGTAATGGTCAGACTTAGATACCTAACAGTAGCTAGCTAACTAGTTGCGAGCTCGCATAGCTAATTAACACGAAGAACAGTACTCCCCAAAGGCTGTTAGTGATCTGGCTTAACAAGTAGGCCACATAATAATATGACAGTAAATAGTCAACCTCAAGTAAATTTTTATATATGTATATATATACACAGTACTGTGCAAAAGTTTTAGGCACCCTTTTAGTTTTAGTAACTTTGTTATGGATTTTTTATTTTATAACTTCTACATTATCAGGTGAGTACAAAAAACATTTTAGATTCCCAAGCGTTAGTTTTCTAGCGCAAAATTAAGTGTTACAGAAAAATGTTTGTCATTAAAGAAAGCAGCATATTACGTAAGAGACCACTTTTCAGACAAAAAACACAATGAAGGCTGCTGGGTTTTGCTGCAAAAATAAGAAGCAAGTGCGACAGTCAAAGTCTCCAGAAGAACTGTGGCTGGTTCTGCAAGATGCTCAATAAAACTTAACAGTAATTTTCCTCATAAAACTGCACAAATTATACCGGAGACTACTATTTTTATTTTTATTTTTTGTCACAGCAAATATTGACTTTTCATTTACTACTGTTTACTGCTCTTTATGGTATTTTTTTTTTAAATGTGAAAAGATTTAATTTAATTATTTTGAAGGCATCTCTGCTCTACAGCATTTCTTTGCATGTGCCTAAAACTTTTGCACCGTACTATATATATACTGTAAGCAAATAAGCCTTTGGTGAATGCAGAGGGCTATCTTACATCTCTGTAACACTAATATGATCATCAACTTCAATCGCTTCAAACCCCTGGTTGTCAATGCCATTTCCGGATCTGTGATGTTGGCTTTGGCCATTGTAGAAGCAGTGAGCACAGTGTGCAGTTGAAATTGGCTCCACTCTGTCAAAATTGGAGAAGTCCACATGATATTTCCCTTCGTTACTGCGGGAGATGATTGGGAGGAACTTGTAACCCCACTTAATTTCCTGAGGGATGTAGGAAGTCCTGACCTGGCAGGAGGAGCTGGTGGATTCATCTATGCCATCCAAAAATACCACCAGCTCAAACTCCTGTTGAAGAAGTGTGTCCAAAGAAAATTTAAAAAATGGACTTGTCTTATCAATTACATGGTACAATGTCAAAGGACAAATGAAGAAGAGGTTGTCTTTTCCAGCATCAACCATAAAATCAATATTGACCTGGTCCAGAATGATGGTCTCACCTTCTGGAGTGACTGTTGTTCTAAGCAGCTTGCCATATAGCTGGCTTCCAATCATTAAGGTCTTACGCAAGTTTGCTACTCTTATCTGCAAACAGAGGGAAGCATTTTTGGGGCAAATAACTGCCATTTTGCTAAAGGTAATGGTCTTGGCTCTTTTCTTGGGTAAGGTGATTTTGGCCATAACCAGTCCACACCAGAAGCAGTTAATAAATAAACCAATGATGGACTGAATAATAAGTAGGGCGACAGCACCAGGGCAGTATGGACTGAGCACTCGCAGACCGTAGCCAATAGTCATCTGTGTTTCAAGTGAGTAAAGGAAAGCAGTTGTGAGGCCAAAAACATTATATATACATGGTTTGTGGTTTGAAGGGGGATTTTGCCACCAAAGATCACCATTGTCATGAGCAATCCAGTACCAAATAAGTCCAAAAATGAACCAGCTAAGAGTGAACGAGGCCACAAATAATAAAATAATGAAACGCCAACGTATCTCCACAAAGGTGGTCCAGAAATCCTGCACATATGCAAAGCGACTGCTGTACCTTACGTTGCCATATTCAATGTTGCAGTGTCCATCTTTGGTTACCAGACGGTTTTTGCCAATGCGCTGCTTTGCTAGGTAGTCTCGGAGCAATTGCTGGAAGGAGCGTGTCATTTCCCAAATATAGAAAGCCCAATCTGGGTAAAAGAATAAAGAACAATTTTTAAAAAAAGATTTTAGTGGTATTCTCAACTAAAATATGTATTGCCTTATTGACTATGGCATTAACTATATTCCACAAAGCATAGGCACTGAGTATATTCAGAGTAGAGTTAAGTCTGCATAAGAGTTAATGACATATGTCATTGGTCATTTGTTATTCAAACTTTGAACCTAACTTTTTTTCTGCATCTCTATTTTACAATATGAGTATTACAATATTTTATTCTGAACTTTATTTTTGGGGAAAGTAAATGCACACAAAACCACTAAATGCTATTTTAGGGCAACAAAATGTGTGGCAGACTTAGAAAACCCTTAAAATATGGACATTTCTATTGTATGAAGTTTTGAAAGCTACAGGTTTTCCTGAACTGAAATGTTTCTCTTTTGAGTGTATCTCAACTACAAAAATTCAATTTTGACTTCATTGAGAAACACCAATGCATTGTCTAAAAGCAACTACTATTTATTGATTTCATTTGTAAAGAAGCTCTGTGCTGCCATGAATAAAAAAATCGAATCAATATCACTTTATAACAAGAAAAATATCGTTATTGTGTGAAAATGTCACTTACTAAATGAAAATGTCGTTATAATGTTAGGTAACATGTCAGGTAAAATATTACATTATTACCTTAAAATATCACATAATTAGTATGTTAGTGTGTGAAAAAACATCAAATATTGTGTTGCTAGGAGGAAATAGCATGTAATTACAAGTGATGGGGTTCCTATAATATGTTGTAATTTGTAACCATGAAGTTTCCCATGTCCTTCAAGTTGATCAGCTAGGAATAAAACAACCTCTAAGACGTATAACCACTTTTTGGGTCTGTAAAAATGCTGTAAATTGGAAATTCTTTGTAGTGTCCATATACTGATGACAATACAGTTAACACTGCTAAGTAACATTAAAATCTCGTAATGTTCTAAGCCAAGCATAAAGTAAAATTTGACTAATTCTGTCAACTGCTCTATTTGCCAGATCAGTTTAATTGCTTTTATCACATATTTATCTCATAAGTGATATTTCCTGTAATAATGCAACATTTTGTAATGCGATATTCTATAAAAATAACACAACTTTTTGATGTTTCTCTCATAATAGCATGATATTTGTAATAATGTGATATTTTTATGTAATGATGTAATATTTGTGTCGTAATAACATCATAATGTGATATTTTCAGGTAATAACATGATATTTTTCTCATAATAACGTCATTATTTCAGTGGGTTCTGTTGGCTAAATTTCCCATATTTTTATAAGGTCATTCAAACATCTTAGGTCATTCAACATTCTTTCTGTTGTCATCTGTACAGAGTACTCTTTTCAGTTTTCACAATGCAGGTGTATCACAGAAATTAACAGCTGGTATTTGTTTAGGATTTTGTTTATTTTGCTTTATTGGACTCAGCAATCCAATAGCTTAACCAAAGCCTGGCATTCACTGTGTGAGGAAAGCACACTTAGCTAGCAATTTTCAATAACTTCAATGATCATGCTTAGACAGACTGCCCCCTCCCCCCCTCCCACCCCCCGCTTTTTTTTTTTTTTTACCACAGCTTTTGTTAACTCAATGATTCCTTACCCAGTGCAATTTTGATCAGAAAGCCTAGGAAAGTTTAAAAACAAATGAAAGCATTTCCACCTCATTTCCAAGTCAGTTGTTTGTGCTATACACCAAAGACATTTGGGTTTGAGATCAAAAGATGGATATGAGATGAGAGTTTAGGATTTCAGCTTTAATTTCCTGGTATTTATATCTAGATGTGTTAAACAACATAAAACATAGAACCTTTTGTATCAGACCGCCCAATTTTTAGGCAAGCAAAAGTATAGGAACAGATAAGTAAATGTAAATTAAAGTAAACAACACTTAATATTTGATTGCATATTCCTTGCATCCAGGGTTTTTTTGGGGGTGGGGGTGGGGGGTGGGGGGGTATGGCGCAGAGCTGTGATTTAGAAATGAGTTTGATCTCATTCATAGACAGATTAAAAGCAGTAATAAAGCATGAAGCTTGTTGTTATGACATTCTGCTAAATGCAACTCTACTCTGGACTCTCTATCTCAGCCTATATAACTGTGGGGGAGAGGCACCAAATAATTGAAATGTCAACTTGAACTGGAGGGCACAATATAGTGTGATACAATAATAAAACAGGTTAATTTGTATTTTCATACACTTGTAATATGATAAAAGTTCTACACCTCTTTGTCTCTTTTTTCATTGAAACCATTTTTGATAGGAAACTAGTTGAGGTGCTGATGACATGAAATAACAATATTAAATGGCAATGGCAAGATGTAATAGTGGTATTTTTTGTTACAGTTATGTTGCCATTGTTTTGTGAAGGTTAAAATATTACTTTAACAGCTCAGTGTTGAGTTTACAATTGCAAATTAAATCTTTTTTCAATTTAATTACTTTCTGGACTCGGCCGGACTCGGCTCGGACTCAGCCATTAAGGATTCGGACTTGAGTCCAACTTGGCCCCTTTTGGACTCTGACACTGACTCAATTGGTTAAGGACTTGGTCTCGACTTGAACTCAACAAAGGTGGACTCGGATCCAACACTATAGACAGCTATGAACTTTGTGTCGGCATATCCATTTTAACAAAAAATGCAGTCTTCACAGGTGAAACTGAAGGCTAAAACCAGGAGTAGATGTTCAGAGAGATTTATTGTTTAAACAATTAATCTAAAAGGACACACCGGGTAACAAGAAACACCTGTCAGTCACATGTTCCAATATTTTTGTTCACCCACAAATTGGGTGGTCTGATACAAAATGTGGTTTAACACATCTACATATAAATATCATGAAATAAAACCATATTCATCTTTTGATCTAAAACCCAAATGTCTTCAGTCTACAACAAAAACAACTGAATTTGCCTTGCCATTCCAATAGTTTCTAAGGGGAATGTATACATGGACACATCTTATGAATTAATTAAGGCCCTATTTTTTTTAAATAGCATTGTGAAAGAGATTGATTTCACTTTATACATCTGGCTTCAAACTTCCTCTACATAGAATGGAAAGTCTGTCATAAGTTTTTATTACAATTCATGGCTGTGTCGACTATTACTCAGCTGGACCATATGAACTACTAAAAGCACAATGAGCAGTTCTGAAAGGATGTGGGGACTAGCTTAACAGGGACATGGTGAACATTATTATTATTATTATTATTATTATTATTATTATTATTATTATTATTATTTTATTATTATTATTATTATTATTATTATTATTATTATTATTGTTATTATTATTATTATTATTATTATTATTATTATTATTATTATTATTATTATTATTATTATTTCACTATAATAATTATTATGCTTTCACTATTCAAATCTTTTGGGACTGCTCATTGTGCTTTAATGAATTCAAATTTATCTACATGACATAACAGATACTCTCAACTATGATTAGACATACATTGTTCTGTATTCATGGTTATCATTCTAAATACTGTAATGCGCTCTTTCAAACCTTTTGTTTCTTTCTATAGTGAGAGTTTAATGTTTTTTTTTTAACCTAATTACATCTAAAGTAAGCCACCATTTATTTCACAGAACAGAAAGGAACTTTTCTAGAACTTGTAAAAAGTCGCTCAGTTACTAAAATAATTTAATAATTAAATAATTGCAAAATTAAATTTCATAAAATGCTGTAGTAATTGATTGTGGAACTCACCTGCTATAGCAGTTCTTCTATGATGCCAAAAATTTGCTTTTTCCCCTACTGTCTTTCTCTCTTTCTCCCTCTCGTTGTCTTATTGTAAAAATCATAAAAGTGACAATTACTTAAACCAAAGGAATAAGTAAAATGTGTAAATTAATAATGGTGATATCATCTCTCTTGGTCTCCCTCTTTAAGTGTGACTTGGCTTTTGGCTCCTTCCAATTAGTAAGGATATACTGAGTGTGTTTAATGTTTACATGTACACAAAATCAAGTGCTTTTTTACTGCAGGCTTGGGTATATTTTTGCACAATGATGCCACAACATACAATGAGAATATAGGTACAGTGCCCCCAGAAATTATCCACATTTTCTTCCATTCTTCTGTCAATTTAAATGGAGAATGCTGGTGGACAGGTCAGGCCACAGATTTTCAAATAGTCTATCCCTCAACAACAGAATTGATCTGTTCTGCCATTTTAGTTGTGAGACCCCCAAAGGTCAGAGATATTAATTGTGCAAGTATACAATTGGACACACTGTGGATTTAAAATTAACAGGTACAGTTAATACAGAATTAACCACTCACATTCAAACTAATCAATTCTGATTAACCCCAAATAAATGGCAGCTCTTTCTGTAGAATTTTCTTGACATCTTCTTTATTTCATCTGACGCCTAAATCCATGGTCTAGAAAAAGCTTTCAAAGCATTTATGGACTCTCACTGTCGAAAGATACTGATCAGGAGAGGGGTACACAATATTTCCAAAACATTAGATCTAACATGGAACACCATGTTCAGGTGTCCACATACTTTTGGCCATAAGGTTTTAATACATGATGTGTTGAAATGTTTTTCTTGAGAATGTAATTAAGAACATCAGCAGGTGGAAACACTCTATAATATAATAATACGCTATATATATTGAGTTTAAATCTTGCACACCTGATCCAAATGACTCACACACACACACACACACACACAATATATATATATATATATATATATATATATATATATATATATATATATATATATATATATATATATATATATATATATACAGTATCTCACAAAAGTGAGTACACTCCTCACATTTTTATAAATATTTTATTATATCTTTTCATGGGACAACACTGAAGAAATGACACTTTGCTACAATGTAAAGTAGTGAGTGTACAGCTTGTATAACAGTGTAAATTTGCTGTCCCCTCAAAATAACTCAACACACAGCCATTAATGTCTAAACCACTGGCAACAAAAGTGAGTACACCCCTAAGTGAAAATGTCCAAATTGGGCCCAAAGTGTCAATATTTTGTGTGGCCACCATTATTTTCCAGCACTGCCTTAACCCTATACTATATATACAGTATCTCACAAAAGTGAGTACACCCCTTCACAGGGGTATAAATATGAGGTAATACAAGCCAAATTCCCTTAGTCATTCATAACAGTGGGTAAGACCAAGGAATATAGCTGTGAAGCAAAGGTTGTTGAGCTTCACAAAATGGGAAGTGGCTATAAGAAAATAGCATAAGCATTGAAAATGCCCATTTCCACCATCAGGGCAATAATTAAGAGTAAGTGTAGTAGTCATGGTTGAACAAATTCCTGTTCCAGTTTTTAAAACAAATTCCTGTTCCATTTTTTTGTGCATAATTAATGAGTAATTAAATTGATTAGTCAACTTTATTGTTAAAAACACAGAATTGTTCAGACCTGTAACAATGGATATGAACGAAACGATTTAGTCACTTGTAAGATTAATTCAAAAACACAGATTCGTCAAATATGATTTCATTTGAAATATGAAAAAAATTATACTCAACAGAAAAAGAGGATCTAGAAGTCAGGGCTACACATTGCATGGTGTTACCTCCCCAAACTGATCTCGTGCTCTCAAGATAATATTCTAATAATAATATTCCACAACAAAACTAAGTGAACGAACCCCTCCTTTCCCAGGCCCGTATGGATCAATTCATGACGTCAATAACTTATAAATATCTGTACTGCATAAAACATCAGTTCAACATTTTCAATAACATATAACAATAGCAAAACGTTTTTAAATGTAAAAGAACTTAGAGCAACAATACATAATTCATCACGCTTATGTCAACACGTATGTTATATTTCTCAGTATAAAATGCGTTACTGTTACAATTCCCCCTCGTACTAATCGCCAAAGTGAGCTGTGCGAGCAGCGCACTTCCGGATTCAGTGACATTGACTCTGTTTACTTCTCCGTGTGTGTTTTGTTTTGATTTCTGTCCTGTCTCTGCCCCTATATTGTTATTGGTTCCTTCCTAATGTGTCTCAGCTGTTTTGTGTTACTTCCCTAATTACTATGTGTATTTAAACCCCTTGTGTTTCCATGTTCAGTGTGAAGTATTAGCGCAGTTTCTGTAGCATTCTGTCTCTTACCAAGCCTTTTGATCTTGTTTCCCATTTTCTGGTTTTGATCCTGTTTCCACCTCATTTTTTGATTCTTGCCTCGCCCAGTTTATGTTGTTTGTAGATCACCTGACCAACACCTGTTCTCAACCATGATATATGCCTTACGTTTTGGAATCGTTTGCCGGTGTTCCTAATAGATTAGACTGACTGTTCCTAATAAACTGACTTCATACTGCATTTGCATCCGTCTTCGCCTCCAACACCCGCATAACCTGACAGAATACTTCGCCTACCATAGATGCAGCAGGAAAGCAGAGGAGACGTCACATGGAAATAACCATGCCAGTGCTCAAATCCATTCAGTTTTCACAGTGGACTTTCATGTATCCCCAGGAACCGAATGATGGATTTTCAGTTTACCCCCAAAGCTTTTTGTTACAGTGCCAACTTTATTTTGCCAGCCTGGAGGACCCCAAACCTGACGAGAAGCAATGGTTGGGGTTCCTGTTGTCAAGACTCGTAGGCTCAGCTCGCCAGTGGGTGGAGCTGCACATTGCCATAGGATCTGGTGAGCTACATATCATATCATGTTTTGTTAGCCTATTAGTAAAAGTGTTTGGGAGTCCTGATTTTGCTCACGACCTTAAAAAATTCTTGGGGAGGGCCAGCCTGTCAGATAAACCCAGCCTGCCATTCACCACATAATACGAGCAAGCTGACGTGGTGGCCTCCACAGCTCAGCTTCAGCCCCAGGTCGACAAGGCATCAATGGTGGTGACACAGGCATGCGCAACAGAGAGCTGTAATCAAGAAGCCAAGCTACGGTGTCCCACGTGTGTTAAACTTGGGATACCAGGGTCACATTTCTGCTCTCAGGACTGTTTCAAGGGCAGCTGGCACACCCACAAATGGCTACACAAGAGAGCGAGAGCTGAGCTTCAGCTGGAGACCAACGATGTGGTCTCCCCTACTGGGCTTCAGCCTGAGGTCAGCGTGGCAACCTCAAACCCAGAGCTCCAGCCGGAGACCCAGCAGATGGTCTCCCCAGCAGAGCTCCAGCCAGAGGTCAACGTGGCGACCTCAAACCCAGAGCTCCAGCCTGCAGAGCTAATGCCGGAGGTCAACCTGGCGACCTCCTATCAAGTCATGTTCCTGCCGGAGGTCAACGAGGTGACCTCCTCTCCAGAGCTCCAGCCGGAGGTCAACGAGGCGACCTCCTCTCCAGAGCTCCAGCCTGAGACCAACAAGGTGGTCTCACCTGCAGAGCTAACGCTGGAGGTCAACCTGGAGACCTTCTCTCAAGTCATGTTCCTGCTGGAGGTCAATGAGGCAACCTCAAACCCAGAGCTCCAGCCTGAGACCAATGAGGTGGTCTCACCTGCAGAGCTCCAGCCGGAGGTCAACGAGGTGACCTTCTCTCCAGAGCCCAAGCCATGTTCCAGTCGGAGGAGGGCGAGGCGGCCTCCTAAGCCAAGTTCCTGTCCAAGACCGACCAGGCGGCCTCCTAAGCCAGGTTCCTGTCCGAGGCTGACCAGATGGCTTCCTAAACCAAGTTCCTGTCTGAGGCTGACCAGGCGGCCTTCCGAGCCAACTTCCAGTCCAAGGCCGACCAGGTGGCCCACCACGCTCTGCTCACGTCTGAGGTCGATGAGACGGCTCACCACGATAAGCTCACGCTGGAGGCCGATGAGATGGCTCACCACGATAAGCTCATGCTGGAGGCCGATGATGCAGCCTTCCAAGCATTGTTCCCGCTTCATGACCATGAACAATGCCTGCCTCGGGACCTGGGAGGCAGAGTGGACAATCTTGTCCAGAGGCCCAGGATCGTCAGAGCGGGTAAAGATTTTGGGGGGGGGGCTCTGTTATGAGTCCCCCTCGCGCTGATCGCCGAAGCGAGCTGTGCGAGCTGCGCACTTCTGGATTCAGTGACATTGACTCTGTTTACTTCTCCACGTGTGTTTTTGTTTTGATTTCTGTCCTGTCTCTGCCCCTATATTGTCACTGGTTCCTTCCTAATGTGTCTCAGCTGTTTTGTGTTACTTCGCTAATTACTATGTGCATTTAAACCCCTTGTGTTTCCGTGTTCGGCGCGAAGTATTAGTGCAGTTTCCTTAGCGTTCTGTCTCCTACCAAGCCTTTTGATCCTGTTTCCGCCTTGTGTTTTTGATTCTTGCCTCGCCCAGTTTATGTTGTTTGTAGATCCCCTGACCTACGCCTGTGCTCAACCACGATATCTGCCTTACATTTTGGAATCGTTTGCCGGTGTTCCTAATAGATTGACTGTTCCTAATAAACTGACTTTATACTGCATTTGCATCTGTCTTCGCGTCCATCACCCACATAACCTGACAGTTACCCAGGTGCTAAACCACAAGGTTTCATATTGAAACAAAAATACATAATTTATATCCTTGTCCACCTCAAAATATCAACACAAATATTAACATCTTATGCCTTATATATCTAACACTGTTAAAAAAACAAAGAAAAAGTCCAGCCTACATTTCACCGTCTAAAACAACATTAGCTCAGTGATAAGCTACTAACATTGAATAAAGAAAAACATACTCTTTAAATGCTCTTCTGTCAAAAATATCAACAAATCTTATTACACTGATATCAGAAATAGTTATTTTTTTTAAGTATGCTTTCAAATGTTTCAAAATGGCGGACAGGAAGTTCGGCTGACCATGGCATAATTGGTATCATCTTGGCATGACCCAAGGAATCTAGCAATATCAGCCTCAGGACAATAGACAAAAGTACTCAAAAGATATTAGCATTTTTTTGAAATTGCATTATATATATTTTTGATTACCTTCAGGGCTTGGTGCTGATGACACACCGATTTTTTGTACTGTTGCAATCAAAATTATTCAACCCCCATTGTAAATCAGGTTTACTGTCAAAATTTACAGACTTTCAGCGGTTTGCAATGAGCAAAGCAAACAAAAGCAATTGAAATACAACGAAAATTCAACACAACGAATGTTTCAAGTGGTTTCCCCAAATTCAACTGAAACTGCAACTTAATGACTTCTCCAGTCTCAAAATTTTTCAACCCCCTGAACAGAATCCCTCACAACAGCACAAATATGCAAAACAGGAGTTGTCTCAAGCACACCTGATGCAACTTTATGTTCACCTGATGCAGGCTTCATTAGTTGCACCATGTGTGCTTGAGCTGAAACACATGAAATACCTGAAATGGCTAGGGGTTTGTTGAGTGTCACGTTTGACTGCATGTTAGAAATATGGCTAGGTCAAAAAAATGGTCTAAAATGTTGAGAGAAGAGATCATCGCCCTTCACAAACAAGGAACAGGATACAAAAAGATAGCGAAGGCACTGAATGTTCCTAGACACACCGTTGGAAGCATAGTTTGCAAGTTAAGGGAACAGTGGTTACACTACCTGGACGGGGCAGAAAAAGGAAGCTATCAATGGCTGCAACCAGATTTCTGAGAAGGCAGGTTGTGAAAAACCCTTGAGTGACTGCAAAAGACCTGCAGCAAGACTTGGTGGCAAATGGCACTGAGGTTTCACTCAGCTCAATAAGGCACGTACTAAACGCAAAAGGTTTCCATGCCAGAACTCCAAGATTTACACCACTACTGACCCAAAAGCACAAGAAAAGTCGTCACCGATTCAATTCAATTCAATTCAGTTTTATTTGTATAGCACTTTTAACAATGGACATTGTCCCAAAGCAGCTTTACAGACATATATAAATTCAGGATATATATTTTAAATGTATGAATTTATCCCCAATGAGCAAGCCAGAGGCGACGGTGGCAAGGAAAAACTCCCTGAGATGACACGAGGAAGAAACCTTGAGAGGAACCAGAATCAAAAGGGAAAACATCCTCATCTGGGTAACACCGGATAGTGCAATTATAAATAAATAAATACCTTCTATAAATGTGCCAATACTACATGGACAAATAGCAGCTGGGTAACCAAGAAAATTCATTAAAGTTTTTACATGAAGACTGTTTTGTTGAACTTCTCCACTGTTCACTGATGGAGACTTGAGTGCAAAACTGTTTGTGGCAATTGCAGTCCTAGCCATCATAGCATAGCTGTTCATATGAATTGAGGTCCAAAGCCATCTTTATGGTTTTTAAGTGGTACCATCCTCAGTAATCTCAATGATCTTTAGGCTGCACTGTGTGGGGCCATCCTCAGCAGCAGCATGTGACTTCCAATTGATGAGAACTCCAACCAGAAGTAGGGTCAGGATCACTGGCATCTCAGGAGTATCAAGTGTAGCTTGACAGAGAGAGAGAGAGAGAGAGAGAGAGAGAGAGAGAGAGAGAGAGAGAGAGAGAGATTATTAGGTATGCTAATTGTCCTGTAATGGTTAAGGACAATGTACTTTGCGTGAGTGCAAGCAGGGACTATGGCAAGACCAGCTATGACAGCATAACTAAAAGGGAGAGCCAGAAGGTAACACAGACATAAGGGCTCCCTGGGACATATTATAAATATGATTTATGCTAATTTCTTTATGCTCCTACTGGAACATCCAGACAGTAAGGCATTACAATAATCCAACCTAGAGGTGACGAAAGCATGAACTAATTTTTCTGCATCGTGTAGTGACATTATATTTCTTATCTTAGCAATATTTCTGAGGTGAAAGAAGGCTATCCTAGTAATATTATCTACATGGGAGTCAAATGAAAGACTGGAGTCTATAATCACACCAAGGTCTTTTACGGTTGCACATGATGAAACAGAAAGGCCATCCAGAGTTACTATGTAATCAGAAAACTTACTTCTAGGTGCAAGTGGTCCTAGTATAAATACTTCTGTCTTGTCAGAATTAAGTAAGAGGAAGGTAATAAGCATCCACTGTCTAATGTCCTTTAGACATTCCTCAACTTTATTAAGCTGGTGTCTGTCATCTGGCTTTGCTGAAACATACAACTGTGTGTCATCAGCATAACAGTGGAAGCTAATTCCATGTTTATGAATAATTTGACCCAGATGTAGCATATATAAAGAAAAAAGCAGTGGGCCTAAAACAGAACCTTGCAGAACACCAAACTCTACCTCAGTATGCATAAAGAATTCAACATTTACATCTACGACCTGATAACGATCAGTCAAATAAGACCTGAGCCAGGAGAAGGCCGTTCCCTTAATGCTAACAACGTTTTCTAGTCTACCAAGGAGAATAGTATGATCAATTGTATCAAAAGCTGCACTAAGGTCAAGCAACACGGTTACTTTATGAATAAACTGACTTTTCTCCAGCTCATGCATCCAGCTCCCCTGTGTCCGCCGTAACAGAATTCTTTGCCTAAACATGGATGCAGCGGGGAAATCTCGGGCCTGCCATGCCAAATTTTTTGTTCCTCCCCTCGATTCACTTTCCTTTTCCCAGTGGACCTTTATTTATCCCCCGGATGCCTATGATGGCTTTTCCACCTGGCCCCAGTGTTTTTTGTGGCAGGCCCAATTATATTTCCTCAGTTTGGAGGACCCCAAGCCCGACGAGGAACAGTGGTTGGGGTACCTTCTGTCCCGTTTGGTCAGCTCCGCTTGCCAGTGGGTGGAGCTTCACCTCTCTAGTGGATCCATGAAGCTCGATACAGTTTCGGGCTTTGTGGATCTACTAATCCAGGTGTATGGGAGCCCCGAATTCAAGCCTGACCTCAAAACCTTCTTGGGGAAGGACCGCCTGTCCGATCGGCCCAGCCAGTCATTCCTGGAGCACTATGAGAGGGAGTGGGTGAACGTGGCGGCCTGCACCTCTCAGCCCCGGACCCAGGAGTGTGCAAACGAGGGCTGCACCCGGCAGGCCAGTCTTCAGTACCCCACCTGTCGAAAACAGGGAGTAAGGAGCTACTATTTCTGCTCGCAGGACTGTTTTAAGGACAGCTGGCGAGTCCATAAGCGACTCCATAGGTGGGCACCCCCAGAGCTCCAGCCGAAGACCCAGCAGGAGGTCTCCCCAGCGGAGCTCCATCTGGAGGTTAACATGGCAACCTCCAGCCCCGAGCTCCAGCCGGAGACCCAGCAGGAGGTCTCCCCAGCGGAGTGCCACTTGGAGTTTAATGTGGCAACCTCCAGCTCCGAGCTCCAGCCAGAGACCCAGCAGGAGGTCTCCCCAGCAGAGCACCCTCTGGAGGTTAACGTGGCAACCTCCAGCCCTGAGCTCCATCCGGAGACCCAGCAGGAGGTCTCCTCAGTGGAGTGCCCACTGGAGGTCCACAAGGGAACCTCCGCTCCTGCCCTGCTCCCTCTGGAGGTACATGAGGGGACCTCCGTTCCTGTCCTGTTCCTGCCGGAGGTCCACGAGGGGACGTCCGCCCAAGCTACATTCCTGCCGGAGGTCCATGACGGGACCTCCGCCCAAGCCACGCTCCTGCTGAAGGTCCACGGGATGACCTCCGCCCAAGCCAAGTTCCTGCCGGAAGTCCACGGGATGACCTCCGCCCAAGCCAAGTTCCTGCCGGAGGTCCATGGGCTCCAATATGTTCAAAATCATATAAATAAGCCACAGAAGTTTTGGGATTCTGTTCTGTGGAATGATGGATCAGAGGGATGTCTGGAGGAAGAAGAATGAAACATATGCTGAAAAGGACACTCTGTCAACAGTCAAGCATGGTGGTGGCTCGGTGATGCTCTGGGGATGCTTTGCATCCTCTGGCACTGGAAACCTGCAGCATGTGGAAGGCAAGATGGATTCACTGAAGTATCAGGAAATCCTAGGGTAAAACGTCATGCCGTCTGTGAGGAAGCTGAAGCTTGGGCATCACTGGACCTTCCAACAGAAAAATTCTTTCTCTTCTCCCAACACTATCTTTCTACTTCTGATGCCTGACCTTCTGCAATTTCTTTGTCTATATATTCAGTTGTTGTGTGTTCCTTGATTGTAAAGTGTCCTTACTTCTGTTGCCTGACTTTCTGGAATTTCTCTGTCTATATGTTCAATTGCTATTTGTTTCTGATTGTAAAGTGTCCTTGAGCTATGGAAAGGAACTATATAAATAAAATTTATTATTATTATTATTAAGTATACCTCAAATTCCACCAAGGCTTGGTTGCAGAAGAAGTCCTGGAGGATTCTACAGTGGCCATCAGTCACCTGACTTGAACCCCATAGAAAATCTCTGCTGGGATTTGAAGAAGGCGGTTGCAGCACGCAAACCCAAGAATATTACTGAACTGGAGGCCATTGCTCATGATTAATGGACTAAGATTCCTCAGGAATGCTGCCAGAAGCTGGTGTCTGGCTATGCATCTCGTTTGCAGCAGGTCATAACAGCAAAAGAGTGCTCTACTAAGTACTAAAGATGCAAGTTTACACTCGGCATTCTGGCACAAACCTCACGTGTGGGCAGGGCTTCATAGCACTTTACTCTCATTGGCTAGTGAGATTTGGCTCAACAGCTCCCTGACCAGGAAGGAGAGACTTCAGTGGCGTGAAGTTCTGGATTTGGTTAGTCAATATATTAGTTCATAATTAATATTTGAGGTTTGGGTGGTCTCATACGACTAATCTTTTCGAGATGAGCTCTCAGGAGTGGCACGGAATGGCGTTGTTGTCATCATCATCAACATCATCCTCCTCCTCAGCTCTCAAAATCTCACTAGCCAATGAGAGTAAAGCGCTGTTAAGCCCCGCCCACACATGTGGTTTGCAGCAGAAAGGCGAATGTAAACTTGTGGAGTGTAAACGAAAAGTTTGAAAACGTAAATGAAAAGTCTGTCAGCGCATTCATAAACCGTGATTAGTGAAAAGGAAGCTTAGAAAACTTTATTGAAGACTTTTTTATGAACTTTATTTTTAATGAACTTTATTTGAAGACAATGATACATTTTTGCCAGAGTTCACTGTTTTCAGTTTCAGAGTATTTTTTTTCTTTCTCGTTGTATATTTTTGTTTGTTTCTTGAAAAGTCACGTTCAATACTTTTGGCACAAATCTAATCCCATAAATTTGGAAAACCACTTGAAGCATTCTTTGTGTTGAGCTATTTCAATTGCTTTTGTTTGATTTCTTTATTGCAAAGAGCTGAAAGTCTGTACATTTTGACAATAAACCTGATTTGCAATAGGGGTTGAATAATTTTGATTGCAATTGTAATGATACACCAAACTGAATCCACTCGGAGTCTGAAAAGCAAAAACTTATTGTAAAATTTATTTAACAAAAAAAAATCAAATGGCAACTGACCACCTGCGAGCAGAATATGATTGGATTACATTATAACCACATGTAACTGCTATAAATATACAGTGTTGTGCAAAAGTTTTAGGCATGTGCAAAGAAATGCTGTAGAGCAAAGATGCCTTCAAAACAATGAAATTAAATGTTTCTACATTTTAAAAAAAATACCATAAAGAGCAGTAAACAGTAGTAAATGAAACAAAGTCAATATTTGGTGTGACAAAAAAATAAAAATAAAAATAAAAATAGTAGTCTCTGGTATAATTTGTCTTTTTTAACTTTTCGGCTTGATCGCCATCAAATTCGTCTGCATGTTATTTGAGAATGGTTTGTTTTATCAAAAAGCTTTTAATAAATTTTTGCCAGCATCATCTGAAGATGATCTGATACAATTTACTTGAAAATCAGATAAATTCTCTATGAGTAGTTTGAAAAAAGTTTTCAACTCATTTCAAAAAAGGTCGTTCGGGGGACCATGGCATAATTGGTAACATTGTTCTCAGCATGAGCCAAGGAATCTAGCAAGACCAGTCTCATGACAGTGGGCAAAAGTAATCAAAAGCTATTTGCATTTTTTCAAGTTGCATTTAAATTTTTGACCACTTTCTTGAAACTTTTTGAGTGCCTTCGGGGCATGGTGCTGATGACACATATCGAATTTCTTATTGATATGCCAAGTTATTCATAAAATACAGCATTTTACAACTTATTTCAAATTGGCAAACACCCAAAATGGCTGACATAGGAAAATTTAATATCAGTCGACTCACTATGCCACAAGGAATCTAAAGAGACCAGGTTAATAATTTTATGACAAACCCTTAAGAAATTATAAGCAAAATGTCTTTTTTTCTAGGCCTTACAGTTCAAAATTTATTAGCATACGAAATATGAAAAAAGCATATTTTTGCTTATAACAATTTTGCTTATTTTGCTTATAATAATATTAAATTTTACGACTTGGCATACCATTATGAAAACCACCTTGTGGTCAACAAATATAATGCAATTTTAAAAAATGCTAATAGGTTTTGATTACTTTTGCCTATTGTCATGATTCTGGTCTTTATAGATTCCTTGGCTCATGCCGAGAACAAGGATACCAATTATGCTATGGTCTGCTAAAGATACTGTCTGCCATTTTTAATTTTCTCAAAAACCTCCTAGACCGAGACTTTTAGATCTCCTCCTAGACCGTTCCTCTGATTTTCATCAGATCATCTTCAGACCATTCCGACAAAAACTTGTGGAATTCAAGTTGACTGGTCAAACCGTTCACGAATAACGCACAAACAAATTCGATGGCGAGCATGCCAAAATGGACGTGAGGCCAAGCTTAGTATGTCAGTCATCATGTGAGGGTACCTGCACAGTTTCGGAACATTGCCACCTAGTGTTCACGAGACATGAAAAAAGCATATTTTTGCTTATAGCGTCTCAGCGGTTTGTTATAAAATCATGACCATGCTAACATCATGATTGCTTCTCTCCATCCACTCTCTCCATCCCTATTTGCCATCTTTATAGAACCATTAGCTACAGCAATAAGACAAAATGTAAATATTAATGGGATCCAGACAGCAAACACAGAACACAAAATCAGCTTATATGCTGACGATATTGTACTCTTACAAAAGCCTATAAAATCAATAGAAGAAACTATTTACACAATCGAAAAATATTTCAAACTTTCCAATTACTCAATTAACTGGAACAAATCATCTATACTCCCTCTCAACATGAAACTCCCCGAAACTACAGTACAATCACTACCTATCCCCATAAGCCACCACTTATCTTGGTGTCAAAATCTCCACCAAGCTGTCAGACCTACATAAACTCAATTTTATCCCTTTATTGAATACCATAAGTAATGATATCCAATGCTAGATAAACCTCCCCCTCTCTCTCACTGGCAGAATAGCATCCATAAAAATGACGATACTACCCAAAATTAATTACTTATTTTTAATGATCCCAGTTCAACCTTCCCTTTCTTGGTTCAAATCACTCAACTCCTGTATTTCTAAATTTTACTGGAAAAACAAACCTCCAAGAATCAAACCACTTTACAAAGACCCAAATATCAGGGAGGACTTGATGCCCCGAACTTTGAACAATATTACCTCAGTAACCAACTCCACTATAATCAAATGGATAAAGCCCAGTCAGATAAATGAGATATGGCTAGATACGGAACAGGCACTATGCAATAAAATCAGTATTTCAGACCCTTCATCAGTACAGCTATTAATCGCCACCCTTGCTTCAAAAGTCCAATAATTGCATCAACTTTAACAGCTTGGTGGAAATTTTATAAAATTATTAATTCACCACTCCAACTAACTGAACACACTCCCATATGGCATAACCCTCAATTCACAAACACAGCAAAGATAAACATCTCCACATGGGTAGAAAAAGGCATTACGCATCTTAAACACATATGTCAAAACAATACCTTTTCATCATTTCCATATCTAACCGAAAAGCACGGACTAGAAAATAAACATTTCCTTGAATTTCTACAAATTAAATCCATTATATGTTCTAAAATCTACCTAAAAAACAGCACATTAGACCTCCCCCCATTAGTATCAGAACTACTAAATATATCACCACCAACTAAAGTCTTAAAATATATAAAATAATATCCAAATCCAACTCTTCAATTGCCATACCTTGTAAAAAAAAAGGAAGAAGACTTAGCAATCACACCTAGAGAAGACTTTTGGCAACAGATATTACAGAACATGTCCCTCATAGCTAACAACACTAGTCTGCATCTGATACAATACAAAATAATCCATAGAACTCATTACACCTGTCATAGGATGTATAGAATGGGTTTCAGGGAATTAGACATCTGCACACAGTGCACACAAAATAAAACAGACAATTACATACATGCCATATGGGACTGCACACCAGTTAAGCACTTCTGGAAACAAATCACTGAGGAAATTTATTTTTTTTAAATCTTATTTTCTAAATACCACCATACCACTTTCCCCCTCACTTTGCCTATATGGAGATACATCTGGGATCAACATTACAAAGGAAAACACAATAGTCCTCCTTACAGTGCTAACCATCACCAAGAAAACCATACTAACAAATTGGAAATCAAAGAACAACATTAACATCACACATTGGAAAAACCTAATAATCAACTATATAACAATGCAAAAACTCTCTGCCTCAATCAAAAATAAAACTATCAAATTTAACTCTACTTGGACACCACTGATCACCTACATACACCAGGATACCACCTTGCAATAGCAAACAATACAGCTTCTACAGACCAACCACATAATCAAAGCCATACCACACATCTCAAACAAGATGCTCACAAATACATGTAACTAAACTACACACATATGTGTATAACATTCACAGTATTCAAAGTTGGTGCTACACATATTAATTAACTCACTTCAAACATTTCAAATATTACTCCTTTGCACACCCTCCCAGGTCCAAAAAAATAATAATCATGATTGCTTCTCTCCTTACTTTACCTCTGTTGTGCTTGGCCCCGCAATTGCTGGATGTAGCTATATTTATTATTATAAACTATTGTACAATCCATTTGCCAAGAATGATGCACCGCTAATTGAATAACATGTTACTGTAGAGATGTGGTGACACCTATAAGATTGCAGCATGATATTCTGTATCATATCCACAATCGGGGGGACTTACTGTATTTGTAACAAAAGTGAAGGACAGGATAGAAAACATGTTCTTGTGGCCCAGTGTAGATAAGGACACTAAAGATTGCTGTGCAAATTGCTTCATATGTAACCAGATGAATCCATTAGGGACCTGTGAAGAAACGGTTCCACATCGATCAATTAAAGCCATACAAAAATTCAGATCGCAATCCTACAGAGCCACGTATATAAAGGCAAGCGAGTGTGTTTGTAATGTTTTACTGATTTTAGATTGTTTGCTGTGTTGGGTTTCCAAATGGAGGCAATTATTTCTGTTTGCATGTGTTTTTCAGTATCCCCTAACCAAAAATAATAAAGACGTAGCAATGGCTTATGATAGCAGTAAAGATGCAAGAGTGCCTGGGGCAACAACCAGTTCCTCCATCATGTGTGGTGACGAGACCCTATCCTGGAGTGCTAATCAACAATGTCCAATGGATCCATGTTCCAGTTCTGGTGAATTTCCAGTGGTATCCATACATGGATGAACAGTGCCAGGGAGAGAGTGTGACGGGAAGTTATAAAGACCTCTTAATGACAGCATTCATGAGGTATCATGGTGTTGTAGCAACCAGCTCATCCACGGACCACCTAACAGAAGATCTACAAGAAAATCATCCCAAGGAATGTCATCAGGTGGGTTTGGGTATATCCAATAGGATTAGTGCATAAGAACTCTGCAAGAATGAACTTTTGCAAACAGATGCTTATCTACAAGAGGGACTCTGGGAAGAAGAGGATACTGTACAGGACATTCACACCACTGCATCTACCCTATCTTTCAACACTCATCACACGAAAAATACGTTCAACAATATGCAATGCGCACAATTTGCCTCAAACAAATACCAAGAAATTTCACACATTTTAAAAGGAGTATTAGCTGGAAAGATTCCAGCTAACCTCTTCACAGAAGACAATGGTTTGGACTGAAAGACTGATTTAACGCCACTTCAGATAACCTCAAGACTTTTACGGACAGATTGGGGAAATGCAAATTACCCATACCATATAATTACATACTAAAAATGGCTAAGATTTCATAACTCATATCCATAATAATTTCACTAGGGTAATATTTTCAGACAAGAACATGTGTCACTATGACCCTGGATCACTTCTCCATCCTTGTCAATGGTAGCCAGACAAATATATGTCCCAATAAATGTCACCTCATTTTGCATGAAACCAGAGTCAACATGGCCCATAGGAAATTATTACTTTCCATATGTAAATGTTACCCAACAGATGATGTCATTCAGTCTAAAGAAACAACTAGGTTTTGTGGAAGATATCCAAGAATTTCACTTTGAGTTACCAAAACTAGACAATATGCTAATGTGCTTGATGCAAAGGAAAGATAGTCACTGTCTAATGTCAAATGTTTTAAAACACAACAAGGTCTTGAAGAGAAGGACAAGGTTTTGATATTTTCAGATGAAGGAAAACAGGCCCAAACCATGACACTACCACCACCATGTTTCACAGATGGGATAAGGTTCTTATGCTGGAATGCAGAATTTTCCTTTCTCCAAACATAATGCTTCTCATTTAAACCAAAAATTCTATTTTGGTCTCATCCATCCACAAAACATTTTTCCAATAGCATTCTGGCTTGTCCACATGATCTTTAGCAAACTGCAGACAGACAGCAATGTTCTTTTGTAGAGCAGTGGCTTTCTCCTTGCAACCATGACATGCAAACCATTGTTGTTCAGTGTTCTACTGATGGTGGATTCATGAACATTAACATTAGCCAATGTGAGAGAGGCTTTTAGTTGTTTAGAAATTACCCTGGGCTCCTTTGTGACCTCACGGGCTAATACATGTCTTGCTCTTGGAGTGATCTTTGTTGGTCAGGCACTCCTGGGGAGGGTAACAATATGTCTTGAATCTGTTCCATTTGTACACAATGTCTGACTGTGGACTGGTGGAGTCCAAACTCTTCAGAGATGGTTTTGTAACCTTTTCCAGCCTGATGAGCATCAAAAACTCTTTTTCTGAGGTCCTCAGAAATCGCCTTTGCTAATGCCATGATACACTTTTACAAAGATAAGATTCTTTTTTGTGAAGATTAGATTCTGATAGATCCCTGTTCTTTAATTAAAGCAGGGTCCTCACTCACACCTGATTGTCATCCCACTGACTCTAATTTCACCTTCAAATTAACTTCTAGTCCTAGAGGTTCACATACTTTTGCCACTCACAGATATGTAATATTGGATAATTTTCCTCAATAAATAAATGACCAAGTACAACCCCAATTCCAAAAAAGTTGGGACATAGGGAAAATGCTAATAAAAACAAAAAGGAGTGATTTGTAAATGTACTTTCACGTGTAATTAAACAAAAAAACATATAAAGACAACATATTTCATGTTTTACCTAATCAACTGCATAGTTTTTTTGAAGATAAACATTTATTTTTAAACTGATGCATGCAACACATTCCAAAAAAGTTGGGACAGGGGCAATGTAGGTCTAATAGCGATGTGACAAGTTGAAATAAGAAGGTGATATGACACTGATTAGCTGATTGCCTCACCTTAGTATATAAGGAGCCTCCAACAAAGGCCTAGTCCTTCAAGAGCAAGGATGTGTCGAGGCTCGCCAATCTGCCAAAAGAATAATCCAATACTTTGAGAACAACATCCCCAAAGACAAATTGTTAGGATTTGGGGCATTTCACCTTCTACAGTGCACAATATAATTAAAAGATTCAAGGAATCCAGTCAAATCTCAGTGTGTAAAGGGCAAGGCCCGAAAACCACTTTTGAATGCACGTGATCTCAGATCCCTCAGACATCACTGTCTTAAAAACCGTCATGAATCTGTAATGGATATCCTGACATGGGCTCAGGAATACTTTGGTAAACCTTTGTCAGTCAACACCATTCACCACTGCATCCACAGATGCAAGTTAAGGCTTGACTATGCAAAGCAGAAGTCATACATCAGCACTGTCCAGAAGTGCTGCCGACTTCTCTGGGCTCAGTCTCATCTGAGATAGACAGTAGCACAGTGAAATCGTGTTTTGTGGTCCGCCTGATGTTGCGAATGAAGGACGCAAAAGATATTTACTATGCATATTTGCATTAGGCCTTACATGTAGCAGCAGGCCCTAAAGAGTTGGCATTCATACGTATGCTTGAGCTTTGAGCATTAAGCATGAGTTATGGCATTAAGACATGAATAAACACCAAGAGGCAAGTGTAGGGTAACAGAAAAAATTTATTCTGGAAAAAAGAGTGCCCGTGCTGCGTTAGGGACAGGAGACAGTGGAATAACAGAAGGTGGGGACACAGGAGAAGCTGGCCTGTAATCAGTTGGTGACTCAGGAGAGACAGGGTTGAGTCATCCATGTCCAGGAAATCAGTGAAGGACAGGGGAGATTAGACTCCCACAGGCACCTATCAGCATGAGGGCAGCAGTCAGTCTGAGTGGACCGTGTTGAGGTCATCACCAACGGAGCCAGGAACATAGGGGTTTGAGTAGACCGGGAATTAGTGAAGGCAATGGGTGTCTGCATCGGCGCAGAATGGGTTAAAACTGCTTGAGTCACACTAACAGGAAGGAGTGGGTGTGAAGGAAGAGGGGAATTGCAGAGCTGTTCCAGGAATTCAGAGATGCCAGTGGCCAAGTGCGTCAGCTGATAGCGCCGGTAGAGAGTGAGTTCAGCTAGTTCACGGGAATGTGAGAGAGAACCATGTGGCCAAGCTAAAAGGGGACACACAGGAAAAATATGCATGAGTCAGAAAGAGGCCTGTGAGACATCCATGCTTGCCAGTAATAATTAGGGAAAACACATCAGGAATAGCTTAACAGCTGCCAGGAATAACCGGCCAGCCTGCCAATATTAGAGACAGTGTAACAGCCATGCTTAGAAAACATATTACTCAGACAGCTTGCTGAGCAAAAGTACAATATTTAGACACACAGCTCTGTTGAACATATCAAATGCATTACCTAAAAGTAGCATTGAGAAAGTAACAAAAATGAGGAGGGTAAAATAAACTTACACATCTTAGGCATCTTGCAGAGAATAGCGGTGAGACTTCTGTCAGCAAGTAAATCCGTGGACAAATGTGAAGTAAACTAGGAAATACAGGTTAAATATGGGTTAAATAATATTATTTTTTTAAATAACTGATGATGCCAAAGGCCGAAAATATGGGGAACTCCACAAGGCAGGAAAACCCAAAGAAAGGCATAGGGGAAATAGGTGGAGGCCACTAATTGGAAAATAAGGGAAATTCAGAGAACGGGAAAATGACGCACAAAGGGGAATTTCCCAGGAAAGCGGGAAATAAGGGGAATTCGGAGAAAGATATAAAATAGGATGGGAGGGGCGAAAGAGACCAAAGTAAGAAATAATGGGAAATTGCTGAGGCATATGCAAATTAAAGGAGGAGGCGCTTCACAGCGCCCAGGATAAATAGAGGGGATTTTCTGGGGATTTTTTAGCACTTGCTTGCAACCACACTGAGAGGTGTCTTGTATTGTGAGTGTTCTTCTTGAGCTCAATTTTTCTTTCTCATATAAGCTTGAAGAGTCTTGATTTACTTTTGATAGTTTTAACAAAGTAAGATTTGGTGAAGATAGTGCAGCAAGAAAGGACTTCAACACCACCCTGGATGTCAAAGCTCAGAGGGGGGCTCTGAGATTTTCTGACACGCCGAGTCAACATTTCAAATAGTTCTTGGACAAAACAGCCATCATGTTCTCCGGGTCGAAGAGGAAGAGGACCATCCAAGCTGTTATCAGCGTCATGTCCAAAAGCCAGCATCTGTCATGGTATGGGGGTGTGTCAGTGCCCATGGCATGGGTAACTTGCACATCTGTAAGGACACCATTAATGCAGAAAGATATGTAAACATTTTGGAGCAACATATGCTGCCATAAAGAGCAGGACAACGCCAAACCACATTCTGCCCGGATGGTTGCGTAAGCAGAGAGTGTGGGTGCATGGCCTGCCTGCAGTCCTGACCTGTCTCTGATTGAGAATGTGTGGTGCATTATGAAGTGCAAAATAAGGCAACGAAGGCCCTATACAGTTGCACAGCTGAAGAAATGCATAATGGATGAATGGGGGAAAATTCCGCTTGCTAAACTTAACCAACTGTGTCTTCAGTGCCCAAACGCTCAATAAGCGTTATTATTAAAAGAAAAGGTGATGTTACACAGTGGTGTAAACAGTCAAATGTCCCAACTTTTTTGAAGTGTGTTGCAGTCATCAGATTTGAAATGAGTGTATATTTTCAAAAATAAATTAAATTCACAAAGTAAAACATCAAATAATGTGTTAATAATATGTTTTCAATATAGTACAGGGTGAATTGAATTTCAAATGACTCTTTTTGTGTTTTTTTTTGCATTTCCCATACTGTCCCAACTTTTTCGGAATTGAGGTTGTAGCTCTAGAAGGCATTATATTTGTGGAGCCTGCTTAAATCCTTAAGTGAAAATCGCCATGCATCCCAGTCACCATTCTGGGGGTCAAAGATGCTATAGACCATGGATAAGACACCTTGACAAGTAAAGGGTTTTGCTATTTCGAAGGTAAAAGTGTCAGATTTCAGGTTCCAATTCAAACAAAGACTGCGCTGTGTGGGGAGCATGTCAAATCCAAGATCAGAAGTCTTTGAGATCATTGTTGTGATCTTGGGATGGGAAAGCCTTTAGAACTTCATTGCTATTCGAAACTATCTTGTGAAGCTTTATGTTGGAATCAGCAAGAGTTCTCTGTGTGTTTTTGAGCAGGTCCACCGCAGCCTTTACTGTAGGAAGAGACTTCAAAGCATCATCAATGTAGAACTCATGGTTCACAAAGTGCTTGACTTCAGTGTCCCCATCTTTGACAGACTGCTGAAGACAATAGATGGCTATAACTGGAGAGGGACTGTTCCTAAACACATGGACCCACATGTGGTATTTGATAATGTATTCCAATGGGTCATTATTATGGAACCACAGGAACCTCAGGAAGTCATGGTTGTACTCTCTCACTAGAAAAGAGTAGGACATCTGTTCAATGTCGGCTGTTATGGCCACAGCTTCCTTACAGAATCGCATAAGCACCCCAAGAAGGGTGTTCTTTGGCCCAGACAAAAGTACATCATTAAGTGTGATGCCTTCGTGACGGGCACTGGAATCAAAGACCACCCTGATGTTCCCAGGTTTCTTAAGGTGATAAACACTCTTCACCTTCTTTGAGAGGGGGAGCCTCTTCAGCATGATTATTACTTAATACCTTTCCCATAAAGGTGAAGAAATGCTGTTTCATCTCTGGGTTTCTCTCCAGATTACGTTTCAATGAAGAAAACCTTTTCATGGCTTGAAATCTATTGTCTGGGAGTCTGCACCTTGGAACTTTGAAATGTAGTGGAGCCAGCCAGCTGTTACCTTTGTCTCTCTGTGGCTACTCTAGGCTGCAGTGGGTGGAACACAGATGCTCAGGAGGCAGAATTGGGGAAAAAATTGCTATTTCATTTTAGTATGTGGAGGAAGGGTGAAAGTGAGAGTGTGAGGAATCGTGGTGCTGGCTGTGCGGGGTGCAATCTTCCCGGTATGGGGAGCAGCGAGCGGGCTGAAGCAGGCTTGAGGCGGGACCCAGAGAGCATGACACTGGCAGTGTCCGGTACCGGCCGAGGGTGCAGCGTAGCCAGGGAGTGTCTTTGTCGGCACTGTCTTCTTCTGTGAAGCACAAAGACACAAGACTCAGCATTGACACGACTGAAGAACTTGCTCACTTTTCTGTGCTGGTGCTGTCCTTTTATACTCTCCTGTCTTCTGCAGGAGGGTGAAGAGAGGCAGCTTCCCTCATTGGCTGCCAGCCGTGTGTGTTTCTGCTGCCCCACCATGCAGCCATGTGCTCCTGTGCTGTCCAAAACAAAGTGGGTGCTGAAGCGGAGCTGTCCATTCAGCACCTGGGCGGAAGTTGTGAGAGGAGCGTGTTGGTTTGTGTGCGTGTGGGCTGCATGCTCGCCATCACATTCTCCTAAGCCCTTGTCCCATTATGTGAAAAAATTACAAATCATTGATGGGCCACTTTGTCATCGTCACCTGTCATCTTGAACACTTCATGGCCTAGCTGAGCATGTTTGTAATTGTGGACAAGTTGCTCTGCAGAACACATTCCCTTGTTATTCCACTAATAATTGCTGTGCTTCTCTGTCACATGACAAACATTAGGACAGAGATCAAAAACGGATGGGCGTTGTTCCTTCAAGTTGGCGAAGTATGTACTCACAGTGGTGGTCTTGTGAATGTCATTTAGACAGACACTGCCAACTTTCACCCATCATAGGTCAAGCTTTTGTGCATAGGGAGCATCATGAGGACCATTCACCTGTTTGAGGATCTTATGTACTCTGGTAATGTCATGACCCAGAAGAATCATAATGGGTGCATCTGGGTCTAACTCTGGAATGAATGGAGCTAATGGCCTAAGGTGAGACTGATAGAGAGCAGCACTAGATGTGGGAATCTCTGCCCTGTTGTTGGGAATGTCATTACACTCCAGAAAACTTGGTAAAGGAAGGATCACCTTACCATCTATAGACTCGATTTGGAAGCCAGATGCTTTGCGAACAATAGTCTCTGTCACTCCAGAACAAGTTTTTAATGGCGAGACTAGGCCATCTTACTTAAAGGCATCACAAAACTCAGAACAAGCTAATGACTGGTTACCTTGCTCACCAACGATCACATATACCTTCAGTGCTTTGTCACGATGGCCATTAGGGTAGACTCTAGCCAAACTGAATTTAGAGCATGATCTATTACTAAGGTCACCTCCACAAACTTCAATGCAATGAGTGACCACTTCTGAAGGTGGTGTGGGATCATCCTCCCTGCCATGTTTGAGGGAGCCGATTCTTGAGCTTTAGGTGCTGGACTTGGGTGTAGTGCAGAAATATGTTTCTCACTTCCGCATTTGGTCATATATCTGCAGGTCTTAGCTGTGTGTGATGTGGCTAAGCAACATTTAAAATCAGATTCCCTTTTCTTTCCAATATGCCATGTGTTCTTTTAAGGGCTTCTCATAGAAGGCACGACATTTCTGTAGCAAGTGAGGCCTTTTGTGAATAGGGCAAAGTCTTTTAGCATCCTCAGCTTTTCTTTCATATCTATCTGTGTCGAAGGGAACAGAAGAAGACATCTATCTATATATATATATATATATATATATATATATATATATATATATATATATATATATATATATATATATATATATATATATATCTACAGTTGCAATTAAGATTATTCAACCCCCATTGCAAATCAGGTTTATTGTCAAAATTTACAGACTTTCAGCTGTTTGCAATGAACAAATCAAACAAAAGCAATGAAAATAGTTCAACACAGCAAATGCTTCAACTGGTTTCCCCAAATTCAACTGAAAATGCAGCTTATAATGACTTATCCAGTCTCAAAATTACTCAACCCCCTGAATAGAATCCCTCACAACAGCACAGATATGCAAAACAGGAGTTGTCTCAAGCAACTGTTGGAAGCATAGTTCACAAGTTCAAAGTTAAGGGAACAGTGGTTACACTACCTGGATGGGGCAGAAAAGGAAGCTATGAACGGCTGCAACCAGATTTCTGAGAAGGCAGGTTGTGAAAAACCTTCAAGTGACTGCAAAAGACCTGTAGCAAGACTTGGTGGCAACAGGCACTGCTGTTTCAGTGAGCACAGTAAGGTGCATACTAAACACAGAAGGTTTCCATGCCAGAACTCCAAGACATACACCACTACTGACCCAAAAGCACAAGAAACGTTGGCTCCAATATGCTCAAAATCATATAAATAAGCCACATTGCGTTCTGTGGAACTTTTCGGCATGATGGATCAGCAGTATGTCTGAAGGAAGAAGAATGAAGCATATGCTGAAAAGTACACTCTGTCCACAGTCAAGCATGGTGGTGGCTCGGTGATACTCTGGGGCTGCTTTGCATCCTCTGGCACTGGAAACCTGCAGCATGTGGAAGGCAAGATGGATTCATTGAAGTATCAGGAAATCCTAGGAGAAAACATCATGCCATCTGTGAGGAAGCTGAAGCTTGGGCATCATTGGTCCTTCCAACAGGACAATGATCCCAAGCATACCTCAAATTCCACCAAGGCTTGGTTGCAGAAGAAATCCTGGAAAATTCTACAGTGGCCATCACTCACCTGACTTGAACTCCATAGAAAATCTCTGGTGGGATTTGAAGAAGGCTGAATATTATTGAACTGGAGGCCATTGCTCATGAGGAATGGGCTAAGATTCCTCAGGATTGCTGCCAGATGCTGATGTCTAATGGTCGAAAGCCATTATCACACGTGTGTGTGTGTGCCTCGGTGTTTATGTGTTAGATTAGTTTCTAAGTAGGGAACTCCTGTTTTTCACTTCTTGACCAAGGAAAAGCATATCATCAGGGCTTCATGGCCAAGGAGAGCAGACCATTAACAGCCTTTGTGACACCGTGGGGTTTATATGAGTGGATTCGGATACCTTTCGGCCTGATAAATGCTCCTTCAGCTTTTCAACGCTGCATGGAGGAGTGTCTGGATGAACTAAGAGACAATATCTGCATTCCTTATTTGGATGACACATTAATTTTCAGCAAAACCTTTCAAAATCTCGTGGAGGATGTGAGAAAAGTCTTGCAAAGATTGAGGCAGTATGGAATAAAGTTAAAGCCTAGTAAATGTGAACTATTCAAGCGTGAGGTGCAGAACCTTGGAAGGATTGTGTCTGCGGAAGGGAGTAAGATGGACCCAGCTGAGTACTAAGTCGAAGGGGTCAAATACTTATTTCACTCATTAAAATGCAAATCAATTCATAACTTTTTTGAAATGCATTTTCCTGGATTTTTTTGTTGTTATTCTGTCTCTCACTGTTAAAATACACCTACCATTAAAATTATAGACTGATAATTTTTTTGTCAGTAGGCAAATGTACAAAATCAGCAAGGGCTCAAATACTTTTTTCCTTCACTGTAAAAGATTTCTCCAGAATCGCGGTTCCTTTGTTCGACCTGAGAAACTAGCTGAGACAGACAAAGGGGAGTGCAAGGAGATGAGAAACCACCAGGCCAAAGGAAAGAATAGGGGAGTGCCCTCTCACAGGCCAATTGTGTGGACAGACAAGCACCAAGAGATACTGGAGGGACTGATAGAGGTTGTCTGGTCGAGCCACTGTTCCCAGACTTCTTGCAGCCATTTGTACTTCGTACCGACACATTAAATCACAGACTTGGAGCTGTTTTGTACCAAAAACAAGAAGGAAAGCTTAGAGTTATCACTTATGGGTCTCGAACACTGACAGCTGTGGAAAAGAAGTACCACCTCCACTCAGGAAAATTGGAGTTCCTGGCCCTAAAGTGGGCTGTTACTGAAAAATTCAAGGATTATCTGTACTATGCTCCTACATTCACTGTGTATAGTGATAATAATATGCTCACTTACATCTTGACAAGTGCAAAGCTAAATGTGACAGGATGTAGATGGGTGACAGAATTTTCATTTTAACATCAGATACCGGCCAGGCAAAGAAAATGTGGATGCAGACAGCCTATCCAGAATGCCCTTGAACATTGAGACAATAATGAAAGAATGCACAGAGGAATTACCATCTGACTGTGTTAAGGCGACCATCCAATCGGTAGAGGCGCCCCATTCCAACCTCTCCTGGACCGCAATGATTTCTCTTAATGACACCATGGCATCCGAGCATGTATGTGAACCATGGCTGTGGATGAGATCAGACAAGCACAGCGAATTGATGACCACCTTGGACCACTTATACAGTTGAAGCTGGCTGACAAAAAGCCAACGGGGCATCTGTTTAAGACCTTGTTGGGACAAACTTTTCCTGGGAGACGATGGCATCCTCCATAGAAAGATGAACACCCAAACACAGCTGGTTTTACCTGCAAAGTACAAGCAACATGTTTTGAGAGAACTACATGACAACATGGGACATCAAGGCCTGGATCAGACAATGTCTTTGATTAGAGAAAGGTTCTACTGGCCAAAAATGCACTACGAAATTGATCATTATGTGACCAAAAGCTGTGTTTGCCTGAAACAAAAGAAACCATGTAAGGAAACCAGAGCACCTCTCCAAAATTTTGTCACTACTCACCCATTCGAACTTGTTTCCATTGATTTCTTACATTTGGATAAATGTAAGGGAGGATATGAGTATATCTTAATCATAATTGACCACTTCACACGATTCGCACAAGCCTACGCAACTACCTAAAAATTGGCTAAAACTGTTGTTGACAAGTTGTTTAATGACTGGTTGACAAGTTGTTTGAAAACCAGCTGGTTGCTCAGTTGAAGAAGAGTTGTGGAGTTGCTGGATCAAGGACTATGCCATATCACCCCCAAGGAAATGGGCAAGTTGAACGCTTCAACCGAACGTTACTTCAGTTGTTGAAGACGTTAACTGAACAGCAGAAAACCAATTGGAATGAGTCACTAAACAAACTTACCTTTGCATACAACAGCACACGATGTGAAGTAACAGGATTTTCACCATTTTACTTACTGTTCGGAAGGTCCCCAAGGTTACCTGTTGACCTGCTGTTTGGCCTGACCCCCGAAACAGGAACTACTAACCATAAAGAGTATGTGAAGAGATGGAAGCAAGAAATGCAGGAAGCTTTTGAAATTAGCAGACAGACAGCAAAGAAGTCAGCAGAAAGAAATAAGAAGAATTATGATGGGAAGGTGAGGAGCTCCATATTGTGTGTGTGTCCTTGTGCGAAACTTGACACCGAGAGGTGGGACTGGGAGGCTCCACAACCACTGGGAAGATGTTGTACACACTGTAGTGCGTCAAGTGGGAGAACAGGGTCCGATTTACGAAGTGAAACCGGGACAAGGAAAAGGAAGGTCCCGTGTTCTTCATCGTAATCTCTTGTTGCCTTGTGATTACCTACCATTGGAGGTCGAACTCAGGGGGGAGTCAAGGACAAAGAAAGCAGTGAACAAACCAAGGCTAGCTGACAAAGATGAGTCTAGTCCAGAAGAAGAAGAGGATGAAGACTATGATTACTACTACTTACCTGTTGTCCAGCACCATCCACCATCCACACAATCTCACCTGAGAAATTGTTTTTTGTAAAAACAGAAAAAAATAAGTAATGTCGGGACGACATTCATTGTTGAAGGGGAGAGTGTGGTGGGTACAGAAATAAGCTTGAACCAAGTAAAGTGTAACATAAATAAGCTTGAACAAAGCAGAGTGTATTAAATTAATGTGACAAAAAAATGAGAGTAGTTGAATGTACTTTATAGTTTGCATTACTCTTTCTAATGTTTGTATGATGATCAATTTTTCTGGCCCAGTTTATTGGAGCAGCTGATCACTTGATTGCTTTTCCCTTTTTTTTCCCTGATCGTTCACCTGAAGGGGGAGGGGGCATGCTATACAGACATTACAGAGACTCTGATGAAGCAGCAGCAGCATCCCCATGTCCTGTGATCATTTAATATAATTATTTCCCCCTCATAAGGTAATAAATGTATAAATGTTATGATGAATGTATTGTTGATATATCGAAAAGGGTGTGAAGTGTGTATGTCAGTGTTTTAAAATTTCAGAGTTTGGCCTGTATATCACGCTAGTTATGCTAATGATGGAAACCTTGCGGTTTTGGAAATAGCATGGTAATGCTAATAAGTGAATGTATGTGTTTCTCCTAAAATAATATAATTATTATGGTTTGTTACTGATGTCTCTGTTTTATAAAAAAAAAAGGAAAAAAAAAAAGGTTTTGTTCATGCAAATGTGCTATGAGTTCCAGAAATGCACAGTATATAAGAAAAACTAATCATTGGTGATATATTTATATGTGCGTTTTCAGTGTTTATTTAAGTTTTTATATTTTTATTTACTCAGAACAATTAAATGTTTTATTTTGGTGCAGCTGTATAGAAGTAATCTATTTTCCTATGTAAAATCTGATTGAGTTGTTACATCTGTCACTCAAGTTTCACTGACTGATTCATCTGACATTGAAAGAAAATGTTTGAACTGTTTGAGCTGTTAGACAGACATTACAGAGACTCTGATGAAGCAGCAGCAGCATCCCCATGTCTGTGATCATTTAACATAATTATTTCCCCCTCATCGGGCGGTGAGGGTACTACATAATGACCTTCTTAATGGCACACAAAGCCATTTAACTTTCAACTGTAATCAGCTGTAGTCATTTTGATTAGCTCAGCATGAAAAGAGCTTTCCTGGAGCATTTCAGTCCTTGGTAGTGCAAGTGAAGCAAACAATCAACTATGGGTGGCAAGACACTGTCAAAAGATCTCCAGGATAAAGTTGTGGACAGGCACAAGTCAGAAGATGGATACAAAAAAGTTTCAAAGGCTTTATCAATGCCTAGAAGCACAGTGAAGTCCATTATTAAAAAGTGGAAGGTATTTGTTACAACACAGACCCTCCCTGGATCAGGACGTCGCTCCAAACTGGATGAAAGAGCCAGGAGAAAACTGGTCAGAGAGGCTACCAAGAAGCCTACAGCAACTCTGAAGCAGGAATTTATGACAAAGAGTGGTCATTGTGTACATGTGACAACAGTATCACAAATTCTCCACAAATGCAGCTTGTATGGGAGGGTTGCAAGAAAAAAGCCACTCCTCACATCACGATTGAGCTTTGCCAAAACGCACCTTGAAAATTCAGGTCAGATGAGACTAAAATTGAATTATTTGGCCTCAACACCAAACAATATGTCTGGCGGAAATCCAATACAGCTCACCATCCAAATAACACCATTCCTACAGTAAAGCATGGAGGTAGTAATATCCTGTTATGGGGGTGTTTCTCTGCAGCAGGGACTGGAGCACTTGTCAGGATATAAGGAAAAATGGATGGGGCAAAATACCGTCAAAAAATACCAACAAAATATGCTGCCCTCTGCCAGAAAGTTGTCAATGGGAAGAAGGTTTACCTTCCAACATGACAATGACCCAAAGCACACAACAAAACTGACCGCAAAGTGGTTGAAGGAGAAAAAGGTGAATGTCCTTGCATGGCCTAGTCAGAGCCCACACCCCATTGACAATCTGTGGAATGACTTGAAGACTGAAGTCCACAAATGGTCACCATCAAATTTAACAGAACTTGAGCAGTTCCGCAAAGAAGAGTGGGCAAATATTGCAAAGTTTAGATGTGCAAAGTTAGTAGAGACATATCCCAACAGACTAAAGGCAAAAGGTGGTTCAACAAAATGGGGGGTGATCCTTTTTCCAACTCAGTGATTCTGTTTTTTAATTACATTTTTTTCCGACATGTTGGTGTTATATCTTTCATTTGGATGTTATAAGCTGCGCTGAGTAAATACAGCTGGATAAAACAAAAACTGTGTCCAGCTTCATTTCAGGCCACAGAGCAACAAAATGTGATTATTTTAAAGGGGGGGTGATTCTTTTCTATACCCACTGTAATTATTCTTCAAAAGAAAGCTGAATCTTCTGCTAATAAAACATATGGATGTATAGCATAATGGACAAATACAAAAGCCATCCTAAACGTTCTGATTTCACAGAAATGTGTCTAGCACAGTTTGCTTCTGAATACAGAACAATGCCGAAATCTGATAAAATGTCTCCTGATACCATAAAATTAGATGAAATGGGGTGTGTCAAGAAAAGAGCACAAACACAATTTGCTGTTGTGCGATATCCGAGATTTTCACCGACTAAAAATCCAGAAATATACTAATGCTATCACAACATTTTACAGTTATCTTCACCACATTATTTTGATAGGCAATTAAAACCATTAAAGTTTACTTAATTTGAAGACTTTTATAATTCTGGCTTTGTTAGATTATCAGATATTGGTGTGTTGTGCTCTGTGAAAGCCGTGGTTGATTCAAATAAAGAACTTTTTGAAAAGGAAGATGAACATTTAGAAAGAGCCCAAGATTTGTAGAGAAATGGTCCAATTGAAGATGATTGGGCAGGACTATGTCCACAGACAGAACTGGAACGTCTTGAGTGTGTTGAGCAGATAAAAGATCAACATTCTAATGATGAAGAATCTGACAGTGTCATTCCAGATTTACTACCAGCTGAAGAATGAGAAACAATTTCATGTATTTTTCAAAATATGTCAGTGGTGCTTACAAAAAATACATGGTAAAAATCCTGATCCAATTCATGTCTTTATCTCTGGAGGTGCTGATACTGGTAAATCTCACTTAATAAAGGCATTGTATTATGAGACAAATCGAATATTGTCACATTTATCAGATTATCCAGATGAAACTCACGTTTTATTAACTGCCCCCACTGCAGTAGCAGCATATAATATTAATGCTGCAAACCAGCCTGGTAATTGGAACAGATGTATCTCTACCATACCAACCTCTTGGAGAGGACAAAATGAATAGTTTAAGAGCGAAGTTGGGAAAACTTGAGTTGTTAATAATGAGTTAATGAGATGAGATTTCAATGGTTGACCATAAACTTCTTGCATACATTCATGGACGTCTGATAAGTTTAATGCGAACACTCTGTCTGTTTCCTTGTGAACACTCTTCACTCTCTTTTCCCCTGTTAACACATTTTCCTCCTTTGTGAACACTTTTCCACCTTTGTTCCTGTGTTGGCACCTTTTCTCTTTGTTTCTCTGTTGACTCAGGTGCGGACGGATGAAGCCCCTCACCACTTGCACATTCCTTTGTCAATAGTTAACACTTTGTCTCTGTTGTGTGCCAAGCCTGATATATACAGTACTCTGCCTTTGTTTGAATAAATGAGAGATCTTGCCATTTGAACTTTGTGTGTCTCCCAAGGCCTTGGTGCGGGAAGTGTGTAACGGGGCAAGGGCGCCGTCTTTTGTGTACTTTCGCTTTCTCTCTTTTTATAAATTGCAACCCGAGGTTCATAAATCCTAACAGTTTGCTGGGGGCTCATCCAGGATAAGGGATTCAAATCCTAACATTTTTCTGGGGGCTCATTCCGGGATATCTACTGAAAGGTAAGAATAATTTTAATTTGTTTGCTCTGCCTTGAAGTAGATATCTCATATATCCCAATTGTACTACATGTGTTGCATAAATATTCCGTGGTGGTCTATGGAAGCAATTGGAAGTAACTGTTAGTTGAATCTTTATTGTGTTTTATTTTTTCTTTATTTGACTCCGGCCTCTGGGTAGTGTTCTCTTCTGGCTCTATTTGGCTCCGGCCTCTGGGTAGTGTTTTCTCTCTGCATTATTATTAACATAAATATTTGGTTCTGGCCACTGGGTAATGTTTTCTTTTGGCATTATTATTAATATAAATATTTGGCTCCGGCCACTGGGTAGTGTTTTCTCTCGGCATTATTGTAAATAAAAATAATATAACCCTATTGTTCAAAGAATTTAGCGCACACTATTGCTTTCTTTTCCTCTTGCTATTTGAACATACTTTACCGCAATGCTACACATTCCTGCTGTCTTTGTTGTGTGTTGTCTTTGTTGTATGTTATTTATTCTGTGTGTAAATCATTAGACATGGGCGGAAGTTGTCAGTCTAAATCAGTGATAGCACTCAAACTGACAATTATTCAGGAAGTACAGCTGACTCCACTACCATCACGCCCTCTAACTCTTGTAACTCTGATGCTCATGTTAAATTAAAATATTGCAACATCTTTTGTGCAGGTTAGTAATTGTTTGGCCAAAGAGATGGCTAAGTGAGCTGCCAAAGAGGGCTCACCCTCTCCTCGCATCCATGATGCCAAATCTAAAGTCTCAATTATCTCCTTTTGAAATCATAATGGGCAGAACAGTTCCAACCCCGTGGACTAAAGCTAACCCTGGTGTTTCTTTTATGTGACCGTCGGTGATTAAACTCAAGCATTAATTGTTAAACCCCTCAACCCCCGTGGATTCATGCCAGTAGATGGAAAAGGTCTGACCAGAACCAGTTCACCCAAGAAAGGAGAAAATTAACAATCAAGCAGCCCTTAAGTAGGTTGCTTTGCCCATACACTTAATCTTGGAGCTCAGAGTGTCTATTCAGTGGTGTCAATGGCAAAATGGACAGCAAAGATCCAGAACGTTGTTTGGATGAAGAGATCATCTGTGGCAAAGACTGTGCTCCGGGAAAAGCAAGAAGTCCTAAGTAAGAACTCTCTTTTCACCAGAAGTGTATTATGTGTATTATGAGTAGTGTATTATTAAATGTTAAAATTAGTTTAAACAATGTGAACCTAAATTTTATCTCACTTAAGTTATGCTTGTGTCCTAGATTTGCCTCAACACTCTTGGAATCGAAACTGGGAATCAATAAGAATCATAATTGATAAGCAGAATTGCAATCAGAATTGAATTGATGAAATTCAAATGAACCACTGATCTATCTATCTATCTATCTATCTATCTATCTATCTATCTATCTATATACAGGTGCATCTCAATAAATTAGAATGTCATGAAAAAGCTGAAGTAGTTTAAGTCTTTGGTTCTTTTAATTGTGATGATTTTGGCTCACATTTAACAAAAACCCACCAATTCACTATCTCAACAAATTAGAATACTTCATAAGACCAATAAAAAAAAAACATTTTTAGTAAATTGTTGGCCTTCTGGAAAGTATGTTCATTTACTGTACATGTACTCAATACTTGGTAGGGGCTCCTTTTGCTTTAATTACTGCCTCAATTCGGCATGGCATGGAGGTGATCAGTTTGTGGCACTGCTGAGGAGGTATGGAAGCCCAGGTTTCTTTGACAGTGGCCTTCAGCTCATCTGCATTTTTTGGTCTCTTGTTTCTCATTTTCCTCTTGACAATACCCCATAGATTCTCTATGGGGTTCAGGTGTGGTGAGTTTGCTGGCCAGTCAAGCACACCAACACCATGGTCATTTAACCAACTTTTGGTGCTTTTGGCAGTGTGGGCAGGTGCCAAATCCTGCTGGAAAATGAAATCAGCATCTTCAAAAAGCTGGTCAGCAGAAGGAAGCATGAAGTGCTCCAAAATTTCTTGGTAAACGGGTGCAGTGACTTTGGTTTTCAAAAAACACAATGGACCAACACCAGCAGATGACATTGCACCCCGCATCATCACAGACTGTGGAAACTTAACACTGGACTTCAAGCAACTTGGGCTATGAGCTTCTCCACCCTTCCTCCAGACTCTAGGACCTTGGTTTCCAAATGAAATACAAAACTTGCTCTCATCTGAAAAGAGGACTTTGGACCACTGGACAACAGTCCAGTTCTTCTTCTCCTTAGTCCAGGTAAGACGCCTCTGACGTTGTCTGTGGTTCAGGAGTGGCTTAACAAGAGGAATACGACAACTGTAGCCAAATTCCTTGACATGTCTGTGTGTGGTGGCTCTTAATGCCTTGACCCCAGCCTCAGTCCATTCCTTGTGAAGTTCACTCAAATTCTTGAATCGATTTTGCTTGACAATCCTCATAAGGCTGCGGTTCTCTCGGTTGGTTGTACATCTTTTTCTTCCACACTTTTTCCTTCCACTCAACTTTCTGTTAACATGCTTGGATACAGCACTCTGTGAACAGCCAGCTTCTTTGGCAATGAATGTTTGTGGCTTACCTAGTGAACCAATCTGAGAGACCATTTTGAAGGCTCAGGAAACCTTTGCAGGTGTTTTGAGTTGATTAGCTGATTGGCATGTCACCATATTCTAATTTGTTGAGATAGTGAATTGGTGGGTTTTTGTTAAATGTGAGCCAAAATCATCACAATTAAAAGAACCAAAGACTTAAACTACTTCAGTCTGTGTGCACTGAATTTATTTAATACACGAGTTTCACAATTTGAGTTGAATTACTGAAATAAATGAACTTTTCCACGACATTCTAATTTATTGAGATGCACCTGTATATATATATATATATATATATATATATATATATATATATATATATATATATATATATATATATATATATATATATATATATAGATAGATAGATAGATAGATAGATAGATAGATATAACCCTAGTTATCGTCAGCATTTGGCAGTCACCTTCCACTGAAAACCTATTGTACAAATATCTGTTAATGGGTTATTTGGAATCAGAACATAGTTTCAATTATATGCACTACATTTTCTCCACTAATTGGGGTGTGGGTTAATTGGGGGTGTTTAATGTTAAAGTTGTAAAATGTTAGAGGGCCATATGAAGTTTGGACATGTATTTACTTTGTAATTTTTTTTTGTAATTTTTTATTTTTTGGTAATATTATTTCTACCTCTTGAACTCTTTTTCAACTACACCTGAAATACGTTTTAGGACAAAAAAACTGAATGCATGTATGAACTGAAATACCTAAATAATGATTTAAGGTTTTAATTAGAGGAACTTCACCAATTAGACAATATAATGCTTATATGAATGTAAGCATTGTCATAATATAATGAGCAGTTTATGTCACCTCTGGAAACCTAGCATCTCTTCTGACCAGCCACACAGTTATTCAGGTAACAACTTGTATAATTAGAAGACCTGCCAATGTCACAAGGGAACCTGTGAATAGCCTTGGTTTGGTAGGTGCCTTGTCCTACGAGATTATGATTGCTATGAGTCCTTTATGTTATCTATGCATTAAACAATAATTTTTATCAATTCATTTATATTTCCTATGGTATCAGGTAATTGCTGACCATATGCATGACAGTGTCACTTCAGCTCTAGATGGTCATTGAATGAGGACTGTATCTCTGCTGGAAATCTTCTCTGGTCATCCATACAGTTCTTCTGGGAACAACTTTAATCAAACCTGTCCATATTATCTATTGGCTGTAGTGGATGGCTGAAATTCGGTAAACGTTTTGCACAATCAAATCATGAATAAGTCCATGTATATTTTCTATGCATTGAACAATGTTTTGTACCAATATTAACATTTTCTGTGTCACCAAGTAATTTCTGTCTATTTGATTTCAGAAGTCAAAAAAACAAAAACAAAACAGTAGATAATGGAAAAATGGGGACACAGAAGCTTCATAGACTGTCCAAAGAATTTTGCTGAATATAATTTTAAGTTTAACAAAGAACTGCACTGCATTTCTGTTTTCATAGTTTCACAGTAAGGAGAAAATACATTTTTAATATCCAAGCTAATTCAATAAAAGTGAACAATATCTTTTCAACATAATTTTCAGCACAAAACTTTCCTTTTACAGTTAAAAAATGATAAGGACTAATGTATTTTGGAACTATGGAAAAACTTCAACTATGTAAAGGTCTACATAGGATTACAGTTTGCTGCATTGTTGACAGTAGATATACGCTGTATGCTGCCGTAATACAGTGCCCTCCACGAATATTGGCACCTTTGGTAAATATGAGCAAAGAAGGCTGTGAAAAATTGTCTTTATTGATTAAGCTTTTGATCATTTGTTAAAAGAATTCACAAAAATACTCTGCTCCCTTGGATATCAAATAATTGCAAACAAAACACAGGTTTATAAATAATTATTAATTCTTGGCACCCTTTTAGTCAATACTTTGTGCTACCTCCCTTTGCCAGCTCTGAGTCTTTTCCTATAATGCCTGATGAGGTTGGAGAATACATGGCAAGGGATCTGAGACCATTCCTCCACACACAATCTCTCCAGATCCTTCAAATTTTGAGGTCCACACTGGTGGACTCTCTTCTTCAGTTCACCCCACAGGTTTTCTATGGGTTTCAAGTCAGGGGACTGGGATGGCCATGGCAGGACCTTGATTTTGTGGTCAGTAAACCATTTTTGTGTTGATTTTGATATATGTTTTGGATCATTGTCCTGTTGGAAGATCCAACTATGGCCCATTTTAAGCTTTCTGGCAGAGGCAGTCAGGTTTTCATTTAATATCTGTTGATAGTCCATGATGCCATGTATCCTAACAAAATGTCCAGGTCCTCTGGCAGAAAAACAGCCCCAAAACATTAAAGCGCCACCACCATATTTAACAGTGGCCATGAGGTACTTTTCCATATGGCAACCTCTCTGTGTGCGCCAAAACCACTTCTTAGTTCTTGGTCTACTTTTTGGTTTCATCTGATCATAGAACCCAATCCCATTTGAAGTTCCAGTAGTGTCAGGCAAACTGAAGATGCTGGAGATTGTTTTTGGATGAGAGTAGAGGCTTTTTTCTTGAAACCCTGCCAAACAACTTGTGGTGATGTAGGTGACTTTCTATTGTAGTTTTCGAGGCCTATGTGTTACCTCATATTTATACCCCTGTGAAAAGGAAGGTTGAACAATTTCCTGTTCCCAGTCACCCAGGTGTACTAAAACAATATAAAATATCAATGGGAATATACTTCAAATATATTTTTCTCATATGAATTCATAGGGGTGCCAATAATTGTTGCACACCTACAGGTGCATCTCTAAAAATTAGAATATCGTGGAAAAGTTCGTTTTTTCCCGTAATCTAATTAAAAAACTTTCATATATACTAGATTCATTACACATAAAATTAAATATTTCAAGCTTTTTCTTTGTTTTAATCTTGATGATTACGGCTTACAGCTCATGGAAATCAGATACTGGAAAAATCCAGTATCTCAAAAATATTAGTCTGAAGAATTTATAATACAGCAATGTATACCTGAGAAGAGCTCTAATCAGCTAATTAACTCAAAACACCTTTTTACTCAAAACACCATTGTTTAGTGGTCCAAAGTCCTCTTTTCAGATGAAAGTAAATTTTGCATTTCATGTGGAAATCAAGGTCCCATAATCTGGAAGAAGAGTGGAGAGGCACAGAATACAAGTTGCTTGAAGTCCAGTGTGAAGTTTCCATAGTCAGTGATGATTTGGGGTGCCATGTCATCTGCTGGTGTTGGTCCACTGTGTTTTCTCAAGTCGAGAGTCAATGCAGCTGTCTACCATGAGATTTTAGAGCACTTCCTGCTTCCATCTGCTGACAAGCTTTATGGAGATGCTGATTTCCTTTTCCAGCAGGACTTGGCACCTGCCCACAGTGCCAAACCTATTAGTAACTGGTTTGCTGACCATGATATTACTGTGCTTGATTGGCCAGCCAACTCGCCTGACCTGAATTTTGTCAAGAGGAAGATGAGAGACACCAGACCCAACAATACAGATGAGCTGAAGTCCACTCTCAAAGCAACCTGCACTTCCATAACACCTCAGCAGTGCCACAGGCTGATGGCCTCCATGCCACGCCGCATTGATGCAGTAATTCATGCAAAAGGAGCCCCGACCAAGTATTGAGTGCATAAAGTAACATACCTTTCAGAAGGTTGACATTTCTGTATTATAAACTGTTTATTCTAATATTTTGAGATACTGGATTTTTGATTTTCATGAGCTATAAGCCGTAATCATCAAGATTAAAACAAAAAAGGCTTGAAATATTTCACTTTATGTGTAATGAATCTAGAATATATGAAAGTTCCACTTTTTGAATTAAATTACAGGAAAAAATTAACTTTACCACGATATTCTAATTTTTTGAGATGCACCTGTATGTTTAACAAAGATTCTTTTTTTTTATAAACCTGTGTTGTGTTTGCAATTGTTTGACATCCATGAGAGCAGTGAATTTTTTCACAGCCTTCTTTGCTCATATTTACCAAGGGTGCCAATATTAGTGGAGGGCACTGTAAATGCATGTGACCCTCTAACTTTAACATCATTTATCTGCACTTTTGAACTTTTGTGTAAAATATTTTGAATTGGAGGCAAAACCAAGAAAATACTATATTGATTTCATGATCATCCTGACTGGGTTTTGTGTTTTGTGTATGTATATAGCGATAATGCATTAGAAAAAGCTCATGAATGTCTAGAAATTTAGTAATGTATAAAAATGTAGTAAAATGTATTTCCAATAGATGTTATCAGATACCTTTTGTGTGAACTGTCTATGTGAACCACAGACATCAATTGGTAAATTTAAATGCAAAGCAAAGGAAGACAGAAACAAACCTAGGGATATGAAGCACAGGATATCCGGTTTAACATTTACCTCTGTAAAAAGTCAGATTTATAACATTCATCTGATTATTATATTGCATTTTGGCTGCAAAATCCATACATGATATTAATTTCTATATTTAACTAATTATTGGACTAAATTAATCATTATTTTATAAAGTTACAACCCCAATTCCAAAAAAATTGGGATGCTGTGTAAATTGTAAATAAAAACAGAATGCAATGATTTGCAAGTCGATACTATACAGTATTCAAATCCTGACCTTTCAGCAATTACATTTAATAAAAACATTTGGGGCATCATGAAATGAAAAATACGACAAACATGACCCAGGACTGTTGAGCAGCTAGAATCCTGTATCAGACACGAATGGGAAAATATTCCTCTCTCAGAACTCCAGCAACTGGTCTCCTCAGTTCCCATACGTATATGGACTGTTGTTAGAAGAAGAGGGGATGCTACACAGTAATAAACATGGCCCTGCACCAACTTTTTTGACATGTGTTGCAGCCATCAAATTCAAAATTACCTTATTTTTTTCTTAAGTTTCAACATTTTATATATGTTTTCTGTTAGAGAACCTCTCGTACGCGTTGACCTTACACCACTGCCTCGATTCCTGTTTTGCTTTGTTTGCTGTTGTGGAATTATGCCTCGTTCCATTTGGGATTATTCATGTTCCTGTCTCGTTTTGGATTATTCATGTTCCTGTGGATTATTATTTGGTTTTTGACCCTGCTGTTATTTTGTGTTTTCCCTCATTGTTAATAAATTAACTATTTTCCCCAGCGATTGCATCCTGCCCTCCCTGTGTTGACATAACAGAATACTCCGCCAAACATGGATGCAGCAGGGAAAGTTTTGGCAAGCCGTGCCAAATTTTTTGTTCCCCCGTTGGACTCTATTTCTTTTTGGGCCTGTCTTCCTCCTCCAACCGCCTATGATGGCATCTCCTGGTACCCACAATATTTCCTTCTACAGGCCCAAGGTTATTTTTTAAGTTTGGAGGACCCAAAGCCCAGTGAGGAACAATGGGTGAGGTTCCTCCAATCGCTGGTGGGCTGAGATTCACCTGGACAGTGGGTACTGGGAGATGAACATGGTCTCGGGTTTTGTGGATCTCCTGCTCCAGGAATATGGGTGCCCGGAATTCAATCCCGACCTAAACACCCTCTTTAACAGTGTGCACCTGCCCGGCCAGTCCTTCCTGGAGCACTATGGGAGGGAGCAGGCCAACGTGGTGGCCTGCACCTCTCAGTCCCGGTCCCAGGATTGCATGACCGGGGGCTGCATTGGGCAGGCCACTGTGCAGCATGCCAATCCAGCAGGAGACCAGGCAGGAGGTCTCTCCAGCGGAGCTCCCTCTGGAGGTTAACATGGCAACCTCCAGCCCTGAGCTCCAGCCAGAGACCCAGCAGGAGGTTTTCCCGGCGGAGCGCCACCTGGAGGTTAATGTGGCAACCTCCAGCCCCGAGCTCCAGCCGGAGACCCAGCAGAAGGTCTCACCAGCGGAGCGCCACCTGGAGGTTAACATGGCAACCTCCAGCCCCGAGCTCCAACAGGAGATCCAGCAGGAGATCTCCCCAGCAGAGCTGCCCCCGGAGGTTAACGTGGCAACCTCCAGCCCCGAGCTCCAGCAGGAGGCCCAGCAGGAGGTCTCCTCAGCGGAGCTGCTCCTGGAGGTTAACGTGGCAACCTCCAGCCCCAAGCTCCAGCCAGAGATCCAGCAGGAGGTCTCCCCAGCGGAGCACCCTCTGGAGGTCCATGAGGGGACCTCCGTTCCTGTTCTGTTCCTGTCAGAGGTCCACGAGTGGTCCTCCACTCCAGCCCTGTTCCTGTCGGGGGTCCACGAGGAGACCTCCTCTCCAGCCCTGTTCCTGTCGGAGACCCAAGAGGGGTCCTCCACTACAGCCCTGTTCCTGTCGGGGGTCCATGAGGAGACCTCCGCCCCAGCCCTGTCCTTGCCGGAGGTCCACGAGGAAACCTCCGTTCCTGTCCTGTGCCTGCCGGAGGTCCACGAGGGGACCTCTGCTCCTGTCCTGTTCCTGCCAGAGGTCCATGAGTAGACCTTCACCCAAGCCATGTTCCTGCTGGAGGTTCACGAGGAGCCCTCCACTCCTGTCCTGCCCCTGTCTGAGGTCCACGGAATGACCTCCTCCTAAGCCAAGTCCATGTCAAAGGTCCACGGGATGACCTCCTCCGAAGCCAAGTCCATGTCAGAGGTCCACAGGATGACCTCCTCCTAAGCCAAGTCCATGTCAGAGGTCCACAGGATGACCTCCTTCCAAGCCAAGTCCATGTCTGAGGTCCACGGGATGACTTCCTTTCCAAGTCCTAGCCCATGTCTTAGCCCTAATTCTAGTCCTAGCCCAAGTCCATTTCTGCGTCCATGTCCATGTCCAAGTCCAAGTCCAGGTCCAGATTCATGTCCCAGTCCATGCCTCAGCCCACGCCTCAGTTCATGCCCAGAGTCATGTCCAGAGTTGCGTTCCAGTCCAGGCCCCAGTCCTGTTCCCAGTCCCGTTCCCAATCCAGAATCCAGTCCAGTTTCCAGCCCTGTTTCCACCTCTGTTTCCAACCCTGTTTCCACCTCTGTCTCCATCTCTGTCTCCAGTCCGGTTTCTAGTTTCATTTCCAGCTCAGTTTCTAGCTTAGTTTCCAGCTCACTTTCTAGCTTAGTTTTCAGTCCAGTTTCTATTCCTGTTTCCAATTCTGTTTCTAGTTTCGTTTCCAGTCAGGCTTCTAGTTTCACTTTCAGTCCAGTTTCTGGTTTTGTTTCAAGTCCAGTTTTCAGCCAGGTTTCTAGCTTTGTTTACAGTTCTGTTCCCAGTCAGGTTTCTTATTTTGTTTCTAGTTATGTTTCTAGCCTAGTTTCCAGTCCTGTACCCAGTCCAGTTTCTAGTTCAGTTCTCAGTCCAGTTTCCTGTCCTGTTTCCTGTCCTGTCTCCAAGTCTGTCTCAAAGTCTATTCCCAAGCCTGTTTCCAATCCAGGTGCCAAATCTGATTCCAGTCCAGTTTCCAGTCCAAGCACCAGGTCAAGCACAGCTCCAAGCTCCAAACCAAGCCAAGCTCCAAGCGCCAAGCCAAGCACCAGGTCAAGTGCAGCTCCAAACTCCAAGCCAAGCACCAGGTCAAGCATCACTCCAAGCTCCAAGCCAAGCCAAGCTCCAAGCTTCAAGCCAAGCACCAGGTCAAGCACAGCTCCAACCTCCAAGCCAATCACCAGGTCAAGCACCTCTCCAAGTTCCAAGCCAAGTTCTAAGCCAAGTTCCAAGCCAAGTTCCAAGCCAAGTTCTCGACCAAGGCCGAAGGGACAACCAGACACGCTCCACTCTGGCCTCGGAACACTGGACATCGCCAGCCTCGGGTCATGGGGGGCAGACATTATGATCCTGCCCAGGGGCCCAGGTCCGACAGAGTGGTCGGAACTTTCGGCGCTTCGGGAGAAGCGCCTTTGGGGGGGTTCTTCTGCATTCTACGACTGACTTCTGCATTCCATTCTCCGAGCTGCCATTGAAGACAGCCGGTAGCTTACTTCCACATTCCAAGTCCTCATTCACAAAAACCCGCTGGACTGATCATTCATAGACTCAGGTTTTGTTTTCATCAACCTGTGCTTCTGTTTTGGTTTACGTCATGTCTCTGCCCCGGTTTGTTAATTGGTTCTGTGCTTTTGGTTTATGTCATGTCTCTGCCCCTGTTTGTTCATTGGTTTGTCATTTAATGCTTCATTATTAAGTTCAGCTGTTTTGTATTTGGCCTTGTTTCATTCGTAGTATTTAAACCACTTCACGTCTCCGCTTCTTCATGGAGTATTAGCTTAAGATAGAGTTTGTTGAAGCATGTGCTGTACACCTGCTACCGTCTCATTATTCTCTCGCCTTTAGACCATAGTTTTCTGACCTTACACCATTGCCTCAATTCCTGTTTTGCTTTGTTTGCTGTTGGCGAATTATGCCTTGTTCTGTTTTAGATTATTCATGTTCCTGTCTCGTTTTGGATTATTCATGTTCCTGTGGATTATTATTTGGTTTTTGACCCTGCTGTTATTTTGTGTTTTCCCTCATCATTAATAAATTAACTGTTTTCCCCAGCAATTGCATCCTGCCCTCCCTGTGTTGACATAACAGTTTTCTATGTTATATTGTGAATAACATATGGGTGTATGAGATTTGTAAATCATTCTGTATTTATTTACATTTTACACAGCGTCCCAACTTTTTTGGAATTGGGCTTGTAGGTCAACATCACCACCATATTGGTCCGGGCGAGATTTACTTGCCATAAATCTCATAACTGGACTGGAGAAAAGATGCATGACTTGTGTGCAGCTTGGGGCTGCACAAACCAATCCAAACCAGATCTCTGGGAATTACCTTTCAAAGGTAAGATTGAACAGTTGTTTCTGGTTGGTATACTTTTGGGATCTGAAGGAGTGTTTGGACCCGCTTCACGTCACGTGTGATGTCAGACTTAACAAGCGAATTGACTTTTTGTCGAGGGAGCCAGGGTGATGCTAGCAGGGATTGTTCCGGGTTGGCCTACAAAAAATATGTCATCCCTGCAGCACTCTATACATTTGTTAAGTGTCCTTTAGATCCCAAAAGTGAACAGCAAAAGTTGACATTTAGAGATGATATGCCATGAACTGGCTGAAGTATTTCTAAAAAAAAATAACAATGTTGTTGACTGCTATAACTTTGGACGTAAACAAAGATTTTGCAGATTTAGATCTTTCGAGTGCCTGGCAGACATTTTCAAACTCACAATAAAATAAAAGTAGCTTGTCTAACGTTTACGTCCGATTATCGATTGTCAACAATCTTCCTCTCACAACCCAATCTTCTACCAGCACTTTTTTGTCCTCCATTACAGTGACCATACATCCTGTTTTTCCTGGACATGTCCTCTTTTTTGGACCTTGCTTTAGTTTCATTATGATGTGCTTATGGTCTAATACTGCATAATGTGTTTACATATTTGCATTACTTTAACCCCTCTCTGTAATTCCTGCCTTCTCGCACACCAATTGGTCAATTATAAATTATTGGTCAAATTCCTGTCTCTCAACCATTATCCTACTCTCAGTGAACATGTGAAGGCGAAGCGCTGTTGTGTACAGCATCAAACAGTTGCTTGACAACAGCAGCAAATGACAGCTCCAAGCAATGCCCATGGCCATATAAACTAATTTTTAATTTCATGTTATCACATTGCTTCGTATTACATGGCCATTCAAATGTGTAAATGATGGTAAATGGTACACTCGTGGCATCTAATATTTTATTTTATTCCAAGGACATTCAATAGAATGTAGGAAAAACCGTAAAACATGGGCAGAGTGAAACCAATTTTATTTATACTGTATATATTTATGTGACGCTAATAGTGTGTCTTTTTCAGTGTATTAAAGTTTGCATTCATAGTAACACTGTTTAGAATGCAATTACCCCCCTCTCTCCTCTTTTTGGAAAACCAGAATATGGTCACCCTATCCTCCATCATTTCTCTGTTACGTACATGTCAATCATGTTTGTTATTGTTTTGTTTTGTAGTGTTTTTTAATTAAACAATCAGCACAACTTCAGTCAGTTTACTTAGTGTAGCACTCAATTGTTTTTGCTGAGTTGGCTACTTTTTTGACATAGGTTAGAAATGGCTACTGGCTATCAGTGATAAGATACCTGGGAATATGGATGGATTCTAGGCTGACCTTTGAGATACATGCTAAATGCAAAAAAGGCATTAAGAAGATATTAAGATGTCTGCCAGGAGCTGAGTGGGGTGCTAATCAGCAGTCTTTAAAATGGATATACTGTGCATTAATTAGGTCCTCTTTAGATTATGGGAGCATGGTGTATGGGTCTGCAACATCAAATATAATTTGAAAGATTGAAGCAGTTCAGACACAAGCTTTAAGAATATGCTGTGTAGCTTTTAGGACTTCCTCAATTCCAGCCCTGCAGTTAGAGATGGGGGAGACACCATTAGATCTCCGTAGACTTCAGTTAGCGATGGTATATTGAACTAACCTGAAAAGATACTCTAAAATACACCCAGTACAGAAAGTGTTGGGGGAATGTTGGTAGCACAGAGAATTAGAAGTTTTGGGTGGACTGCCTCCAGGGATGCTCGGACTATAGGCATTATGGATATTACATGTTGTCCTACTGTTGTTATATCAAATACCCCCAGGTTATTATTTGTGCCTCAAGTTGATATTCAGTTGCAGGAAAATTGAAGAAAGAAAAGCTTGTATCTAAAGAAACTGTTGTTAAACAACATTTAGATCAAATATATTTTTCAGCACTTCACATTTTTACAGATGGCTCCGAGGATCCTATCAGGTTACACATCTGCAGCCATCCACATTCCCAATGTTAACATCAGCAAGAAGAAAAGGACAACAAATCATATATCAGTCTTTTCAACAGAATTGATAGAACTCTTATTAGCCCTTCACTGGGTGGAGGATGTTCAGCCACTGAATGTGGTAGTATATACTGACTCTCTCTCAGCTTTAGCAAGCCTCTCAAGTTGGCAGTATTCATCAAGACAAGATATAATATATAAAATTCTTGCAAGTTTATCCGGAATCCACAACATGCAGTTAATCCTGTCATTTTTATGGGTACCAGCACATGTGGGAGTGGAGGGTAATGAAACTGTTGATATATTGGCTAAACAAGCTTTAAGACACCCAAATATACTGTACTGTGCAAAAGTTTTAGACACCCTATTTTTAAGCACAAACTTTGTTATAGATTTTTTTTATTTTATGACGCCTACATTAACAAGTCGGTACAAAAACATTTTACATTATCGAACATTAGTTTCCTAGCACAAAATTAAATGTTACAGAAAAATGTTTGTATGTCATTAAAGAAAGCAGCAATATTACATAAGAGACACTTTTCAGACAAAAAACACAATGAAGGCTGCTGGGTTTTGCTGTAAAAATAAGAAGCAAGTACAAAAGTCAAAGTGTCCAGAAGAACTGTGGCTGGTTCTGCAAGATGCTCAATAAAACTTACCAGATCATTTCCTTATAAAACTGAACAAATTGTACCGGAGACTACTATTTTTATTTTTTAATTTTTTTGTCACACCAAATATTGACGTTGTTTCATTTACTACTGTTTACTGCTCTTTACAGTATTTTTTCTTAAATGTAGAAACATTTAATTTCATTATTTTGAAGGCATCTTTGCTCTACAGCATTTCTTTGCATGTGCGTAATGCTTTTGCACAGTACTGTAGATATTCAGGTCCCATTAGTACAAAATAGGTAAAAACAAATATAATATATAAATATATTAAAATGAAGTAGCAAGAGAAATTCAAAGTACAGAGAATTCAAAGAAAGGCAACTGTACAATATTCAAAAGCAAGTTAATACAGAGAGTGTCACGATGTAGGTAGAGATGGAGTCGAAGGCGGATGCAAGTGCAGATTTAGTTTTAATAAAAAAGGTGAAAACAAAACACAAAACAGAAACTAGGAACACACAAGGCTTGAAAAATAAACATAAACCAATGACCAGAACATCAAACAATAAACTGCGGTATGGAAAGACAAACGAAAGACAAAGTGTGCAATGAAAGCGTGACTCTATATACAAGTGCTCATTAGTTCTAAATGTGAATCAGGTGCTGACAGTCATGTGATGGAATCAGGTGACATGCAGTGGCTGATGGGAATCGTAGTCCTTAGTCTTGTTCCGGTATTTACATGACAGAGAGGATAGTTTATAATAAGCGAAAAGAGAATACAATTATTACCTGTCTTAGAATAGAGCATTCAGGTCTAAATCAGTCAATATTTATAATAGGGAAACAGGACAGTGCATATATTGCAGCCAAGCAGAGACAGTGGAACATGTGTTCCTTTACTGTACAGCATATGAAAATGAAAGATCTGAACTTAAAAGATCTGAAGCTAATCAATATGGGTGTAGTCAACTTACAATGCAATGTCTTCTAAAAAGTGGTCCAGGACAATGGAAAGTATATACTGCATTATTAAATTATCTAAGATTAACAGGCATAACAAAATTTACACCCTTTTTTTAAAACCTCTTTTTGGTGCTCCACACTCCTATCCAGTTGGTGGTGGTAATGCACCAAAAAGCTGGTTTGCTAACCGCCGAAAAACCTTAAGAAGAAGAAGTGATATATACCACAGACATATAAATACATAGGGTGCTTCTCATTCCTTATTTGTGCATCCTCGTTTCCTTTCCTCACTTCTTGTCCTAGCTCCACCCCCTCAGGATGCGAGGGAAGGATGCAAAGATGAAATGCAAGGAGAGATGAATTGAAGCAAGTCAAATGGTATATCCTCGCTCTCTCAAGCATCACTTCAAACCGATGTCAATTAATGATGACTGTGCTCAGCTGGATTACCTGACTGCGCTTCAGGGATCTGCCGTTATGTTGTTGGAGCTTGGTTAATAACAATATTCTTAATAAAGCAAAATGCACTAATAGTTTGTGAAATGTCTGGGTTGATGATTAATACATAATTTATCGCTTCTAAAGAAGGAGGGGAATTTATATGTGTGTCAGGTATTTTTGACAAGAAACACTTCCGCATAGGATACACCTGTTTCCTCGCATCTAGCTCCTCTGGAAGCTTCCTCACTCCTCGTTCCTCGCCTCCTCATGGTGCAATTACATAATTGATATGTCCTTCAAGATGGCTGATTTCGACCGATTTCCGGGTCACAGGCTGGAGGACGGAGGAGCGAGGAAATGAGGAAGTGTAAATTTGAGTATTGAGAAGCATCGATAGACGCCGCATTGGTTGCTGGATCATATTTCAACGTTGCTGCCATTTGGTCCAGGCAACTTGCCATAACTCTGGACTAGAGAAAAGATGCCTGACTTGTGTGCAGCATGGGGCTGTACAAACCGTTGCACAATCCAAACCAAATCTTGGGGAATTACCTTTCACATGCAGGACAGTTGAACAGTTGTTTCTGATTGTATTTGGTCATTATAACATTACGTTGACAGCTAACTAGTTGGTCACCAGAGTCAGATATTAATAGCTAGCGATAATGATAATTAGCTATGAAAGCTGAGACTTTATAAGAAATCATATAAAGTTTAACTGATTTTTTAAAATCAATTTTCAGCTTATATTATAATTTATATTACAAAATAAATTGCCCATAATCAAGATTTTCATCTATATTGCTGTTTTTCTCCAAACTGACTATCATGACAAGCTCCTTGTTTCGGCTGAGCGACTGACATATTGTGAAACTTACTGTAATTAGTTGTCTAGCTATCTTTTCTCACACTTTGCAGGTTTCCCAAAGAGAAACAGTTGAGGAGGCAGTGGGAAGGAGCTGTAAGAAGGGAAGGTTTTTCCGCAAGTGAGTACACCGTGTGTATGCAGTGAGCGCTTCACGCCTTCAGGTCAGGTTGTCAGGATTAGAGATGGAGCTAAACCATATGTCTTCAGTTTCCCCACTCATCTCCAAACAGTAGGTGTATTGATAAGCTATAGTGATTTGATAACTTGCCATCAATTTGTGGCTTGTTTATTATTATTATTATTATTATTATTATTATTATTATTATTATTATTTTTATTATTATTATTATACTAATAATATTGTATTATTGTACTATTCACTACTCACTATTTTATTTACTATTTTTATTTTATTATTGACTAGATTATACTATTGTTTATACTAAGCTATTATTATTGTTGTTGTTGTTATTATTATTATTATCATCATCACATAAATGTTTTACCGCTGTAACTTTAACTGTAAATGTTTTACTGGATCCATAAAGGATTATCATATAATTATATTTGTAATTGTCTGTTTGGAGTATATCTGTATCTTTTTATTGCTAATAAAACTGACTGACTGCCAGTGTCTCACTATTTGATTTGTATGTGTCGATTTTGTTCCATTTTCTCAATGATGGTCAATTATTAGTACTCGATTTTTTTCCCCAGTATTTTATTTCCACAATGAAAAAACTTTATGCACATTTTATGTACATTAAATTAATATTACATAAGGGACATATCTGGAGACAGAACTTTTTTGTACTCCACGTAGATCATAAACCATTGAAATCGGTTGAGAAATTTAAACTTATTGTGCTTTTTATCCAGAAAAAAGTACTTGTTTATAGGGCAGTGTTGTCCGGATCAATATGGCGGACACGTTGACGTATCGCAGCAATGGGCCAAAGCCAATGAGGTGTCTATGTACAGTGCTGTGAAAAAGCATTTTCCCCATTACAATTTTTTCTGTTTTTGTGTATATCTCATACTAAATAGTTTTAGATCTTCAAAGGAAATACAACATAAAACAAAGGCAACCTGAGTAAACACACAATCCAGTTTTTATTTACTTATTTCTTTTTATTGATGCAAAAAAGTTAGCCAACACCTATCACCCATTTGAAAAACTAATTGCCCCCTTAAATCTGTTTGTGCCACCTTTAGCAACAATAACTGCAACCAAACGCTTCCGATAACTGGAGATCAGTTTTTTACTTTTCATTGTCTTGCTGCATAATCCAGTTGCGCTTGAGTTTCAGCTTACGGACTGAAGACCGGACATTCTCCTTTAGGATTTTGTGGTAGAGAGCAGAATTCATGTTTCCCTCAATTATTGCAAGTTGCCCAGGCCCTGAAACAGCAAAGCATCCCCACACCATCACACTTCCACCACCATGCTTGACCATAGGTATGATGTTCTTTTTGTGGAATTCTGTGTTTGGTTTACCCCAGATGTAACGGGACCCCTGTCTTCTAAACAGTTCCACTTTTGACTCATCAATCCACAGAACATTCTCCCAAAAGATTTGAGGGTCATCATTTGGCAAAATTCAGATGAGCCTTAATGTTCTTCTGGGTTAGCAGTGGTTTTTGCTCTACCACTCTTCCATGGATGCCATTTTTTCCCAGTATCTTTCTGATAGTGGAGTCATGAACATTGACCTTTACTGAGGCAGAGGCCTGTAGGTCCTTTGAGTTCAAGTTCAAGTTCCTTTATTTGTCACATACATATTACATATCTGCAATGTAATGTAGTGAAATGTTTTTCCTTAGTCACTCATCCCACAGTGCAATAACAACACACAAACAATAACTAAGGATATGCACACATGATAAAATAGAATGTAGTAAAAATAAAAAAATAATATAATACAGCAGGCGTATTAAAATAATATAGACTGTGGAATAAAAATATAAATATAATGGACTGTAAGGAATCTGATGTGAGAAATGGAATATAATAGAATATGAGGTGTGGAAGCAGATGTACAGAGTTGTAAGGAGTATATAGAGATTATACAATGTGCAAAATAATTTATTATCTTCTCAGTTGTGTTGTAGGAGTATGCAGACTTTCAACTGGCCTTGTTCATTCTATTCATGCCTGAGGGTAGAAACTTCTCCTAAGTCTCTCTGTGTTGGTCCTCAGGATCTGGTAGCGTTTCCCTGATGGGAGCACTGTGAAGAGTCTGTGTCTGGAGTGGTGAAAGTCATTGATAATTCTCTTGGCCTTGGTCCTGCATCGCTGGGTGTAGATGTCTGTGATGGAGGGGAGAGAAGTCTTGATGACCTTCTCTGCTGCTCTCACCACACTTGATAGTGTCTGTCGGTCTTGGGCCATGGTTCTGCTGAACCAGCCGGTGATGCTCCCTGTGAGAAGGCTCTCCACAGCCCCAGTGTATAAAAGCCCTCAACACTTTGTGGGAGACCTTGGACCTGGCCAGGCGGCGTAGATGGTAGAGGCACTGATGCGCCTTTGTCCCTACGCTGTTCGTGTGCGTTGAGCAGGAGAGGTCTTCTGTGAGGTATTTGAAGCTGCTCACCCTCTCAACTGTGGCCCCATTGATCATCAGGGGGCTGTAATTCCTCACCTGCTTCCTCCCATAATCAATAATCATCTCCTTAGTTTTGGTGACATTCAGGGACAGATTGGTATTTCGGCACCATGTGGTGAGGACTTCTACTTCCTCTAGGTAGGCCTTCTCGTTGTTGTTAGTGATGAGGTCTACCACAACTGTGTCATCTGCGAACTTCACCAGCTTGTTGGAGCTGTGTTTGGCCGTGCAGTCACTAGTATAGAGGGAGTACAGCAGGGGGCTGAGAACACAGCCCTGAGGGGCTCCGGTACTGAGGGTGAGCAGGGAGGAGGTGTGATTTCCTACTCTGACCACCTGGGGGCATCTGATTAGGAAGTCTAGGATCCACTGGCATATGGAGGAGTTCAGCCCTAGGTTCTGGAGCTTTCTGCAAAGGGGTGAGCCGGAGCGGGAGCCGCTGGGGCGGCGGCTGGAACGCTGGCCTGCTGCACCAGGCCCTGTGTTTGATGTCCCTAATACATGCAGTGAGTGAATCAGAGAAAGATGGTTTATAAGAGCTGGTGGTAAGGTAAATTTGGATGTCATCAGCATAACAATGAAATTGAAGTCCATGCATGCGTATGATGTCACCAAGTGGATACATATAAATGATAAACAGTAGTGGCCCAAGAACAAAACCTTGAGGAACACCCTGCGTCAGAGGAGCAGTGGTGGATTTGTACCCTTCAATAGTAATATAGTACTTTCTGTCACTTTCTGTTTCTGCCTGGCGCTGGAAATGTTTATTAACCCAGAATCAATGGACGGGAGAATGTCATTATCCACATGAAGAAGAGCAGTTTCCGTGCTGTGAGATGGACGAAATCCAGACTGGAAAGGTTCAAAGAGACCATTTGCATCTAAGTAAGACCTTAATTGTGAGGCCACTACTTTTTCCAAAATTTTTCTTAAAAATGGTAAATTTAAGATTGGTTTGTAATTGTTCATATTTTGATGATCAAGGCCAGATTTCTTAAGAATGGGAGTCACCACAGCAGTTTTTAGTTCTGCTGGAACAAAACCAGATGCTAGGCTACAGTTTATCAAATGAGTTATGGAGGGTGAGACTTCGGAAACACACATTTTCAGCAAAGTAGTAGGTGCGGGGTCAAGCTGACAAGATGTAGAATTGGACTTCATAATCAGATCACCTACAGCAGAGGATTTAGTGGACGCGAAAGTGAGCGAGCTGTTCTAAACTCAACATGTGGGGCACCAGTATGAGGGGTATATCTGGCAATAGATTCAGTGGTTGTCTTCAGTTTGTCTGAAAAATATTGAGTAAACTATTCACAAGCTTCTCAGAGCCAGAGATACTGTGGAGAGCATACTGTGGAGGTTTAGTGAGCATCTTTACCATAGCAAAAAAAATTTTGTATCTGCAAGTAGAGTTTCTAATAGTGTAGGAGAGATATGAAGAACGAGCGGCAGTGAGGGCTGTGCAGTAGTTATGCAAATGTTCTTTAAAGGCCAGAGAGTGCACAGTAAGTCCAGTTTTCCTGCATAATCTTTCCAGGTGACGACCTTTAGCTTTCATAGCTCGTAGTTCAGGAGTGAACCAGGGTGAGATATGAGTGGATGGAACTGTCTGGTTTTTACAGGAGCATGCTTCTCGAGTACTTGGGAGATAGCATTATTATAAACAGAACAAATTTCTGAAGGACAGTGCGATAGTAAGGAGTCTGACAATGGAGAAGCCCTTATTGACACAGAGAAAGCTGATGGGTTCACAGAACTGATTTTATGTAGGTGAGCATTTTTTTAGTAGGCAGTATAGATAAAGGAAAACTAAAGTTGAAATTTAAAAGTTTATGACAGAGAAAGCAAAATCAGAACCAGTAACAGAGACATTATATAAACCATATGTACAGATGAGATCCAGTGTATGACCCCTGGAGTGAGTAGCAAAAGTAACATGTTGGATTAGAATGAAACAATCCAACACAGACATTGATACAGGCTAATTCTTATCAGTGACAAGAAAACAAAAACAAAAGGAACTGATTGGGAAAATAAATTTATTGGCAGTTAATACACAAGTATGACCATAAAACACAGCAAAACTACAATCATTGCAATCTCAATTAGATGAGTTGTATTTAGAAAAAGGAATAACCATTTTTGATTATGAATATCGAATTAGTCAATTTGCTGATGACACGGTAATATTTTTAAAAGATAAATCTATAATTCAGAAAGCCTTGAATATTATTTCAGTTTTTTCAAGAGTGTTGGGCCTATGCCTAAACTTAAAAAAGTGAACTTTTACCTCTGTATTCGTGTGATGAGGAAAGTATAGAATCCATTCCGGTTAAATTTGAAGTGAAATACCTAGGTTTAACAATATATAAAGATTTAAATACAAGAGTACTAGTAAATATAGAGGGGAGAATAGATAGCCTGAAAAAAATATCTTAATCACTGGCTTATGAGAGATCTGCCTATTATGGGCAGAATCCTTTTGACCAAAGCAGAAGGCATATCTAAACTAATTTACCCATCTTATTGTCTTTATGTTTCTCCTCAACTGATTAAAAATATTAACTTTGTAATGTTCAATTTTATATGGAAAAACAAAACTCATTATATTAAAAAATCCCAGATGATTAAAGATAATTAAAATGGAGGTCTGAAAGCCACTGAATTTGAATCAATGATTGGAGTACTCAAACTGAATTGGATAAAATCGTATTTATCACATATTCAATATGGTTTCATATACCAAAATGTGTATTCAAGAGAGTCGGAGGATTAGAATTAGGAAGCACAGTTAATAACAGGAAAAGGGATGTGACAGTGACTAGATTGCGAATTAGAATAGGGAAACATGTAATGGGTGAAGTGTGGACACCCAGAAACAGTAAAACATGTATTGCTAGAATGTACAGAATACAATAGAGAAAGATTGCAATTATTCCAAGCACTAAAACATGGGGAGTAATTATTCACTCAAGGATATATTAGGAGATGAAACAGATTATAGAATTTATAGGGAATTATTTAGATTGTTGAATGTTACAGGATTGGTAAATAGTATATATATATATATATATATACATACAGTGGTGGAAAAAAGTATTTGATCCCCTGCTGATTTTGTACGTTTGCCCACTGACAAAGAAATGATCAGTCTATAATTTTAATGGTAGGTGTATTTTAACAGTTAGAGACAGAATAACAACAAAAAAAATCCAGAAAAACACATTTCAAAAAAGTTATAAGTTGATTTGCATTTTAATGAGTGAAATAAGTATTTGATCCCTTCGACTTAGTACTTGGTGGCAAAACCCTTGTTGGCAATCACAGAGGTCAGATTCTTGTTGGCAATCACAGAGGTTCTCGTAGTTGGCCACCAGGTTTGCACACAATCTCAGGAGGGATTTTGTCCCACTCCTCTTTGCAGATCCTCTCCAAGTCATTAAGGTCATTTTCAATGCCCTGGCTGAGGGAAGGAGGTTCTCACCCAAGATTTGACGGTACATGGCCCCATCCATCGTCCCTTTGATGCGGTGCAGTTGTCCTGTCCCCTTAGCAGAAAAACACCCCCAAAGCATAATGTTCCCACCTCCATGTTTGACGGTGGGGATGGTGTTATGACTTGGGGTCATAGGCAGCATTCCTCCTCCTCCAAACACCGCGAGTTGAGTTGATGCCAAAGAGATCTCACCACACCTGACCACAACACTTTCACCCAGTTCTCCTCTGAATCATTCAGGCAAACTTCAGACGGGCCTGTACATGTGCTTTCTAGAGCAGGGGGACCTTGCGGGCGCTGCAGGATTTCAGTCATTCACGGCGTAGTGTGTTATCAATTGTTTTCTTGGTGACTAGGGTCCCAGCTGCCTTGAGATCATTAACAAGATCCTCCCGTGTAGTTCTGGGCTGATTCCTCACTGTTCTCATGATCATTGAAACTCCACGAGGAGAGATCTTGCATGGAGCCCCAGACCGAGGGAGACTGACAGTTTCTTCAATTTGCGAATAATTACACCAACTGTTGTCACCTTCTCACCAAGCTGCTTGGCGATGGTCTTGTAGCCCATTCCAGCCTTGTGTAGGTCTTCAATCTTGTCCCTGACATCCTTGGACAGCTCTTTGGTCTTGGCCATAGTGGAGAGTTTGGAGTCTGATTGATTGATTGCTTCTGTGGACAGGTGTCTTTATACAGGTAACAAGCTGAGATTAGGAGCACTCCCTTTAAGAGAATCTTGCAGATTGATAGGGGATCAAATACTTTTTCCCCCCACTGTATATATATATATATATATATATATATATATATATATATATATATATATATATATATATATATATATATATATATATATATATATATATATACAGTATCTCACAAAAGTGAGTACACCCCTAAGTGAAATTTACACCATTATTTTCCAGCACTGCCTTAACTGCCTGTTGGGCATGGAGTTCACCGGAGCTTCACAGGTTGCCACTGGAGTCATCTTCCACTCCCCCATGACGACATCACAGAACTGGTGGATGTTAGAGACCATGCTCAATAGGGTTTAGATCTGGAGATATGCTTGGCCAGTCCATCACCTTTAGCCTCAGCTTCTGTAGCAAGGCAGTGGTCGTCTTGGAGGTGTGTTTGGGGTCATTATCATGTTGGAATACTTCCCTGCGACCCAGTTTGCGAAGGGAGGGGATCATGCTCTGCTTCAGTACGTCACAGTACATGTTGGCATTAGCTCCCCAGTGCCGGCAGCACTCATGCAGCCCCAGACCATGACACCCACACCACCATGCTTGACTGTAGGCAAGACACACTTGTCTTTGTACTCCTCACCTGGACACACATGCTTGACACCATCTGAACCAAATAAGTTTATCTTGGTCTCATCAGACCACAGGACATGGTTCCAGTAATCCATGTCCTTAGTCTGCTTGTCTTCAGCAAACTGTTTGCGGGCTTGCTTGTGCATCATCTTTAGAAGAGGCTTCCTTCTGGGACGACAGCCATGCAGACCAATTTGATGCAGTGTGCGGCGTATGGTCTGAGCACTGACAGGCTGACCCCCCCACCCCTTCAACCTCTGCAGCAATGCTGGCAGCACTCATACGTCCATTCTGCAAAGCCAACCTTTGGATTTGCCTGTTCTGAGTGAAACCTGTCCTGTTAAACCGCTGTATGGTCTTGGCCACCATGCTGCAGCTCAGTTTCAGGGTGTTGGCAATCTTCTTATAGCCTAGGCCATCTTTATGTAGAGCAACAATTCTTTTTTTCAGATCCTCAGAGAGTTCTTTGCCATGAGGTGCCATGTTGAACTTCCAGTGACCAGTATGAGAGAGTGTGAGAGCGATAACACCAAACTTAACACACCTGCTCCCCATTCACACCTGAGACCTTGTAACACTAACGAGTCACATGACACCATCAGCCATAGGGAAAATGGCTAATTGGGCCAAATTTGGACATTTTCACTTAGGGGTGTATTCACTTTTGTTGCCAGCGTTTGACATTAATGGCTGTGTGTTGAGTTATTTTGAGGGGACAGCAAATTTATACTGTTATACAAGCTGTACACTCACTACTTTACATTGTAGCAAAGTGTCATTTCGTCAGTGTTGTCCCATGAAAAGATATAATAAAATAGTTACAAAAATGTGAGGGGTGTACTCACTTTTGTGAGATACTGTAGTATAGTATACACCTTTGTGCTCCATACTCCAGTCCAGTAGGTGGCCGGTGGTAATGTACCTGCCAGTTGGTTTGCCAACCGCCATATAAACAACAGAAGAGGAAGACACCACTCAGTGTAGTTTGTATCTCAGTCCAGTGCCATGCGACGTGCGCGTCTGGTTTAGTCGTTTTTTTTTGTAGACCGGGGAGGTGAGTCACGGGCAGATTTTAGAACTCGTCGGGCTCCCCTGTTTATTATTTACACCCCCGAAATGTACACTATGGTCTTTGTAATCAAGCTCCAAACAATCGTGTGGCTGTGTGCGGAAACGAAGCGTATGACGTCACTGGCTACGTGTTTACGGCTGAACGAACCAAACACGTTATAGTGTCTAGCATCAACGCGCTACTGGAATTTGTTTAGGTTATCGAGATGTTCACCTAAATACAACTTAAGTTACAGTAATTTGCAACTTTTAAAAAATTATTCAAAGTAAAACCAACGTGGATGTCCGTCAGTCTGGATGTCTCGTAGTATTTATTATTACGAAAATATAAGCATACATTGGTTTGACAGTTATTTATTATTTTCGCTGCTGTGAGTTTCACGTTAGCATTCTAGCAGATAGAAATGTCTGAGAGTATCCGGGCCTGGGACTGGAGTAGTCCAGAGTGTCGTGCCCGGATGGATGAGATCTTTTTTCGCCAGCACGACTACATTCAGGCGAAAAGTACTGAACATAAGGAGTTTTGGGCTTTCTTTGAGCGCTTTCAACGGTTTAAAGCCAAAAAGGAGATGGAGGGCTCAATGCCCAGCAAAAGTATGGCAGAGTTACAGAAGAAGCGTTCAAGGGCCACAGTGGATCTTGGGCTCCCAAAAGAATACGATGCCCGATACAAGATCAACATCTTTGTAAACATCAGAGACGTGGAGGATCGTCTCAGAGGCTTGCATGGCAGGCGACAGAGGAGCTACCCGACCGACCCAAGCAGCCAGGAGGTCACAGACTGTCGCCTTGCCCTGCTTCATTTTCTAGACTTCACTCAGAAGCAGAGCTTCTGTAAACTCGTCAAGCTGCAACGTGAGCGGAAGAGCCTGCCCATCTTCCAGTACCGTGACCGGTTTGTGAAGCTGGTCCAAACCCACCCAGTGGTGGTCGTGGCTGGAGACACCGGCTGCGGGAAGTCCACACAGGTGCCCCAGTACCTGCTGGCGTCTGGCTTTAACCATATAGCCTGCACTCAGCCTCGCCGAATTGCCTGCATTTCCCTTGCTAAGAGAGTGAGCTTTGAGAGTCTCAACCAGTATGGTTCCAAGGTGAGAAAGAACTTTTTATATGATATCGATATCAGCACTCTATCTTCTACCCGTTCTTTTAGCAACTATTATGTACATAACTATAACTACAGGTGTGTGCTTCATTAAAATAATTTGTCACAATTTGAAAATCAAGTAAAACAGTCGCAAAGTATACTGATACAAGTTGGAAAACATGTTTTCTGCTAATTATGAAAATGTTGTGAATGGATCATGTATCATACAACATGACCACGTGACTCAAACATACAGGTTCCTAGAAAACACAACCTTCTATAAACTCACTGTTCCTGTGACAATTTTATTTCTGTCTGTATTTGAGATTTATTATTATTATTATTATTATTATTATTATTATTATTATTATTTTATGTTTTCAAGGAATAGAGTTCTTACTTTATGGTTCCTCCCATTTCCTTCAGCAAAACATATCACCAATATGTGTCCACAGGTTCAGGAAAGGCAACTGTTGATGTTAAGGAGTATTATAAATATTCAAAAATTTGATTGTAATTTTTGAATATAATATATAAGTTAATATACAATTTAATATAATTAATATAGCTGGCAGCAATTTTCAAGTGCTCCCTATGGGCAGAATTTGACGTGACTTGTTGTGTGTCCTCAGAATGCCCTGTTGTCTATGTGTATCAAGTTTTAAGTTTGGACATTGCGTTCAGCAGATATAAATCAATTTGTAAAAATGGGTGTCATCTGACCAATTAATTAACTTCTATCTTTACAATGCTTTGACAAATCAAAATTCTTTTGATAACTTTTTGGATTCAGGCAAAAGTAATTAATGAATTAGCATTTAAAGTTTTTTGTTATAATTTTCTTGAAACTTTTTGAGTGCCTTCAGGGCATGGTGCCGATGAGACATCGAATTTCGTAATGATACTCCAAGTCGTTCATAAAATACAGCATTTTACGTCTAAATTAAAAATGGCCGACCTAAAATTTAATATCATTTGACTCGGAATGCCCCAAAGAATCTAATGAGACCGGTTTCCTGATTTTAGGACTAACTGTTCAGAAGTTATAAGCAAAAATGTGCTTTTTTCCCCCCATATCTCGTGAACACTAGGTGCTGCTGATCTGAAACTGTGCAGATACCCTCAAGTCATGATGGCTATGATACCAAGTATCTAAGTTTGATACTTAAGATATTTAAGATACTAAGTTTGATCTGAATACATTAAAGCATTACAGAGATATAGCCTCATGGCTGTTTTGGCATGCTTGCTGTCAAATTCATTTGTGCGTTATTTGAAAACGGTTTGGTCTATCAAAAATCTTTGAATTTTTTTGCCAGCATGGCAAAGATGATCTGTGTCAAATTTGGTGAAGAACCGATGAACTGTCTAGGACGAGTTCGAAAAAGTAGTTTTTTCACGTCAATTTTATGTCATAGGATGCAACCGAATAGTCTTGAGCCAAGGAATCGGAGGAAAGAAGAATTTTGTTTCTAGGCCTTACGGTTCAAAAGTTACTAACATAAATGTAAGTCAAACTTGCAGTTGGTGGCGCTAGAGGGTTTGAGATAGAGACTCCAAAATTGCTATGGCTAATGGTGAGACTGTCCTCTATCTCTAGGCTGAGAGTGTGGTGGAGGTGTGACAAGAATTACATGGGTTATATGAGAATGGTCTCTCTGTATGAACACTTTTATGCTTGTACCTCAGCAGATAAATGTTTATTTTATTATTGCTATTGACGCAATAAATAAATGTCTACACAAATATTAATCTATATATTATATTAGAAAGACAATATTGTCTTTTCATTTTAAATGGACAGCAGTATATTTAATCATGTCTAATTTGACAGATGTGTTTTCAAAATTAAGACACAAAAATACAAAATTTATCATATTTGAGCATTTCACGTGTTTGCAAACTAGTTTGATAAATATCAGGATATTGTTAGAGTTCCATGGTTCTATGCATTTAATGAAATTTCTATGCATATTTTTTAAAAATTAAATGAGTTATTCAGCCATTCACATTCATGGAAACTGATGGAAAAATATTAGACTTTTTGATTATTAGATGTCTTATCCTGTGGCTCCTTCTTGTGGGCAACATTAGCATTACAGCCCTCATCTGTCACTCATATTGAGATAAACGGCTAATAATATAGAATTTGCTGTTAGTCCCCAAACATCAGAAATTCATGAAATTTGGCAGGTTATCTCAGACTGTCCTGTTGTACCAAGTTTCATGAGGTTTGGACATTGCTTTCACAAGATATAAGCCAATTACTTATTAATTGTGACACTCACAAATACAGTTGCAATCAATATTATTCAACCTCCATTGCAAATCAGGTTTATTGTCAAAATTTACAGACTTTCAGCTGTTTGCAATGAACAGATCAAACAAAAGAAATTGAAATAGTTCAACACAACCAATGCTTCAAGTGGTTTCCCCAAATTCTACTGAAAATGCAACTTATGACTTCTCCATTTTCAAAATTATTCAATCCCTTCATGGCAAGCATCTTTAGTATTTAGTAGAGCTTCTGTTCTGACCTGCTGAAAACGAGATGCATAGCCAGACACCAGCTTCTGGCAGCATTCCTGAGGCATCTTGACCCATTCCTCATGAGTAATGGCCTCCAGTTCAGTAATATTCTTGGGATTGTGTGCTGCAACCGCCTTCTTCAAATCCCAGCAGAGATTTTCTATGGTGTTCAAGTCAGGTGATTGTGATGGCTCTGTAGAATCTGCCAGGACTTCTTCTGCAACCAAGCCTTGGTGGAATTTGAGGTAAGCTTGGGATCATTGTCCTTTTGGAAGGTCCAATGACGCCCAAGCTTCAGCTTCCTCACAGACGGCATGACTTTTTCTCCTAGGATTTCCTGATACTTCAATGAATCCATCTTGCCTTCCACATGCTGCAGGTTTCCAGTGCCAGAGGATGCAAAGCAGCCCCAGAGCATCACTGAGCCACCACCATACTTGACTGTGGACAGTGTTTTCTTTCTTCATTCTTCTTTCTCCAGACATACCGCAATGCTGACATGCAGACATGCCGAAAATGTTTCATCACAGAACACAATCCCAAAACTTTTGTGTCTTATTTATATGATTTTGAGCCGACTTTTCTTGTGCTTTTGTGTCAGTAGTGGTGTACGTCTTGGAGTTCTGGCATGGAAACCTTCTGCGTTTAGTATGCGCCATACTGTGCTCACTGAAACCTAAGTGCCTGTTGCCACCAAGTCCTGCTGCAGGTCTTTTGCAGTCGCTCGAGGGTTTTTCACAACCTGCCTTCTCAGAAATCTGGTTGCAGCCATTGATGGCTTTTTTTTTTTCTGCCCCGTCCAGGTATTTCATGTATTTTCTGCCCCAGGCCAGTTCTTCTAAGAACAGAGCAGTATTGTCAGCTAACTGACTGATAATTATGGCTTGCCTTATTATATGTACTAAGAAATTGTGTCTAACTCCATGGTTTAAGAAAAATCTAGGTGAAGTACCAATACTTAGTTTAATGGAGCTGCAACTATTCATAATACAGCATTTTAGCCATATTGCAAAAGTAGTCGCCAAAGCCAATCCTATGTAGGGCTTGAAACAAAAATTCATGTTCTAGTGTTTCGAATGCTTTATAGTAATCCAAAAATAAAATTAAACTTACTTTATGGAGTAAATGTGAATGTTTGATATACAGTATCTCACAAAAGTGAGTACACCCCTCACATTTTTGTAAATATTTTATATCCTTTCATGGGACAACGCTGAAGAAATGACACGTTGCTACAGTGTAAAGCAGTGAGTGTACAGCTTGTATAACAGTGTAAATTTACTGTCCCCTCAAAATAACTCAACACACAGCCATTAATGTCTAAACCTCTGGCAACAAAAGTGAGTTCACCCCTAAGTGAAAATGTCCAAATTGGGCCCAAAATGTCAATATTTTGTGTGGCCACCATTATTTTACCCTCAGCTTCTTTAGCAAGGCAGTGGTCGCCTTGGACTTGGTGGATGGTGGTGGACTTTCATCTTCAGTTCACCCCACAGGTTTTCTATGGGTTTCAAGTCAGGGGACTGGGATGGCCATGGCAGGACCTTGATTTTGTGGTCAGTAAACCATCTTTGTGTTGATTTTGATGTACGTTTTGGATCATTGAGGCATTCAGGTTTTCATTTAATATCTGTTGATATTTGATAGAGTCCATGATGCCATGTATCCTAACAAAATGTCCAGGTCCTCTGGCAGAAAATCAGCCCCAAAACATTAAAGCGCCACCACCATATTTAACCGTGGGCATGAGGTACTAGACATGCAAGGGAAGTAAGCCTGATGTGTCATTCATCTGCTGCAGTAAGTTTCCTTGGCCGACCACTGCGTCTACGCTCCACAATGTTGCCTGTTTCTTTGTGCTTCTTCAAAAGATCTTTGACAACACATCTGGAAACCCCTGTCTGCCTTGAAATTTCTGCCTGGGAGAAACCTTGCTGATGCACTTTTACTACCTTCTGTCTTGTTAGCCGAGTTTGGCTGTTCCTCATGCAATATTATTCCTCCTACACAGCCATTTCTTTTCACAGCCAATTGTTTAATCATACACCTGGCGATATGCCTACAAAATCCCTGACTTTGTGTAAGTGTACCAAGAAGAATGTATGCTGTTTTGAAGGCAAAGGGTGGTCACACTAAATATTGATTTGATTTGATGTAGATTTTTCTTCTGTTCACTCACTTTGCATTTTGTTAATTGATAAATATAAACTGTCTATTTTTGAAAGCATTCTTACTTTGTATATTTATTAATGTATATTTACCTTCTCAAACAGTGATATGTACATTTGTATATACAGTATAACTCATTTATTGTTAAGAAGTGCTTTGTTTATTTTAAAACTGTGAGCAGCAATGTTGATTTGACATCAGTCCATAAATAGGGGAGGAACTTGTAGCTGAGAAGACTACCCCAACTTGACAAGTACAATAGCTGAGTCGAAACACGGTCAGCTTTTTATTTGAGTACAAAATATTTACAGTCACATTTGGTACTTGACTTGCTTGATTATAACTTTCTGGTACCTCATCAAAGTTTAATTCTTCTTTTTTTTTGTTTTTATTAAAGGTTTGACACTTTAGAACATGCACAATGCAAATGCACAAATTCAGTTATTTTAGAAGTAGAACACTATATATGTGTAATTCTCTGCTGGGTAAAGAGTATAAGCAAGTGGGTAATTTTAAAATGATCGGTTGTCTTGACTTTCTGGTCAAATGTGATTAGAAGCTCTCAAAAATTCATTTGAAGTCAGATTTTCACAAACATCCTTTTGTTCAGGAAAAATATATTTGCTCATAACATTTCCCCACATAATTCTATATTATGGAACAACAGGGATATAATGGAAGATTTCAGAGCTGAGTCGTTTGATAAGGGCAATATTTTCTTTAAAGATTTATTAGATTCTGCTGATTTTTTTTTTAATCATTCAGTGATTTTGTTGCTGAAAAATGTTATTACTAAAATTACTAAATAAGTTGAAAGTTACTTGTAAAGGTTATGGAAAAAATATCTAAGGCTAAACCCACAGCCTTGTTAGGCCTCATTCAGATCTGCTAGTACCATCTCTGCCTTCTTTAAAATTTTGCAGTGTTGCTCTCCTTGATATACTGTAGTGTGGCAACATTTTTATTTGCATGGAGTTTAAATGCCTTATTTTTGGATATTTTCAGTCCTGTTCTTTTCATTAGGTTGAAGCCCCAGTTAGACCTATGTGTTGTACTAGTTATCTGTCTTACCCTGTTGTTCCTAAGGTAAAAGAAACACACTATAAGCTCCTATCAAACATTTATCCAGGAGGGGCTTTAATGCAAAAGAAGTTTGTTAGAGGTTGGTCCATGTGTCTTTTGTTCTGACTCAGAGACAGCTTTGAGCACTTATTTTTTGAGTGTGATGTGACTTAAATTTTGACAAACACAGTTGGGTGTGGGGGTGTCTGGATAAAATCTCCATTTGTTTATTGATATTATCGATCTGATTTGTACCCAAACATATCAGATGATGTCTATCTGTTGTCACTCTCATTATAGTAATGGGTAAATATCATATTCACACATGCAAATGAAACAAACAAAAAAAAAACAGTTCTGAACTTGAGGTACATGAAATGTACGAGTAAAAAGACCCACAAAACATAAACGTACATGTTGAAATTTCTGCTGCTGTAATCGTCTTCACTTTACTCCTGAAAGGTGCTAAGTTATGATTTTCACTTCAGAAAATATTTTGTCCTGCATTCAGTTTTATTTCTTCTTTAAATATTTTTTCATACATTTTATCGTGTTATAGAATTATTTTAAGTGTCTGAATATTTTCCGAAGCCACTGTATGTCATGTCAGTCAACAGACATTTATAACAAAGTTCATCAGTGGATTAAATCAAAAGTGTGTCAAATCCAGTCTGGTCCAATTATTTTTCCAGTGTTTTAAGTCACTGCTAGATAGTGATATGCAGTGTTGGATCAGTATGTTCCTAATTTTCTTGTAGGAACAACTGGAATGTCCTTCCTACCAGTATTTAATATTTCATCTCAAAACGTTCTAGTCAGATGCACTCTTAAACACTGAAATATCAAGGACTTGTACAAGTCCAGCAACTTAAGTAGTATTTGTCTGTTATGCTTGTTCTTCCCTCAGGTTGGCTACCAGATCCGCTTTGAGAGCAGACGCACATCAAGCACTAAACTTCTGTTCCTCACTGAGGGTCTGCTCCTCAAGCAGATACAACATGATGCTGTGTTATCCCAGTACTCTGTGGTGATCGTGGATGAGGTTCACGAAAGACACCTGCAGTGTGACTTCCTGTTGGGTGTGCTGCATTCCTTGCTTCAACGGCGGCCAGACCTGCGCTTAGTTCTTATGTCTGCCACCATCAACATCAAACTCTTCTCCAGCTACTTCAACAATGCACCTGTGTTGCAGGTGCCAGGTAGACTCTTCCCAATTCAGGTAAGGAATGATAAAAACTTCCTGCTCTGCATTATTTTTGTATAACTGTTAGGTACAGGCAGTAGTTCCAGCTGTAACGTGAAGGATGGTTTAATATTAATGTGCTCATTCTAATACTTTGTTTCTATAGTAACAGCTCACACATAGGGACTTGTACTGTGGATGCTCCGCATAATCTAAGACAAATAATAAATGGATTTAAAATTGTTACTTAAAGTAAAACGGATAATCGTTGATATGATGTTTTTTGTTAGAAGACACTTATTTAACATTTATGGAGGGAGTCTCAGTTGTGAGTGCTATGTAACAGACAAAAATCTTCAGGACAGAGTGGTGCCAGGGCTTGAAATCAACAGGAATGAAAACAAGGTGGCCTAAACTAATGACCTGTCATCTGAACAGAATATGACAAAAGTAATAAATAGTTAAAGTGCACCTATTATGCTTTTTCAGATATTACCTTTAATGTAGTGTGTTATATAGCTGTTTGTGAATGTAAAAAGTCTGCAACATTTCAAAAATCAAAAGCGCACGACAAATGGAGTTTTTGACTCTGAAAAGAAAGAACCGATTCTGAACACCTGAAACGAGTCATTAGTAATTTCAGACTTGCTTTCTGCACAAACCTATGTAGGTTTGTAACAAAAAACCCGCCTCTGGTCTTCATTGGCTGCTCATGAACAACGTGTACTTTGACCCGCCCTCAAACATTACAGGTGAGGCTGCGTCGTGAAAGAGTTAGGTTCCTGTCTAGAAGACTTTTTCTGCGCTGCAAAAGCAAAACCACTTTGCATGGACTCCCAAAGGATGAGGATATAAAGCGTCAGTGGTTAGAATTAATTTTAAAATGATACCACAGCAGTTTAACTCCGACCTTTGTTTGTGTTCCTGTCATTTCACTGATGACTGCTTCTCAAATCTAGCTGAAGTCAAAGCGGGATTTGCGAAACGATTATTCATTAAACATGGCCAGACTCACTTTATTTGGACCACCTTGTGCCTCTGGATCACAACCTGCAAGTAGGATTAATAATTTCTGTATATATTTTCTACTGAGTGTTCCAAATTTGTGGTTTTGTGTTGTACAGTGGGGGAAAAAGTTATAAATTGATTTGCATTTTAATGAGTGAAATAAGTATTTGATTCCCTATCAATCAGCAAGATTTCTGACTCCCAGGTGTCTTTTACACAGGTAATGAGCTGAGATTAGGAGGACTCTCTTAAATCTCAGTTTGTTACCTGTAAAAAGACACCTGTCCACAGAAGCAATCAATCAATCAGATTCCAAACTCTCCACCATGGCCAAGAACAAAGAGCTGTCCAAGGATGTCAGGGACAAGATTGTAGACCTACACAAGGCTGGAATGGGCTACAAGACCATTGCCAAGCAGCTTGGTGAGAAGGTGACAACAGTTGGTGTGATTATTCACAAATGGAAGAAATACAAAATAACTGTCAGTCTCCCTCGGTCTGGGGCTCCATGCAAGATCTCACCTCGTGGAGTTTCAATGATCATGAGAACGATGAGGAATCAGCCCAGAACTACACAGGAGGATCTTGTTAATGATCTCAAGGCAGCTGGGACCATAGTCACCAAGAAAACAATTAGTAACACACTACGCCGTGAAGGACTGAAATCCTGCAGCGCCCGCAAGGTCCCCCTACTCAAGAAAGCACATGTACAGGCCCATCTGAAGTTTGCCTGAATGATTCAGAGGAGAACTGGGTGAAAGTGTTGTGGTCAGATGAGACCAAAATCGAGCTCTTTGGCATCAACTCAACTCGCCGTGTTTGGAGGAGGAGGAATGCTGCCTATGACCCCAAGAACACCATCCCCACCCTCAAACATGGACGTACCAAATAATGTTCCAGCCACGTAACCTTGTGATTTCCGTATTCGCTGTGGCGACGTTATAGCTTATAGTACATAGTACAGCATAACTTAATAGAACATACCAAGTACGTCCCAATGACCATGGCCGGGAGTCTGATCATTTAATCATTTCAATCACAGCTCAAGAATATATGAGCAGCTGCTTACCTGTCTCCCGTGACAATTCTTTAGCCTCAACTCCACCTTTATTTCTAACATATCTCACTCCTTTGGTCAGGGCTGGATATGTGATTCTTGAGTTATTCCTTTATGGACAGAAAGCGAATTTGTTTACTTTGAAACCCATATAGGACTGACTTTCATTCCCTGCCTTCAAATTCAAATGTTTTTAATGGAAATTTTATTGGTTTTGATGGATGCAGTTAAAACAATGCAATTATAATGGTATTTGTTGTGGAATTTCTATTTGACCATCATCTCAAAATGTACTCATAAGACACACCTGTGCCTAAAGTAACATCAAGCAACAATCAGCAACTCATTTATAGCATTTATTCATCAGCTTTTTGTCTTTTTTTTCCCAAACATACTAAGCTAACCATTAAGCTAAACAAATAAATAAAAAATGCAGAACAAAAAAAAATGAACTTCATAAATATTATCAATTCAAAATTATTAATTAACCATATAAATTGATAATATAACCAAAGAAAAGTCTTATTCAAAAAGTGTAAGTGCCTTATCCTCCTCATCATGTAGCTGCTGTGGAATCTGTCTCTGGTCCTGCTGCTGAAAATGAAGAGTATATTTTAGTTTTACAGCAATTAACTACACATTAGGGTAGATACTACACTTGTGCTCCTAATTACAAAAACCTAAGAGCAAAATCAAAATTTTAGGAGTACAGCTGAAGTAAATTTGTTTTCAATATGATTATATTTTTGTTGCTGTGTTTATTTTATGAATTAAATAAATATTACAATAAATATTTTTATGGACTAACTGTTTTATATAAGCAATAAGCCCCATGAAGCCTTGGTTTACAGTGGTTTACTCTGTTCTGCATCGTGCCTAAACACCCCTTAGCTGTTCTAAATTCACTGTAAACCACGGCTTCACAGGGCTTATTGCTTTATTTTAAAGATGGTAACTTAATGTGCCACAATGTAACCTGCACAATTAGGTAAGAGAAAACTGAGCTTGTCAGTTATGATGGAATTAAGGAAGATAGTGTGTCATGACAAATATGCTTACTTTCTGATAAACTAAATTTAATATGTTTAGTTAATTTTACAGGCTGCAGGTAAATTAAGTCACCCAAACACATCCTATATGAGATTAATCATATATATATATATATATATATACACACACACACAAGAAATGTAATATTACAACTCACATCTGCACAAAATGAAGCGAATGCAGAAGTGAACTTGCAACATGTTATGTGCTATTAAGAATGTGTAGCTCATGTTTTCAAAAAATGATTCCCTAACAACGCACTGAAACACGAAGAATACAGGTGCATCTCAATAAATTAGAATGTCGTGGAAAAGTTCATTTATTTCAGTAATTCAACTCAAATTGTGAAACTCGTGTATTAAATAAATTCAATGCACACAGACTGAAGTAGTTTAAGTCTTTGGTTCTTTTAATTGTGATGATTTTGGCTCACATTTAACAAAAACCCACCAATTCACTATCTCAACAAATTAGAATATGGTGACATGCCAATCAGCTAATCAACTCAAAACACCTGCAAAGGTTTCCTGAGCCTTCAAAATGGTCTCTCAGTTTGGTTCACTAGGTAAGCCACAAACATTCATTGCCAAAGAAGCTGGCTGTTCACAGAGTGCTGTATCCAAGCATGTTAACAGAAAGTTGAGTGGAAGGAAAAAGTGTGGAAGAAAAAGATGCACAACCAACCGAGAGAACCGCAGCCTTATGAGGATTGTCAAGCAAAATCGATTCAAGAATTTGAGTGAACTTCACAAGGAATGGACTGAGGCTGGGGTCAAGGCATCAAGAGCCACCACAAACAGACGTGTCAAGGAATTTGGCTACAGTTGTCGTCTTCCTCTTGTTAAGCCACTCCTGAACCACAGACAACGTCAGAGGCATCTTACCTGGGCTAAGGAGAAAAAGAACTGGACTGTTGCCCAGTGGTCCAAAGTCCTCTTTTCAGATGAGAGCAAGTTTTGTATTTCATTTGGAAACCAAGGTCCTAGAGTCTGGAGGAAGGGTGGAGAAGCTCATAGCCCAAGTTGCTTGAAGTCCATTGTTAGGTTTCCACAGTCTGTGATGATTTGGGGTGCAATGTCATCTGCTGGTGTTGGTCCATTGTGTTTTTTGAAAACCAAAGTCACTGCACCCGTTTACCAAGAAATTTTGGAGCACTTCATGCTTCCTTCTGCTGACCAGCTTTTTGAAGATGCTGATTTCATTTTCCAGCAGGATTTGGCACCTGCCCACACTGCCAAAAGCACCAAAAGTTGGTTAAATGACCATGGTGTTGGTGTGCTTGACTGGCCAGCAAACTCACCACACCTGAACCCCATAGAGAATCTATGGGGTATTGTCAAGAGGAAAATGAGAAACAAGAGACCAAAAAATGCAGATGAGCTGAAGGCCACTGTCAAAGAAACCTGGGCTTCCATACCACCTCAGCAGTGCCACAAACTGATCACCTCCATGCCACGCCGAATTGAGGCAGTAATTAAAGCAAAAGGAGCCCCTACCAAGTATTGAGTACATGTACAGTAAATGAACATACTTTCCAGAAGGCCAACAGTTCACTAAAAATGTTTTTTTTTTTTTTGTATTGGTCTTATGAAGTATTCTAATTTGTTGAGATAGTGAATTGGTGGGTTTTTGTTAAATGTGAGCTAAAATCATCACAATTAAAAGAACAAAGACTTAAACTACTTCAGTCTGTGGCATTGAATTTATTTAATACACGAGTTTCACAATTTGAGTTGAATTACTGAAATAAATGAACTTTTCCACGACATTCTAATTTATTGAGATGCACCTGTAAATCCTAAAGCAATGGATTTCCAATCTGATCAAGAATTATATAACAAACATGATAAATGTTCACATTTATGAGAAAAAAGTTCCCATATTAACAGGTTAGAGCATTCACACTGCACACAGATACAGCACGGCACTCCGTTACAGGAGCGGTGCAAAATATACTAACACAGTAGCGGTGCAGCAGTTGTTTCCACACAGAGTGTATTTTTGCTGTGCTGCACACGCAGAATTAAATAAGGGGTATCCATGGCTAGGTGTGCATTAAAATAAAAATCCATAGAAACATACTTACAAAAAATATAACTTATATACTACTATAATACTATTCAATAAATATATTCATTAATTAGTTAATAATAAATGTAAACTTCATAAATATCTTACCTAGAGTGGAGTAGAGTGTCTGAAAGAACTGCAGTGGACACAAATGGCAACAAATCAACATGTGAATGAGTTACAATTGATATGAATTGGGAAAATATTACTATATGTATTTCACATTTTACATTAAATTAAATTGCAACGATAAAGTATCACATTTGCCTCAATTTTGAAGTTTTTGTTCAAGTTTTTCCTCCAACTAATTTGTTTTAATACAAAACCACACTTACACCTTACAACTGTGAAAATCCTGTAGATATAATATCATGTTTGTTATATAATTGTTGATCAGACTGGAAATCCATTTAGTAAATCATGTTAACTTTATTGACTGCTTCATTTCCCCTTCAAAAAAGAGCGTTGGCTTAAAGTTGGCATGCAACGGAAGTTGCATCCGACTCTTACTTCCGTATTGCGACGTATTTACAAAAACTGCGGGGCGGGACTTCCTTTTATCCATCGGTAGTTGATTGGATCGTAGAAAGTGGCTGTGTTTACAAACATCCGTTTTATGACCGGGTGCTGGAGGAGAGGGATTGAACCAGCCCTCGCACCAGCGTACATGTCATTGGAGAAGAGTCATTGCGAGGGGGTGGGTAAGGGGTTAATGTTTTTATTTAAAGATTATGACGACATACTTTTTTAAAAAAATATTTGTGATAAATCATTTATAATAAACGCTGCAACATTCCATAAGACTTGTTGATTTTGGTGACTATAATCGTTTCGCTCGCTAAAAAAAACGGGCGAATTACCCCGTATATATCTTTAACATATTCAAGTCCGACACACATGCAGAAGCTCGTGTGAGCATCTTAGATCAAGTGCAAGCGGCAGTCATAATGTAAAATTAACACTTGACTAGTGTTGAAGTTTAGAAAATGTGATAATAGTTTAGTTTATCGCATTAAGTGGCCAATTGAAAACTCAAAGGGAAGTAAAAATCTCTCTCTGATTTTACCTCAGGCCACCTCACAAGTCTCATTCGTTCGCAAATTAACAAAACAGGGCATTTAATTGTGAAATTAAGTTTGAAAGACACAAAAATACAACACATTCCACACCTAGAGTGACATAAAACATTACATGGGCAAAATTTATGAATAAAGATAGATTTATAGTGATTTGCCTTTTCCTCAGCATCCGTCTGTCCGTTGGAAATCGGCAAAATTAGGCGCATGCGCAGTACTCCAAACATCAGATTCTGCTCACTGCTAACAGTTTAAAATTCAAAGAGAAGTCTCGTGCCTTCATTAAAAAATCTTTTATTCACAAAGATATAATATTATGAATAATCACCATTTACTATAAGCCAAATGTTTGGTAGCTGTTATAAATTGCCCTTTTGCTGGCAGATACTTGCCATTGATGTATGACAATATCAAAAGATAATAAAATTTAGACGTCGATTCATTTACTTGTAAAATGTTTGATACATTCAATAAATTTCCCATATTATATCCAAATGGCATATATCTCAACAAAAATGACAGTTATCTGGATACCAGGGTACCACGTCTCCACAATGTTCTCAATGGGACAAGTTAGTGACGTTTTTTTTTTTTTTTTTTGAGGACGTGGCCATGACGTTTCTGGACCGTTCGCCAATATTATAAAAAGGAAAAAATGGAAATTTACCAAGAGTTGGTCACAAAGTAATGTCACAGTGATGAAAAGACGACTAACTGGCGACGTCATCAGAATGTACTGTGTTTGCTGGGTGGGCGTTTCCTTTCTGACACATGCTGTAAGCAGTAGACCAATCATATAAATACACACACTCACAGTGAATATGAAAAGTACGACGGCATTTTAGTGCCACATAAAAAAAAAATAAAATGAATTAAGATTATGACACTGCACCGGACCTGAAGACAGGGAATCTCACGTGAAAGCTCATCGCTCTCATTCAAAATAGAAGTGTTCTGTTACAACAGGTAAATGGAAAACCTTTCCACCAGCTAAATCATTACCAAAATTAACTAAACTCCCTTAACTGGCAACTGAGGGCGAACTGTAATGTTAACAAAGCCAGACACCACATCAGAATGAAGATAAACCGTATGCAGTGGGGCCTTCACTACAACAAGTTCAGTACCCTGAACTAGAAAATCTGCACCACAGCTACAGTGGTCAAACAAAGGAAGGACACCTTCCTACATAAATGATTGAGCGGCTCCGGTGTCTCAGAATACACAATGGTTTGGGGTCCAAATCAGTATCAGAGTGAAATTAGGCGATCCAGAATAAAAGGTTCAAAGGTAGGATCAACTGAGGAAAGTGAAAGTAAACTGTCAGTGTTGTCGTTGTACATGCGCTAAAGCCACACTCTTAGGATTGTTTTGTGCTGTTTGTCAATTTTTGCATTGGCACGGGACAAGCAGCAATGAGGTAACCAGATTCGTGACAGTAGAACATTCACGGGACTCACGAGCACTTTTAGGTGCACTCACAGGAGCACGCGGAGGGGCAAATACAGTTTCGTGCGTGAGCACAAACTCATCAGCCAAAATAACAGAATTGGCGAGCGAAGATTTTTTTCTTTTCTTTTTTTTTTCTTTTGCTCGTTCAAATAAACCACTATTTTGTCAGAAATACAAGTCTTAAATTCTTCAAGAAGGATCAGTTCTTTTATAAATAAAGCAGACTTTTCACGCACGAACTCAACATATGTTTGGCTGGTGGTTTTGGCATGCTTTCGAAACTTCTGCTGATAAGCATCAGGGACAAGTTCGTACTCCCGTAACTCAGCTGATTTAACTGTTTCATAATCCAAACTCGGTTCTAATATTAGAGCAGAACATATTTCCTGAGCTTTCCCCACAAACTTGCACTGTAGTAATAATATATTTCCAGGCCACTGCAGAGAGGCAGCAATGCGTTCAAACACAGGGTAGTGGTGTCCACCTCACTTTCACTAAGCATAGGAACTAAAGCCAGCAGGACTTACAGACAAGATGCCTCGATGCGCATGCTCTAGCGCAGGTGCAGGAGAGACCGGTGAACCAGGAGCTGGCCTATTTCTCAGTGCCAGCTCTAACTCCAGCTCTTTTAGCTTTATCTCCTTCTGAGTTTCAAGCTCCAGTGTTTGGAACTGCAGTAGCTAAGCTTGATACTGCTGACGACTTAACTTTAGGTCAAGTTTCTTCAGTTGCAGCGCGAGCATGGGTTCTTTTAATGGTGAGCCTACTACCATGGGATCTATGCATGTCAGGTCTTCGGGTTTCGCCCCAGCCTCCGCTGCAACCAAATGCTCGGAACCACTTAAAAGTGATGCAACACCTGCCTCGGTAGGCTCAAGGATTGCTTGCTGTTTTACCAACTCCACATACAGCAGCTTTTTAATGTCTCACTTAGTGGCGCTCCGTGGAACCAATATGCTGTAAAAATCTTCAAGGAGTAACAGATCATCCTTAGGGCAACACTCAAACTGCTCTAACGGGGGACAAATAGTAAAGTGATCAAGGTTAAACTTAGCAGCCATACCTTATTACCTAAACACACACACACCCCCCCACCACAAAGACAAAAATCGCCAGACAGACGTGCCGAGAGAGAGAAACGGGACGGATTTACGGAATGCATGAGCCCCCAATTCTGTTATGACCCTGTCTAGGTCAGCCCGCAACATACAATGAAATAAAGGGATGGCGAGACCAGGATTGTGCTTGCGTGATTTAAACTTTGAAAGCCGACGAGGCCAAAATAATACACAAAATGTCCCCCTTACTATACAAGTTGAACTAACTGACCTAACAAAAAAAGAAAGAAAACTCCCTAAGTCAAAACCAAGAGAAAATGAATTAACATAAATGGCCGTGTGTGTGTGCGTGTGTATATGTGTATTTGTGTGTGTATGTGTGTGTATATATATATATATATATATATATATATATGTGTGTGTATGTATGTATGTATGTATATATATATATATATATATATATATATATGTGTGTATATATATATGTGTATAGACTATGAAACATTGGCAGATACTGATGGTCACATAACTGAAGATAGAAAAGTGTCCAGCCAAGGACATTGATATGGTACCCTGACTGTTGCATTTGACCAATTAATGATCAGTGCCATTTTTAGCTCGGCATACATAGTACAAAGCAGGATGTAACTAAATTCAGAACAGGTATTTAGAGGTGTCATGGAAAAAGAGGCAAAATGCAGGATCACATAATCATAATCAACCCTCCAGTCTGCAAGTTTCTCTTGGCAAGGGTTGATGGCAGTGTGCTTTAAGACAGTTCTGTGTTGTTTGCCAATATAACACACACTCTTGCCATAAAACAGGTTAAATGAATGGAATTGGAAAACAGGAGGTATCCAGTCAAATACAAATCTAGCTTTCCTTCCCGACACAGATACCCAGTGCTGGATCAGGACATCCCTAGTTACTATTTGATGTCCTTGAGAAGGATATTCCTGTGTCTTTGTTTAGGTGATATACCAGCCCATCCCTCAAAAGGAACAGGTGTCCCAACGGGAGAAGCTGGACCCAAGACCATACCTACGTGTGCTGCAGGGCATTGACCAGCGCTATCCCCCTGAGGAGCGGGGCGATCTGCTGCTTTTCCTTAGTGGTATAGCTGAAATCTCCACAATCATGGAGGCATGCCAAACCTACGCTGCACACACCAGTCGCTGGATCATACTGCCCCTGCACAGCACCTTGTCACTGGCACAGCAGAACAAGGTAAAACACAGGGAATAAGGTTGAAGGAAGTACAGTCTTTAAAGCCAGTGATGTAAACGGTGTCTTTTTATGCTGGCGAGTTTTTACATCTAGATGTGTTAAACATAAAACATAGAACCTTTTTGTATCGGACCACTTAATTCTTAGGTGAGCAGAAGTATAGGAGCGGATGAGTCTTGAAGTAAATGAACGTAAAGAACACTTAATATTTGGTTGTGTATCCTTTGCTTGCAATAACTGCATCAAGCCTGTGACTCACTAACATCACCAAATTGTTGCTTTCTTCTTTTGTGATGCTTTTCCAAGCTTTTACCACAGCCTCTTTCAGTTGTTTGTTTCTCCCTTCAGTCTCCTCTTCAGGAGGTGAAATGCATGCTCAACTAGGTTAAGGTGTGGTGATTGACTTGGCCAGCCTAAAACTCCACTTTTTCCCCAGATAAGGTCCTTGGTTGAGTTGGCAGTGTGTTTTAGATCATTGTCTTGCTGCATGAAAAAGTTCCTTCTGATTAATTTGGATGCATTTCTCTGTAAACTGTCAGACAAAATGTTCCTGTAAATATCTGAATACATTCTGCTGCTACCATCATGAATTACATTATCAATAAAAGAGTAATGAGCCTGTTCCAGAAGCAGCCATGCAAGAGCAGACAATGACACTACTTCCACCATGTTTCACAGATGAGCTTGTATGTTTTGGATCATGAGCAGATCCTTTCTTTCTCTACACTTTGGACTTCCCATCACTTTGGTGATGATCTCTGTATTTCTTTGTGAATTCTAATCTGGCTTTCCAATTCTTACTGCTGATGAGTGGTTTGCATCTTGTGGTATGGCCTCTATATTTCTGCTCTCGAAGTCTTCTTCAAACAGTGGATTGTGTTACCTTCACTCCTGCTCTGTGGAGGTTGTTGATGTTACTGACTGTTGTTTTGGGGTTTTTCTTCATAGCTCTCACAATGTTTGTGTCATCAGCTGCTGTTGTTTCCTTGGCCAACCCATTTGTTGTCTGTTGTACAATAGACCAGTGGTTTCTTTCTTTTTCAGGATATTCCAAATTGTTGTATTGGCTATGCCTAATGTTTGTGCAATGCCTCTGTTTCCCTATTTTGTCAGCTTCAAAATGGCTTGCTCTTCTCCCATAGACAGCTCTCTGATTATCTTGTTTGTTTATCCTTAACAACAAATGCAATCTTCACAGGTGTACCTGTGAAGACCTATTTTTTTATTTAATCAGTCTAACAGAACACACCTGGGTAAAAAGAAACACCTGTCAGTCACTTGTTCCAATATTTTTGCTTGCCTACAAATTTGGCGGCCTGATACAAAAGGTGCTATGTTTTATGTTGTTTAACACGTCTGCATATAAATACTAGGAAATAAATGCTGATATTCTAAACTCTTCTCATATTCATCTTTTGATCTCAAACCCAAATGTTTTCCAAACAAATGAGTTGGCCTTGACGTTTCAGTAGTTTCAGAGGGGACTGTATGTGATATTTAATTTAATATGGGAAATAACAGATTTGCAAAATAATAGATTCTGTGCCAGTAGACCCATGTAATACTCATAACACCTGATTAATTTGGTAAAGTATCTTGATTGTTAATTCTGTATGTATTCAATCTTTGTTGGATTGGCTACTCTAAATTGCCCCTAGGTATGAGTGAGTGTGCATATGGTTCCCTGCGATGGACTGTTCCAGGGTGTATTCTCAACTCGTGCCCAGTGTTTCCGGCATAAGCTGTGGTTTTGCTGTGACTCTGACCAGGATAAAACTGTTGCTGAAGATTAATGACGAACCTTTGTTCCCAAGGTCTTTGACGTTGCTCCCCCAGGGTTGAGGAAATGCATCATTGCCACAAACATAGCTGAAACCTCAGTGACCATTGATGGGGTGCGCTTTGTAGTTGACTCAGGTACAGTAATTCCAATAAAGAAAATGACACACTGTTCAATTTTACCATTATTGGATTTTAATCCTGCATTGTGTACATTGAATTCCTAAGTATATTTTCTAGTCTGGGTTTGACTTTCTTGACCATGTAATTTTTAGGCAAAGTAAAGGAAATGACTTTTGACCCAAAGGCCAAGATGCAGAGACTTCAGGAGTTCTGGATTAGCCGTGCAAGTTCCGAGCAGAGGAAAGGTCGCGCAGGTCGAACAGGGCCAGGAGTTTGCTACCGGCTCTATGCTGAGTCAGACTATGAGGCCTTTGTCCCTTACGCTGTCCCTGAGATCCATCGAGTGGCTCTAGACTTGTTAGTGCTACAGGTACAAGTTCTCTCTTGCCTCTTCTCTCAACTCCAACCAGCTGGCATATAAATTTTACAAGTAGCAATAGATTGAAGCTGGGGTCAGAGCACAGGGTCGGCCATGATACGGTGCCCGTGGAGTAGGTAGGGTTAAGGGCCAAGGGCCTTGCTCAAGGGCCCAACAGTGGGAGATTGGCGGTGCTCAAGGGAGATTTTGAAGCTCACTATGGTTGACCAGTACCAATAGCCACTCAGGCCTGTAACTGTAAAAGTGCAGTTAAAGTAGCTCTGGCAGAGCAAACAAATACACATTTTTTTCCACATTGCATGCCGAACATCCCGAGTTGGGAAATTAGCACTTACAAGGCACCACAAATGCAGCATAAGTCTGGCCCTGAGCATAACATCTGAAATGGTGGTATGCTATTACTCCAGTGATATACTATTATATGTTAGATGTTCTTTCAAGGTGTGCATTTCTGTAAATTTATGCTAGATTTTTAAACCAGGGTGACATAATTTCTCTAAGAGAAAATTGCTTCACTGCATTTAAAAAAAAAAAAAAAAAAAATTATATATATTTTTTTTATTATTGAAGACTAAAAGCAATTCTGTTAACTGTGTTTTAAAGAATGTTCTCATGTTTAACATCTCTAGAAACTTTTCCAATTAAACTCAATATTTTGATTCAAACCTTGCACTATTGCTGCAGTGTTATGATATTTAATGTGATTGACTATAAAAAAGCAAGTTTGTAAGGAAGCTGCTCTTTAATTTATATAATTTTAATGTTGGGTGGCAGTGTGGTGCAGTGGGTAAAATTTTTACCTCACATCTCCAGGGTCCTGGGTTTTATTCTGAGCTTGGGTTACTGTTTGTACAAAAGGGTGGAGAGTACTACAGATATGCTTTTTGTTGTTTTCTTTTTTTGTGCAGATGAAGAGTATGGGTCTGGGAGATCCATGTTCATTTAACTTCATAGACCCTCCTGCAGCCTTTAGCATTCAGACATCTGTGAGGTATCTAAAGGAACAAGGGGCACTAGATGCTCAGGGAGAGCTCACCCCTATTGGCAATCTGCTGGCCAAGCTGCCTGTAGATGTGGTTATTGGTATGGGACATTTAATGATATTTGATGTTGATATTGGTTCTGAGATTTTTGTTTTCTAAAACAGCGTGAACCCATATTAATCCAGTGACAGTCAAATTTGGTATGAACTGGAGAACTTCCCGTCTACTCCCAAAGCAATTCTGACCAATTCCACCCGCTCCCATGGAATGTTTTCCAAATTCTTCTTGCTCCCAAAGTTATTTTTGATTTTACCTTCCCATGAATTTTTTTTTTTTTTTTTTTTTTTTTTTTTTTAATAAAAATAGTTGGTTATTTTCCAAAATACAAACAAATTAGTAAATTAAAATTGCTATGAACATTTTAGGTGAAGGCATTTTAATGAAGGCTGTATTTATGTTCAGGATTAATAGTCAGCATTAATGATAAATTAAGTATGCTTTTATGTGTATTTTTAGGAAAAATGCTAGTTCTAGGTTCACTATTCAACCTGGTTGAGCCAGTGTTGACTGTAGCTGCAGCACTGAGTGTTCAGTCACCATTTCTGCGCAGTACTCAGCACAACCCAGATTGCGCTACTGCACGCCAACCCTTGCAAAGTGACCTGGGAGACCCCTTCACCCTGCTCAACACCTTCAATGCATGGGTACAGGTGAGCCAACAATATGCATTTAGGTCAAATGTCATTTTTGTGGTGCTTCAAAAATTGTGGTGACTGTCATTGCACCAAATTCCAAATAGAAGAGCAGCTGGATGCATACAAGCCTGCATATACAACCTCCCCCATATATTCCAAAAAAAATTTGCCCTCTATAGGTAAAAGGAGATAGGGAAGGAGGCTCCAGGAAGTGGTGCAAAAGAAGAGGACTGGAGGAACAGAGACTGTATGAGATGGCCAACCTGAGACGACAGTTCAAGGTAAGCATCTGAAGTATGCATACATTAAGTCTACAAGTTAAGGAGATGGGAATCGGACTTAATGTTGGTGCATTTTGTTGGTGCTTTTATGTGTAAATTGAATCTTGGCTTATTTGCACTGACAGAAGCACCTGTCAATATATTAACTGTGAATGCTCAATATGCTTTATGCATTATGTACCATGGCTATAGGAGCTGTTGAGGAGTCACGGGCTGGTGGCGCCCGAGTCATGCTATGTGGCTGAGGACCAGGCCCAGCGCAGGAAGAGGCTGACTGAACGTCAGAGACTGCACCAGATGAAGAGAGAGCATGAGTTAAAGGAGAACAGCCGCAGGAAAGTGTTGCATCTGGAGGAAGTCCTGGAGCAAGGGTTGTCATCTGACTCAGATGAGGAGGCAGCAGGATCAAGCAAGAAGCACAAAGACTCTGCAGCACAGGATGTAGACATACAGGTGCTTAACTTGTGAAAGAGTTTTTTCTCACATAATTTTGTGTCCTCTTGGTTGCTCTTTTATTGTCATGCTGGAACATGTTTGGGCTAGGCCCCTTGGTTCCAGTGAAGCTGTTTTTTGTTTTCTGATCCAAACATATCTTTTAGAATTATACCCAAAAAGTTCTACCTTGGCCTCATCAGACCATAACCCCTTCTGACACATGGTTTGGGCTTTCATCTAGCTGCCCTACCCTATAGCAGCAGACGCAGCCTTTATTTGTCACATAACACATACATATACATGCAGACCACTTTATTAGGAACTCTATACTAATACTGAGTAGGACCACCCTTTGATCTCAAAATAGCCTCAATTCTTTGTGGCATGGATTCCATAAGATGCTGGAAACATTCCTTTGAGACTCTGGTCCTTGTTGACATGATTGCATCATGCACTTCCTGCTAATTGTTCAGGTGCACTTTCATGCTGCAAATCTTCCATTCTACCACATCCCAAAGGTGTTCTATTGAATTCACATCTAGTGACTGGGAAAACCACTGAAGAACATTGAACACATTGTCATGTTCATGAAACCAGTTTCAGATGACTTACTTTGTGACATGGTGCATTATCATGCTAGAAATAGCCATTAGAAGATGGGTAAATTGTGGCCATAAGGGATGCACATGGTCAGCAACAATACTCTGAAATTCTATGGCATTCAAGTGATGATTGACTGGTATTAACAAGCCCAAAGTGTGTCAACAGCAGGTTGGGTCCATGGATTCATGCTGTTGGCACCAAATTCTGACCCTACCATCTGTGTGCCTCAGTAGAAATTTAGATTCATCAGACGAGGCCAAGTTTTTCCAGTTTTCAGCTGTGTGTGTGTTTACAGTATGTGTATATACAGTGTCTCACAAGTGAGTACACCCCTCACATTTTTGTAAATATTTTATTATATCTTTTCAAGGGACAACACTGAAGAAATGACACTTTGCTAAATTGTAAAGTAGTGAGTGTACAGCTTGTATAACAGTGTAAATTTGCTGTCCCCTCAAAATAACTCAACACACAGCCATTAATGTCTAAACCACTGGCAAAAAAAGTGAGTACACCCCTAAGTGAAAATATCCAAATTGGGCCCAATTAGCCATTTTCCCTCCCTGGTGTCATGTGACTCATTAGTATTACAAGGTCTCAGGTGTGAATGGGGAGCAGGTGTGTTAAGTTTGGTGTTATCGCTCTCATACTCCCTCATACTGGTCACTGGAAGTTCAACATGGCAATCTTTTTATAGCCTAGGCCATCTTTATTTAGAGCAACAGTTCTTTTTTTCAGATCCTCAGAGAGTTCTTTGCCATGAGGTGCCAACACCCTGAAACTGAGCTGCAGCACGGTGGCCAAGACCATACAGCGGTTTAACAGGACAGGTTCCACTCAGAACAGGCCTCGCCATGGTCGACCAAAGAAGTTGAGTGCACGTGCTCAGCACCATATCCAGAGGTTGGCTTTGCAGAATAGGCATATGAGTGCTGCCAGCATTGCTGCAGAGGTTGAAGGGGTGGGGGGTCAGCCTGTCAGTGCTCAAACCATACGCCGCACACTGCATCAAATTGGTCTGCATGGCTGTCGTCCCAGAAGGAAGCCTCTTCTAAAGATGATGCACAAGAAAGCCCACAAACAGTTTGCTGAAGACGAGCAGACTAAGGACATGGATTACTGGAACCATGTCCTGTGGTCTGATGAGATCAAGATAAACTTATTTGGTTCAGATGGTGTCAAGCATGTGTGGTGGCAACCAGGTGAGGAGTACAAAGACAAGTGCGTCTTTCCTACAGTCAAGCATGGTGGTGGGAGTGTCATGGTCTGGGGCTGTATGAGTGCTGCCGGAACTGGGGAGCTAATATGTACTGTGACATACTGAAGCAGAGCATGATCCCCTCCCTTCGGAAACTGGGCCGCAGGGCAGTATTCCAACATGATAACGACCCCAAACACACCTCCAAGACGACCACTGCCTTGCTAAAGAAGCTGAGGGTAAAGGTGATGGACTGGCCAAGCATGTCTCCAGACCTAAACACTATTGAGCATCTGTGGGGCATCCTCAAATGGAAGGTGGAGGAGTGCAAGGTCTCTAACATCCACCAGCTCTGTGATGTCATCATGGAGGAGTGGAAGAGGACTCCAGTGGCAACCAGTGAAGCTCTGGTGAACTCCATGCCCAACAGGGTTAAGGCAGTGCTGGAAAATAATGGTGGCCACAAAAAATATTGACACTTTGGGCCCAATTTGGACATTTTCACTTAGGGGTGTACTCACTTTTGTTGCCAGCGGTTTAGACATTAATGGCTATGTTGAGTTATTTTGAGGGGACAGCAAATTTACACTGTTATACAAGCTGCACACTCACTACTTTACATTGTAGCAAAGTGTCATTTCTTCAGTGTTGTCCCATGAAAAGATATAATAAAATATTTACAAAAATGTGAGGGGTGTACTCACTTTTGTGAGATACTCTGTGTGTGTGCGTGTGTGTGTGCGTGTGTGTGTGCGTGTGTGTGTGCGTGTGTGTGTGTGTGTAACTTACAGGATTTTCCACACCATGCACATCATCCTGCAAGAGAACAGCTCCTGCTCCAGTAGCACTCGCACCCATGTCAATTTTAAACGGACATGAATAATCAGGAGCGGACAAAACTGGGGCACTACACAATAAGGTCTTTATTGACTTGAAAGCACTTTGACAATCATCAGTCCACAAAAACTCTTGCAAAGACTGCAATAAATTTGTCAAAACAACATCAGAAAAATTCCTACAGAATCCTCAATAATAACCAGTCATCCCTAGAAAGCGTCTAAGTTCATGTTTGGTTCTAGGCACTGGGAATTTAACAATCACCTGAATTTTCATTGCAACAGGACAAACCTGTCCTTGTCCCACCTGTTTTCCCAAGTATGTAACCGTTGCCTTGGCAAATTCACACTTTGCCAAGTTCAACATGAGAGAGGCATCGAGCAAATGTGTAAAGACTGTATATAGAGTATTAAGATGTTCCTCCTAGCTGAACGAATACACAATGTCATCCAAATAAACTTCGCAATTTGAAACACCGGCTAAAACTCAATTCATGAGTCATTGAAGCGTGGCTGGATCGTTACGCAGCCCGAAAGACATTACAGTATAATTCAGAAAGTTATGTGGCGTAACAAACGTGATATTTCGGCTGCATGTTCCATCAAGGGCACTTGCCAATAACCCTTTAAAATATCTAATTTCGTAACGTATCGAGCCAAACCAACTTTGTCAACACAATCTTCCATTAAAGGAAGAGGAAACGAATCAGGTTTTGTGACGGAATTTACCTTATCCATACATACGCAGCAGATTTAACCCATCCTCATCCGGACAGCTTAGCCTTACCACAGAAGCAACAGAGCTTTTTGACCCTATATCCTAACGTAAGGCTTCAGCATATTAATGTGGCAACATACGTATCCTAACGTAAGGCTTCAGCGTATTAATGTGGCACACCCGAGTCTTCCTCTGTCGATCTGGGGTATAAATGACACTTAGTCAGTGTCACTCAACTTCCAATCTACAGCGTGGACCGGAGGTGGACCGGAGAATTTTGCCTGTAATACAGATCCAGGAATTGGTAACAGAACTAAAACTTTAGAACTTCAGAACTATCACCTTTAGTGAACGAACGGGCAACAGATGTTTCATCAAATCGACTCTTCATCTTTAACTTGTAGCACTGCCACGTAATAAAAAATAATTGTTTTAATTAACTACACTTGTTAGCTATTTGCGCTGTCTTGTTGCTATAATCAGCAGTATGTGTTTGGCTCTGTGCTCGTGTTATCGCGAGCCTTAATGAGAACTCTGTGCCGGTCATGTCAGTACCTAATGGCATACATTGTTTACGGAAGTGAACATTAACCGGGAAAAAATCCATTACTCGCACATCCCAACCTTTCTCAAGTCCACACCGACGCCAGTGAGCTGGGACTAGGGGCCATCTTAACCCAGCAGTCTGAGGAGGGCGAGAAGGTTATTGCATATGCGTCAAGGACATTAAAAGGGGCTGAGCTGAATTATTCTGCCTCAGAGAAGGAGTGTCTGGCTGTGGTCTGGGCTGTAGAAAAGTGGAGGCATTACCTGGAAGGAGTGGAGTTTGAGGTCTTTACCGACCATGCAGCACTGGGTTTTCAACTGCCCAAAGACCTCCTCACGACTGACAAAGTGGACCCTGAGGCTGCAACAATTCCACTTCAAAATGCGTTCTCGGAAGGGTTGTCTCAACACCGGACCGGGCACCTTATCAAGGGCCTTCGAACCTCCCTCCATGGATGTAGCTCCCTGCTTGAATGTAGTCCACCACCGCCAATCGGACATTCCCCATTCCTTGGTGGAAATCGCCCAAGTTCAAGACCAGGGTGACACAGTGAAACAGTTAAAGGCTACACAACATCAACGAACACCTCACCAGATCAGCTTCAATGACCACCAAGGAGTATTTTACAGGAAGCTCCCACTAAAAGCTCAAGGAGATAAATACCAACTAGTAGTGCCACTAACCTTGATCCCGAGTTTCCTAAACTACTTCCACTCCAGCCCACTAGGGGGCCATCTCGGATGGCTGAAGACCCTGCTACGGGTGCTGGAATTAGCCTGGTGGCCAACGAAATGACGTCTGGGAGTATGTGAAACTGTGTACCACCTGTCAGAAATACAAACATGAGAACACTAAGCTTTCAGGGTTCATGCAGTTCACCGAGGTGCCAGAGGCTGGGCACACCATGGGAATCGATCTAATGGGACCATTCCCCAACAGTAAAAGGTGAAACACTTACCTGCTGGTAATCGTCGACTACTTTATGAAGTGAGTAGAGATGTTTCCTCTACGAGACAGCAAGACCCCTACGATCCTGAAGGTTCTCAGGGAGGAGATCTTCAAGTTAGATGTTATAATGTCAGGATAAAAGATGTGCACTTTCACCCCGGAGATCTAGTCTGGCTCCGATCACACCCTCTTTCTAGTGCCACTACCAAATTCTCTGCCAAGCTAGTGCCCAAGTGGGAGGGACCGGCAGAAATAATCAAAAAAACAAGGGCCAATAAATTACATGGTAAGTTATGGTAACCATGCAAGACAGACAATTTTAATGTGGTAAATTTAAAAAGGTATCATGGACTCTTACCTATGATGTCATAGGCTGAGGGAGGGGTCTATGTAGCACTGCCACATAATGTCTTGTGTGTTTAATTGATTTAATTAACTACACTTGTTAGCTATTTGCACTGTCTTGTTGCTATAATCAGCAGTATTTGTTTGGCTCTGTGCTTGCGTTATCACGAGCCTTAATGAGAACTCCATGCCGGTCACGTCAGTACGTAACGACGTACGTTGTTTACGGAAGTGAACATTAACCGGGAGAAAGACCACAGAAAGAGCACGCTCAACCGAGGGAACATATGCTGTGGATTATTGTTTCGTTCCGTGAAGGACATTGCCGTAGAAGGAATCCCCCCCCCCCCCCCCTTGATTTCCATCGCGGCTCGGGAGGAGCCACCAGCGGGATAAATTACACTGGCGTAAAGTGGATCCGCTCACCTTGGGTGTGAGGAATGGGTGGGGACTATCCAAGAGTCTTTAATCCCTTGTATATATTTATTTTCCACAGCAAGAGAGAGACTGTGGGTGTGGGATATTTGTATATTTTTGGTGAATTTTTTTAATTTTATTTATTTATTTTAAATACACTTATAATACACAACAACATGTTAAAAGTTATTAGTGGTCTTTGGTGTGCTTTTTATATATACGCTGTTAGAGCCCGGATCCTGTTTGTAGCCAGTGCCTCTAAGGGGTGAGCTGTTACAAACTGAGCATCTGACACGGCAGATTGAGCCAAATCACAAACCTCATGCAAACGTTCACAAAATGAACTGACGTAAACCAAAATGTTACCCACAGGTTTTGATTCATGCATCCAGTTTTCTTTCAGTAGTTTAAGGGGGCCTCTCACTGTATGCCTGAAAACTAACTCAGAAGGACTAAACCCTAGTGACTCCTGAACAGTCTTGCAAACAAAAGTAAGGGCAATCCCTCATCCCACTCTTTTTCTGACTTGAAACGGTATGTTCGCAGCACAGATTTCAGCGTCTGGTGAAATCGTTCCAATGCACCCTGTGACTCAGGATGGTAAGCACTGGAAACATGTTTGACGTGCAATGGGGACAAAATGTTTCTAAACAACCGAGACATAAAATTGGTACCTTGATCTGTCTGCACTACCTTCGGAAGTCCAAAGGTAGAGAAGAATACAACAAGAGCTTTTATTATCGCTTTTGCTTTTAATGAGCGAAGTGGTACCACCTCCGGATAGTGAGTTGCTGCACACGAGCGTTAACAAATAAGTATGCCCCGATTTTGTTTTCGGGAAGAGGTCCAACACAATCTAGAATAATGCGCTCAAATGGTTCTCAGATGACCGGGATCGGCTTAAGCTAAACGATCAATAAATTGCAAACATCCAGAATTCAGCAGCCAGGGTTCTCTCTCATCAATCATCACACATCACTCCTGTCCACCGCAGGTTACACTGGTTACCTGTCTTATATCGTATCCAATATAAAGTTCTCCTTATCACTTTCAAAGCCCTACATGGTCTTGCCCCCTCATACATTGCTGATCTTATCTCTCTACACTCCATGACACTCTCTCAGGTCATCTAATACTGGCCTGTTATTCATTCCGCGTTACAAGCTGTCCTCACTCGGTGGTAGGACTTTCTGCACAGTAGCCCCTACACTGTGGAACTCTATCCCACAATCTCCCCGTAATCTTACCTCTGTACAAGAGTTTAAAAATCAACTCAAAATCTATCTCTTTGCCCCCAGCACTACTACTAGGGGACAGCGCCATAAGCACAAACATGCCAAACTGTTCTACATCAGAAATGGGCATGCTATCTGCAACAAAATAAAACTGTCAAAGATCAACTAAATCAGGAAACTTCCTTGATTGGGCTTGAGTAATCACACACGCAGGGAACACAGTCTGATTTTTCAGAACTACCTCAGACGAATTTGGGGACTCAAGTAAAGGATTTTCGATGCCAAGTCATTTCCCACAATCAAGGTAACTCCTCTCACAGGTAACTGGTTACGAACAGGATAATACAGGGGAGGAAAAATACAAACAACGTATGGAATGCAATACCGCAGATGACTGCAGGTCGTAACACAATCAGTCAAAATCACTGAGATCACATTTTCCCCATTCAAAGCTGCTGGCCTGTATCTGCATGGTTTTATCTGTATGATTTTATGCATTGTACTGCTGCCACACAATTGGCTGATTAGATAATTGCATGAATGTGTAGGTGTACAGGTGTTTCTAATAAAGTACACAGTGAGTGTACTTTACAGCTCAGTGAAATAATTTTCTTTGCATATGCCAGCTTGTTAGGAAGTTGGGGTCAGAGTGCAGGGTCAGCCATGATACGGTGCCCCTGGAGCAGATAGGGTTGAGGGCCTTGCTCAAGGGCCCAACAGTGGCAGCTTGGCAGTGCTAGGGCTTGAACCTCAACCTGCAGTATTCCTGCAGCTCCTTTATTGTTTCCATAGGTTTCTTCGTCGCCTCCCTGATGATGAGGATTAAAAAAAAAAATTATTTTTTATAGCGCCTTTCTACACACTCAAGGTTGCTTTACAACACAGCACAACACAGCAAGTGGAAGTGATAAGTTTTCATCTTGTCCTTTCGTCTATTTTGGAGGGCCGTCCTGTTCCTGGTAATTTCACTGTGGTGCCCCACTTTTGTACGATACCTTTTGACAGTGAGATCATGTTCATACTTTGTAAGCTCTTTGTGGACCATGGCTTCAGCAGTTGGATGAAACCAAAATGAAGTCAAGAAAATCCAACAGAAACAGCTGACCTTTATTTCGGGTTAATCAGAATCATTTAATTGATGACAAGTGTATGATAATTACTTTTGAACATGAGTTTGAATGTGACTTGGTTAATTCTGACATACTACACATTAAAGGTGGAAAATGATCTGATATGATTTATCTTGTTTTTTTTTTGTTTTTGTTTTTTTTATCACAAAAACCTGTAAAACCTTTTAATAGGGGTTTGTAGACTTTATATCCATGGTATGTGATATAGTGTATGAAGTACAGCATGCAAATTTCCTGCCAATTCTGACCAGACATCCCTGACACAGTGCTGACTGTGAATTGCTCTAACTGGATTGTCAAGTCAACTCATAATGGCTCAGGGTCATATTGTAGGGTTTTTTTAAAATCCTGATTAATTTTTTGTTTTTGTTTTTGTTTTTTTTTGTCTTTAAACAAATGACTTGTACACACTGTAGCGCTAAAAATTTTTTCTGTAATTCTTGTCACAGGAAGTGAAGTTCAAACTGCAGCATGATGTTAGCAAGCTTCAGGGAGATGCATATGCCAGTGCAACTCTGTCGTCTCAGCAACAGGCTCTTTTCAGACTGGTGCTGTGCCGTGGCCTTTACCCGCAGCTGGCCCTGCCTGATGAACATAACTCTGCCCGCAAAGATTCAGATCAGGCAGACACACACACACACACACACACACACACACACACGCACAGACACATACAGCACTGGATATGGTTAGCCTTGGTTCTGGAAACCTTAACATACTTTGTTTTTGTCTTCACATTCACACATTTCTGCTTAGAAATTATGTAACTTTATTATATTAAATATATAACAATTTTTTTTATAGGTGTTTCACACTCATAACAAGCAAGGTGTTGTGATTCACCCCACCAGTGTTTTTGCCAGTAATTTGGATTTGCTGCACATCACTGAGTCCAGTAAGTTTGGTACACCTCTCTTAAGCAATCGATATTCAGATGAAATGTCTCAACATGTATATTCTCATGCTCACATTCTCTTTCTCCTTTTCTCTGTCTTTTTTCCCCCCTCTCTCTCTAGGTGTTGAGAAGGGGCAGAGTAATGGGCATCAGTTGCTGGCCTTTGTAACTCTGCTTGAAACTAACAAACCCTATGTGTCAAACTGTGTACGGGTCCCTGCCCTGCAGGTTAGAGAAATGACAAATGGACACTAGCAAGTTGTATGACTTACTAAATAAAAAATGTAAAAGGATAATCTCTGGGAAGAAGTAGAAGTAGTAGCAATTTATGCACTGTTTAACTCTAGTCCTGGGAGCCCATGGGCTCCTTCAATTCTATGTTTTTAGAAATCAGGGCCTAAACAACAATTGACCAGCAAATTGACATGCGAATGGTAAAAAAAGAACAAAATCCAGGTGTTCGAATGGCCAAGTCAAAGTCCAGACCTCAACCCTATTTAGATGCTGTGGTGGGATCATAAGAGCTGTGCATAAATGCTTTCCTTCAAACCTCAATGAACTGAAGCAATGTTGTAAAGAAGAGTTGGCCAAAATTTCTACAAAACGATGTGCGAGACTGATAAACTCCTACAGAAAATGTTTACCTTGTTGATCTTGGTTTTCCGTATTACTGAATTACAGGGTGTACTTATTTTTTCCCCACCTGGTTTCTGAATGTTGGTTTACTTTTTTTGTTGTCACCAGCAGTTAATTGTTTATTTATAAAATCTGATGAGGACCACCCAATTGTTCGTTAGGTCCTGATGAATAGAAAAACATAGAATTGAAGGGTGGTGTACTTTATTTTTCCCATGACTGTATATGCTATTGCCATAAGCATTTACTTTCATTCCCCAAGTCCTCATCTCTCTCCAGATTTTACTACTGGTGGCAAACTCCATAGACAGCAATGCAGACTGCACACGGCTGGTGGTGGATGGCTGGCTGGAGCTGGTCATAAGTGATAGTGTGGCAGCTCTCAAAGTGCTGTCCTCTGCTCTCATGATGAGGGACAAGTGGGACAGTCTGCTACAGGCCAAGTTGAACCAGTCAAGTTTGAGATCTACTGCAGTTCTGGGGCTTGATGGCCCAATACCATCCCATCATGAGTTAGAGAAAGGACTCGTACGCTTTCTACTGTATACAGAGGTAATGGGTCTTCCGGTGCTGGATGCGTGTGTTTTACATTTATTTTAGATTACGTGACAATTTTCTTAGTTGTCCACTGGTTTGGATGTGTTTTGGGTAACTTGGGATAGGAATGTCAGTGAATTTAATTAATTTTCAAAAGGCTTTCTCTAAATTAAACCTAATAAATCTTGACAAACAAGACTACCACTTATTCCAATGAAATTAAGAAAAATATTTAACACAGACGTCTCTGGCCAGGTGAGCTACAGTCTGAGAAGGCTTACCCCACTGCAGTCTCAGAACCTGTACATCGGACCTCAGCTGAACATGGAGGTTTCCCTCCCTCCACTCTTCCCTGAGATGAAAGCTGAACCTGATTCAATTAAAGGAGGTCTACGTGTCACCAGCTACTTCACCTATAATTGCCTCTGTGTAAGTGGTCTCTTCACTAGTTTTCTAAGGTACTAAGTATGTCTATGCAAAGATGTCAATGAATGACTAATACCCTTAAATTATTACAAAAAACTGTAGTATACTTTGTGTAGAACTGGATATCTCTGGCCCCAGTATTGACCTAAATTTAAATTAAATTAAAAGTGATTCAATTAAAAAGTAAAAGTGAAAGGAGAATGTCATGCTAGGTTTCAGTGACATAACTGTGAAAATCATTCACTGGCATAAAAATGTTCACTGGCATATGTTACTTATTTAACTAAGACTAATTGCCAAAAAATCTCCCCCTAGCTTTGACAGTTTTTAATCTATGTATGAGCTCTGTTTATTTTTTGGCTGAAATATATATATATTTCAGCCAAAAAATTATATATATATATATATATATATATATATATATATATATATATATATATATATATATATATATATATATATATATATATATATATATATATATATACATGTGTGTGTGTGTGTGTATATATATATACATGTGTGTGTGTGTGTGTATATATATATATATATATATACATGTATGTGTGTGTATATATATATATACATGTATGTATGTATGTATGTATGTGTATATGTATATATATACGCATAGTGGGGGGGAAAAGTATTTGATCCCCTGCTGATTTTGTACGTTTGCCCACTGACAAAGAAATGATCAGTCTATAATTTTAATGGTAGGTGTATTTTAACAGTGAGAGACAGAATAACAACAAAAAAATAAAGAAAAACCCATTTCAAAAAAGTTATAAATTGATTTGCATTTTAATGAGTGAAATAAGTATTTGACCCCTTCGACTTAGTACTTGGTGGCAAAACCCTTGTTGGCAATCACAGAGGTCAGATGTTTCTTGTAGTTGACCACCAGGTTTGCACACATCTCAGGAGGGATTTTGTCCCACTCCTTTTTGCAGATCCTCTCCAAGTCATTAAGGTCTCGAGGCTGACGTTTGGCAACTCGAACCTTCAGCTTCCTCCACAGATTTTCTATGGGATTAAGGTCTGGAGACTGGCTAGACCACTCCAGGACCTTAATGTGCTTCTTCTTGAGCCACTCCTTTGTTGCCTTGGCTGTGTGTTTTGGGTCATTGTCATGCTGGAATACCCATCCATGACCCATTTTCAATGCCCTGGCTGAGGGAAGGAGGTTCTCACCCAAGATTTGACGGTACATGGCCCTGTCCATCGTCCCTTTGATGCAGTGCAGTTGTCTTGTCCCCTTAGCAGAAAAACACCCCCAAAGCATAATGTTCCCACCTCCATGTTTGACGGTGGGGATGGTGTTCTTGGGGTCATAGGCAGCATTCCTCCTCCTCCAAACACGGCAAGTTGAGTTGATGCCAAAGAGCTCGATTTTGGTCTCATCTGACCACAACACTTTCACCCAGTTCTCCTTTGAATCATTCAGGCAAACTTCAGACAGGCCTGTACATGTGCTTTCTTGAGCAGGGGGACCTTGCGGGCGCTGCAGGATTTCAGTCCTTCATGGCGTAGTGTATTACCAATTGTTTTCTTGGTGACTATGGTCCCAGCTGCCTTGAGATCATTAACAAGATCCTCCAGTGTAGTTCTGGGCTGATTCCTCATCGTTCTCATGATCATTGAAACTCCACGAGGTGAGATCTTGCATGGAGCCCCAGACCGAGGGAGACTGACAGTTATTTTGTGTTTCTTTCATTTGTGAATAATCACACCAACTGTTGTCACCTTCTCACCAAGCTGCTTGGCGATGGTCTTGTAGCCCATTCCAGCCTTGTGTAGGTCTACAATCTTGTCCCTGACATCCTTGGACAGCTCTTTGGTCTTGGCCATGGTGGAGAGTTTGGAATCTGATTGATTGATTGCTTCTGTGGACAGGTGTCTTTTTACAGGTAACAAGCTGAGATTAGGAGCGCTCTCTTAAAGGCAGTGCTCCTAATCTCAGCTTGTTACCTGTGTAAAAGACACCTGTGGGCCAGAAATCTTGCTGATTGATAGGGGATCAAAACTTTTTTTCCCTCACTGTGTGTGTGTGTGTGTGTGTGTGTGTGTGTGTGTGTGTGTGTGTTTATTTATTTATTTATTTATTTATTGGTGTGTATATTGGTGTATATATATTTATTGGTGTGTGTGTGTGTGTGTGTGTGTGTGTGTGTGTATATAGTATGCCTACCTTCACTTTCACTTTCAACATTCAAGACACTTTTTTTTTTAAGAATCATGTCCAAACAGCAAACAAATGGGGATTTAAAAATACTCTTTCAAGAGGCTCTTTTTTTTTTTTTTTTTTAGAAAATAAATTTCAATTCCCCACAATCTGGCTCTAATGTGAGACCCACAGTGTGTCTAAAATCTCACTCACCTCATACACTATTTACAGTTTACGTAATTTTGTCTTGACCACCACAATGGATTTGAAATGAAACAATCAAGATGTGATTGAAGTGTAGACTTTCAACTTTAATTCAAGGGGTTTAACAAAATTATTGCATTAACTGTTTAGGAATTACAGCAATTTTTACATAGTCCCTCCATTTTCACAGGCTCAAAAGTAATTGGACAAACTAGCATTATTCTAAATATAAGGATTATTTTTAATTCTTGGATGCAAATCCTTTGCAGTCCATGACTGCCAGAAGTCTGAAACCCATGAACATCACAAAATGCTGAGTTTCCTCACTTTTCAGATTTCACTGAATCTGAGCAGGAAGTATTGCTCTACACACTCCATCCTGCTACTTCTATCAGCAATCATATTATCAACAAACACCAGTGACCCAGTTCCATTGGCAGCCATACATGCCCATGCCATTATAATTCCTCCACCATGTTTGACAGATGATGTGGTATGCTTTGGATCATGAGCCCTGCCTTTCCTTCTCCATACTCTTCTCTTTCCATCCAAGTTAGTCTTGGTTTCATCTGTCCAAAGAATATTGTTCCAGAATTGGACAGGCTTTTTACAACCCCATTTCCATAAAAGATTTTTTTCTAAAATGCAGTAAAAACAGAAATCTGCGATTTGTCAAGTCTCTTGAAACTTTAAATATCTTTTCTTTGTACTTGTCAGTTAATTAATGTTTTCATTGACCAACTTAATTGTATTTTGTAAATATAAACAAATTTAGAATTTGATGCCTTCAACACACGCTCAAAAAAAGTTGGGACAGAGGCATGTTTATCACTGCTTTACATCACCCTTCCTTTTAATAACACTTTTTAATCGTTTGGGAACTGGGGATACTAATTGTTGCAGTTTTGCAAATGGAATTTTTGTCCATTCTGGAATTTTTGTCCACCATAGGAGACAGATCTGGACTGCTGGCAGGCCAGTCAAGCACACACACTCTGTGTCTATGAAGTCATACTGTTGTAGCATGTGCAGAATGAGGCCTGGCATTGTCCTGTTGAAATAACCATGGACTTCCTGGGAAAAGATGTTGCATTGATATGTCTCTCTCAAATCCAAATATATGCCTACACGTCAGTGGTCTTCACACATATGCAAGTCACCCATGCCGTCGGCACTGATGCACCCCCATACCATCACAGATGCTGGCTTTTGCACCTTTTGCTTATAACAGTCTGGTTAGTGTTTTTCATCTTTGGCACGGAGAACTCTGTGTCCGTTTTTCCCGAAAACAAGCTGAAACGTGGACTCATCTGACCACAGCACACGTTTCCACTGCCTTTTAGTCCATCTGAGATGAGCTCGGGTTCAGAGAACTCTGCAGCATTTCTGCATAGAGTTGATGTGTGGCTTCCTCCTCACGTAATAGCGTTTCAGGTTGCATTTCTGGATGCAGCAGCAGACTGCGTTAAGTGACAATGGTTTTCCGAAGTACTCCCGAGCCCATGTGGTTCTATTTTTCACAGTGGCATGACAGTTTCTCAGGCAGTGCCACCTAAGGGCTCAAAGGTCACGCACATTCAGCAGTGGTTTCCGGCCTTGCCCTTAACGCGATGAGATTTGATGTGTTGATCAAATACTAAATTTGTTTATATTTACAAAATACACTTAAGTTGGTGAGTGAAAACACTGAATATATTTTCTTTGTACTTTTGTCAGTTAAAGTTTCAAGAGACTTGGCAAATCACAGATTTTTGTTTTTATTGCATTTTAGAAAAAATCCCAACTTTTATGGAAATGGGGTTGTAGATGTTTTCAAGCAAAGTCTAATCTGGCCTTTCTGTTCTTGAGTGTTACCACTGGTTTGTATCTTGAGGTAAACCCTATGTATTTACATTCATGAAGGTGTCGCTTGATTTTAGACTTTGACATTGATATGCCTACCTCTTCGAGAGTGTTCTTGATTAGATGTTGTGAAGGGGTTTCTCTTCACCAAGGAAAGAATTCTGTGACCATCCACTTTAGTTGTCTGCCACAGTCCTTTTGATGTTGTAGAGTTCACTAGTGCATTCCTTCTTTTTAAGAAATGTACCAAATTGTGGATTTGGCCACTCCTAAAGTTTCTGTTCTACGTTTCAATTGTCCAGTTATTTTTGAGGCTGTAAAAATGGAGTGACTGTGGGGAAAAAAAATGCTGTAATTCCTAAAAAGTTAATGCAATATGTTTGTTAAACTCATTTGAATTAAATCTGAAAATCTACACTTCAATTTTGATTGCTTAATTTAAAATACATTATGGTGATGTACAGAGGCAAAATTACGAATATTGTCACTGTCCAAATACTTATGGGCCCAGCTTTATTACCCAGGCTGTTCTTTATAGAGTATTATGGCATCAATTTTTGGAGACACCTGACTGAATTCAGACAACACTTGCTAGTGAGTGCTCTGGAAAGACATCTTCGTGATCTTCCATTACATAAACAATTCAAACTTTACAAATTACCTAGTGACCTAAAGTAACAAAAAAGTATTAAAGTATCAAATGTGATTTTCTTTATTAAATACACCACTAAGTATGGGTTTATTGGTTGTAAAACAACAGTGTTTATTTAAGTTTACAGTATATATGTTTTAGCCACTCCTATCACTTTGGTACATACTTTGGAAGTAGTGTACACTGGATTGGCTGTGCACTGGATTTACAATACACTATGGGTCATAATCTAGTGACCTAGGGAATTAATTCAGACACACTACTGGTGACTGACCTATAAATTAACTTTGGTGACCAACGCATTCTTTATCCTAGTTTGAGTCTAGGCCTCTTTTGTTTGCATGTATGTTTAATATAAAGGACTCCAAAGACTTGTACAGTGAGTGTTTGCGGACATTTTGGACGTGCCCTCACTGTGACTTGCACATGCCCTTCACCGCACTGGAGCAAATGCAGCATGAGGCCACCTGTAGGCCACTAGAGGAACAGCAGACTGAGGAGGGTAAGACAGGCTGATTCATGATTGAGGCTAAACAGATATAGAAGTATGTTAAATCTACATTGTGTTAATTGTTATTTTTCATGGTAGATATATAAAGTTTTTCGTGTAAGATTTGGATTGCCAGGGGTAGTTGTGAAGACTGGGTTGGTACTACACAGGAACCTGCAGTTTTATGCCAGACTTTAATCGGAGTTCTTTTAATCTTATTCCACAGAGCCTGACACAGTAAAATCTGGATCCTTGTCTAATCTGACTAGACTTTACCACTGTAATATCTGTAAGAAAGACCTAACCCTAACCTCTACCGAGATACTTAAACACAAGCGTCAACACCAGTCCTGAGATCTTCCTGCCCCTGTGAACAGAGCTAACTCTGTACCAGATGGACTTGTACTATATATTTTTTCTTTTGGAAGAAGAAAGCTGTGAAAGAGTCTTGTAAAAATAGGTATGTGTATTTCTGAAACATACAGGTATGTGTATGCAAAAAATAGGTGTGTCTTTGTGAGGCATAATCCTCTTCATTTCATTTTTAGACTATAAATAAAATGGTCTGGAAAAGTTTTACTGCATGTGCTTTCCCAATCAACACTGAATGTCATTTCTGTATCCATTTCCATTATATGTGACACTTAAAAGTACAGAATGTTTTTCCAGCAGGTGGTGCTAGTGAGGTAACTTAAGCTGAGATTCACCTTTCAAAAACATGCACATGCAAATCTCTTGTCACTGAAAAGGTGTCCACATTTCTGAGGACTCAGTAGACATCTCCCTGAAAGACCCAAACCCAGTTGGAATCTCAATTAGAGATTATTTCCATCTGCCTGAAGATACAAGACATGGATTGTATGATTCAAATATCCTATGTTTCATTAAAATATAGAATGAGGGTTTAATTAAGGATACAAACCCACAATATGTAACACATCAAAGCAGCACATTGGCACAGAGTCAGAAGTCAGACAGCACAGGAATAAAAACCTGTCTCCAAAAATAATTAGAATAAATATCTCATTAAATAAATAAACAATTATTTTTTCTCATTAATGATTTTTCAAACTAGTCAATACATATTAAAATATGCACATTGGCTGAAATAACTGACCCCAAAAAAGTAAGTACTTGTGTACATAGTTACATTAAAACTATGTTATTGATTAATCAAATCAAAAGGCACATTTATCAAGATGAATGGATGGGTCATTGAAGCCAAACTCAACTAGGAAAGCTCAAGGACTATTTACCAGTGAGACTAGTAATGGCATGTGATTTAGGTCATTGTTTTCCTGTAATCTGTTACACTTTAAGAACTTTATTTAACTATAAAGTGCTTCCAATCAGGAGTTAATGTGTAATTTTACTGATTCAGTAAGTTGGTACTGTTTTATCATTGTCTCCAGTGTCATATCAAAATACATACACAGCATACATTGCATTGTACTGATTTTTCTGTCGCTGAAACAGTTCCTTGAAATCGTTCCTTTTTTTCCCTTTTTTTTTCTTTTTTGTTTTTGGTGAAGTTCCTCAGCAGAAGAGGTTAAAAAAAGAAATTAAATTTTTAAAAAATGGTGGGGGTGGGGGGAGGGGTAAAATAGCAGCTTGTAGACAAATATTTTAAAGCCATCTCCCATCAGATATCAGTATAAGCTATGAGGTTCAGTCTGTGATCACAGGCAGTGTTCGATCTGATTTGTCTAAATTCTTTACTGTGAATAGCATTTTTGTACATTGTATTCAGTTGCAAAAAGACCGAGGTTCATACTAATACATTTATATTTTCAGTGGTAAAATTTTATATAAAATAGCAGACATATTTATATTTGAATATAATGTAAGATCATGCTGGAACAATCACTGCAAAGGTGTTTTGGTTTAACAGGACTGATATTCAGCTTAAATTATATATTACTAGTTCTCCGAAAAGGTCACTTTGCAATTGATTACAGTGACAATTTAGCGAGATTGTACAGAATGGTGCTAAAAGTGGCCAAACAACTCCTACAGATTTCTGTATACACCATAAAATTAAACATGAGTGATCAGTTCTTTATATGCAGATAGACTTATTACTGAACAGATTAGAGTGTTTGATTCTACACCATAACCCGTCAACTTTTTCAATATTATTTCCTGTTGTCTTAGACAGGCCTTTATTTTCCCTGGTCCCAGTTATCCTTATCAACAGAGTCCTAATAAAAATATAATTTTTCCTTATATTATTAATTATATTGAATTTGTAATCTGTAACATCAAAGCCAATGTTGATATTCTTTTTTGCAGTTTCAAAATAGGTTTGGTTTCTCACAGTAAAATACAATACCACTTGTGCATTGCAATTTTACTGTTCCTACCTATAAGCACCCTTCCACCCACGTAACATCAAATCAAATTTCTTCCTGAACAGTGTTCTCGTACTTGGCCTTTTCGGAAACTGCTCCAAAGACACACTGACCATTTTGTAATTTTGTCTGCTTTCTCTCTCTCTCTCTCTCTCTCTCTCTCTCACCTGTGTGTGTGTGTATGTGTGTATGTGTATATGTGTGTGTATATATATATATATATATATACACACAAAATAAATTTTTCTGTCTCTTCAACCTGTCTGGAATAGAGGCCAAACATGGTAAAATGGGGCATGTTGTTAAATTATATATAAAACAAAAATCTCTTATTGTCAAGGAAAGTAAGATATACATTTTGTAATTTTGCCTTGTACTGGTTTGCAAAAAAATAAATAAATTTAAAAAAAAAAAAAAAAAACCTAACCTAGCTTTACATGTTGGTGTTTTCAGCATGCTCCTTCTGTGAGCCTTAACAACAGTCAGTCGGAGCTGAGAGAAGCTGGCGGTGGGAGCCATCTTCCTGCATATTTGTGTCTCTCTGAAGAGCACAATGCAAAGCTGCCAGTGCATTGTGTGTTGGCACCACCATTAAGGGTCCTGGTAGAGTACAAACGGAATGCAGCAGAGGATCATGGGGGAAAGGAACTTTTTAATGATAGTTTAAGAGATCTTGCTCTATAGCTATTTTTTAAATGGAAAAAATTTGGTGTTCTCCCTTCCCTCTCCTGCCATCACAACAACCTCTCCCTGGCTTCAGAATCTCCCAAAGCCAGGTCTCACCGCACAGCCTTGTGCTTTCCCCCACAGCAGCCGCATCTCTCACCACAGCGCAGGCATGCTCGCAGGGGCAGGTAGCAGCACATGCATGGCACAAAGAGTGAAAGTGCCAGTAGTGCCATCCAGCCGGCACAGCAGAGTGGATGTGGCCTACGGCCCAGCGAGTCTTCACACGAACATGGCTCCCAGAACTCGCCTTCAGAGTCTGACATGCAGTGGTAGAGCAAGCTTTCAGCACACCATACACATGTCCACTGGCGTAGGCAGTGTAAAGCTGGATCTGGAGCATCCCGGCAGCGGCCACGTCCATTCTCCGAGGCACTAAACACAGAGCGACAGTACACACAGCGTGACGAGCAGGAGGATGAGCCTTGTGGACATGGGCTGTCATCATCGGGTGAGATGGCATCTCCACCCCCACTGGTCCCACTGCCCCCTCTCTTGCGAGTCCGAGAGCGGGGTGTGGCAAGTGAAGTATGGATGCAGCATGGCGAGGGTGAGCTTTTGCCTGTCTCCTGTGGGGAGCCACTTGCAGGAGATGCTCCAGACATGGCATTAGACATACAGGTGGGAGAGGAGGAGTGGCGCCGAGAGCCTTTGGTGTCCAACATAACTGTGACCTCACAGCCTGTAGGGCCCACACCTGCCAGTTCTTTCTCAAAGTGTACCACACATAGCTCTGACTTGTCTGGCCCACCTCCTACCATAACACCTCCTGTCAGACCCCCAACTTTGGTCCGTGTGGCCCCAGCACGTCTGTAGTCCTCATAACCCCGCGAGCCCCATAAATCCTTGCATGGATCAATACTGCGTAGGTCACCTTCCTCCAGCAAGGACATGGTAGGGGAGAGTGGGGACAAGGGTGAGGAGGCTGGGGGTGCCAGAGGAGAGGTTGGGGGAGCAGGAGGAGGGGGAGGAGGGGCTGGAGGGTTCAACACAGCTGATACTTGAGAAAGCTGGTGCTGGCAGGACCGCCTATGGACCTGGAGAAAAGCAAGTAATGGTAGGAGGAAATTGAGAACCATAAATGAGGACAGAAATATCCCTGCAGGTGAAGTTGCCTGGGACTTTACCACAATTTTTGCTACCAATAAAACAATAGGGAATATTTTTAACACAGAAAGCCAGTTCTTAGTTCATATTTATAAATGATTTTATATTAAAGTGGTGCTTGAAAGTTTGTGAACTCTAGAATTTTCTGTATTTCTGCATAAATATGAAATAACCTAAAACATCAGATTTTCACACAAGTCCTAAAAGTAGATAAAGAGAACCCAATTAAACAAATGAGACCAAAATATTTATTTATTGAGGGAAATGATCCAATATTACATATCTGTGAGTGGCAAAAGTATGTGAACCTTTGCTTTCAGTATCAGGTGTGACTCCCTTGTGCAGCATTAACTACAACTAAACATTTCTGGTAACTGTTGATCAGTCCTGCACATCGGCTTGGTGGAATTTTAGCCCATTCCTCAATACAGACTAGCTTCAACTCTAGGATATTGGTGGGTTTCCTCACATGAACTGCTTGCTTCAGGTCGTTCCACAACATTTCTATTGGATTAAGGTCAGGACTTTGACTTGGCCATTCCAAAACATTAACTTTATTCTTCTTTAACCATTCTTTGGTAGAACTACTTGTGTATACCCAAGGTTGTTGTCTTGCTCCATGACCCACTTTCTCTTGAGATTCAGTTCATGAACAGATGTCCTGATATTTTCCTTTAGAATACGCTGGTATAATTCAGAATTCATTGTTCCATCAATGGTGGCAATCCGTCCCGGCCCAGATGCAGAAAACAGGCCCAATCCATGATACTACCACCACCATGTTTCACATGGTTTCTCCAAACATAACGCTTCTCATGTAAACCAAAAATTTTGGACTCATCCATCCACAAAACATTTTTCCAATAGCCTTCTAGCTTGTCCATGTGATCTTTAACAAATGCAGACAGGCAGCAATGTTCTTTTTGGAGAGCAGTGACTTTCTCCTTGCAATCCTGCCATGCACACCATTGTAGTTCAGTGTTCTCCTGATGGTGGATTCATGAATGTTAACATTAGCCAATATGAGCGAGGCCTTTAGTTGGTTAGAAGTTACCCTGGGTTCCTTTGTGACCTTGTGGACTATTACACGTCTTGCTCTTGAAGTGATCTTTCTTGGTTGACCAGTCCTGGGGAGGGTAACAATGGTCTTGAATTTCCTCCATTTGTATAAAATCTGTCTGTGGATTGGTGGAGTCCACACTCTTTTTAGAGATGTTTTTTAGCCTGATTAGCATAAACAACTCTTTCTGAGGTGCCCAGAAATCTTTTTGTGCCATAATACACTTCCACAAACATGGGTTGTGAGGATCAGACTTTGCCCTGTTTTATTTAAAAAACAGGGATCGATCACTCACTCACACCTGATTGTCAGCCCATTGATTGATAACACCTGACTCTAATTTCACCAATCTGATGTTGTTTTAGGTCATATTTATGCAGAAATATAGAAAATTTGTTCACAAACGTTCAAGCACCACTGTATATAATGCTTTGGCCCATAACAGTCTATCTGCAATATTATCTGTATCTGTCACTTATTTCACATATTTACTTTAACTACTGTAATAGGTAGGTAAAATAAATAAAATACCTGGGCAGGGGTCTGAGTAGTGATGGCATGCCCTTCCCCATACCCAAACTCCTCTGCTGCAGAACGGACAAAGCAAGTGGAGGAGGACTCGCTAGTCACTATGGTGATGGGCTTGGGCAACATCTCCTTTCTGCTGTTCGAGGACGACTCACTGCCTGTGTGAGACTGATACAGACTGCAAGTTATCTTACATGCAGGACCTGCTAGTGCAGGGGTGTCCAAAGTCCGGCCCACAGGCAAATGTTAATTGGCCTTCAGCTTCTCTCTTAGAATGTATGATGGGTGGCCCACTGGCCAACACGTTGCAATTTTTCCTTTCACCTGACAGTGGCAGCAAACTGTGTTAACGCAGTTAGCTCACTTGCAGGAGATTTTTTTTTTCCCTCTGAATACACCTGTAAATTAATTTACTTGAATACTATTTTGTCATAGCTACAGACAAAAAGCACAAAGTTAACACTGAGAAGGGGCGATTTCAAAAGAGCTGTAAACGAATACTGTTTTATCGAGAGCCATAGCAAATACGTGTGCCTCGTATATCAAGCGACTGTTGCAGTAATTAAGGATTTTAATATCATGAGACATGAAACAAATCATGGCTAATGCAAAAACATTCAGAGAATGAGAGGGCAGAGATACTGAAGCAGCTGGAAGCTTTCCTGGCAGAAGCAACTTTTTATCAGAATAAACGGTGCAGAACATTACTAGAGCTAATAAGTGGGGATAATTCCAACTGCTAAGCATGGGAAACCATTTGTGAATTCTTGAAAGAGTACTTTCAAGAACTAAAAAGAAGCACAAATTTATGAATGTCATCTTGCATGCCACAAAAACAGCTTTCAGGTTATACCCTGCTGCAGATGTTTAATTAAAATTAAAATCACTATATTGGAGCTTCCAAATAATATTTTGGTGACCGGCTCTCTGGTATTTTAATGTAGTCTAATCTGGCCCCCTTTAAAAAAAAAAAAAAAAAAAAGGTTTGGACACCCCATGCTAGCACTAATGGTAAGATGTCTTCACTCACTAAGCCTAAGCACAGAAATCTTGGAAGGGCTAATGTCATGCAGTCCATTTGGACATACAATGGAAGAGAAGGCATCATCCCAAATAGCCTTCATTGTTTTTACCTAGACATATGGTGGTTCTGCAGCTTAAGATTTTTACACTTCACAGCTTCAACAGCTGTAAAAATAATAATAATAATAATAATAATAATAATAATAATAATAATAAAAGTCCTTTTATCCAGTTCTTCTTACATACACTGTATGACCAAAAGAATGTTGACACCTGACTATTGAACATCCCATTCCAAAACCATGGGTATTAATATTGAGTTGTTCCCTCTGCTACAATAACAGCCTCTGCTCTTTTGAGAAGGCTTTCCACAATAATTTGGATCAAGGGTATTTGTGCCTATTCAGGCACAAGAGGTTGGGCACTGATCTTCAGCAAGAAGGCCTGGCATGAACTTGGTGTTCCAATTCATCCCAAAGGTGTGTACTGGAGTTGAGGTTAGGGCTCTGTGTTGGCCACTCAAGATCTTCCACACCAACCCTGGTAAACCATGCCTTTGTAAACCTTACTTTGGGCCCTTAGATTCAGTGAAAGGAAATCTTAATGTTAAAGCATACAAAGACATTCTAGACAATTGTGTGTTTCCAACTTTGGAAAAGAGTTTGGGGAAGACCCTCATACTTAGTATATCATATACTATTGATATGATATACAATATGATATATCATATTGGTTAGAGCCAGGTGGCCATATAGGGTATTTACACAATGCTAACAAAGTAATGAGCTAAGGATTGTTGCAAGATACATTAGTACTAAAATCTACAAGCGGTCATCACTTTTTTATACAATAGCAAAGTAAACATGCACTTTAACACAGGAGGTTTGAAGTACTGTATGGTGATTACACAACTGCGTGGGTGACTTCATGACAGTTCTGCCAGAAAAAATATTAAGTATAAAATTTCCACTTGTTGGTATTTATTACTGATCTAGCAGTGACGATCAGAATTTTAAATTATTTATATATTATTATTATTATTATTATTTATTTATTTATTTATTTTATTTTTTTTTTTAAACAAATAATAACATCCTAGATTGTGAGCCAGTTCCAGTTCATAACCTGAATCCACACAATCCATGTTGTGTACACAGTATATACAGTGGGTATAGAAGAGAATCACCCCCCTTTAAAATAATCACATTTTGTTGCTTTTCAGCCTGAAATGAAGACGGACACAGTTTTTGTTTTATCCAGCTGTATTTACTCAGTGCAACTTATTCAAGTGAAAGATATAACACCAACATATCAAAAAATTAAACAGAATCACTAAGATGGAAAAAGGATCAACCCCCATTTTGTTGAACCACCTTTTGCTTTAATTACAGCCTTTAGTCTGTTGGGATATGTCTCTACTAACTTTGCACATTTAGACTTTGCAATATTTGCCCACTCTTCTTTGCAGAACTGCTCAAGCTCAGTTAAATTTGATGGTGACCGTTGTCTGCCGGACCGCAGTATTCAGATCATTCCACAGATTTTCAATGGGGTTTAAGTCTGGGCTCTGATTAGGCCATGCAAGGACATGCAACTTTTTCTCCTTCAACCACTGTGTGGTCAGTTTTTGCTGTGTGTTTTGGGTCATTGCCATGTTGGAAGGTAAACCTTCTTCCCATTGACAACTTTCTGGCAGAGGGTAGCAGATTTTCCTCAAGAATTTGATGGTATTTTGCCCCATCCATTTTTCCTTCTATCCTGACAAGTGCTCCAGTCCCTGCTGCAGAGAAACACCCCCATGACAGGATATTACCACCTCCATGCTTTGCTGTAATTATTTACTGAATGGTGTTATTTGGCTGGTGAGCTGTATTGGATTTCCACCAGACATATGGTTTGGAGTTTAGGCCAAATAATTCAATTTTAGTCTCCTCTGACCTGAATCTTCAAGGTGCGTTTTGGCAAAGCTCAGTCATGACTGCATGTGGCCTTTCTTGATGAGTGGCTTTTTTCTTGCAACCCTCCCATACAAGCCACATTTGTGGAGAATTTGTGATATTGTTGTCACATGCACACAATGATGACTCTTTGTCATAAATTCCTGCAACTGCTTCAGAGTTGCTGTAGGCCTCCTGATAGCCTCTCTGACCAGTTTCCTCCTGGCTCTTTCATCCAGTTTGGAGCAACATCCTGATCCAGGGAGGGTCTGTGTTGTACCAAATACCTTCCACTTCTTAATAATAGACTTCACTGTGCTTCTAGGCATTGATAAAGCCTTTGAAATGTTTTTGTATCCATCTCCTGACTTGTGCCTGTCCACAGCTTTATCCCGGAGATCTTTTGACACTTGCCACCCATAGTTGATTGTTTGCTTCAGTTGCACTACAAAATACTCCAGGAAAGCTCTTTTCATGCTGAGCTAATCAAAGTGACCACAGCTAATCACAGGTGAAAGTCAAAAGGCTTCGTTTGCCATTGAGAAGGTGATTAGCTACACCTTATTGAGTTTACAAGTCATTTTTAGGAGGGGGTGATCCTTTTCCAACTCGGTGATTGTTTTTTAATTTTTCTATTTTTTTCTGACATGTTGGAGTTATATCTTTCACTTGGATGTTATAAGTTGCACTCAGTAAATACAGATGAATAAAACAAAATCTGTGTCCGTCTTCATTTCAGGCTGCAAACCCACAAAATGGGATTATTTTAAAGGGGGGTGATTCTTTTCTATACCCACTGTATATACACTCACCGTCCACTTTATTAGGAACACCTGCTCATTCATGCAGTTATCTAATCAGCCAATCATGTGGCAGCAGTGCAATGCACACAATAATTTCTGCATACAATCATTCCCTCATGTATGTGTTACCTTCTGGCTTTCCCTTTTAGTTATACTGTTAGTTATACTGTCATACCAGTGATCCTGGCCCCTTCTGCTCTCCAGACCTGCCTCATCCATCTTGATGCCCTACTTCTGGTTAGAGTTCTCATCACTTGGAAACCTGTCGCTGCTGCTGAGGATGGCCCCATATGGACAGCCTAAAGATCAATGAGATTACTGTGGATGGTACCACTTGGAAACCTTGAAGATGGCTTTGGACTGCAATTGATAAACAGTTTTGCTACAATGGCTTAGGATGACTGTTGCTATGATAGTTTTAGGACTGCCACTGCCACATACAGTTTTGCACTCAAGTCTCTATCAGTGAGCAGTTGATAACTTCAACAAAATAAACCATGTTAAAACTATAATGAATTTCCTGGTTACACAGTGGCACTTTTTGACTATATAGCACACAGTTATAGAAGGGAATTATTTAGAATTGCATTATCCAGTGTCCTTTTGAGTCTGGTTCCTCTCTGGATTCTTCCTCATACCATCTCAGGGAGTTTTTCCTTGCTACATTGGCTTGCTCATTAAGGAATTTATGTATTTCTGTAAAGCTGCTTTGTAACAATGTCCATTTTTAAAAGCACTATACAAATAAAAATGAATCCTGCAGATACAGGTCAAGAGCTTCAGGTAATGTTCACATTAACATTAGAATAGCGGGAAAATGTGATCTCTGTGGCTTTGAGCGCGGCATGGTTGTTTGTACCATGTGTTTGAGTATTTCATAAACTGCTGATCTCCTGGGGATTTCTAGGGCTTCAGACGCCATAAGTATCGTAGTTGTAAAAAAAATAATAATAATAATAAAAATACACAATTTTAAAAAATTCGGGGGGAAAAAAATTAAAAAGAACACAATAAAATCGGAATTAAAAACAAAATTCTGTTTTTCTTAGTTAACTTACTCTGATGCTTGCGCTCTCTGTTATATTTTTGCTCATAATTTCATTTTATTTTAATTCACTCTTCTGTTTTCTTTGCCCTCGTTTCCAAGTGCTTCGCTTATGATTACAAAAATTGATAGAGTTTCAAGCAATCAGGGGCGGGATTGAAGTCTCTCTTGGTTCACTGGTTCTAAACTGACAGCTCTTCTCTAGCCAATCAATAAGCTGGGAGTAGATGACGTCACTGACGAGCGATTCTGCCTTTTACTGGTTGAGTTGCCAAGTCCGCATATAATACGCGGTGTTCGGCTTTGTTTGTTTTTGAACGGGTCACGGGTTGCGGTTTTTTTGGGCCTTGTTTTTTTAAAAAAATATGGTTGCTTGTTAGGGAAATCTGACAAGCGACTTCGTTTTTTTACATTTATGGTCACTATTTTCCCCAGTGCATTGATTGACACTGTCTGCTCACAGTGCTCTAGTGTAATTTGCCCTCCCACAAACCCCCACGTGGACCTATCCCACCACCTCCTCCCCTTCGTTGGAGAAAAATCACTGTATTTCCAAGCGATGGTAGTTAGTAGACATAGATAGACATCTGTACATTTCTACAAACAATGCCGCCAGCAAAGCAGTCCAAGAATGGCAAAAACAGGGCCATAGCTAGCGAGTTCTGGGCCCCCTGTAAAAATATTGATGTGAGCCCCCACCACCCTCCACCCATATCATACCCTATAAGATATGGGCATGGAGGCCCACATCTACTGTGCCATGTTACCTAATAGGGGTTTCTTACAAAATAACAAAACAATGTTTTAAATGTTTATGTAAATATTACATCAAAACAATAAAATAATAACAAAAGACAAGAAATTTATAAAATAAAACACATTTTTAAAAGTACCAGCAATATAATGATGTCTTTCCAGTAAACATTCAGAAATTGAAAAGAATGCAGTCAAATTTAAAATAAAACTACTTAAATTACTCATTGTCTTAATTTTTGATGAAGATAATCTGCTAATGCATAATATATAGTATCTCACAAAAGTGAGTACACCCCTCACATTTTTGTAAATATTTTATTATATCTTTTCATGGGACAACACTGAAGAAATGACACTTTGCTACAATGTAAAGTAGTGAGTGTACAGCTTGTATAACAGTGTAAATTTGCTGTCCCCTCAAAATAACTCAACACACAGCCATTAATGTCTAAACCACTGGCAACAAAAGTGAATACACCCCTAAGTGAAAATGTCCAAATTGGGCCCAATTAGCCATTCCCCCCCCCCCCCCCCGGTGTCATGTGACTTGTTAGTGTTACAAGGTCTCAGGGGTGAATGGGGAGCAGGTGTGTTAAGTTTGGTGTTATCGCTCTCACACTCTCTCATACTGGTCATTGGAAGTTCAACATGGCACCTCATGGCAAAGAACTCTCTGAGGATCTGGAAAAAAAAGAATTGTTGCTCTATATAAAGATGGCCTAGGCTATTTGGTTCAGATGGTGTCAAGTGTGTGTGGTGGCAACCAGGTGAGGAGTACAAAGACAAGTGTGTCTTGCCTACAGTCAAGCATGGTCATGGGAGTTTCATGGTCTGGGGCTGCATGAGTGCTGCCGGCACTGGGGAGCTACAGTTCATTGAGGGAACCATGAATGCCAACATGTACTGTGACATACTGAAGCAGAGCATGATCCCCTCCCTTCAGAAACTGGGCCGCAGGGCAGTATTCCAACATGATAACGACCCCAAACACACCTCCAAGACGACCACGTCTTGCTGATGGACTGGTCAAGCATGTCTCCAGACCTAAACCCTATTGAGCATCTGTGGGGCATCCTCAAACAGAAGGTGGAGGAGCGCAAGGTCTCTAACATCCACCAGCTCTGTGATGTCATCATGGAGGAGTGGAAGAGGACTCCAGTGGCAACCTGTGAAGCTCTGGTGAACTCCATGCCCAACAGGGTTAAGGCAGTGCTGGAAAATAATGGTGGCCACACAAAATATTGACACTTTGGGCCCAATTTGGACAGTTTCACTGTCCATTTTGAGGGGACAGCAAATTTACACTGTTATACAAGCTGTACACTCACTACTTTACATTGTAGCAAAGTGTCATTTCTTCAGTGTTGTCCCATGAAAAGGTATAATAAAATATTTACAAAAATGTGAGGGGTGTACTCACTTTTGTGAGATACTGTATTATTAAATAAAGCTAATAAATGTATCCATCCAAGAGAAGTCAGTTGTATTCGCGTTTTCTTGACAGTAGGCTAGAGTTGGCAACACTGGTTCAAACGTATTGTGAGCAGGTGAACATGGACAATCCCGCACAGCCATGGATAATCGATATAAATTTATCTTGGAAATTTAATGGATACGCTTATGCTTCTTAATGCTTGTCTATTGTAAATATTCACCTGCTCACGACACGTTCGAATGGTAATGCTGCCTTCGTGTGCTATCGGAATTATTTCCCAGTACCACTCATCAGTGGTAATGACCAGTATGTTGTGTTCACATGCTCTATTGTCGGAAATAACAGAAAACATGGACGATGCCAGGTTCATTCATACATATTTCTTTTTTTTTCTTTTACTTTTATTTTGACACCATAACACATATTACTCATTTAGCTAGCTTGCTGACGATAACGGAACTTTGGTCAAATACAAGCTATTTTCACGGTGTAAAAATGTATAACATACATAGAATGGTTGCTGATATACAGTACTGTGCAAAAGTTTTAGGCACATGCAAAGAAATGCTATAGAGCAAAGATGCCTTCAAAATAATGAAATTAAATGTTTCTATATTTTTAAAAAAATCATTTAAAAAAAAATACCGTAAAGAGCATTAAACGGTAGTAAATGAAACAAAGTCAATATTTGGTGTGACAAATAAATAAAAATAAAAATAGTAGTCTCTGGTACAATTTCTGCAGTTTTATAAGGAAATTAGCTGGTAAGTTTTATTGAGCATCTTGCAGAACCAGCCACAGTTCTTCTGGAGACTTTGACTTTCGCACTTGCTTCTTATTTTTGCAGCAAAACCCAGCAGCCTTCATTGTTTTGTTTTGTTTTTTGCCTGAAAAGTGGTCTCTTATGTAATATTCTGCTTTATTTAATGACATACAAACATTTTTCTGTAACATTTAATTTTGTGCTAAAAAACTAATGTTTGGGAATCTAAAATGTTTTTTATACTGACTTGATTTTTGTACTTTAAAAAAATAGGGTGCCTAAAACTTTTGCACAGTACTGTACATACAGTGAGGGAAAAAATTATTTCATCCCCTGCTGATTTTGTACGTTTGCTCACTGACAAAGAAATGATCAGTCTATAATTTTAATGGTAGGTGTATTTTAACAGTGAGAGACAGAATAACAACAAAAAATCCAGAAAAATGCATTTCAAAAAAGTTATAAATTGATTTGCATTTTAATGAGTGAAATAAGTATTTGATCCTCTATCAATCAGCAAGATTTCTGGCTCCCAGGTATCTTTTACACAGGTAACGAGCTGAGATTAGGAGCACTCTCTTAAACGGAGTGCTCCTAATCTCAGCTTGTTACCTGTATAAAAGACACCTGTCCACAGAAGCAATCAATCAATCAGATTCCAAACTTTCCACCATGGCCAAGACCAAAGAGCTGTCCAAAGATGTCAGGGACAAGATTGTAGACCTACACAAGGCTGGAATGGGCTACAAGACCATCGCCAAGCAGCTTGGTGAGAAGGTGACAACAGTTGATGCGATTATTCGCAAATGGAAGAAACACAAAATAACTGTCAGTCTCCCTCGGTCTGGGGCTCCATGCAAGATCTCACCTCGTCGAGTTTCAATGATCATGAGAACTATGAGGACTCAGCCCAGAACTACATGGGAGGATCTTGTTAATGATCTCAAGGCAGCTGGGACCATATTCACCAAGAAAACAATTGGTAACACACTACGCCGTGAAGGACTGAAATCCTGCAGTGTCCGCAGGGGGACCTTGCGGACAAAGGGACGATGGACGGGGCCATATACCATCAAATCTTGGGTGAGAACCTCCTTCCCTCAGCCAGGGCATTGAAAATGGGTCGTGGATGGGTATTCCAGCATGACAATGACCCAAAACACACAGCCAAGGCAACAAAGGAGTGGCTCAAGAAGAAGCACATTAAGGTCTTGGAGTGGCCTAGCCAGTCTCCAGACCTTAATCCTATAGAAAATCTGTGGAGGGAGCTGAAGGTTCGAGTTGCCAAACGTCAGCCTCGAGACCTTAATGACTTGGAGAGGATCTGCAAAGAGGAGTGGGACAAAATCCCTCCTGAGATGTGTGCAAACCTGGTGGCCAACTACAAGAAACGTCTGACCTCTGTGATTGCCAACAAGGGTTTTGCCACCAAGTACTAAGTCGAAGGGGTCAAATACTTATTTCACTCATTAAAATGCAAATTAATTAATTTATTTTTTTGTTGTTATTCTGTCCCTCACTGTTAAAATACCGATACCATGATACCGAAATTGACACCAGAAAATTTCACACACAACAGTCTCTAGAGTTTATACAGAATGAAAAACAAAAAAAAAACATCCTGTGAGTGGAGGGTCTGCAGGCTGAAACACCTTGTTGATGAGAGAGATCAGTGGAGAATGACCAGACTGGTTTGAGCTGACAGGAGGTCTATAGTAACTCAACTAAACACTCTTTACAACTGGGGTGAGCAGAAAAGCATCTCAGAAAGCACAACACATCAGACGTTGAGGTGGATGGGTTGACTTCTTGGCTGACAGGAGTGGAGCCTAATGTGGTCTTCATCCCCCTCAAGGTTCATTGTTGTACAAGGTTAACAGTTGAAAAGAGTGATCATATGAGTTACGATATCCTTCCTGGCAACTCAAACCAGTCTGTCTTTTTTTCTCTGACCTCTCTTCTCAGCAAGGTGTTTCTATCCACAAGGCATTTCCATGCTCACTCAATATTTTTTGTTTTTCACACCATTCTGTGTAAACTCTAGGAGTGTTTTGTGTGAAAATCCCAGGAGATCAGCAGTTTCTGAAATACTCAAACCAGCCTGTCTGTTACCAACAACATGGTTAAAGTCACAGAGAACACACTTTTTCTTCATACTGATGTTTGATTACCAGAAGCTCGACCTGTATCTGCATGATTTTTTTGCACTGGACTGCTGCCACACAATTGGATGATTAGATAACTGCATGAATATACAGGTGTTCCTAATAAAGTGTATAATTATACACTATATGGCCAAAAGTATGTGGACACCTGACCATCACACCCATATGAGAGTCTTCCCCAAACTGTTGCCACAAAGTTGGAAGCACACAATTGTGTCTTTGTATGTTGTAGCATTATGATTTCACTTCACTGGAATTAATAGGCCTACCCAAAACATGACAATGTCCCCTTGCGCAAAGCGAGGTCAGAGAAGATGAAGACATGGTTTGCCAATATTGATATAAAAGAACTTGAGTGACCTGCAAAGGACTCTGACCTCAACCCTTCTGAACATCGGAATGCCAACTGCACACCAGGCCTTCTTGCCCAACATCAGTGCCCAACCTCACTAATGCTTTTGTGGCTAAATGGGCACAAATTCTCACAGCTACATTCTGAAATATAGTGAAAAGCCTTCCCAGAAGAGTGGAAGCAGTTATAACAGCAAAGGTGACACCAGCTGCATACAGTCCTCTATGAAATTATTGGAATGGCAAGACCAATTCTTTAGTTTTTGGTGTACACTGAAGACGTTTAGGTTTAAAATCAAAAGATGAACACGAGATGATAGATCAGAATTTCAGCTTTCATTTCCTGATATTTACATCTAGATGTGTTAAACAACTTAGAACAAGGCACCTTTGGAAAACCACCCGATTTTTAGGTGAGCAAAAGTATTGGAACCAATATTCTTAAAGTAAATTTATTGCAGTTATTGCAACCAAATATTAAGTGTTATTTACTTTAAGACTATTGGTTTCAATATTTTTGCTCACCTAAAATTAGGGTGTGCTGCCACTAAAGAGGCCATGTTCTAAGTTGTTTAATCTAATTGTAGATTCAGTACTGTGCAAAAGTTTTAGGCAGGTGTGAAAAAATGCTGTAAAGTAAGAATGCTTTCAAAAATAGACATGTTACTAGTTTATATTTATCAATGCAAAGTGAGTGAACAGAAGAAAAATCTACATCAAATCAACATTTGGTGTGACCACCCTTTGCCTTCAAAACAGCATCAATTCTTCTAGGTACACTTGCACAAAGGATTTTGTAGGCAAATAGTCAGGTGTATCATTAAACAATTATACCAAATAGGTGCTAATGATCATCAATTCAATATGTAGGATGAAACACAATCAAATGAAACAGAAACAGCTGTGTATGAGGAATAAATCTGGGTGAGGAACAGCTAAACTCAGCTAACAAGGTGAGGTTGCTGAAGACAGTTTACTGTCAAAAGTCATACATCATTGCAAGACTGAGTACAGCAACAAGACAGAAGGTAGTTATAATGCATCAGCAAGGTCTCTCCCAGGCAGAAATTTCAGGGCAGACAGGGGTTTCCAGATGTGCTGTCCAAGCTCTTTTGAAGAAGCACAAAGAAACAGGCAACAGTGAGAACCGTAGACGCAGTGGTCAGCCAAGGAAACTTACTGTAGCAGATGAATGACACATCAGGCTTACTTCCCTTCACAATCGGAATATGTCCAGCAGTGCCATCAGCTCAGACCTGGCAGAAACCAGTGGGACCCTGGTACACCCTTCTACTGTCCAGAGAAGGCTGGTCAGAAGTGGCTTTCATGGAAGACTTGTGGCCAAAAAGCCATACCTCCAACGTGGAAACAAGGCCAAGTGACTCAACTATGCACAAAAACACAGGAACTGGGGTGCAGAAAAATGGCATCAGGTGCTCTGGACTGATGAGTCAAAATATGACATACAACCCCAATTCCAAAAAAGTTGGGATGCTGTGTAAAATATAAATAAAAACAGACTGCAATGATTTGCAAATCTCATAAACCAATAGGTTATTCACAATAGAACATAGAAAACATATCAAATGTTTAAACTGAGGAAATGTACCATTTTAAGAAAAAAAATAAGGTAATTTTTCATGGCCGCAACACGTCTCAAAAAAGTTGTGACGGGATTGTATTTGGCTGTAGCAGAAGGCAGTTTGTTTGCCGAAGGGCTGGAGAGCAGTACACAAATGAGTGTCTGCAGGCAACAGTGAAGCATGGTGGAGGTTCCTTGCAAGTTTAGGGCTGCATTTCTGCAAATGGAGTTGGGGATTTGGTCAGAATTAATGATCTTTTCAATGCTGAGAAGTACAGGCAGATACTTATCCATCATGCAATACCATCAGGGAGGCATCGGATTGGCCACAAATTTATTCTGCAGCATGACAACGACCCCAAACATACAGCAAAAGTCATTAAGAACTATCTTCAGCATAAAGAAGAAAAAGGAGTCCTGGAAGTGATGGTATGGCCCCCACAGAGCCCTGATATCAACATCATCAAGTCTGTCTGGGATTAGATGAAGAGAGAGAAGCAACTGAAGCTGCCTAAATCCACAGAAGAACTGTGGTTAGTTATCCAAGATGTTTGGGCCGACCTACCTGCCGAGTTCCTTCAAAAACTGTGTGCAAGTGTACCTTGAAAAATTGATGCAGTTTTGAAGGCAAAGGGTGGTCACACCAAATATTGATTTGATGTAGATTTTTCTTCTGTTCACTCACTTTGCATTTTGTTAATTGATAAATATAAAATATTAACATGTCTATTTCTGAAAGCATTTTTACTTTACAGCATTTTTTCACACCTGCCGAAAACTTTTGCACAGTACTGTATAATGAAAGCTGAAATTCTGATCTCTAGTCTCATATGAATTTTTTGATCTCTAACAGAAATGTTTTCAGTGCATAGGAAAAAAAAAAAGAACTAGCCTTGTCATTCCAGTACGTTCGCAGGGGTGTGTGTGTGTGTGTGTGTGTGTGTGTTTATATATACAGTACTGTGTAAAAGTGTAGAGCAAAGATGCCTTCAAAATAATGAAATTAAATGTTTCTACATTTTAAAAAAATATTGTTAATGAAGTAAAAAAAAAAAAAAAAGTAGTCTCTAGTACAATTTGTGCAGTTTTATAAGGAAATGAGCTGGTAAGTTTTATTGAGCATCTTGCAGAACCAGCCACAGTTCTCATGGAGACTTTGACTTTCGTACTTGCTTCTTATTTTTGCAGCAAAACCCAGCAGCCTTCATTGTGTTTTTTGTCTGAAAAGTGTCTCTTACGTAATATGCTGCTTTCTTTAATGACATACAAACATTTTTCTGTAACATTTAAGTTTGCACTAGAAACCTAATGTTTGGGAATCTAAAATGTTTTTCGTACTGACTTGATAATGTAGACGTCATGAAATAAAAAATCTATAACAAAGTTTGTACTAAAAAAAAAAAAAATAGGGTGCCTAAAACTTTTGCACAGTACTGTGTATGTGTGTATATATGTATGTGTGTGTGTGTGTGTGTGTGTGTGTGTGTGTGTGTGTGTGTGTGTGTGTGTGTGTGTGTGTGTATATATATATATATATATATATATATATATATATATATATATATATATATATATATATATATATATATATATAGTATCACATGAAAGTGAGTACACTCCTCACATTTTTGTAAATATTTTATTATATCTTTTCATGGGACAACACTGAAGAAATGAGACTTTGCTACCATGTAAAGTAGTGAGTGTACAGCTTGTATAACAGTGTAAATTTGCTGTCCCCTCAAAATAACTCAACACCCAGCCATTAATGTCTAAACCGCTGGCAACAAAAGTGAATACACCCCTAAGTGAAAATGTCCAAATTGGGCCCAAAGTGTCAATATTTTGTGTGACCACCATTATTTTCCAGCACTGCCTTAACCCATGCAGTTCACCAGAGCTTCACAGGTTACCACTGGAGTCCTCTTCCACTCCTCCATGACGACATCACAGAGCTGGTGGATGTTAGAGACCTTGCGCTCCTCTACCTTCCGTTTGAGGATGCCCCACAGATGCTCAATAGGCTTTCTTGTGCATCATCTTTAGAAGAGGCTTCCTTCTGGGACGACAGCCATGTAGACCAATTTGATGCAGTGTGCGGCGTATGGTCTGAGCACTGACAGGCTGACCCCCCACCCCTTCAACCTCTGCAGCAATGCTGGCAGCATTCATACATCTATTCTGCAAAGCCAACCTCTGGATATGATGCTGAGCACGTGCACTCAACTTCTTTGGTCGACCATGGCGAGGCCTGTTCTGAGTGGAACCTGTCCTGTTAAACCACTGTATGGTCTTGGCCACCGTGCTGCAGCTCAGTTTCAGGGTGTTGGCAATCTTCTTATAGCCTAGGCCATCTTTATGTAGAGCAACAATTCTTTTTTTCAGATCCTCAGAGAGTTCTTTGCCATGAGGTACCATGTTGAACTTCCAGTGACCAGTATGAGAGAGTGTGAGAGCGATAACACCAAACTTAACACACCTGCTCCCCATTCACACCTGAGACCTTGTAACACTAACGAGTCACATGACACCAGGGAGGGAAAATAGCTAATTGGGCCCAATTTGGACATTTTCACTTAGGGGTGTACTCACTTTTGTTGCCAGTGGTTTAGACATTAATGGCTGTGTGTTTAGTTATTTTGAGGGGACAGCAAATTTACACTGTTATACAAGCTGTACACTCACTACCTTACACTGTAGCAAAGTGTCATTTCGTCAATGTTGTCCCATATAAAGATATAATAATATATTTACAAAAATGTGAGGAGTGTACTCACTTTTGTGAGATACTGTGTGTGTGTATATATAGCCTGTCAGTGCTCAAACCATACGCCGCACACTGCATCAAATTGGTCTGCATGGCTGTTGTCCGAGAAGGAAGCCTCTTCTAAAGATGATGCACAAGAAAGCCAGCAAACAGTTTGCTGAAGACAAGCAGACTAAGGACATGGATTACTGGAACCATGTCCTGTGGTCTGATGAGACCAAGATAAACTTATTTGGTTCAGATGGTGTCAAGCGTGTGTGGCGGCAACCAAGTGAGGAGTACAAAGACAAGTGTGTCTTGCCTACAGTCAAGCATGGTGGTGGGTGTGTCATGGTCTGGGGCTGCATGAGTGCTGCCGACACTGGGGAGCTACAGTTCATTGAGGGAACCATGAATGCCAACATGTACTGTGACATACTGAAGCACTTCTCTTTGGAAACTGGGCCGCAGGGCAGTATTCCAACATGATAACGACCCCAAACACACCTCCAAGACGACCACTGCCTTGCTAAAGAAGCTGAGGGTAAAGATGATGGACTGGCCAAGCATGTCTCCAGACCTAAACCCTATTGAGCATCTGTGGGGCATCCTTAAACGGAAGGTGGAGGAGTGCAAGGTCTCTAACATCCACCAGCTCTGTGATGTCATCATGGAGGAGAGGAAGAGGACTCCAGTGGCAACCTGTGAAGCTCTGGTGAACTCCATGCCCAACAGGGTTAAAGCAGTGCTGGAAAATAATGGTGGCCATTGTAACACTTTGGGCCCAATTTGGACATTTTCACTTAGGGGTGTACTCACTTTTGTTGCCAGCGGTTTAGACATTAATGGCTGTGTGTTGAGTTATTTTGAGGGGACAGCAAATCTACACTGTTATACAAGATGTACACTCACTACTTTACATTGTAGCAAAGTGTCATTTTGTCAGTGTTGTCCCATGAAAAGATATAATAAAATATGTACAGAAATGTGAGGGGTGTACTCACTTTTGTGAGATACTGTGTGTGTACATATATATATATATATATATAGATAGATAGATAGGTTTGCATAAAATGATAGTTTGATGTACAGTGGATATAAAAATGTTTTACACTCCTTCACATCTTCATTTGGCAACTTTATTCCACTTTTTCTTTCAAAAAATTCTCCAGATCTATGAAATTCAGGGTTATTCTTTGCACAACACTCGAGTCATTACACAGGTTTTCGATAGGATTTAGATCTGGGCTGGGCATGGGCCATTCCAATATATTGATCTTCTTCTAAACCATTCCTTGGTTTATTTGGATTTGTGCTTTGGGTGATTTTGGCAGGATTCTGAAACAGCTTCCATTTAGCTACCCTAACCCCATACCCAAGACATGTGAAGATTGCAAGAGATTGTTGTCACATGCAAGGAGTGGCCAGATATTCTTGCAGCTTCTTTAATGTTGCCATAGTTTTTGGCAGCCTCCCTGATAGGTTTTCATCTTGTCATCTTTTTGGTGGGATGTCCTGTTCTTGGTACTGTCACTGTGGTGTGGTATATCTCGCTTTTTTTTTTTTTTTTTAATTCTTTTGTACACCTCTCCTTATCGATACCTTTCAACAAAGAGATCCTGTACCTACTTTATTAAGAAAATCTTACAGTAACAGCTTCTCTTTTTTGGGGTTAATCAGAATCATTTCATTGATGACAGGTGTATGATAATTGCTTTTTAACATGAGTTTGAATGTGATGTGGTCTGAGCACAGTTACATGCCTTATTATAAAAGGGTGTGCACACTTGTGCAACCAGTTTGTTGTATGCTTTTCCCCCTAAAACATTTTTATTTGTTTTTCACTTGAATTTTGTTGGTTGCCACATCACATTAAAGGTGGAAAAAGATCTGAAATTACTTATCTTGGTTTCATTTTTTAAGATCACATAAGCCTGCGATTTTAATATTGGTGTGTAGACTTTTTTATATCCACTGTATATCTATTTTAATAAAAAATAATGTTTAGTCTTCAGTGTAACTCCCAAAAGAAACTATTAATAAGTCACAAATTCAATCACTGGGGTTTATCTGTCTTAATATTAGTGGAGTAGGTGAAATACAATGGTTTGTTTTGTCTTGTATTTTAATCATGAATTACTTGATAGCGATAAATGTCATGAGGTGATAAATAGACTCACGGCTTGACCATCATCTTCAGTGTCTCCTTCTTCTGGCGTGGAGGAAGAAGGAGAGTCAAAGCCTTAAATGTTATTGAAAAACAAGGAAATTTTGATTTTCTATTGCAAAAAATATTGTGGACATTATCATTAAAACGCAGTGTTCACAAAGATTGTAATATCTTTCACATGAAAAATGAAAGAAATTTAATCATAATATTCCACAAGACAAAAGTAGCTGTCAGCATAACCAAAATGGATATTTGTAATCCCACCAATATCATAGTTTTATGTCCTAGGTTCTTCCATACCTTTGTCCAGCTTGTCAAGGACAATTTGAAGGCCCTTCTCAAAAGAAATGGCATCAGCTGGACTCTGGAAGGTCAGGCCAAACTTCCTCTCCTCCACACGCCAGTGATGGAAGATGGGGTTCACCTTGTTGTAGATCAGACCCTTTTGAATGGCACATTCAAGCACGGGCTACATAAAAAGACAAGGGTCAGTGTGGGTCTGCGAATAAGTTGGCACATTGGGTCAGCAGTTTAGAGAATACGTGTGACATCAAAGAGGGCATAAGTCAGAGTCCTGTGAAAAAATGGTGAGTCAGTTGAAGACAGGCATGAACACACACGCACACACTCACTGCTCGATCGCGCAGCCGCTCTCCACGTATGACATACTCCTTCTGCCCATGGCTTTCGGAACTCCTCCCTTTACAGATGACAACGTGGCTGAGGCCTCCACCTCCAAGGGGCACCCAGCCGCCACTAGAATCGTCACGTGTCATCACCACTGCTCGGACACGCACACTGTAAGGGAGGTGTGAGGTGTGAGGACACGGGCTAGTAGAGCAACAGACATCAGAAGCACTCACATACATAAACACTTAAACACCTAAATAAATGCATATGACACACAAACATCCAACATTATCCACCCACCTTAATACATGCACACACAAAGGTGCATACCCAAACATCAAAATAACAAACAAACACAGTTCAACTGAAGGACCAGCAAAACAGCAGAAACTCCACACAGTCTGGGTGAAAAAGAACAGTAAAGCTAGAAGTAATCTTGGCACTTTGGGTCAAGTAGTCTAGTGCAAATTAGAAATATTTTGTTCACTACAGATTCACTAATTTTATTGATCTACTAAAACAGGCACTATTATAAAGACACAAAAATAAATTATGATTTGTCTAATCTTGGTTGTAAAACATGAGTGTTTTCCATTTATATCCATTCTACCAACAGCTTTAGGCTGAAAACTTCGCCATTGAGGCACGATTATATCAATGACAGGAAGGCAGCGCGAGTTTTAGTGAATGATCACGTGAAAGAGCGAAACGTATTCTCGCTTTCAATACAGGCAACTCAACATATTCTCAGAGATAGTTATTTTAATATTGTTTGATTCTTGGTGTAAACCGAGATGTGACATAATGGTTAAATGCGTTAATATGAAACAGCTTTGTGCAGACAGGTAGATAATAAATTAATGCCAACAGTGAAATTGCACTTAATTAAAAATAAATAAATAAATAAAAAATCGAGACAGACTGAGATGTCTCAGTCTCAGCCAAAGTGACCTGGAGGGAGAAAGAGAAATCCACTGAGCATTTCTCTCAGAGATATATCAATGAACGCGCCCATTAGCCATACGAGGCCCGTGCAGTGTGAGCACAGCCACAATGTTGTCGCGATATTTTTCGACATCAATATGCCCAATTTAAGACATGCTATAATAAACGCGAAGTATCACACACATATTTGATTAAGGGAATCATCGATATTCTGTTCTGCTAATTATTTTAAGACATTACGTTCTTCTCTCTCTCCCACCTATCGCCAGCTCACATCCGCACTCACTCACTCGATGCACTCGCGTCGCCACAAGCAGTTTTATGAATGAAATACAATAAAAGTGGTGGATTAAAAAAGTGATATGATATATGAGTGTATAAAACGCAGTTGTTAAGAAAAGGAAAGATGAGTGGGTGCAAGAAGGAATGGAGGAAGCGCTGGGTTGGGGGGAGGGGGCGACATGAGGAAAGGAAGAAGAGGAGGGGGTTGAGGAAGAGGGGGAGAGAAAATCGCATTTCATTCATAAAGTTTGGCTTTAAAAACCATAATGAAACTCGATGCGCGTTGATAACAATTCATAAGGAAGTCTCGCTCTTCCTTTCCATCAGGATACATAAGTGAATGCAATCCGCAAAGCGATAAAAGTCGAAAAAACGCAGTATTTTGGATTTATTTTCCTGGTACATCTACACATTCCGTGACATATTTCATTGCTACGTGAACTGTGCAAAAATATCTGGACAAAAACGTGCCATTGCGTATTTTGAAGGAAGAAGATGTACTGGCAATCTATTTGTCTTTGGTGCGGCGTTTCCAGTTAAATATTTTTACACTATGGTTCAGACAAACGTATTGTCTGCGTATATTATTTTCACAAATGTATGTAGAATATAATGTACATTGTTAATAGCTAAAGCTACATTTTTTTTTAATATATCTACATCAGCTAAGCGCATTCCGTGGTCGTATGACCATCCTAGACGTGGTAAAATATGAAGAAAAAAAAATCTGTTCCACAGCCCATCAGTTTAGTCTTCTGCAAGGTTTGGTCAAATACAAAGGAAAGGACTTACTCGCCCTCCATGGCTCGGTGTTGCTTGCCGCTTCGAGCTGGCTGCCCCCGGTCTCCTGTCTTTTTATTTCCCTTCTCACCAGAACACACACGCACGCTCTCTCTCTCTCTCTCTTTCTCTCTCTCTCTCTCCCTCTCTCTCTCTCTCTCTCTCTGTCTCTCACACACACACACACCCACACGACCCCCCCCCCCCCCCCCCCCAATGCGCTCGCTGTTTTAATTTTCTTATCTTTTTTGTGTCCACCTTTATATTTTTTGGTGTATTACGATAGGGCTGGAGGTTGCAGCAGCCATTTTCCGTAGGTTATAGCGGCAGCATCCTCTCTCTCTCTCTCTCTCTCTCTCTCTCTCTCTCTCTCTCTCTCTCGCTCGCTCTCTCAGTCACTCCCTCCTTGTTTCTTTTCCTTGTTTTCTTTGTACGCAACCTGCCGTATTTCCTTCTGACCATCGCAGCACCAAACCAACAGATCACTCACCAGTCTCAGCGGATGACATCTAGTGCAAATGGCAATTATACAAGTCAGTTCTTCGCGATACTTTACCTTGTTCGGATACGCCGTTACTCGGTTACGATTACCAAATGATTACGATTACCAACGTTAGGTCCCTTGTCACACTAGTAGTACCAAGTATGTAGTGCTTTTTGACGTGAAACAACAGCTGAAGTTAAAAATAGGTAGACTATATAATTGCCATTGCCTAGATTAGCCTACTAATTTGTGAGCATGGGAAATCAGTAAGTAAATAACCGAATATTTAATGCTATTGGCGGTAAAGGCCTCATAACACTAGCCTAGACATTAGCCGTGATGCTGTTCAGTACCTTGGAAAGCTCCTTTGAGGCTCCTATTGTATACGACTCAGAGCCAGTGAAACCACGACAGAATTCTTACTTGTTTCCAATGAGTTGTCCCTCCATTCATGTACAACTCCCATTCATTTTTTACTGAGAGTCAAAGCACATTGCCTGCCATTGATAAACAACCACTGCATATTCGAGATGCTTTCATGTAAATAGATTTTATTCCTCTAATAAAATGAATGTAAAGTATAACATTTCTATTTTACATTTTTTAAAATGGAATAAATATTAATGTATTAATGGCACGTTCACTGAAACAGGTCTGCACGTGTCTGAGTGTTTTTAACGTTTTTACAACCAATACACGAGCAATCTACGAGGTACAAGGAGTGTTTATTTTCATATGAATTTCCATGGTTACTAGACCTATGGCTATCTAGCTTTGGAAGGCAAACAGAAAGTTGAGTAACAGAAATACTTGCCAAAGAAACTTCCATAAACCTTAGATTAAAATAGGGCAGAATGGGATGAACATATCTGTGGATTAGGTTTTCCGTAAGGTGGGTGCTAAATTGTCCTGACAAACAGGTTAACTATATTACCAAAGGTTACCTAACTATGGTAGCCTAAGAATTAAGACTAGTTACAGTGCCCTCCACGAATATTGGCACCCTTGGTGAATATGAGCAAAGAAGGCTGTGAAAAAATGTCTTTATTGTTTAACCTTTTGATCTTTTGTTTTTTTTTTTTAAAAAATCACAAAAATATTCTGCTCTCATCGATATCAAACAATTGCAAGCACAACACAGGTTTATCCAAAAAATATCTTTGTTAAATATAGGTGTGCAACAATTATTGGCACCCTTTTAGTCAATACTTTGTGCTACCTCCCTTTGCCAAGATAACAGCTCTAAGTCTTCTCAAATAATGCCTGATGATGCTGGAGAATACATGGTGAGGGATCAGAAACCATTCCTCTATAGACAATCTCTCCAGATCCTTCAAATTTCGAGGTCCACGCTGGTGGACTCTCCTCTTCAGTTCATCCCACAGCTTTTCTATGGGTTTCAAGTCAGGGGACTGGGATGGCCAGGGCAGGACCTTCATTTTGTGGTCAGTAATATTTATGTATGTTTTGGATCATTGTCCTGCTGGAAGATCCAACCACGGCCCATTTTAGGCTTTCTGGCAGAGGCAGTCAGGTTTTCATTTAATATCTGTTGATATTTCATAGAGTCCATGATTCCATGATGCCATGCCACCACCATATTTAACTGTGGGCATGAGGTACTTTTCCATATGGCTACCTCTCTGTGTGCGCCAAAACCACCTGAGATGAGAGTAGAGGCTTTTTTCTTGAAACCCTTCCAAACAACTTGTGGTGATGTGGGTGACTTAGAATTGTACTTTTGGAGACTTTCTGACCCCAAGATGCAACCATTCTCCAGCTGTGATCCTTGGAGATTTTTGGCCACTCGAACCATCCTCTTCACAGTGCGTTGACACTCATCCAATTCCAGGTTGATTAATAACATTTCCAGTTGACTGGAACTTCTTAATTATTGCCCTGATTGTGGAAAAGGGCATTTTCAATGCTCGTGCTATTTTCTTATAGCCACTTCCCATTTTGTGAAGCTCAGCAACCTTTTGCCGCACATCACAGCTATATTCCTAGGTCTAACCCATTGTTATAAATGACTAAGGGAATCTGGCCTATGTGTTACCTCACATTTATACCCCTGTGAAACAGGAAGTCATGATTGAACAATTTCCTATTCCTAGTCACCCAGGTGTACTAAAAAAAATAATTATCAATGGGAATATACTTTAAATATATTTTTCTCATATGAATTCATAGGGGTGCAATTAATTGTTGTACACCTATATTTAACAAACATTTTTTTGGATAAACCTGTGCTGTGTTTGCAGTTATTTGATATACATGAGAGCAGAGTATTTTTGTGAATTGTCTGAACAAAAGATCAAAAGGTTAAACAATAAAGACAATTTTTCACAGCCTTTTTTGCTCATATTTACCAAGGGTGCCAATATTAGTGGAGGCCACTGTAATTTAATTAGTCTGTGACATTGTGATATTTATTTGTTTTCATCTTAACGTGATTTTCACAGCAAACATTTAAAAAATCTGTAGTAGGCCTATTCGGTAGTTGAACAGTCTCTGGCACTGAACTTCAGCACAATGGATTTAAAATAAATCGTCAATGACGATGAAGTGCACAATATCATTTATAATTTATGGACTGGATAATGTAAGAATCACAGTCTTTTTAATGTACAGCATCACTTGTCAACAAATCAAAAGTAAATAGACTTTAAATAAATTAAGACTTTAAGTAAATTAACGTAATCATACATAAAATTAAGACGTAAGTCTTGTCTTAAGTGAATGAAATACACTCACCGGCCACTTGATTAGGAACACCTGCCCACCTGATCAGAGGTGGGTCGTAACGCCCTACTTTTACTTCGCTACATTTACTTGAGTAACTTTTTTTTATGTACTTTTAAAAGTAGGTTTAACTGGCTTATACTTCTACTCTTACTTAAGTTAATTTTTAATCAAAGAAATGTACTTTTACTTCGCTATATTCGGTGGCGTTACCCCGTTACTGTTAAATATTAATGAATATATGTAGTTTTAATAATTAGTTTATATCAAGTATAATGAGATCGCGAGTCTCGCGATACGCAGCAGTGGTCTGAATGCGGACGTAACAGCCGCTCTTTTTTAGCGGCTCAGTCCTGGAGAGGGGGAAGAAGCGAGCGTGTCGACGGAGGCAGGACACACACACACACACACACACACACACACACACACACACACACACACACACACACACACACACACACACACACTGTCCTTTTGTTCTTTGCTGTCATGTTTAAATGCAGATGCTGACAAGTTTGTGTTGTTAACGTGTTGTGAGAATAAAGACAGTCAACTGTTGGGAAAATGTTTGTTTTTTGCTGTCTGCGTGAGAGATTTTCTGTTGAAAATGACAGGTTCTGTGTTATTGTACCCATCACAGGACTGGGATATGCTGCTTCATCTTGAACCCAGGTTTTATATCATATAAACCGAACAGACAGACTTTCAAGGAGAGATGTGACTTACAGTTGACCATGTGGTCTGAGATTCAGGATTTTCCCTTCATTTTAATCAGATCCGAAGTAACTAGTAACTTGCTACTTGAGTAGTCTTCTCATTGGATATTTTATTACTCTTACTCAAGTAATTATTAACATCATTACTTTTACTGTTACTTGAGTAATTATTTTTATAAGTAGTTTTACTTGTACTTGAGTACAAGTACACCTCTGCACTTGATCATTCATGCAATTATCCAATCAGCCAATCATTGCAGCAGTGCATTGCATAAGATAATGCAGATACAGGTCAAGATCATGTTCTGTCATTGTAGAAATCTAGGTGAGAGAAAAACAAACATTCAATTTATTCAGGATCCTGGTGAGTAGTTTCATACAACACCAAAGTGTATGCAGAAAGGCTCTGAAGGTAGGACCTTTGAAGCAAGATTATGTACTATATCAGCTGCACAAGGCCCCTAGGAAAGATGGTCTCACAAAATCTTCCCTAACTGCCCTGTACAAGAAGTACAACATACGCAGTTACTTCTTATCACATGAGGTCAGAATGCTTAAATAATATCTTCATCATCTTAATATCTCACATAATATCTTCATCAACGTCATTAGAATTATCGAGGATCCACTTATCTTCAGACTTTTATGACTTTTATTCACCATAAATCCCATATTTGTATGCATCTGTGTGTCCTGAAGACATACTGCTTCAGCTGTTTTGTTCAGTTGGTTTGTTTGTTATTTACACACACACACACACACACACACACACACAGAGTGACATATACAGAAAATATTTTCAGTCCATATTCGCATTATTTAAAACAGAACCAAAGTCTGATTATTTATTGTTTACACACAACATTGGCTAATAAAACAAAATCACTGTATTTCACATCAAACTTCAGAATAGAGAAAATGTGACATCAGTGAGTCTGAGTGTGGCATTGCTGTTGGTGCCAGTTGGGCTGGTTTGAGTATTTAAGGAACTGCTGATCTCCTAGAATTTACACAGAATGGTGCAGAAAACAAAAAACACCTAATGAGAACTTTTCTTCATATGAATCTGTGCCCAGATTCTGATGTCTGATGTGAACATTAACTGAAGCTCTTGACCTGTATCTGCATGATTTTATGCATTGCACTATTGACACATGATTGGGTAATTGCATGAATGCAATAATAAAGTGGACGGTGAGTTTATATTTAGTTGGTTTCCAGACAGAACCTACAGTCCCCTCAAAAAAGTATTGGAACAGTAAGGCCAATTCTAGACTATAGATCAGAATTTCAGCTTTCATTTCCTCATATTTACATCTGGATGTGAAAGAAACAACTTAGAATATGGCACCTTTTGTTCGAACCCACCAATTTTTTGAAGATGATGTTCGAAGATTGAAAAATGTTGGATCATGTGACTGATAGGTGTTTCTTGCTGCCCAGGCATTCCCTGTTAAAATGATTGTTTTAAGAATTGATAGCTCTGAATGTCTACTCTTGGTTTGAGCCCTAGGTTTCACCTTTGAAGGTGTTAATAAGGATAAACCAACATGAAGACCAGAGAGCTGTCTATAGGAGAAAAGCAAGCCATTTTGAAGCTGAGAAAGGAAATCTATCAGAGCCATTGCACAAACACTGGGCATAGCCAATACAATTTGAAACAACAATTTGGAATGTCCTGAGAAAGAAAGAAACCATGTGTGTACTAATAACCAGACATGAAACAGGTCGGCCAAGGAAAACATCATCAGTTGTTGACAGAAACAGCTGTGAAGTAAAACCCAAAAACAACAGTTAGTGACATTACCATCAACCTTCACAGGGCAGGGGTGAAGGCATCACAATCCACCATTCGAAAAAGACCTCAAGTGCAGAAATATAGAGGCCATAACACAAGAAGGCCAGATTGGAATTCGCAAAGAAATGCAGAGATGAGCCACAAAAGTTTTGGAACCAAGACTAACCTTTACCAAAGAGATGGAAAGGCCAAAGTGTGGAAAAAAACAGATCTGTTCATTATCCAAAACATAAAAGCTCATGAGTCAAGTATGGTGGAGGTAGTGTAATGGCTTGGGCTTGCATGGCTGCTTCTGGAATGGGCTCACTAATCTTTATTGATGATGTAACTCATGATCGTAGCAACAGAATTAATTCAGAAGTCTACAGAAACAATCTGTCTTCCAATTTACAGATAAACGAATCCAATCTTATGCATTTCACCTCCTGAAGAGGAGAGTAAAGGGAGAAACCCTTCTTTGGTGAGAAACCACCAAAACAAACAACAACTGAAAGAAGCTGCAGTACAAGCCTGGAAAAGCAACACAAAAAGTTCTGGAACCAAGATGGCAGCGCGACAGTAGCACACAGCGGCCTCTCCGGATCCAAAATGGTGCTATTTTTGTTTCTTAGCTCGACTATTCACAGCACATGGACATCAGAGCAGTCAGTGTTCGTGTATACCATCGCCAGATACTGCTAAAGTACAGAAATCATGCAACAACCAACCTGCATGATGATTTGCTGGAGAAGCTACGCGTTCTGCGTTCTGTGCTGCGGGGACCAGGCCTCTAGACCACGGCACTGCCTGATGCCAGTGGCCGGGGGGGAAGGGGGGGACACACGTCATAAACGGTGTGCGAGGAAGTGGAAATGCGGCAAAAGGGCAGGGTCCATGCTAGGCTAATAACAAACCCTAGCCGGCAGGCTCTCCAGTCCATCCTGCTCTCCAGTGTCTGATCCCTGGACAATAAATTGGACTACATCCGACTCCAGCAGGCAACGCGTGGTGAGTTTACAAACTGCTGCGTCTTTGTTTTCACAGAGACGTGGCTCAGCGATAGAGTTCTGGACGCTGCCATTCAGCTAGATGGGCTCACCTCGTTTCATGCCAACAGACATGCAGCTCTATGCGGTAAGGCTCGCGGTGATGGCTTATGTGTTTACATCAACACTGAATGGTGCAAGAACTTGGTGCTAGTTTCTAGTTACTGCTCATTGCTGGTGGAGTTTGTGACTGTTAGATGCAGACCTTTTTGTTTACCACGGGAATTCAGCACTATCCTTATAATCGGAGTATACATTCCCCCTAGCGCTAATGCTAAGGAAGCGCTCTGTGAACTCTATGGGGCCATTAGCGAACTGCAGAACACTCACCAAGATGGACTGTTTATTATTGTCGGAGATTTCAACCATACGAATCTCATATCAGTGCTCCCTAAATTCCACCAACATGTGAACTTTGCAACGAGAGGGGCGAACGTGCTGGACCTTGTTTACACAAACATCCCCGGCGCGTACCGGGCGGAGCCCCATCCCCACCTCGGCTACTCAGACCACATCTCTGTTATGCTAATCCCAGCATACAGACCGCTCGTCAGACGCTCCAAACCAGTTTTGAAGCAGGTGAAAACCTGGCCAGCAGGAGCCATCTCTGCTCTTCAGGACTGTTTTGAGCACACTGACTGGCACATGTTCAGGGAGGCTGCAACCGACAGCGACTCCACCAACTTGGAGGAATACACGGCATCAGTGACCAGCTACATCAGCAAGTGCATTGACGACATCACTGTCTCCAAGACCATCACTACATGCTCCAACCAGAAGCCGTGGATGACTGTGGAGGTGCACGCACTGATGAGGACCCAAGACTCCGCCTTCAGGGCAGGTGACAAGGCAGCCCTAAGAACAGCGAGAGCCAAACTGTCCCGGGCCATCAGAGAGGCAAAGCGTGCACACCCCCAAAAAATCCACAGGCACTTCAAGGACAACGGTGACACGCGGCGCATATGGCAGGGCATCCAGGCCATCAGCAACTACAGGACATCATCACCAGCTTGTGATAGTGATGCCTCCCTTCCAGATGCGCTGAACAACTTCTACGTTTGGTTTCAGGCGCAGAATGATGTGACGGCGAGGAAGACCACCCCTCCTCCTAACGACCAGGCACTGTGTCTAACCAAGGCTGATGTGAGGAAAACTCTACGCAGAGTCAACCAACGGAAAGCTGCTGGACCAGACAACATTCCTGGAAGAGTGCTCAGAGGATGTGCAGACCAGCTGGTGGATGTTCTCACTGACATCTTCAACATCTCCCTGAGCAGCGCCATCATTCCAATGCACTTCAAGGGCACCACCATTGTCCCCATGCCGCAGAAGTCTTCAGTGTTCTGCCTCAATGACTATCATCCCATTGCACTTACACCCATCATCATGAAGTGCTTCAAGAGGCTCGTCATGAGGCACATCAAGACCCTGCTACCACCTTCACTGGATCCCCTGCAATTCGCATATCGTCCCAACCGCTCAACAGATGATGCTATCTCTACCACCCTACATCTGGCCCTCACCCACCTGGACAAAAAGGACACCTATGTTTGAATGCTGTTCATAGACTTCAGTTCAGCATTCAACACAATCATTCCTCAGCACCTGATTGGAAAGCTGAACCTGCTGGGCTTGAACACCTCTCTCTGCAACTGGATCCTGGATTTCCTGACTGGGAGACCTCAGTCAGTCCGGATCAGGAACAGCATCTCTAGCACCACCACACTGAACACTGGTGCTCCCCATGGCTGTGTGCTCAGTCCACTGCTGTTCACTCTGCTGACTCATGACTGTGCAGCAATGCACAGCTCGAATCACATCATCAAGTTCACTGATGACACGACTGTGGTGGGTCTCATCAGCAAGAACAACGAGTCAGCATACAGAGAGGAGGTGCAGCAGCTAACGGACTGGTGCAGAGCCAACAACCTGTCTCTGAATGTGGACAAAACAAAAGAGATGGTTGTTGACTTCAGGAGAGCACAGAGCGACCACTCTCTGCTGAACATCGATGGCTCCTCCGTGGAGATCGTCAAGAGCACCAAATTCCTCGGTGTCCACCTGGCGGAGAACCTCACCTGGTCCCTCAACACTAGCTCCATCACTAAGAAAGCCCAGCAGCATCTGTACTTTCTGAGAAGGCTGAAAAAAGCCCATCTCCCTCCTCCCCATCCTCACCACATTCTACAAAGGAACTATTGAGAGCATCCTGAGAAGCTGCATCACTGCCTGGTTTGGAAATTGCACCGTATCGGATCGCAAGACCCTGCAGTGGGTAGTGAGGACAGCTGAGAAGATTTTCGGGGTCTCTCCCCACCATCACAGACATTTACACCACACGCTGCATTCGCAAAGCCACCAGCATTGTGGATGATCCCTCACACCCCTCACACACACTCTTCACCCTCCTGCCATCTAGAAAAAGCTACCGAAGCATTCGGGTCCTCACGACCAGACTGTGTAACAGCTTCTTCCCCCAAGTCATCAGACTCCTCAATACTCAGAGACTGGACTGACACACACACACACACACACACACACACACACACACACACACACACACATACTGAATTGAACACCATCCCACTCCCCTTGCAATTTTTGCACATTTCGTAACGTATGTTTAATTCTTGTTACTATCATACACTGTTACCTGGCTGCTACTGCAATAACTGCTATGTCCATATATGGTATAAGCTAATCTGCTGAATACTATGTCATAGTATGTTATGTTTAGATTCATAGCATCTTTTAATTATATTGTTTTTTAATTATATTGTATCTTTTTGCACTACCTGTTATACTTGACACTTTCACACTAGAACTGTGTACTGGTCGGCGCGACACTGTTACTTACTGTGCCCATTGTCCTATTTAGGAGTTACTGTACTGTCTTGTGTTGTTTGCATGTGCACTTTATGTAGAATGTGTAGCTCTTTAGTTCAGTGTCGTCTCATGTGGTTTAGTGTGTTGTTTTTATGTAGCACCATGGTCCTGGAGGAACATTGTTTCGTTTCACTGTGTACTGTACCAGCTGTATATGGTTGAAATGACAATAAAACCACTTGAACACGAGAAATGAAAATTAACAGTTTGGTGATGTCAGTGGGTCACTGGCTTGATGTAAGCTGTGTTTACACTGGACCAGAATGTGTGAATACCATTCTCAAGGTGCACATCCTAAACGTTCAGTCCTCCATCCAGCCTACTTGGAAGATTTTGAAATTCAGTATCCAAATCAAACTGGGACTTCCTTGACAGCATAGCAGCCACATGGGCGAGAAGATGACCAGAATAGTGATAGAAGGATGGCTCACCGGTATGATTTCAGATATTATAGTCCAGATGAGGGATCTGGCAGAACACCTGATTCACTAGTTGCAAGGGGCACACAAACAGAGCCATGGTATCTCATAAAAGACCAGTGGAGTGAGAGAGATGAATATTCTCCACAGATGGAGACCTATTCCATACCTCTGGAATCCCAGGAAAGAGTGCACAACTTTGAAAGAGAGAACAGACTGCTTCATCAATCACAGCAATCAATAAAGGATCAAATAAGACAACCATTAGAAATCGTTAGAATAGTCAAGCTTCTCTACTTACAAACTCTGTTACAACTCTCAACATTAAGATGGCAAATGAGGGCACATGTCTGGTGAGTTCTACCACTAAACCATTATACTTGGACAGACCTCCAAGTTCTAAATGAGTCCTTTTGAAGGTGTGTGCAGTGTTTGATGATGGCTCTGAACACACCATCCTCCTGTCATCAGCAGAACAAAATCTAGGACTCTCAGGAAAGGCAGAGGACTTAGCCTTGAGGACCATCAGGCACAACCTAATGGAACTCAGATACAGCATCCTCATCTTATTACCCCTATAGAGCCAATCCAAACACAGACCACAAGACTGTCAGTTAATGGAGTGAATCGATATGCCACACTTTTACTGCACAAGAATGATATGCCACTTCTTCAGGCCTCCAAAGATGCAGTACTGCCTAAACTAAGGAACACTGAGAAGTGCCTTGAAAAAGATCCCATCAAAGCTACTGCATACAAGGAAGAAATAAAAAGGCTTGAAGCTACTGGCTATGCTGCAAAACTTTCTCCTGAAGAAGTCAGCAAAGAAGGTGAGTCATGGTTTCTACCCCACCACCTTGTTCAGCATAATGGCAAGCACCATGTAGTCTTTAACTGCTCCTTCCCGTTTCAAGGCCAAATCCTGAATGATTACCTGCTGCCTGGTCCAGCCCTAGGTCCGTCCTTACTAGGAGTCCTTCTATACTTTCATGAGCATACAGCAGCAGTGAGCAGTGACACGAAGGGGATGTTTCACCTGGTCCACCTTTTCCCTAAAGATAAACATCTCCTTCACTTTGTGTGGCGTGAACTGGACAGAAACTGGCCTCCAGACATATTTGAGTGGCAGGTACTACCCTTTGGTACAACATGTAGACCGTGCTGTACTATTTATGCTCTCCAGTGTCACGTCATCGACCACAGTGAACCCGGTGAGGAGGTCAGATCCACAGTTGAGAGAAACTTCTACATGGATAACTGCTTGCAGAGTCTTCCAACGCCTCAAGAAGCTAAACAACTAGTGGATAAACTGTGGTCTTCTTACCACTGGAGGTTTTGATTTTCATCAGTGGGCAAGTAATGTACCACGTGTGATTGAGCACCTGCCAGCAGAAGCACGATCTGACAGCACTGAGCTCTGGTTGTCCCATGACCAAACTGGCACATAAGAATCCACCTTAGAATTGAGCTGGCACTGTCAATCAGATGCATTCGGGTATAAACCCTGCCAAGTAAAGCCAGGACAATGCACTCTGCACCACATCTATAGAGTTTTGGCAACCCAGTATGATCCCCTTGGCTTTATCCTTCTATTCACAAAATGAGCTAAAGTGTTAGTCCAGAGACTGTGGGATAAGCAGCGGGAATGGGATGTACATAAATTGCCTGAGGATCTCCTGAAATCCTGGAATAACTGGGAAGAAGAACTCCCTAACTTCGCCACCATTACCCTGCCTCATTGTCTTGTAGCATCAGATACAGTCCAGTCTAACATTACCAGACAGATCCACATCTTCTGTGATGCTTCTGAGCAGGCATATGGGTCCATTTCCTATCTATGCAAAGAAGCTCACCAAGGCCAGATCCAGATCACCTATATTATGGCAAAATCCAGAGTTGCCCCTAGGCAAAGGCAAACCATTTTCCAACTGGAATTATGTGCAGCCTTGAATGGTCAAACTCCTTAAAACTGAGCTCACTTTGGAAATCAGTAAAATGGTCATGTAGACAGGTTCCACAACTGTCCTTGCATGGATAAATACTGAATCATGTAGATTCAAAGTGTTTGTTGGGATGAGCATAATGGAGATCCAGGAACTGACTACTGGATGTACCTGGAGGTATGTGGACTCTCATAGCAATCCAGCTGATGACCTTACACAAGGAAAAACATTTGTAGAGCTGTCAGTACCCATCAAGTGGAGCCAAGATCTGTCATATCTACTCATACCTAAATCAGAATGGCCAATTACACCTCCTATACAAGCCCCTATGGATAAAGCTGAGCAATGAAAAGGAATTTTTTTGTGGCATTTTGACAGAAACTACTGCCCCTAACATTCCTGAATTTGCTAACTACACTTCCTGGCCTGAGCTCATAGAAGCAATGGTTCAAATCCATAAAGATGCTGAACAACCATCAGCAGTAGATTATCAGGCTGCAGAAATTCTCTTACAGAAATCACAACTTGACAGTTTCACAGAGGAGTATAGACTGCTCAAAGCAAAAAGACCCATACATTCAACCAGTCGGCTGTTAACCTTGGCACAAGAATATGATGAGTCCTGCCAGGTCATCAGAATTGGTGGTCATCTACATTGTGCAGAAGAATTGGAGTCATCAATTATCCACCCATAGATCCTGATCACACAATCACCAAACTATTAATGAAGGACTATGATGTCAAGTTCTGCCACCCAGGACCAGAGAGAATATTTGCAGAAATGAGAAGAAACTTCTGGGTGCTAAAAGGGCGTGTGATAAGTTTAATGTGAACACTCTTCCCTCTCTGTCCCCTTGTTAACATTTTCCTCCTTTCCTCTCTGTGACCACCCACCCACCATTTCTCTTTGTTTCTCTGTTGACTCAGGTGCGGACAGATGAAGTCCTTCACCATTTGCACATTCCTCTGTCTCCCCGAATACCATTTGCGTGCATTTACATACCTTCCCAAATAACATCTGCTCATATTCCATGACTTCCTAGAAACCATATATGGAGTTGTTCCTGTCTTACATTGATAGGCTTCCTGTTTCATGCAAATATGCCCTTCCACCTAGCCAATCAATAGGTGCTCTATTGCGTGCCAAGCCTGATTTATACTCTGCCTTTCTTTGAATAAAAGAGAGATCTTGCCATTTGAACTCTGTGTGTCTTTGGCAACTCTCCCGGCCGCTGAGCAGTGTTCCTCTCGGCATTACTAGAAAAAAATATTTGGTTCCGGCTGCTGAGCAGTGTTTCTGTCTGCATTATTGTAAATATAAATGGTATAACTCTATTGTTCAAAAAATTTTGAATTAGGAGGATAAACCTAGTCCATCTCGGTCGCACGCACTATTGCTTTCGTTTTCTCTGTTCCTCTTGCTGTTTGAGCATACTTTACCTCCACGTGGCACCTTCCCGCTGTCTTTGTTGTGTGTTGTCTTTGTTGTGTTTTATTTGTTCTTTGTTTAAATCATTAGACATGGGTGGAAGTGGTCAGTCTAAGTCAGTGATAACTCCTAATGATTTGATGTACAATCGGGGATTTGGCATCTTTGTACAACCTTTTGTTGACAATTTGGCAAGGATGGACTACACGTTCTGTTCAGTGGCATCCTTAACCTAGAGAGGGATCCTTTAATAAGGACAATTTAAATACAGCTATACTATTAGTAAATGAACAGTATTGGGACTCTCAGTAGGATTATGACTACATGACACACGCACTAAATAAATGGCTGGACCAGAAACCTAATTGGGAGAAGCAGTTTGATTGTAAGAACAAAGGAACTTTAAAAACTCCATGACACAAGGTGGGAAATTCTCAAAAGTAAAATTATATTTGTGTGCCCCTCAGTTCCAACATGAACAGCACCACTGTCCTATAACTTGTCGATACAACAACCGTCAGACACAACCCCAATATTTAAACCACATCCGGAAGTGCAACATCTGCTCGATAGTGCTCAAACTAACCATTATTTAGGAAGTACAGCTGACTCCACTACCATCACGCCCTCTAACTCTCATAACTTTGACGCTCATGCTGAGTCAAACGTCTGCACCCTTCGTGCAGATTGGTAACTGCTTCACACTGAAGCCGCCTAGTGTTGCTGAAATAAAAACCATCTGTGACACTTTGCCTAGACCAGATAAACCTGGTCACTTTGTAAACTTCCTTAAACATCAAACTAGGTACGCTCAGTTACCTGGTCCTGATTTTCGTTGTAGTTTATAGAAGGTCCTTGGTCACGACACTACAGAGGAACTTCTAATCACAGACGCCCTCACACTTGGCTTAGCTCACAATGAGATCCGGGGTAGAGGTACACATGCAGACCCATATGAGTATGATTGGGGTAATCCTCATTCATACATCTTAATAATTTTTATAATGAACTGTGTACCTTCTTGCAACAAATATCAGGAGGGAAACATGATCTCTCACATGCAGCTAACACTAAACAGCAGCTACATGAATCTCCTAGGTCTTTCCTAATTTGCTTCCAGAACGAATGGGAGAATAACTCACATTTGCCTCTAGCGGGAGACCATACCATTCTATTCATGAACACGTGTTTGAACAACATGCACCCCGAGTGTGCTCAACCCATCAGAATTACTATGCAAAATCTGCAGGGAATGACTGCACATCAGTTCGCCACTCACATTAGGGAATTGGAATCTGCCAGGGCCTTTGAAGTTCCTATCAAACCTAAGGTCAAACCCATAATGGCATCTAACATTCTCAATAGCCCGTTTCAACCCTCAGGCCAACATAAACGCTACATAAATAACAGACGGGTAGGTAATTGCTATTATTGTAACATTCCAGGACATTGGGTAAGGGAATGCTGTCAAAAACAACTTCTAGTGGACGGGTTTCCATTCCTCAAATCCAACAAACTCAACAGTTTCAGAATACCGTCCCAAATGGGAACTACCCTTCCCAGTGGACTTTCAAACAACCACAGGGCTGCCCACAGAGTTCAGAAAACCCCTCTATGTTTTCTTTAATTTTGTCTAGCCACCCACAGTCACTCCCTACTGTCCATTTGTGTTGCTGATAGGGTGTACCCCTTTATGCTAGATACTGGGGCTACATGCACCTTGTTTGGGAAACAGTATTGTAGGCCTGTCTCAGGTGCTAGCATTAACTCTGTGGGAACTCTGTTACCTGTCATAAGACAGTCCCTCTCCAAGTCACTAGCCCTGTTGATCCTGATATTATGTTTTACCATAAGTTTGTAGTCATTCCTTCTTCACCATTTAACCTTTTAGGCCACAGTGTTTTGTCTAAACTGTGTTGTTCTCTCTCTCTTTTGAGCTGGGCCATTTCATTCTCTGCACCGCATCCAATTTATTGTTTTCCTCCATAGTTTCTCCGAGCCAGAGACACAGGATGACCTGGTAATTCCTGTTGCTCTTGTTGACATCCCACGCACGCTGTGGGCGACACATGCCAATGAGGTGGGATATATACAGATGGACCCCTTCATTGCTAAATTGCGCTCACCTACACCTGTGTACTGTAAACAATACCCCCTCACTCCTGAGAAGGAAGAGGGTGTGGGTGAGGTTATTCATTCTCTTTTATCACAGAGTGTCCTAGTTCCAACTTACGATCCCCTTACAATACTCCTGTCAACCCAGTGAGAAAACCGGTAAGGGATGGTGCGTCACACAAGATCTTAGGCGCATTAATGATCTGGTGATACATATTAGCCCATTAGTGCCTGGCGTATGTTCAGTACTGTCCTCTATTCCTCATAATCATGCCTACTTCACTGTTGTTGATCTATGCAGTGCTTTTTTCATTGTCCCTGTGAGTGAGCAGACACAGCCCATCTTTGCATTTACATTTAAACAGCAACAATACTTTTTCAGGAACTGCCTGCCTCAGGGTTTCATTGATTCTCCAGCAGTGTTCTCTTCCACCATGCACTCAACCCTCTCCTCCCTGGTCCTCCTTGATGATTGTGCCCTCCTGCAGTATGCGGACGATATTCTCCTATATGCACACAGGCCTCAATGGCTCTCCTAACGCACATTGCTCACTGTGGATTCAAGGCATCCCTCTCAAAACTTCAGTACTGCCTGCCTCTGGTACATTATCTGGCATTCCTCATCAGCCAAGGTGAATGGCACCTCTCCTCTGACTGCCTGAGAGCCATTGTTGACGTTTGATGTTGACCTAAGACACAACAAGGTATGCTCAGTTTCCTTGGACTCATTAACTATTGCCATCAATACATATCTGACTGTTCACACCATGACAAGATACTCAGGCAATGCTGCATCAAAGGACAGCCTGACACCACTGAATGGACTAGAGAGATGATGAACTCTTTCTGATATCTTAAGCAGTCTCTGAGCTCTGCTCCAGCTCTAGGTCTGCCGGATTAAAGCTCACCTTTTCATCTATATGTTTCTAAGGATGGGAGCACGGCTGCAGGGGTCCTGGCCCAGGATCATGTTGGGAGTTATTGTCCAGTAGCCTATTTATCCAAATCTCTTGACCCTGTGGTACAGGTCATGCCAGCCTGTATGCGGACTGTGGCTGTCTCTGCTCTGCTCGGATTCTGAATAGGTAGTACTTTCACATTCCCTTGTTCTACATGCATCACATCAGGTTGTTGCCAAGCAAAACATATGACAGCTCAACGTCTTTCTGGCTATGAAGTGATTCTCTGCGCAACACACAACCTTACCATTAAGCCTGTGACTGCCCCGAACAGTCCCGCTATCTTACTGCACTGACTACTTTGTTCCTGTGACTCAGACCAGGTTTCTGACACCTGGTTAGAACATGATTGTCTTACGTACATTTTTGAGACTTCCTCTCTCATTCTGATCTCTCTCAGCATCCCTTAGAGGGTGGGATTTACGTTTATGTCGACAGCTCATGCTCGAAACCCAATGACAAGACTAACTTATGTGGTTATGCTGTTCATTAACCAATCTTGATCATGAGGCTCACTCAATTTCTTTTAAATTTGCTCAGGCCACAGAGCTGGTAGCCCTAGCAAGAGCATGTCATCTCTCTCGTGACCAAGTGGTGACTATTTACACTGATTCTAGATATGCATTTGGGGTGGCCCATAATTTTGGTAGAACATGGCATGCACGTGACTTTAAAGCTGCTGATGGTAAACCTATCTCACATGCTACACTAGTCCCTGACCTCTTCGAAGCCTCTCTGCTTCCCAAGCAACTCATTGTTGTTAAGGTTCATGGTCATGATCCTGGTGATTCAGATTCCACTAGGGGCAATTGTCTGGCGGACGAGTTATATAAGTGGGCGGCCAAAGAAGGCTCACCCTCTCCTCACGTCCATAACGCCATTGTATTTTCATTTTTCTCTCATGCATACACCCCCTGTGATATTGATATTGTGTTTTTGCAAACTTCTGGTACACAGGCTGACTTATCCTTTTGTCACATGGAGGGTTGTACGCCCGGGTTGGATGGCATTATTTGCTGCCCACAGGGTCGTGGCCCTTCCTTGCTCTGTTCTTCCTTTCCTTGTGTGCCATTTTCATGGTATTTCTCATGTCACACAAAAGGGGGGGATCAGAAGTATTACTGACCAATTCTGTATCTCAAGTGTTGTAAACACTGTGAAACTTCTCCTGGATACCTGTTTGATTTGTGCCAGAGCCAATGTTCAAGGCAAAACTGCTAAACATGATGCACTACCTACACCTGGTGCACCCTTTCAGAGCCTGCACATTGATTTCACACACATGCCATCAGTACGAAACCTAAAGTACCTACTGGTTATTGTTGACAAGTTCTCTAAGTGGGTTGAAGCTTTCCGGTGCTCTAAAGAAAATGCAAGCACGGTAGTTAAGATCCTTGCCAAAGAAATATTACCACTATATGGCATCCCGCAATCGATTGACAGCAATAACGGCACTCCATTTGTAGCAAAATTGATGCAAAAGCTTTGCACATACCTTAGCATCAGTTGGAACTTTCACATACCGTATCATCCTCAAAGCTCAGGTATTGTTGAACAAAAAAATCGCACAATTAAGGACAGACTTACTAAAGCAATGATGGAAATGGGTAGAAATTGGGTAGACTTGCTCCCCGCTGTTCTCTGTGAGATTCGAATGACACCACATCCAAAGTTTCAGTTATCTCCTTTTGAAATCATAATGGGCAGACCACTTCGAACCCCATGGACTAAAGGTAACCCTGGTGTTTCTTTTACAGGAGACCTGGATGTGATTATTGGCGATTATACGCAAGCCTTAATTGAAAAATTTAACACTGTGCACAGTATTGTCTCTGCTACTCTCCCTTTGCCTGCAGAGAAACCTACTAACCACATTCTCCCAGGTGATGCAGTACTGGTGAAGAGCCTCACCCCAGGAAAGTTGGAGCAGGTAATTGGAAGTAACAGGGTAAAAGTCAGCTACAATGTTATCCAAAAATGTTATCCAAAAATGTTATCCAATACCAACTGGGCCTGTGTGATTTGCCCCCATAATGGGGTTCAGCTGGACTAGACGCCTGATTACTGCAAACCCTGTTCAATCAAATCAACACTTAAATAGAACTTTTTCAACAGGATAAAAAGGTCTTACCCCAGTAACACACTGCCAAAATTGAAAGAAAGTCCAAAAATGATGAAGACGATGACTGAAATACATCAGTGTGGGAAGGGTTACAAAGCTATTTCAAAGGCTCTGGGACTCCAAAGGACCACAGTGAGAGCCATCGCCAAATGGAAAAACTCGGCACAGTAGTGAACATTCCCAGAAGTGGCGACCTTCCAAAATTCCTCCAAGAGCACAGCGACGACTCATCCAGAAAGTCACAAAAGAACCAAGGACAACATCAAAGGACCTACAGGCCTCTCTCCTTGACGTTCTTTTTGTGGAATTCTGTGTTTGGTTTACACCAGATGTAACGGGACCCCTGTCTTCCAAACAGTTTCACTTTTGACTCATCAATCCACAGAACATTCTCCTAAAAGGTTTGAGGATCATCAAGGTGCATTTTGACAAAATTCAGATGAGCCTTAATGTTCTTCTGAGTTAGCAGTGTTTTTCGTCTCGCCAGTCTTCCATGGATGCCATCTTTGTCCAGTGTCTATCTAATAGTGTAGTCATGAACAGAGACCTTTATTGATGCAAGAGAAGCCTGTAGGTCCTTCCCAATATTCAGAGAAGCTTGCAATATTTCAAAATTACTGTACCACAGATTTTCTGCACATTTGGACCAAGAGGCATCATGTGACATCACAACGCTCATTCAGTCAAAGCCCTCTTCCATTTGCGTGCAGCTAAAATGTCTGATTTACCAACAAACATCATTGTGAAAGACCATGCAAAACTATTTCGTGCAATTGCAATTTTCCCAATTCAAGTAGTTTTCCACAAGAAAAAAAATCACAAAATTTGAAAAAAAGCCACAGCAAAATCTAGCATTTTTGGCCACAACAATCACAAAAAAAACAAAAAAAAAAACAACCTCAGCGAAATCCTGTACGGACTGCTAAAAGTGGCTTATCAAGAAACTCTGCTCCCAGAAACAGATCGACCTTTGGAAAAGACAGACCATGTGCTGTTTTAAAATGACAGCTCCACCTCTTTTGGCTGGTTCTTGCCTTCCCTGGACAGGTCTTGTCAACCAGTTAATGGTGATTTCCACAGGGCTCCACCTATAGGAAGACAGCCAGAGACAGAATAGACAGTGGAAAAAGGGAGCAGAGAGGGAGCATGCAAATGCAAACACACTGGCATGTAATAATGGACAATTTGGAAATGCCAATCATGTCTTTGGACTGAGGAAGGAAACTGGAGTACCCAGAGGAAACCCCTGAAACGTGGGGAGAACGTGTAAGCTCTTCATACACAGGGTGGAGACAGCAATTGAACCTCCAACCTTGGAGGTGCAAGGCAAATGTGCTAACCACAAAGCCACCGTGGAGATACTATGTGCGTGCGTGTGTGCGTGCACATGAACAGAGGGGTGTGCTCACACTTGGTTTGAGAACAAAGAGAGCATTCCGATGCCCACTCATCCATGCACAAAAGAGGAGTATGGATCCATGGATCAGACTTGTTTGTCCAGGGCATCCCATAGATGCTTGATTGGATTGAGATCTTGAAATTTGGAGGCCAAGTCAACACCTTGAACTCTTTATCACGTTAAGTTTTTGTAGTGCAGCGGGGTGCATTATCCTGCTGAAAGAGGCCACTGCCTTTAGGGAATACTGTTGCCATGAAGGGGTGTACTTGGTCTGCAACATTGTTTAGGTAGGTGGTATGTGTCAAATTAATATTCACATGAATGTCAGTACCCGAGGTTGCCCAGCAGAACATTGCTCAGAGCATCACACTGCCTCCACTGGCTTGCCTTTTTTCCATAGTGCATCCTGGTGCCATCTCTTTCCTAGGTAAGTGACACACATGCACCCGGCCTGTGGTAATTAATTTTGCATAAAATATAAATAACAAACATGCTTTATGCTTGTCACAAAGCTCCCCAAATGAAGCTAATTGTCAATCTCATGATTGACAATTGATGATAAATTCTATATTAGACTAGTTGAATATACATACATATTATACACAGTAAAGAATATAAATTTAATAGATGGTTTAAAATACCATTAATGGGACAAAAGTGTCTAGATCTCAACCTTATATGCGTCTCAAATTATTAGGGATTATTGTTAGCATAGATGGGATTTGAATATATCAGGATAGTGTACAAATAGCCTTAAAATAACGGACTCTTTCTACAGTAAGAAGGGCCTAATAAGGAAAAAAGCTCATCTTGACTGCTTGGATCTCTGTTTTTGTAGAAAATAGGCTAGAACTCATTTTGATAGATTAAGCATATATGAGAATAGAAGAGAGGTATTATTCCTTTGATTATCAAAGTGCATTAAAATAAGAAGTAAAAAAGTGAATGGATACGAAATTAAATCAAGTATTACAAGAAATACAATTTTATATTTTTAATATATCCCTATTTTACATAGATAATGTTTAATAGAAGGAAGGAATAAGAACAATTACTTAAAGAATAAATGTAGGTTTTGTTACATTCAAAGATAGTTTACTTAAACTAAATCATGTAGCATCAGCAGTTAAACAGATATTTGCAGTCTTAATTAATGAGTTGAAATTTGAGTGAGAGATAACCATATAAGTGGAGTGATTTTTTGAAATCCATACTGATGTTTGTAAATAACTGAATTAGAGTCTAGATGAAAGATAATTTGTTTTTATATAGTTTTGTCCTAATGTTTTTGGAAAACATGGCAAAATGGGTATGGGTCTATAGTTGTTAAAACATTGCGAATCATCTACTTTGAACAGAGGAATAACTTTGGCTACTTTTAAATCAACCCTCTGGCGCCACACCTGTCTTCAAAGACAGAGAAAAGATGTGGGAATATCAATGACTGATGAGAATATCAATTTTTGAGCTATGCCAAACAGATTATTAAAAGAATTTTCACCTCCTAAAAAGACAGAAGGTAATTCTGAAGTGGTATTCTCTCTTTGCAACAACTGATTACTTTCCACGTGGGTTTTAATATCGGTTGAAAACCTCTTAAAGTTTTCGCTGAAATATTTTTCTTTACATGTCTAATAGAATGAATATACTCTAAACACCATGAGTAAGGCACAATCAGAGCCAGAGTAAGAATGAACAGAGATAATCTACCTCCAGATCTATTTTCTCTTACATAGTGCACTGGATTATATTTAGGTAATTTAAAAGACTTATCTAGAGTCCTCGGGCAATAATAGGAAAAATATATTTGAATGAAGACAAATAATGAATAAAATTATCATTATTTCTAGAAAGACTTCATATATTCAAAGGAAAAGTAGAGAATCCATTAGGAGGCATAGAAACACATAAATCATTAAACAGTAGTACAGAGCTACAGAGATTAGATGCATGAAATGTGGGGGGAAATTTAAATCTGGGCCAGCATCAAAATTGTAAGAATCAACTATGGGGAGACAAGTAATATCTACAATTTTGCTGTAAAGCTGTTGTTTAATCCTTGACAAAAGTTTTAAATTCTAAGCAAGATTCTTTAGACTACTATTAGATAGAGAATTAGCCTAAGACCACCATTCAGCAGCTTTATTGCCAAGTATGTTTACACACATAAGGAATTTGTTTTGGTGACTGGAGCTTCCAGTGTAGAAAAACGGCCTATATTTGGACTTCTAGCAATAGATAAAAGAGACTTACACAGAGTTTCACACAGACAGAGAGGCAGTAGAAAATCTGGGAAATAGCCTGTCTGCAAGTTAATTGTATGGATTTTTTTAGGTAAAGATAACTGAAGAAAATAAGTAAGTAAAGATTAAGCAAGTAAGAAGTAAGTGAGGTAACGGAGTAACCATACTCCTTACAGAGGGACACAGTAAGTAGGGAAGAATATAAAGAGATTATGTTTAGGAACTGAAGGAACTGAAGGTAGGTGGTAAGGAGAAACCATACAGCGTCACGAACATATCGGTATCACTCAAAACTCACCTCTAAATTATCAGGCCTTGAGCTGGTATCTAATGCATAGGCTGAACATGTCACATTTAATGATGGGCTTTGCAGTTGTGTGTTCCCAGTTGTCTGTCTCCAGTTTCAAATCGGATAAGTGATGGTGGCATCTCTCAACCTGAGCCCGCTTAGGGTGTAGGACAGGTAACAAGGATCAAGCCAAAGTGAAACATGGACGTTCTATGTTGTGTAAGCAATGTCCTCTATCCTCAGGGAAGGAGAAAAAGGGTACGCTATGAGCATTATTACAGTAAGGTGCCAACAAATTATCTACTATCTAGTACATTAACCAATGTCTAAGGCTGGAAGAAGATGATGGTACTTTACACAAAATTGGTCATGTAGAAAATCAATAAATTTATTATCTAACTCCATTAGTGCCTAATGTCCATACTGTAACCTCTTCCATTTCCAGTATAATCCATATATTGGATAATTCTTTAATCCAGTATATTTCTCTGTTGTGTTCAGGTTTTTTCCCGGTGTGTCTGTGGGGTAGGGCTTGCTCGCCTTAAAGATCCGAGATCAACAATACACCTGGGGGCGTCTCCCTGCGGGTTTGGGGCTCCCCTGTGGACTCAACTCCCCTCTGTGGTCAAGAGACACAAGAGACACTAACCACTGACATTAAAATTCTCACGGTCCCAATGCTGACAGGACATGAGTAGGGGTCATCCTCCATCCCATACCACACAATAAATGATAAGCTTCCTGGACGCTATCCACTAGTGTCGTCAGCGGATCACTGAATACTCCTCCAGATCCTGAGAACTGGGTGTTCTGAAGAAACACCTGAGAGTGAATGAACTACCGACATGGTGAACTGTTCTTCAAGCATTGAAGGTTGCCTTATGCTCTGCACCTGCTGCACCTGCACAGCAACTGCCTAATTGCACTAAGGGCGAGAACACCTGTATGTGACTGAAGGGGGGGAGGGGAGAGCCACTGTGGGGGTCCCAGCCCAGGAGCGTGGGGAACACTTCAGGCTGTGAGTTATATAAAAAAACAGTTGCTTAAGTGGCATAAGGATTGCCAGCATTTCTGCATGTTGGGGCTGAGGCTGCTCTCTTAGTGCAGACCACCAGGAAAAATTGCTCTGTGACACATTGTTCTTACACTCCCCACACCAGGTAATTACCATTTTGAATTACATTCACCTGCAATACATGGCAGCTCAACGAAGATCAGGATATGAGGTTCTAAGTGTGCCACTTAAAAATTTAAAAGACCCAATATTGTGCCTAACACACCGACTGTAGTATTGTATGGCCTAATTAATTCTGATGGGCCAGTCACTGGGAACTCTCATGATTGCCTAGCCAAAATTCACATTACCAGGGACCTTTAGATAAAATAGATAGACAAATATATCATTTGATTTCTGCCATGATGCATCCTATGATTTAGAATTATAAATGTTAGATACATGAGAAAAAAGGTAATGACTATGTCATTAAGGGTAATAATAATACTGCAGATTGGAAACCGGCAAGTTTCTCAGGGTGCCAGGTAGCAGTTTTAGCATCGATCCAGCCGGAACCTAATTTAATGAATCCAAGTGTTTTGAACAAACATATATGCCATGCTTGTGGCCTATATGAGCACAGAAAGATTTAGTATTACAGATTTACTACATGCATTACTCAGTTCGAGTTGCTATTGTTAAATGGCAAGCACAAAACTGATGGCTCCTTTTTACTAGGGGAAACACTGCAGCAGACGAAGCAGTTAAGAAGACAGCATTGGGACCCTAAGATGTTGGCTGGGATGAACCCCGGAGAAGAACCTCCTCGTGAGGAAAATCTTGACTATGTTGTGAGTTTTCAGAATGCTGCCACTGAGACGGAAATAGCCAAATGGGTAGCCAGAGGAGCTAAGAAGGAACGAGGGACAGGACTATGGAGAAACATAGAGGGCTTACATGTGGCACCTCTGAGCCTTTTACCATTACTAATAAAGAATGCGCATGGACTAGATCACACAGCTAGAGGGGAAATTTTGCGCAAAATCAGGCAAGAATGGTGGTCACCGTACTTAGTCAGCTGTCGATCAAGCATTGAAACTATGTGATGTGTGTGCCAGGTTTAATGTTCGCAAGACTTTTACGAACCCTATAGGGCACATTCCAGCACCTAGAGGTCCTTTTAGGCACATAATGATGGATTTTGTGGACATGGGTGAATATAAACAGGGCAAAAAGTACATATTGGTGATCGAGGACCGTTTCAGCCGGTGGGTGGAAGCAGTAGCTACAATTACAGAGGATGCTAAGACGATTTCCTGACGGAGTTTTTGTGTCAGGAAGTCATCCCGAGATTCGGGATGCCGGATTACCTCAGTTCTGACAATGGTCCTCATTTTGTTAATGCCACTATTAAAGCAATTGCAGAGGCACTATATATTGGACACAAGCTGGGTTGTGTGTATCATCCTCAGTCACAGGGGATGGTAGAACATGCCAATGGGGTCCTGATGGCTAAATTGGCCAAGATTTGTGCCAGTTCAACACTTAATTGGGTTCAAGCACTACTTTTAGCCTTAATGAAAATGCACACGCAAACTAACTGCAATTTACATCTAGCCCTGCATGAAATGCTTACTGGCAGGCCTATGCCTATGGCATCAATGGAGGCTGAAGGCATACAAGATCCCGATGAGGGACTCCCTTTGGATCAACTGGAAGGCGAGATGCAAAGCTGTGTCATTTAACCCAGTTCCACAGAACTTTGTATTCACAGGTTCGTGAAGCCATCCATGGAGAAGACGTAGCAGAAACAAACAGACTGGAATCAGGTGACCACCTCTACATCTGGGTCTTCAAGAGCAAGACGCTGCACCACGAAGGCTTATTGAGGGAAGGATACAGATAATAATGAATAAATTGACGGGAGATGGACAAAAGGTACAAAGAGCAGTGTTTATACATAGGTACTCATTAAATGAATTACTAATGAGGCTTGGGGAGCCTCACAGGAGGGAATATGGTAGTTAATTTTGTATAAAATATAAATAACAAACACAGAAGACCAGGTAAACACATAGTGTAGTTTATTAAGGAGTAGAATAATATAAAAAAAAGTGGTGTGCATGGCTGAGGAGCTCTCGGGACATGTCGAGGTCAGTTCGTGATAAAGCCTCTATCAACTGCAGCTGATAACGCATGTCCACGAGCGGCTAGGAAAACGGGGAAAAACAACACGTGTTATATTATATTAGATTATATTTTATGTATTGTAAATAAATATATACACAAGCAAAAACCACTATGAAAGCATAATCCTACAGCAGTGAGCATAATCTTAGAATCCTAGCAAAAATGTCTAATCTCAAGATTTAGATTATAATAGAGCTTTAAGTAGTGTGTAAAACACAAAAACATGTTAAAATCATGCACAGAATCTGTAATACATAAAAACAACACTTACCCATGTAAAGAGATAAAATTGAAGCGAAGAATAAAAGTTTAATATGAGAACCAAAGAGAGAACGCAGGGAAAGGTTTGCTTGTCTGGACTGCTGGGAGACATTTTGGTGGATTGGGCCACGGAGGTCTTTTATAGGGGGCAGGGAAAGAAGGAAACAAGGAGGAGAACAGGGGAGAGAGTGTGTTTTTTTTTTCATCTAACCTTGAAAAGCCTGGTTTTAATGGTGGCTGAAAAATCTGATTTTCTGAAAACAATGGTGACTGAATTTTCTGAAAACCAAAACATAATGGGAAATTGTTTTATATGAAGGGGGGGGAAGAGTATAAATAGAGACTAAACTCAGGGTAGAGGGGATCATTCCTGGGACGTCTCATTTGAATTGATCTCTGGCTGCTGTTTCTGGGCAATAAATCTGATTTTTTGCTTCTCTCATCCACTGTGTTGTGAGTATTAATTTTTGAGTGTTTTGTGTAGAGGCTACGGTATATCCAGTGGCAGGAAAATGCCACATTATTTTTTTACATCCAAATGATGTAAAAGAAAACCTGATTCATCAGACCAGGCCACCTTCTTCCATTGCTCCATGGTCCAGTTCTGATGCTCATGTGCCCATTATAGTCACTTTAGGTGGTGGACAGGGGTTAGCATGGCTATGCAACCCCATACGCAGAAAGTTGCGATGCACTGTGTTCTGACACCTTTCTGTCATAGCCAGCATTAATGTTTTCAGCAATCTGTGCTGCAATAGCTGTTCTGTGGGATTGGACCAGATGAGCTAGCCTTCAATCCCCACGTGTGTCAGTGAGCCTTGGGCACCCATGACGCTGTTGCGGTTCACCGGTTGTCCTTTCTTAGACCACTTTTGGTAGGTACTAACCACTGCATACTGGGAACACCCCATAAGACCTGCCATTTTGGAGATGCTCTGACCCAGTTGTCTAGCCATCAAAATTTGGCCCATATCAAAGTCTCTCAGATCCTATGCTTGCCCATTTTTCCTGCTTCTAACACATTGACTTCAAGAACTGACTGTTTACTTGCTGCCTAATATATCCTCCCCCTTGACAGGTGCCACTGTAATGAGATAATCAATTTTACTCACTTCACCTGTCAGTGGTTTTAATGCTATTGCTGATCAGTGTATCATAGGAAACAATATGCAGTCAGGTCAAATTCATGTTGCAAAATAATAAATCACTCTACTAGAAAATCAGCTAATTAAGCCCAGATGCTCAGTCTAACTTGGTGCTGGTCTCACTTGCGCACGTGGCAGGGAGTTGTGTTTACCCATCCCATGGTTTGAGGTGCGCTAGGGCAAAAGAGGCACAGTAATTGATGTCTCAATGCTCTGATGTGATTTGTAATCCAAGGAATGAGCCATCTATGCAGGATCTGGGTTTTTTTTTATCCAAAGGGGGTCTCAGGTGGAGTCACCTTTCCCCTTCTTCCCAAAGGATGCAGGAAGTTGCATCAATGAATGGCTAGTGGAAGTTTAGGTACCTGAATCCCCCTTGTTATGCTAGAGTATTGCATTGTCTTAATCCTGTGGAGCACAAAGGTTACTTATGCAGCCCATAGTTTTTGAAATGTGGGGGATTTATACTCATTAGGAGTGTTCACAGTCCATCAGGGTCCATGTCCAAGATGACCTATTAAATCCCCAGTTCTTAGATGACCCATAGAGTGCCTGGAAGACCGTAAGATTCTAGTCAGTTTATCACAGTCTGTGAGCCTCTGGGTTGTTTGTATCAAACTGTAAGCATCTTGACAGTTACTGTAACACTAAACACTAAGCATAACTAACATGGAACACTACTAACAATCAGAACTGACTAATAAGCAAAACAAAACCACACATCAATAAATACTTGTTTCCTAACTAGCAGCTTTACAGAAATATATAAACTCAGGATATAGATTTTAAATGTATGAATTTATCCCCAATGAGCAAGCCAGAGGCGACGGTGGCAAGGAAAAACTCTCTGAGACGATATGAGGAAGAAACCTTGAGAGGAACCAGACTCAAAAGGGAACCCATCCTCATCTGGGTGACACCAGATAGTGTGATTATAAATAAATAAATCCCTTCTATAAATGTGCTAATACTACATGGTCAAATAGCAGTTGTGTAACCAGGAAAATTCATTACAGTTTTTACATGAAGACTTGAAGTTTTACAAAACATGAAGTTTTGTTGAACTTCTCCACTGTTCACTGATTGAGACTTGAGTGCAAAACTGTTTGTGGCAGTTGTAGTCGTAGCCATCATAGCATAACTGTTCATATGAATTGAGGTGCAAAGCCATCTTTATGGCTTTTAAGTGGTACCATCCTCAGTAATCTCAATGATCTTTAGGCTGCACCATGTGGGGCCATCCTCAGCAGCAGCATGTGACTTCCAATTGATGAGAACTCCAACCAGAAGTAGGGCATCAGGATGGTTCAGGCAGGTCCGGAGAGCAGAAGGTGTCGGGATCACTGGCATCTCAGGAGTATCAAGTGTAGCTCAACAGAGAGAGAGAGAGAGAGAGAGAGAGAGAGAGAGAAAGATTATTAGGTATGCTTATTGTCCCATAATGGTTAAGGACAGTGTAGTGCAAGCAGGGACTCCGGCAAGACTAGCTATAATAGCATAACTAAAAGGGAGAGCCAGAAGGTAACACAGACATGAGGGCTCCCTGGGACATAAGGCAGCCAGCCACCCCACCATCAACAAACCTGGGTGAAAGCGTGAAAGTGGGGGGTGACAGCATCCAAACATCCCAGCACACTATGCCTGTGAGACCTCTAGATCTGCTCCTTTACCTAAGAAAAAACTATTGACGAAAAGCTTGACTAAACAAATATGTTTTCAGCCTGGACTTAAACACCGAGACTGTGTCTGAGTCCCGAACACTAATTGGTGTATATATATCTGAAGAGTATGAAGCATACACCTGCAGTAATGAGCCAACCAGTGAGGATAAGTATCAGAGCAACAACAGCAAAGTGTTTACCATGCTCCAATGGCCAGATGACTTCCTTACTGTAGGATTCATGACTTTTGCTTGAGGTCCAAATTGATCTAAACTAAATTGAGCAGTTTTGGTCCCTTCAAGCAGAAGTTGCTGTTGGACAGTGTCATCCAAGTTCAGACTGTGGCCTCTGAAGGCATCTATTAACCCAAGCTCTGTCTTGTACTTTTCTGGCCTAAGGTGGTACAAGGCAATGACATCCAGGTAAGCTGTGACACCTGGTGGAATCCTAAGGAAGACAGTCTGATTTGGGAGCTTCATCCTAGTGGCTGATGGTCATAAGTGAATGTGATCTCCTGCCTAGGTGTGTTAATGAACCATTCATCACCTGCTTTTTCCACCCTACTCTCTGTAATGTCATCCCTAACAGTGGCCCCTGCTCTTAGGCCACACAGGTGCTTAGCCATATCCTAAATGAATGCGTTGCTTGGGCAGACCTAGTGGATATCCTTAGTGGCACTGCACATGTCATAGAAATAAGATACAGAGAAGGCTTGCCTTCATGATAAGGTAACATGGGTGGACTCTTAATGTGTATATTTTTGCCCCCAAATCCTATTTTGAGTATGCATTAGAGCTTGTAAATATTTTGTGCACCAATAATGGGGAGGCTAAGAAGAAACCCCAATCCCATTCTTTGTGGATAGACAGAAATTGGGATTGCACTGCCAAGGTATCATATTTTCATTTAGGCTTGTTACCAAAGAACTAACTTTGCTTATCAGGTCCTTATATTGCTTAACCATGTTAAGTTATATAAGCTCAAACTCTACTGCTTTGGAGAGGTCACTAATTTCATAAACCTCCCATTTATTTCCATGATTCTAGAAAAGGTAGTAGCACAGCAGTTATGCTCTCACCTACATAGGAATAACATTCATGAAATCTATCAGTCAGGATTTAGGCCTCTTCACACACAGTGCCTCAACAGCACTGAGACAGTACTGGTTAAATTGATGGATTATTGTAATGCCTTGCTGTCTGGATGTCCCAGTAGGTACATAAACAAGAATGCAACAGCCAGAGTCCTTACTAGAGCTGGAAGATATGACCACATTTTGCATTGGCTCCCAGAAAATTTTCACATTGATTATAAAATACAATTATTGATTGACAAGCACTGAATGGTCTCACACCACAGTACCTTCAAACATCCAAGCCCATCCAACCATGCTATGTTACCAACTTTTTTGATGTCAAACACTGGATCTCTTGTAAATAAGATTGATGAGTTCCAGGACATCTTGATAAAAACCATGTGGACGTGGCTGCAATTTCAGAAACTTGGTTTACTTCCCACATGCCTGAAGAATAATTGGGTATTGATGGCTATACTTTGTTTTCCAAATGCCGAAGCACTTGTTGTGGTGTTGTTGCACTGTACATCAAAGATTGTGTTCCATCATACCCCTTAACCTGTAGTAGTGCTCCAAACCATCTAGAATGTCTGTGGGTGAAAGTAGAACTTTGAGACTCCCACGGCACATATATGCTATTGCAGTGTGTCTGCTGTATTCACCACCTCAATCACCTCATCAGGATGAACTCATTGAACATGTAATAGCCTCATTTGACCTGCTTCATACTAAGTATCCACACATTGGAGTCGTAATCCTTGGTGACTTCAACCATCTCCATGACATCTGCCTAGAGAACAATCTCTGCCAGCTGGTTCAGAGCAACACCAGAGGTGAAGCCATCCTTGACATGATTATCACTAATATGAAATCGGTCTACTTGAAACCTGAGATTCTCCCTCCCATTAGCTCAAGTGACCATAATTATGTCCATCTGTGTGTTTGCAATTGTTTTATATCCATTTGAGCAGAGTATTTTTTGTATTTTTTTTAAACAAAGATCAAAAGGTTAAACAATAAAGACAATTTTTCACAGCCTTCTTTGCTCATATTTACCAAGCGTGCCAGTATTAGTGGAGGGCACTGAATGGAAGTGAAGTTGGATGCCAGGAGCATTGTCTTTTGAAAGGGATAGGGAATGTGGAAAAGTTCTGTGTGTGGAAAAGTTACTCTGACCATAGTTCCACTATAGTATGCAACTCTGGTTCTCTTTCCCTATCTTTTCAGTGACATATCTGATCTTTATTGCCTGCACTTCTCTTTTCCTGCCTACTGCCTATGTCTGAAGATCATTTGTTTCAACAAGAATAGTAGTCACTCCTGTTACTGTAGATATTGTGCAGCTGGTGGTGGTTTCTGTCCTCTTGGACTGGTTTTGCTTGTCCTTCCACCCCTGATTCCCTCTTTATGGTGAGAAAGGTGTTTCCAGTGAGTGATAGCACGGGGTTGGTTAGTGCCAGGAACTTCTAAGGCATCCAGCTCTAAGAACCATGGTGCTGAAGGGCTAGAACTCATGAACTCTCTTCCTTCTTGTCACCAGGGTGAACAAGCATTTCCCCTGCCATCTGGGCCATCCTACAGATGTCGTGCATTCATGGATCACTTTGCTGTTGCTAAGCTGTGTAAACATTTGTTCTTATGCATGGGTGAAGACTGTATAGGAACAGAGATTTGAAAACTTGGTCTACTTCAAGACCTGGTGCATTCTTAAACTGGACATAGGCAAGCCTCAAGTGATAAGAGTGGTATAACTTTGGACAGCTGAAATTGTGGCTGAAGTTTCATCAGCAAATGGGGAATATTCTTCCAGCACAAAGCTGATTAAAGCTATCTATCACACACAGAAGCAGGTTGTGCTTCTATAAAAGCATGAACTGTTCTATATGTGGTTTTCCAAATTACTTTTTTCTAATTTAGTTATTACATTTTGTTCAATTTCAATTTAGTTCCCGCTCTGTAGCATGGGACAGGTAAAATAGGCAGTATTTAATCTCTCTGTTTAATCTCTCTCAACTATATTATCAAGTTTCTCTGGGTCGAAACATTCTATTTTGTTAGCTAGGGTATCAAGTTGTTTTAAACATGGACCATCATGAGGGACAGATGCTTGTGGATAAGTGGACAAATAACTAGGCCTATGATGATAATGCTCTGATTCTGAAGATGAATTGTATCTAGGAGGCAGTAGAGTGTACTCTCCACACTGATCATGTACTGGCTCTACTTTCCTTTGGGAAAAATCAGAAACATCACATTCTCTGTGATGGTGACAGGACAATATGTGTTCTTCACGGGTGCCATGGTAATGTGCACTGCAATCACACTAATGAACCTCTGATTCACAGTAAGAAGGACAAATTGACATAGAAGGACAGGCATGGGGAGGTGAAATATAAGGAGGAGAGTGGGACGAGTGGGGCATATTTGAATGAACATCCCTCATGTCTGATTCTAACTTAACAGTCCACCAGGGAGTACTTCTGGATACTCCTTCTCTCATCATCAGAAAGTTGGATGAGTTGACTGATAAAGTTATCAAGGGAAATCTGTTCTGGTCCCTGGGACTTTTCCTCTGCTTTGTGAATAGAACCAGAACTCATCTCTGGGCTTATTGTTAAAATTCCCAAGTACAGGTAATTCTTATTCAGTACTATATGATACAGCAAGGCTGGCTACCAGGTGAGCTTGGCAGACTTTGAAACAAATGTGATGGTTCCAATAACATGGCCCCATTTTCTCCACAGTTTGGTCTTTCCAATTCCCGTCCACTAGCTAACCCCTATGACATGACATCTACCAACCGGACAGCGTGGGGCAAGCACATGCTTTATCCAAGACACGTGAAGCCAGTCAACCACACCTTTTTGAACTGCTGCTCATAACATTCAGCATCACAGGGCAGCGGACACTTGGAGGAAAGTGCCCTGCCTGATTCCGCATACATAAGCAAACAGATTCCCACAATTGACCAGTGCCACTAATGTAAAATGACGATTTCTTATTGTATTCTTATTTAAATTTAGTTACTAACTGATTGTGAGTTACTGTAAATTCAACAAAATAATACCACCAATGTTCAGAAAATGCATGTGTAGCTATTCACCTAGAGAAATTATCATTTTAAAGCTTTTACGCCTTCTGGGATGATTCAAAGTGGTGCAGGTTTTCACAGTTAATTTTGCTAAATGATTTTTATAGTATTAGCAATTTTAGAATGGTGCATTGTCTTACAGCTAAAACCAGAAGCCAAGTCAACTATCCTCACACAGGGCACCAGAAATGTAGATACTTACTACTTAATAATGATGGCTGTATGTTTCTTTAAGTAGGCAGTCTCATAAGATTACTTGGATATTAATATTCAGGGCTTTAGTTATTAGTAAGATATTTAATGATAATGAAATTATTATTAATTAATGCTACCAACATAAATCACCATAAATCAACTATTATAACTTAATTATTAATTAAGAATAATAATAGAGAATTATAAGGTTATCTGAAGGTTCAGAGTTCTTCAGTAATTTGGCTTCAGTTTTGATCTGACAAAAAAATACAAGATCAGTTCAATAGAATACAGTGAGGGAAAAAGTATTTGATCCCCTGCTGATTTTGTACGTTTGCCCACTGACAAAGAAATGATCAGTCTATAATTTTAATGGTAGGTGTATTTTAACAGTGAGAGATAGAATAACAACAACAAAAAAATCCAGAAAAATGCATTTCAAAAAAGTTATAAATTGATTTGCATTTTAATGAGTGAAATAAGTATTTGATCCCTTCGACTTAGTACTTGGTGGCAAAACCCTTGTTGGCAATCACAGAGGTCAGACGTTTCTTATAGTTGGCCACCAGGTTTGTACACATCTCAGGAGGGATTTTGTCCCACTCCTCTTTGCAGATCCTCTCCAAGTCATTAAGGTCTCGAGGCTGACGTTTGGCAACTCGAACCTTCAGCTCCCTCCACAGATTTTCTATGGGATTAAGGTCTGGAGACTGGCTAGGCCACTCCAGGACCTTAATGTGCTTCTTCTTAAGCCACTCCTTTGTTGCCTTGGGTGTGTGTTTTGGGTCATTGTCATGCTGGAATACCCATCCACGACCCATTTTCCATGCCCTGGCTGAGGGAAGGAGGTTCTCACCCAAGATTTGACGGTACACAGCCCCGTCCATCATCCCTTTGATGCGGTGCGGTTGTCCTGTCCCCGTAGCAGAAAAACACCCCCAAAGCATAAAGTTTCCACCTCCATGTTTGATGGTGGGGATGGTGTTCTTGGGGTCATAGGCAGCATTCCTCCTCCTCCAAACACGGTGAGTTGAGTTGATGCCAAAGAGCTCAATTTTGGTCTCATCTGACCACAACACTTTTACCCTGTTCTCCTCTGAATCATTTAGGCAAACTTCAGACAGGCCTGTACATGTGCTTTCTTGAGCAGGGGGACCTTGCGGGCGCTGCAGGATTTCAGTCCTTCACGGCGTAGTGTGTTACCAATTGTTTTCTTGGTGACTATGGTCCCAGCTTCCTTGAGATCATTAACAAGATCCTCCCGTGTAGTTCTGGGCTGATTCCTCACCGTTCTCATGATCATTGTAACTCCACGAGGTGAGATCTTGCATGGAGCCCCAGACCGAGGGAGACTGACAGTTATTTTGTGTTTCTTCCATTTGTGAATAATCGCACCAACTGTTGTCACCTTCTCACCAAGCTGCTTGGCGATGTAAAAGACATCTGGGAGCCAGAAATCTTGCTGATTGATAGGGGATCAAATACTTATTTCACTCATTAAAATGCAAATCAATTTATAACTTTTTTGAAATGCGTTTTTCTGGATTTTTTGTTGTTATTCTGTCTCTCACTGTTAAAATACACCTACCATTAAAATTATAGACTGATCATTTCTTTGTCAGTGGGCAAACGTACAAAACCAGCAGGGGATCAAATACTTTTTTCCCTCACTGTAATGCTTATTAAGCATATAATCAGCAAACACAAGTTAGTAGCAATGTGAATGTTCTGAATGAGCAGGTGTGTGTTTTGTGTTGGAATGCAAGTGTGCATGAACAAAGGGTGTGCTCGCACTTAGTTTTAGAAGAAATTGAGTGTTTCCATACATTCTCATCCATGCATAAAGGAGAAGTAAACCAAATACTGGGAAATACTGGGAAATTTAAAAGGAAAGGTTCCACACCAACATTTTCGAGAGTGACATTCATATTGCCCATAACTGAGAAAAATACTGTATATATCAGCTATTATAAGATTAGATCATCCTTAGGTTTCTTCCATATGTGAATGTTTGTAACATTTTACCAAGTTGTTATTCATTTTTAGGAAGTTTATATTAATGCTAATATCCAAAAAAGTAATTTAAATACCCAAACTGGTTTCTATTCAGGAGTGAATATGTCATGGAACATGAATATCTGCAAATGCATTCAGTCATGAGTAAAGCTTTGAATGTCATTCCTTCTGAGGAAACTGTCAACGGTACCATTCGAAGGTCAGCCCAGTACACCATAAGCAAAAGGCAAACTGTAAACTGTTTAAGGAAAAAAAAGCCAAGATGAGCACTATACTATTATAAAAAAGTGAACAAAACCACTGCAGCTAAGAGGACCACTGAAGCAATTAAACAGTCCCCAGCAGATCCAATAGCAAAGGTAAATAGCAAAGGTCTCTTCACCCCTGAACATGCATCATACTAAGCTCCAGAAACGTCATTAGCAGCTTCAGCTTTGAAGTCAGCAGGAGACAAAACCAACTCTGAAAAAGTCACCTCTCTCAGTACACATAATGGCACACATTAGGTAGGAAACTTCAGGACATCAACCTTTAACAAACACTCACCATTGTCACTGCTATAAGGTAGGATAGGCAACACTGCTAAACCTCCCACTTCACCAACAGCTGCAACAGCACATCAAAAGGAAATACCAAAAAAAACTTTTACAACCGCAGAGGCAGTAACAGTACAAGCCACACCACAAGACCAGCTCATACCACCTCTGCACACTTATCTTCTGGCATTTCCAAGGCAGTGAGGATGAAGTGATAGTGAGGGAAAAAAGTATTTGATCCCCAGCTGATTTTGTACGTTTGCCCACTGACAAAGAAATGATCAGTCTATAATTTTAATGGTAGGTGTATTTTAACAGTGAGAGACAGAATAACAACAAAAAAATACAGAAAAACACATTTCAAAAAAAGTTATAAATTGATTTGCATTTTAATGAGTGAAATAAATATTTGATCCCCTATCAATCAGCAAGATTTCTGGCTCCCAGGTGTCTTTTACACAGGTAACGAGCTGAGATTAGGAGCACTCTCTTAAAGGGAGTGCTCCTAATCTCAGCTTCTTACCTGTATAAAAGACATCTGTCCACAGAAGCAATCAATCAATAAGATTCTAAAGTCTCCACCATGGCTAAGACCAAAGAGCTGTCCAAGGATGTCAGGGACAAGACTGTAGACCTACACAAGGCTGGAATGGGCTACAAGACTATCGCCAAGCAGCTTGGTGAGAAGGTGACAACAGTTGGTGCGATTATTCGCAAATGGAAGAAACACAAAATAACTGTCAGTCTCCCTTGTTCTGGGGCTCCATGCAAGATCTCACCTTGTGGAGTTTCAATGATCATGAGATTGGTGAGGACTCAGCCCAGAACTACAGATCTTGTTAATGATCTCAAGGCAGTTAATGATCTCAAGGCAGCTGGGACCATAGTCACCAAGAAAACAATTGGTAACACACTACGCCATGAAGGACTGAAATCCTGCAGCGCCCGCAAGGTCCCCCTGATCAAGAAAGCACATGTACAGGCCCATCTGAAGTTTGCCTGAATGATCCAGAGGAGAACTGGGTGAAAGTGTTGTGGTCAGATGAGACCAAAATCGAGCTCTTTGGCATCAACTCAACTCGCCATGTTTGGAGGAGGAGGAATGCTGCCTATGACCCCAAGAGCACCATCCCCACCGTCAGACATGGAGGTGGGAACATTATGCTTCAGGGGTGTTTTTCTGCTAAGGGGACAGGACAACTGCACCGCATCAAAAGGACGATGGATGGGGCCATGTACTGTCAAATCTTGGGTGAGAACCTCCTTCCCTCAGCCAGGGCATTGAAAATGGGTCGTGGATGGGTATTCCAGCATGACAGTGACCCAAAACACACACCCAAGGCAACAAAGAAGAGGCTCAAGAAGAAGCACATTAAGGTCCTGGAGTGGCCTAGCCAGTCTCCAGACCTTAATCCCATAGAAAATCTGTGGAGGGAGCTGAAGGTTCGAGTTGCCAAACGTCAGCGTCGAGACCTTAATGACTTGCAGAGGATCTGCAAAGAGGAGTGGGACAAAATCCCTCCTGAGATGTGTACAAACCTGGTGGCCAACTACATGAAACATCTGACCTCTGTGATTGCTAACAAGGGTTTTGCCACCAAGTACTAAGTCGAAGGGATCAAATACTTATTTCCCTCATTAAAATGCAAATCATTTTATAACTTTTTTTTAAATGCGTTTTTCTGGATTTTTTTGTTGTTATTCTGTCTCTCACTGTTAAAATACACCTACCATTAAAATTATAGACTGATCATTTCTTTGTCAGTGGGCAAACGTACAAAACGTACAAAATCAGCAGGGGATCAAATACTTTTTCCCCCCATTGTAAGTAAAACTAAAAGTAAAAGTAAATCTAAGGCAGCAGCAGTAAAAGAAAGAAGAATGCAAAATGTTCAAATATTCTGATACAATAAATTAAAGATTAAATAATCTGTCTTGTTTTAAAATTACCTCTGATGTGAACAAACTAGTTGCCCTAATTGACTTGCCAAAATAAATATATGGTAACATGAAATGTGTGAATTTGCCAAAAAACTTAGATTATTTTTATCTTAGATGTAAGATTAAGATAGGTACTCCTCATCAACCATCATGCTATCTTCTTAGTAGCAGATAAGTTGCAAACAGCTGAAAGTGTGTAAATTTTGACAATAAACCTGATTTGCAATGGGGGTTGAATAATTTTGATTGCAACTGTAACTGAAGCATACAACCAAGACAATGATAGATTACCACTGGTACAAGTCTCTGAATGCCCTTGAGTGAACCAGATATTATATCTGTGAAAAGACCTGAAGATGACGGTTCACAGACCTTCCCCATCCAATCTGATACAGCTCGAGAGGATTGGTCAGGAAGAATGGGAGAAACTACCTAAATACTGGTGTACAAAGTTTGTACAGACTTGCCCAGCTGTAATTGCTGCCAAAGGAGCTTCTACAAAGTACTGAATAAAAGGTCTTATTACTTGTCTAAATGACAGACTTCTGATTTTTAATGAATTTGCAAAAATAAATAAAAATAAACAAATCTAAATCTTGTTTTCCCTGTCATCATGTGTTATTTGTGTAGATCAATGGCCAAAAATGTAAATTTAGTCCATTGTAAATTAAATCTATAACAAAAAAATGTGCAAAACTAAAAGGGTCTGAATATGTTCCAAACCTGCTCAATGTACAGAAATTGAGACCATTTCTTTTCTCTCTTTTCAAACCGTTTTCTACAGTTTTACTAATTCAATCCCAACAGATCGTTCATTTGAATCTTAAAGTTCACTGTCCCTATATTGCATCAGGTGAACTACACCAGAATTTACCACTAAATAAATCTGATGCTTATGTGTCAAGTGCATTCACAGTTCTTAAAGGCAGTGATTAGTGGATTTCAGAAAAAGAAAACTAATTTTATTTTATTCTTCAGTATTATCACAACTCTTTGTGACCAGCTGTATTCTTTATAGTCTATATCTATCAAATATAGCTCAGCCCATTAATGGGTACAAGAAATGACCAATTAAAAAGCACCTGCAAACTTTCACAGCAACCCTTTTTCAGTTGCTAGGATACAAAGCATGGGCATCTAAATGTGCAGTAATTCTGCACACACTCAGAGGTCAACAAAGAACAGGTCAACGAGTTTTTGGTTTGTGATAAAATTTAGCTTACACATATTAGTCAGAACTATGTTCACATCATTGTTGCCTTGAAATTTGTGTTTATATTATAGAGAAACAAAAGCCCTCACCTGAAATACAAATGTCAACTCATAGGTGTTTCATTGCTTCCGTCCTCAGTGATAAAACTGTGTGAAAGTGTCACAAAAACTTTATTGAAGACATGTTTTTCACCCCACAATGAGCACACAGAACTGTCTGATCCCCTTACATCAGCTCATCCCAGGCACAAGTGAGTAATAAATGATAAAATGTGTGCATGTGTGTACTTAATAGCACCAGTCCTGTGGAACCCATCTTTTCCACACAGCACACTCTTGGTGTTTAAATTGTGAATGTTCAAATCACATTGAATTATAATGTATTCATCTAAAGTAAGTGTGTGTGTGTTGGTAGCAGTTAAGGGGTTCATATGTAACCGAGTTACACAATCATTTCAAGCTGTCTTGCATATTCAATGACTTGTTGGGCCAGTTCTGTTGAAGGAATAGTTACTTCCTCTGTCCGCTGTTGCTGAGGGCTGAAAGAGTAGTAACCATCAGGGCTCTGTGTCCAGCCTCTCTACAAGAGAAAACACAATAGTTATTGGACAAGTCCTCTACATTCGTAAGAGCAGCAACATAGAAAAGACAATGAAAACACTAGATTTGAAACTAATTTCAAAGTTGAAGGCTTTTAACGATTTGAACATTATAACATGCAATTTGATAAACAATCAGCTCTGTCCGCACTTACAGGTTTGGTTTAAAAAAAAAAAAAAAAATCTACTGCATACATTATAGCATATACTTACTTTCTTGGCATATTCTGTCATCTTTTTTGGCGAGGAGAAGAAAAGCACCCTTGTTGCCTCATTGAACTGAATCTGCTCATATGCCTTCTCTATGCAACCTGCAATCTCGTCACTTAAAAAGTAAAAGTTGAAGATGTCAATTATTTTGTGAACGTTTTAAGGTATTTAATTATATTAACTACAATTGTTTAACATGTGTATCTGCAAACATACACACGAGTACATATTCCTGTATAGCAATGTCCTTTTATTTATTATTTTTTTTATTGTATTTTAATCCCAGTCCAAAATTCCAGTGCAGTGCAGAGCATATCATCCACAGTACTGTGATTACTAAAACTGGAAGAAAGTAACCATAATCTGGCTAATATCAAGCCTGAAAACATTTTAACATTAATATTAAAGTTTAATTGGATGGTATTTATTACTGCAGTGACCAGTAAGAAATCACAGTGCATGCACTTTCCATGTTCTCCATTAGTTTGGCTATGGCACTGATATAGTTATTCCTAATTAGGTAAACTCCTAGGCATATGATTCATTATAAAGTTCAGTGGATGCATGTCAGCAGCACATACCGGATAGTGTCAAGAAGAATGTCTATGAAGAACGTATAGCTCTCAGCAGGAATATTCCCTTTTGCAAGAAAAACTTTGTTGTAGCTGCCCTCCATCAGGTACTACAGCAGAAAAAACAAAACAAAACAAAAAAATGTTATGTGTGGGTTTATTTTTTTTGGTTTGTTTTTGGTGAATGCACAACTCTTAACAAATGAGTAAAAGCAGGTATTACAGTTAACACATCAATTGGTTGTTTAGATTAAATTATATAGAGTAAATCATAACATACTATCAGATTAAAGGCATTATTGGATCTCAAACACACTTTGATTTTAATCCAATAATTACAGGTCCATTTTTCAAAGCTTGCATAGAACAAGGTCTAAATTGTGTGCAAAGACCACCAGTATGCATAAGGCAATTGGCGTTTATCACATGTGCGTATGCACAGCTGTATGCAATGGACATAAATTTCACACACTGTAAATTGCTTACATAAAGAAACACCATAATATGGTGTTAAAAACCGAGTAGCCTGCTCAAGGTACTGCTTGTTGTGGACAAAGTGGAGCACCTCAAAAGGTCTAAAAAATGTTTACTTCAATGACAATGAAACAGAGACATTGTGCGAAGCAGAATAAAACAAAAAAGGTTTATTTGGCACTTTTACAAGTGATTTGTCTAAGAAATAAATAGGTGAAACTTCCTAATTACTGTTATCTTTTTTTGTCACTGTATTTGGAAATATACTGCAGTGTAAGCCATATAAATGCATGTAAGACGTCATTATTCGGCTCATAGGTGGTTGGAAATTTATGAGATCTGTTTGGCATTTTTCATTGAAATGTAACTGTGGCTTAAAAACTGTAGAACTGCTCCCAAGTGGCGCACTCTCTCCCAAGAGAACAAAATTGGCCGTGCTCTCAGGGAGGGCGGGCGGCACACTAGAACAGAGATCAAGTAAAACTGCACTGGGCAAACAAAATTAACTAATGATCCACTCATCACTCTTGGTGATGCAATGTGGTGCTTAATCTGTGTCACCTGTCTGCGACTTATAGTGAGCATAGTCAGTAATTATTCTGTTAATTATGCTGATACGATGGACAATAAGTGGGATGAGATGAGAGCTCCCCATAAAAGACGAGATGAGCGTAGATCTCCCCATAAAAGTGAATATGTAATTACACTTTTCTAGCACCAGGGGTTCTTGCATATGTGTGGTCAAAGTGTGCATAAATATAGGCCTGTCACGATAACTTTATCGACCTATCGTACAACCTATGGATATGACATTGCCCATTGTGTGTACATGCATGTTTGTTTACATAAGAACCTGTCATGTTCAGCGAGTAGAGATGGATGCAAATATAGTTTAAGCGTTTTATTTGAGAGGCAGCCAGATAAATCCAAATTGTGAATCAAAATCAGTAAACAGTGAACAGCAAAAGCAGGGATAATCCAAAATACACAAACGAGAAAATGGAACTAGATCAATAACTTGTAGAACAGTAACATGAAACAAAAGACGCATTAAAACACTGAACATTACTTAGCACTGAACACAGAGACACAAGAGTTTAAATAAGTGCTTCTGCATGCAGCACGTTTTAGAATGTCCTAGCGCCCGGGCGTGAGGGGGAGATTCCTGACACACCAACATTTTAGCCATTCATGCTGCAGCCGTCCTCTCATCTACTCTAGGGCTGAAAAATTAAAATTTGAACATCGAATATTTGTCGAATTTAAGATAAAAATGCACATTCACATGCAAAAACTGTGCAGTCAAATTTAAGATGTGTAGAAGCACTAGAACAGATTTTAATTAAAATATACTGTTGAAAAAAAACGACATGCAAGATATTAACAATGCACTAATAATGTTTCTGGAAGAAGGAAATTCTACAAAGAATAGTTCTAGTGTTTCAAATAATCCAGTCATAGTCAATAATGTCAGGATTGACCTCCTTAAGCTGTGTGAGCTGAAGTTGAACAGTGAATGAACACCGGTAAACTGAAGCACTTTACTAGCGGGTTAATCAACTCACCCCAGCGCATCGTATACACATATTAGATTAATCAGACATATACACAACATAAACGTAACATTACAACTTGTTTCTGCACAAAATGACGCAAATGCACAAACGAACTTGAACTTCTAGGCGCTAGGTAGTCACGTTGTGAATACGCTCTTTCTGTAACAATGCACTAAAACACGGACTAAGCTACCTTTTTATTTTCATGATCTTGAAATCATACATATTCATCTTCTAAACGGCCTAAAGTATGTGTCTAGGAGTGATATAGAGGTGCCAAATATTTACAAAGAAATCCAATTGCAGACTGCCTCATATAGACCAGGAGTTTTACTATTTTCAGATTAGGTGCATATAAACAGATCAATAGAATTACTGCCAAACTCTCATATATTTGCAGTTATCAGATTATCTTGTACATGTAGACTCAGCATTGAGCACCTGTAAGGATGTGAGCTGCAAAAAAATTAAAGTTGATGCTTCATTTACCTGCTCTAATGAAACAGGGTGCCTGATGTAGACATTGGTCTGGATGTCTTTAGCACTCAGCCTCTCTAGCTCTGTATGAAACTCAGACACTCTGTTCTGTGAGAGCAGGAAGAGCAGATTTAGACCCAGCAGTTGATGGATGTAGGCTGACTCTGGCAGCTCTTCCCTGAATGTGGTAGAAAGGCAAACAGAAGAGGATGCACAAACTTTTATTTTTAATTAAATAATAGTTGTCAAATATTTTGTATTCATGATCAAACAGAAACATACAAAGCAAAACTGACGATTATTCCACTAACACCAAAAATACTTTTTATGCAATAATACTATAATAGTAATGCAAAAAAAATACCGAAGGTGTTAACTGGCATGGGGAACCATTCTTTAATACTGTGGCAGAAAAATTATTTCTATAAGCCATATAAATGGCAAAATAGTCCAAATACAAAACAATATCTAATAGTAATAATCTTAATATACAACTGCCCTTTTCATAATCTCACCTAAGTCATCATGTGGTCCTATTATTATTATTAATAATAATAATAATTTGTTACATTTATACAGCACTTTTCTAGACACTCAAAGCGCTTTACATAGTATGGAGGGGAAATCTCCTCAACCACCACCAGTGTGTAGCATCCACCTGGATGATGCGACGGCAGCCATAGTGCACCAGAACGCCCACCACACAACAGCTATTGGTGGAGAGGAGGGTGATGTAGCCAATTCAGGGATGGAGATTATTAGGGGGGCCATGATAGACAAGGGCCAATGGGGCAATTTCCCATCCAGGTACTGGCCAGGCTCAATCCTGCTTAGATTCAGTGGGAAACCGGGTGAGAACTGCAGAATGATATGGCTCTGGCATTTTATATTAATCTAAACCTACATTAAATAGTGCAACCCCAAGTCCAAAAAAGTTGGGATGCTGTGTAAAATGTAAATAAAAACAGAATGATTTGCAAATCTCATAGACCAATACATTATTCACAATAGAATATAGAAAACTAATCAAATGTTTAAACTGAGGAAATATACCATTTTAAGAAAAAAATAAGGTAATTTTGAATTTGATGGTCGCAACACATCTCAAAAGTTGGGACGGGGGCAACAAAAGGCTGGAAAAGTAAGTGTTACTAAAAAGAAACAGCTGGAGGTTAATTGGCAACAGGTCAATAACATGCAGAGACTTTTAGAAGTAAAGATTGGCAGAGGTTCACCAATCTGCGAAAAACTGTCTACAATTTCTGGAACAATTTCAGAATAATGTTCCTCAACGTAAAATTGCGTAGACTATGATTATCTCATCATCTACTGTACATAATATCAAAAGATTCCAAGAATCTGGAGAAATCTCTGTGCACAAGGGACAAGGGTGAAAATCAATATTGCATGCCCGTGATCTTCAGGCCCTCAGGAGGCACTACATTAAAAACAGGTATGATTCTGTAATGGAAATCGCTGCATGGGCTCAGAAACACCTCCAGAACTCACTGTTTGTGAACACAGTTCGCCGTGCGATCCACAAATGCAGGTTAGAGCTGTCATGCAAAGAAGAAGCCATATGTGAACATGATCCAGAAACGCCGCCGTCTTCTCTGGGCCAAAGCTCATTTAAAATGGACTGAGGCAAAGTGGAAAACTGCTCTGTGGTCAGACGAATCGAAATTCTTTTCGGAAACCATGGACACCGCATCCTCTAAACTAAAGGGGACTAAAGAGGAGAGGGACCATTCGGCTTTTTATCAGCACTCAGTTCAAAAGCCTGCATCTCTGATGGTAGGGGGGTGCATTAGTGCCTATTGAAAGGGCAGCTTCCACATCTGGAAAGGCACCATCAATGCTGAAAGGTATATACAGGTTTTAGAGCAACATATGCTTCCATCCCATCTTTACTTCTGAGAGACTCTGCCTCTCTAAGATACTCTTTTTATACCCAATCATGTTATTGACCTGTTGCCAATTAACCCAATTAGTTGCAAAATATTCATCCAGCTGTTTCTTTTTAGCAACGTTTACTTTTCCAGCCTTTTGTTGCCCCTGTCCCAACTTTTTTTTTGGCATGTTGTGGCCATCAAATTCAAAATTGCCTTATTTTTCCCTTAAAATGGTACATTTCCTCAGTTTAAACATTTGATATGTTTTCTGTGTTATATTGTAAATAACATGGATTTATTAGATTTGCAAATCATTGCATTCTGTTTTTACTTACATTTTACACAGCGTCCCAACTTTTTTGGAATTGAAGTTGTATAAGAATATAAGCACATCTAGATGTTCAACTATTAGGGGACTTCGGAGATGATCACACATTGCAGCTGTAGAAACATTTATCTTCGCGAAGATGCAAGTAATTGGTATAGATATAAAATTGACATTTGTATAGCTCCAGTTAGAAGTCACAGCAATGACTGCTTGTGTTTTGTATAGTTCTACATTATAAACCCTGTCAGAAATATTAAAATTCAAATACCTGATTAGGTAAACAAATATTAAAGTAAGTTTGGCTAGCCGAATATTTAAATACTCATGCTTATTTCCTAGTAATTAGATGTCGAGTTGAATCAACTATGTTAAATAATACAGAAGTTTTTACTCCATATAATAGATTCCAAATCTATGATGAATTACTTGTAATCAAAATAATAACACTTCAGCTGAGCCATGTATCGTTCAAAAGAGGGGATATCTTTCTTCAGGATACTCCATAAGGCTCCGATTTCCAGCACATCGCCTGCAAAACAAAATACGACATCAGCCACAGTGATGCAGAACACTGGTGAAATTCAGTGTCGTCTTTCATGCGCAATGTTACTCACGGGCTAAAATCAGCTGTTGTTTGGTGAGTTTGGTCCCGGTGGTTGGTAAAAAATTCAATTCCAGAAGCGAAATCTATGGTGAAACGTTAAAATGTTCAAGATAAACACCACAAAACATGATTTCCTCTGCAATTTTGGTGCTTGTATTTTTAGGACACGTTGGTTCTTTGAGAAACACACAAAACAAGATGACAGATAATGCAATTAGTATAATTAATTCCCAAATACGGCCAAAAAAAAAAAAAATCACACGTGAATAATCAATCGTTAGGGCTGAATAATAAATATAACAACAAACAATACTGACAAACAACGTTCGTTATTTAATTAAGCTAAATTAGCAGGCTAAATCGTAATAGCTAGCTTGGTAGCATACCCCCTCACCCGGTCACTGTGTTTATATCTTCATCTTCACTTTACTTACTTTTGCCTACCATACAACACAGAGTCAAAAACAATACCTTGAGTTTGCTCAGTATCTCCCCGCATTTGTTTAAATTTGGATTTTTCTTATTCCATTCGGCTTTCAAGGTTTCATACAACCCGACAGATTCTTTCAACACAGACGCCATAGTGATTCTGCAAAATGTACAACAATGGCGCGCACTGATACGGCATGCAACTGTCGTGAAATACTGTTGTTATGGGAGCGAGGCTTTTTTTCACCCATAGATGGCGCCGTATCTCTAATTAATCACCTTTCACGATTTACTCACTACTGCGTTCCAGGCGAAGTTGCAGATTGTAATTCTCTGCCTGCTACCGGTAAAAGTCACCGAAAACGACCCCACAACTTGAAATTTCAACTCGCGAATTTGGAGTCTTCTCAGCTACCAGTTCCTTCCCCGTTTATAGAGTGACGTCAAATCAACATGGCCCCTTCTCTACTTTTAAATGACTTTATAGCTATATTAGCTTCAGATCAGTTAATATAGAGACATTGTATATGGTTAAATCTGTATCACTGACTATACTAAATGCTGTTTTGAGAAAGTAATCATCAGTAGAGTTATCACTAATGTCTGTCAGTTTGTTGCAAAAGCTGTTCGCTGTTGTTGCTGTGCTGCAGTTTCAGTCCAGAATGTTGCATGAATGTTTGAGGTTCATTATAGTAGAACAATACCAGTTGCCACTCAGCCCTGTAACTGTAAAATTGTGGATTCAATAGCTTTTTATGACCTTTACGTGCTCTGACAAACAGGAGCATCGCTAGACCCTTTTAAAATTTTACGAGCCCCAGTAAAATGTTTCCTGTTAAATCACTGACTTGTTACTACGTAACTGAACGTCAGAAAAAGAAGACGGCAGTGTTGTAATTTTGTATCTTATTGAACAGAGTGTTGTATTTTATCTTCAGTAAATTAAGTGTTGTATTTCACTGCAAACTTTAATTTCTCTACCTCTCAAATAAATATTTTATAACCTGGACCTTAATCTACAATCACAAGATCAACAAATGACCCATATATGGTAAAAATGTCAAAGCATTAATCCTTTCACACTCAAGTTTTTTTTTTAATACGACCATTATTGTTGTATTGCATTCAGCAAAGCCCTTTACAGAAAATCAAAATGTAAAATTGAGTGATCTGCAGCACATGCTTACATTAATGTTTATTACATCGTACGAATAAAGAAAATATAAACAAACAAACAAATACTACTCCCAAAGACACCAGAATTGAATGCTTTGGTGCTACTTTTGCAATGCCCCTGGACCCCCCTATAAATTCTTAAGTACTTTTTCAAATTCTTGGGAAGCCTGTGCCTCAATAGTGATCAAACTCTAGAAACGCCCCTGCTGACAAAGCAAACAAAAGAGACGCATTTGTGAAGGCGTCCTCGTTTTCCCCCAAACGTCGCACGTGCCGAGGTGGGAAATGACGTTATTACAACTTGTAAATTACCACTTACAAGGATCCGCAAACGCAGCGAGGTCCGCGAGGCCGTATGCTGCGTGTGGTTATCCAATCCACATCCCCTGCCCGATTCGCAACGCACGCACACGTTTGATTTTGCTTTACGACACTGCCCGATCTGTACTGCGCATGTGTGTAATTTTACGACATTGCAGCACATTTTTTTGAGATTTTGAAATAAACGTTTACATCGTATATATGCATGTTGTGACTCATGAGAACATGAAATATTAAATTTTATCAAACGTTACAAAAATACTGCGCAGCAGTTGTAGCAAAAAGATGCTAGGTGAAATACGCCGAGTGTCTGAGAATTTCATTGATGTATATGTGTATTGAACATTCTGAAGAGTTATTATGCAAGGTGCAAAAGAATAAATATTTAATTCTAAGAATTAATGCCTGCAGAGCAGTACACAGTATTAGAGCCACGAGATCAATTTTTCACACAACACATTCAAATAACTGAATAGTATATTAAAATGTAGCACAAAATATATCTATAACACCTCAAGAAGGTTAGTTATAACCTTTAAAATAATCACATTTTGTTGCTTTTCAGCCTGAAATGAAGACAGGGGCAGTTTTTGTTTTATCCAGCTGTATTTACTTAGTGCAACTTATAACATACAAGTGAAAGATACAACACCAACATGTCAGAAAATTTAAAAAATAATAATAAAAAAACAGAATCACTGAGTTGGAAAAAGGACCACCCCCCTCCTAAAAATGACTTGTAAACTTAATAAGGTGTAGCTAATCACTTTCTCAATGGCACACAAAGCCAGTTGACTTTCAACTGTGATCAGCTGTGGTCATTTTGATTAGCTCAGCATGAAAAGAGCTTTCCTGGAGCATTTTGTAGTGCAACTGAAGCAAACAATCAACTATGGGGGGGCAAGGTACTGTCAAAAGATCTCCGGGATAAAGTTGTGGACAGGCACAAGTCAGGAGATGGATACAAAAAAAATTTCAAAGGCTTTATCAATGCCTAGAAGCACAGTGAAGTCTATTATTAAGAAGTGGAAGGTATTTCGTACAACACAGACCCTCCTTGGATCAGGACGTCGCTCCAAACTGAATGAAAGAGCCAGGAGGAAACTGGTCAGAGAGGCTACCAAGAGGCCTACAGCAACTCTGAAGCAGTTGCAGGAATTTATAACAAAGAGTGGTCATTGTGTGCATGTGACCACAACAATATCACAAATTCTCCTTAAATGTGGCTTGTATGGGAGGGTTGCAAGAAAAAAAAGTCATCCACGACTGAGCTTTGCCAAAACACACCTTGAAGATTCTGAGGCCACATTGAAAAAGGTGTTATGGTCAGATGAATTATTTGGCCTCAACACCAAACGATATGTCTGGCAGAAATCCAATACAGCTCACCATCCAAATAACACCATGCCTACAGTAAAGCATGGAGGTGGTAATATCCTGTTATGGGGGCGTTTCTCTGCAGCAGGGACTGGAGCACTTGTCACGATACAAGGAACATGGATGGGGCAAAATACCGTCAAATTCTTGAGGAAAATCTTCTGCCCTCTGCCAGGTTGTCAAGTTGTCAATGGGAAGAAGGTTTACCTTCCAACATGACAATGACCCAAAGCACACAGCAAAACTGACCACACAGTGGTTGAAGGAGAAAAAGGTGAGTGTCCTTGCATGGCCTAGTCAGAGCCCAGACTTAAACCCCATTGAAAATCTGTGGAATGACTTGAAGACTGCAGTCCACAAACGGTCACCATCAAATTTAACTGAACTTGAGCAGTTCTACAAAGAAGAGTGGGCAAATATGGCAAAGTCTAGATGTGCAAAGTTAGTAGAGACATACTCCAACAGACTAAAGGCTGTAATTAAAAAATTACGGCAAATTAAAGCAAGGGGGTGATCCAACTCAGTGATTCTGTTTTTAAAATATTTTTTCTGACATGTTGGTGTTATATCTTTCACTTGGATGTTATAAGTTGCACTGAGTAAATACAGCTGTATAAAACAAAAACTGTGCCTGTCTTCATTTCAGGCTGAAAAAGCAATGAAATGTTATTTTAATGGGGGGTGATTCTTTTCTATACCCACTGTAGTATATTGTAGTACACTCTCCAACCATTTCTTACAGGATTAGTTGTGCTGTACCCATACATAGTCATCTATAATTATTTCCTGTTGTATCTGGCCTAAAATATGTTTGGGCAAGGCGGATGCAGTTAAGTTCAGTTTATTAGGAACACCTGTCAGTTTATTAAGAACACCGGCATACAAATCCAAAACATACGGCAGCTATTGTGGTCAAAAACAGGCGTGGGCCAGGCGATGTACAAACAACATGAACTGGGCTAGACTAGACTTGTGAACGCGAGGACAGAAACAGGGATCAAAAACCAGGAAATGAGAAACAAGATCAAAGGGCTTGGTATCGACAGACCACTAGGGAAACTGCACAAATACTTCACGTCTGAATACGGAAACACAAGGGGTTTAAATACACACAGTAATCATCGTGGATAACACACCACAGCTGAAACACATTAGGACACAACCAATGACAATACAGGGGCGGAGACAAGACATAAACCAAAACAAAACACACATGGAGATAATAAACAAGGGCAAAGTCACTGAACCCGGAAGTGAGCTGCTTGCTGCTCGCACAGCTCGCATCGGCAATCAGTACGAGGGGGAATCGTCACAGAGCCCCCCACCAAAGGCGCTGCTCCCAAAGCACCAAAACTTTACCCCCTCTGGCAGTCCTGGGCCTCTGGACAAGATTGTCCACTCTGCTCCCCAGGTCCCGAGGCAGGCATTGTCCATGGTCGTGAGGTGGGAACAGTGGGATGAGCAGTCTCGTTGGCCTCAGACAGGAACTTGGCTTGGAAGGCCGCCTGGTCAGCCTCGGACTGGAGCTCTGGAGATGAAACCACCTCGTGGGTCTCAGGCAGGAGCTCTGGAAATGAGGTCACCTGGTTGACCTCTGGCTGGAGCTCTGAGGTTGAGATTGCCATGTTGACCTCTGGTTGGTGCCCTGCTCTCGCTCTTTTGTGGAGCCATTTGTGGGTACGCCAGTTGCTCTTGAAACATTCTTGAGAGCAGAAGTGTAATCCTTGTAACCAGAGTTCGACGCAGGTGGGACATCGTAGCTCAGCTTCTTTACTACAGCCCACGGTCACACACACCTGGGGTTGGAGCTGGACTGTGGGAGCCACCATGTCGGCCTGCTCCCTCTTGTAGTATCTGGTGTATGTCCGAGGAACTCTGTCCAACCAGCTGGCCCTCTCTAGCATCCTTTCTCTGTCTGGTTTAACCTCTGACCCTCCAAACACCTGAACTAAAAGTTCTACAAACTGGGCCACGCTGTTAAGGGTGCTGGACCTCTTAGCAATCATTTGCTCCGCCCACTCGCGGGCTGAGCCAGTGAGCTGGGACAGCATGAATCCCAACCACTGCTTCTCAGAAGGCTTGGGGTCCACCAGGCTTGAGAAGTAGAGCTGGCATTGGAAGAAGAAGCCCTCCAGAGAGTTTCCAAATCCCTCAAAGGGAGCCAGAACATCCAGAAGGGTCCATTGGGGGAAGCGCACGGAATTAAACACCAGCACAAAGATTCAGGCGTGACGTTCTCCTGCTGCATCCATTGTGGCGAAGTATTATGTAATGATAGGGGCAAGGCAGATGCAAGTGCAGTTAAGGTCAGTTTATTAGGAACACCAGTCAGTTTATTAGAAACACTGGCATACAAATCCAAAACATATGGCAGATATCGTGGTCGAAAACAGGCGTGGGTCAGGTGATGTACAAAAAACATGAATTGAGCTAGACTAGATTCGTGAACACGAGGACGGAAACAGGGATCAAAAACCAGGAAACAAGAAACAAGATCAAAGGCCTGGTATCGACAGCCCGATGGGAAAACTGAGCAAATACTTCGCGTCTGAATACGGACACACAAGGGGTTTAAATACACACAGTAATCATCGTGGTTAACACACAACAGCTGAAACACATTAGGACACAAGCAATGACAATTCAGGGGCGGAGACAAGACATAAACCAAAACAAACACACGTGGAGATAGTAAACAAAGGCAGATCCCAAATAATGAACCAATACCAATGTTTATGAATAAAGTCTGTGAATAAATCATATACAAGTCCAATTTGGGCTTTACTTTTAATTAAGGTCTTGTTCTTTACAACAAAACACAAGACCCTAATTAACTCCTAATATGTGTTCTTTAAAATTAAATGTTACAGTGGATTGTGTTTTGATGATTAATTTGATGAAAATATTTGTTTTGTGACTATCTTTTTTAAAATTATTATTATTATTATTATTATTATTATTATTATTATTATTATAGAGTAAGTGTTAGGTCGCTCTTCGAGCGTGACTACAATTCCCAGCAGGCAGAGCAGCCTACAAATATGGCCGCCACGGACTACACTCCCCATAGCACTCCCTCACTCCCACGCTCACAATCACCCGCCTTCTGATGACACACACCTGTAGGCAATCTCAAGTTCAATATATAAGGACTATCGTTTTAAACTTAAGGCGCGAAATATTTTTGCTATCTTTGTATCTGACATTTACCAAGCCTTTATTCTCTGACGGATTATCTCTGGTTTACGAACTTTTCTTGTGTTTAACGGATTTTGGATTATTGTCTCTGCCCTTGGACTGTCTATTTTGGTTTATGGAACTTTTGCTACGTTTGTGGATTTTGTCTGTTGCTCTGCCTCTGATTACTTTGTTTGCCCGTGATACTGAACGCTGCCTGTTTGTTGACCATTCTTCTGCCTCACGTTTTGGAACTGTTTATATTTATCTTTATAATATAAATAAAGTATCGAAAGTACTCTGCACTTGCATCCAGTCAACTGTGCACATCATACCAGAATACTTCGCCATCATGGATGCAGCGGAGGAAATTCGCCAGGCTATCACCGCTCACAGGAAGCTCCTCGGCGAACAACACCGGCGTCTAAGGGAAGTAGACCAAAACTTACAACGTCTCTCCCAAGCTATCAATGAAAGGACACCGCCTGTCACGCCTGCCTCCTCAGCTACATCTCGGCTGCCCAGGCCACACACATACGCCAGCGATCCTGCATTATGTAAGGGTTTTTTGCTACAATGTGAATTGTATTTCGACTGTCACGGAAGCATATCCGACACGGAAAAGGTGGCGTGGGTCATGACGTTATTATCCGGAAAAGCTCTTAGATGGGCCGCTGCCGTGAAGGAGCGAGGTGGAGAAGCGCTTGCTTCATATAACCACTATGTTCATATCACCACTATGTTCCGGCGAGTCTTTGATCACGATCCCGACGACCAGGAAGTTGGAGAGCGATTACTCACGCTTCGTCAAGGTTCGCTCCGTGTCGCGGAATACGCACTTGAGTTCCGGACCATCGCGGCAGGCAGCAGCTGGAATGACGCTGCTTTAAAAGCCGCTTTCCGCCAAGGCCTGAAACCCAGTATTCTCACAGAAATGGCATGTCGCGATGAGCCCCTCACTCTTGATTCACTTATTGATCTCGCCATCCGGCTAGATCAGCTTCTTCACAGCCACAGCTTTCACCGGAACCTCCCGGAGCCTCCAGCTACACTCGCTACCACAGAACCAATGCAACTCGGCCACGCCAAGCTCAACAATGAGGAGAGAGAAAGGAGACGTCAAGGACACCTATGCTTCTATTGTGGTGAAGCCGACCATCTCATCCACCACTGCCCGGTCCGCCCCTCAAGAACCCCCCCGGTGAGGGGTGGACCTCGTCCCCGCTCGTCCCCGGTGAGTTGTATCCCAGAAAATGTCTCACATGCTTTCACGCTTCCTGTCATGCTCAAATATTCAGGCACTTCTCGTTTGTTCACAGCTCTGGTCGACTCCGGGGCGGCAGGCAGCTTCATCGACGAGAACACAGTGCAGGAGCTTGGACTACCAACCAGCTCCCTAGCACCCCCGCTCAAGGTCCAAGCCATCGACGGCAACCCCATCGGCAACGGACTCATCACCCACTACACACAACCTTTGGGGCTTCAAGTGAGTGCTCTACACCAGGAGGAGATCTCTTTCTGGGTCACCACCTCTGCTCGTTATCCCATCATCTTGGGGCTACCATGGATGGAACAACACAATCCTCAGATTTCCTGGGCGGACCATCAAATCACAAGCTGGTCATCCTTCTGCCGACAAAACTGTCTCTGCACACCAACGCTGATGTTGTCGACAACGACCATCGAGAGCCCAGAAACCACACTAAAGGTCCAAATACCCCAGGAATATCAGGAGCTCCAGGAAGTATACAGCAAGACTAAAGCTAGCGGTCTTCCACCTCACCGTTCCTACGATTGTGCCATTGATCTACTCCCCGGTAGCATGCCACCACGCAGTCACATCTATCCTCTATCCCAAGCTGAACACAAAGCCATGACGGAATACATTCAGGAAGCTCTCCAACAAGGCTACATCCGTCCTTCCACTTCCCCGGCGTCTGCCAGCTTCTTCTTTGTGGCTAAGAAGGACGGAGGTCTCCGGCCCTGTATTGATTTTAGGGGCTTGAACCAAGTGTCCGCCAGGTACCCTTACCCCCTACCACTCGTTCCCTCCGCCCTGGAACAACTACGAAAAGCACATTTTTTCACCAAGCTCGACTTGTGTAGTGCATTCAACCTTGTGCGGATACGAGAGGGTGACGAGTGGAAAACCACGTTTAGCACAACCACTGGACACTACAAATATCTGGTAGCCGTATGGGCTAACTAACGCGCCTTCAGTATTTCAATGTTTTATTAACGACGTACTGAGGGACATGCTGGGGAAGTTCGTTATCGTCTACATTGACGATATTCTTATCTACTCACCCACTTATGACTCCCATGTGACCCACGTGCACCAGGTCCTTACACATCTCCTAGAGAACCAGCTCTATGTGAAAGCAGAGAAATGCGAATTCCACAGAAACTCCACGAAATTCCTAGGATATGTCATTAGCCCCGAAGGGGTCGCTATGGATGAAAGCAAAGTGGCTGCAGTAACCCAATGGCCCACTCCCAAAACTATTAAAGAGTTGCAACGCTTCCTGGGGTTTGCTAACTTTTATCGACGATTTATCCGGGGCTTCAGCTCTATAGCTCTACCACTCACCGCTCTGCTACACGGCAAACCGCGCCGCCTTCTATGGAATCAAGAAGCCGAGAAAGCCTTAACCCGACTTAAAACCGCATTTTCCACTGCTCCTATCCTTAAACACCCCAATCCCTCTCATCCTTTCATGGTGGAAGTGGATGCTTCTGAGACGGGAGTGGGAGCCGTTCTGTCCAAACATTTTGGAGAAAAACCAAAACTTCACCCCATGGCTTTCTTCTCAAAAAAACTATCCCCGACAGAAAAGAACTATGGTGTGGGTGACCGGGAGCTATTGGCCATCAAATTGGCACTGGAGGAATGGCGTCATTGGCTCGAAGGAGCCGAACACCCTTTTATCATATTCACAGACCATAAAAATTTGGAATACCTTCGTACAGCCAAACGGTTAAACCCCCGCCAAGCCCGTTGGTCCCTTTTCTTCACCCGGTTCCAGTTCACCCTGTCATACCGTCCGGGCCACAAAAATCACAAAGCAGACGCCCTATCACGTATACACACTGACGAGCATACTCAGGAGAACCCCGATCCCATTCTGCTTTCCTCCTGTTTCTTTGGGGCCATCCAGTGGGAACTGGACCATTTGATAACCCGTATCCCTCGCAACCAAATCCCAGCTGCTTGTCCACCTACTAAACTCTTCGTTCCACCGGCCCATCGCAAGCAGCTCATAACCTGGGCTCACATGGCACCGGGCACGGGTCACCCTGGTATTCAACGCACCTACCACCTGTTAGAACCCAAGTACTGGTGGCCCGACATGCTACGTGAGATACAACATGCCATTAAATCATGCACCGTTTGTGCCCAAGCCAAAGTCCCCAAAGCACTCCCAGTCAGCAAGCTCATGCCACTTCCCACACCTCAACGACCCTGGTCACATCTCACTGTTGACTTCATCACCGATCTTTCCAATTCACTGGGTAACACCACCATATTCGTCATTATTGATCGATTCTCCAAGTCTCTACGTCTCATCCCTCTCTCTGGCCTCCCATCTGCCTTCTATTCAGCCGAACCATGTTCAACCATGTTTTCCGCTATTTTGGCATCCCAGAGGATATAGTAAGTGACTGGGGCCCACAATTTACCTCGCAAGTCTGGTCTAGCTTCATGGAGAAACTGGGAGTTAATGTTAGCCTAAACTCTGGCTACCACCCCGAATCTAACGGCCAAGCGGAACGCGCAAATCAAGAAATAGGACACATGCTACGCTCCTTCTGCAGTCAAAACCCATCAGACTGGGCTCGCTTCCTACCTTGGGCAAAATATGCCCAAAATTCACTCCGTCACTCAGCCACTCACCTCACACCGTTCCAGTGCACCCTGGGGTATCAACCTCCTCTATTCCCTTGGAACGCCACTGCCACGGATGCTCCCACAGTTAATGAGTGGTTCGAGCGGAGTGAACAGGTATGGGCAACCACTCATCGACGGCTACAGCTAGCGGCTCACCAAGCCAAAACTCAGGCAGACCGTCGCCGTCAGGACACACCCAGATATCAACCGGGAGATCGGGTATGGCTATCTACCAGGAACCTCAAACCCGTGCATCCATGCAAAAAACTCTGCCCCCGATACACGGGCCCATTCAAAATCATTAAACAAATCAACGAAGTGACATATAAACTGGCTCTTCCACAGCACTGGCGCATAGCACCATCATTTCACGTTTCACTGCTCAAACCCGTTAATGCAGGTATCCTGGCTACCAATCACCCTCAGGAAACCCCGCCACCTCCGCTGGAGGTCAGCGGACAACCAGCTTATCAGGTAAACTGCATCCTCAAATCCCGTCGCCGCCAGGGCAAACTTCAGTATCTCATAGACTGGGAAGGATACAGCCCAGAGGAACAAAGCTGGGTCCCAGCAGAGGACATTCTTGACCCTCAACTAATCCAAGAATTTCACCACCTTCACTCCCTCACTCCCACGCTCACAATCACCTGCCCTCTGATGACACACACCTGTAGGCAATCTCAAGTTCAATATATAAGGACTATCGTTTTAAACTTCCGGTGCGAAGTATTTGTGCTATCTTTGTATCTGACATTTACCAAGCCTTTATTCTCTGACGGATTATCTCTGGTTTACGAACTTTGTTTGTGTTTAACGGATTTTGGATTATTGTCTCTGCCCTTGGACTGTCTATTTTGGTTTATGGAACTTTTGCTACGTTTGTGGATTTTGTCTGTTGCTCTGCCTCTGATTACTCTGTTTGCCCGTGATACTGAACGCTGCCTGTTTGTTGACCATTCTTCTGCCTCACGTTTTGGAACTGTTTATATTTATCTTTATAATATAAATAAAGTATCGAAAGTACTCTGCACTTGCATCCAGTCAACTGTGCACATCATAACAGTAAGTCCATCTCAAGATGTCCAAAATTTGTAAAGTTTGTTGTTTGACCATTTTTAATTCTTAAATTTTTTTTTGAGTGATTACCTCTATGTATTGGCATTGCAAAACCACCAGTTTTTAATTTTTTTCATTTGTATTGTTTTCTTGTTTTAACCATAATGGCCGTCTTTGTGTCATGGCACACGACAAATTTTGGTTATACAGTTATTTACAGAAACCTCAATATCTCAGCTCAGGATGGTCCTAGCTCCTTGGATACAAAAACTCCTTTCTAGAACACATTACAAAGTATATGTATCTATATAAACATTTTGCACATTCTTGTTCCTTAGTGTAAATGTAATGCTCAAGATTGGTCACAGTTCCACATTTAGGGTCAGTTTATAATGGGAAGGGTTCAATTCTTAATTTTAAGTCTTAATTTTTAGGGGTACCTAGGTATAATATATATCATGCAGAAGATTTCATTTTTGAGACTTCTCATTTTTTATGGGGGTGAGTTTTTTTTTTTTTTTTTTTTTTTTAAAATTCCCCTTACTTTCGGGTTGAATATTTCTGTTGGGGGACCTCAATAGTAGCATTCTGTTGTTAAAAATAAATAAATAAATAAAAATTTAGTTCGAATTTCCACTGGTTCTAGAGCTAGGGTTAGCCTACTTTATTTATGCATTTTAAGAAATGAACAGATGTAATACAAGCATAACAAATAATATGAACAGTACTTTACTGTAATTATGTTTATGATTGGCATACAATAGCTTTAAAATGAGGTCTAAAATGTTACTATATTTGATATTAGCAACAGTGAAGCACGATCTACCACAGGGTTCTTCAAATCTGCAGAGTTTAGCTCCAACCTCCAAGCTTACCTGCCTGTAATTTTCTAGTAATCCTGAAGTCCTTGGTTAGCTTGTTCAGGTGTGTTTGATTAGGGTTGGAGCTAAACTGTACAGGACAGTGGACCTCGAGGGCCAGATTTGAAGAACCCTCACTGCAAAAAGTGAAATATTGGCATGTGAAAGTGTCTTGAATATAGTCAAATGTATCTTGTATTTCTTATTATAAGATTGCAATAAACCATATAGAAGACTATTAAACCTATTTCTAGACATTTTTACTCATTTCAAGATTTAAATTTTCTGATTCTATTGGCAGAAAATGCTGCTTCTTTCTAGAAATAAATGCTTAAAATTAGCAATCTATCTGCAAATAGATTTTGCAGAGAAAGACTATTTCAAGCTTGAAATGAGTAAAACTATCTAGAAATAGATTTACTAATCTTATATTTGGTTTAGTTCTTAAAATCTGGCCCTCGAGGTCTACTGTCCTGTACAGTTTAGCTCCAACCCTAATCAAACACACCTGAACAAGCTAACCAAGGTTTTCAGGATTACTAGAAAATTACAGGCAGGTAAGTTTGGAGGCTGGAGCTAAACTCTGCAGATTTGAAGAACCCTGTGATAGATCATGCGTCAGTGTTGCCAATATCAAAAGTAGTAACATTTTAGACCTCATCGACAAGCATAAGCTATTTTATGTCAATCAAACATCCATCCGTCCATTTTCTGAACTGCATATCCTACACAGGGTCATGAGGAGCCTGGAGCCTATCCCAGGGGACTCGGGGCCCAAGGCAGGGGTCACCCTGGCCAGGGTGCCAACCCATCATAGGGCACAATCGCACACACATTCACACACTACAGACAATTAAGAGACGTCAATCAGCCTACAGTGAATGTCTTTGGACTGGGGGAGGAAACCGGAGTACATTGAAGAAACTCCCCTGCACCAGACAACATCCAAACTCCATGCACACAGGGCAGGGTAGAGGGGGGAGGGGCGGAATCGAACCCCCAACCTCAGAGATGCGAGACAAACATGCTAAGCAATCCTTGCACCCCTCTCTGTAACCAGTGGAAACTCAGACTCAAAATTTTTAAAGCAAAATGCTACTGTAGAGGACTTATTTCTTTGAAAATGTCAGGTTCGTATCTTGTCCCCCACCAGATATATTCAACCTAAAGTGAGGGGAATTTTTTTTAAAAATTGCACTTTATCGCCCCCATAAAAAAGAGAAGTCTCAAATCTGAAATGTTCTGCATGCAGACTATACTTACCTCAGTACCCCCTAAAAAATTAAGACCGATACTCAAACCTTTCCCATTATAAATTGGCCCTAAAAGTGGAACTGTGACCAATCTTGAGCATTACATTGGGACTTAAGTCCTAAATCTAGGGAACAGGAATGTGCAAAATGTTTATATAGTTCAAGTTCAAGTTCAGTTTATTTGTATAGCGCTTTTAACAATGGACATTGTCCCAAAGCAGCTTTACAGAAATATATAAATTCAGGACATATATTTTAAATTTATTAATTTATCCCTAATGAGCAGCCAGAGGCGACAGTGGCAAGGAAAAACTCCCTGAGATGATATGAGGAAGAAACCTTGAGAGGAACCAGACTCAAAAGGGAACCCATCCTCATCTGGGCAACACCTGCTAGTGCGATTATAAATAAATAAATCCCTTCTATAAATGTGCTAATACTACATGGTCAAATAGCAGTTGTGAAACCATGAAAATTAGGACGATGTACCTTGCAATGTGTTCTAGAGAACAGGTTTTGTATCTAAGGAGCTAGGACCAACCTGAACCAAGATATTGAGGTTTCCGTAAACAGCTATATAACCAAAATTTGTTGTGTGCCATGACACAAAGATGGCCATCATAGTTAAACAAGTAAAATAACAAAAAATAATAATAAAAAAAACTGGTGGGTTTGCAGTGACAATACATAGAGGTAATCACTCAAAAAAATTAGGAAAATTAAAAATGGTCAAGCATCCTGTATTGGACCACTCAAGATGGAATGACCCTCTAGTTAGTGTATTATCAGTTGGCAAATAAAAAAAAATTATCACACACACTGACCAGCCTTAAAAGCCTATCAACATTAAAACCACCAGCCTAATATTGTGCTGCCAAAACAGCTTTGACTCATCATGGCATGGACTCCACAATACCTCTGAAGGTGTGCTGTGGTATCTGGCACCAAGACATTAGCAGCAGTCCGGTAAGTTGCAAGGTGGGGCATCCATGGATCAGACTTGTTTGTCCAGAACATCCCAGGGATGTTTGATCGGATAGAGATCTGGGGAATTTGTAGGCGAAGTCAACACCTTGAACTCTGTCATGTTCCTCAAACCATTTCTGAACAATTTTTGAAGTGTGGCAGGGTGCATTATCTAGCTGAAAGAGGCCACTGCCATTAGGAAATATCGTTGCCATGAAGGGGTGTACTTGGTCTGCAACAATGTTTAGGTAGGTGGTACGTGTCAAAATAACATCCACATGAATGCCAGGACCCAAGGTTTCCCAGCAGAACTTTGCCCAGAGCATCACACTTCCTCCACCCACATGCCTTGTTCCCATAGTGCATCCTGGTGCCATCTCTTCCCCAGGTAATGACACACATGTACCGGGCCATCCACATGATGAAAAGAAGACATGATTCATCAGACCAGGCCACCTTCTTCCATTGCTCCATGGTCCAATTCTGATGCTCACGTGCCCATTGTAGGCGCTATTGCCAGTGAACAGGGGTCAGTATGGGCACTCTGACCAGCAAGCTGCAATGCACTGTGTGTTCTGACATCATAGTCAAGGTTAACTGTCATCAGTTTGTGTTGCAATAGCACTTCTGGGGGATCGGCCCAGACGGGCTAACCTTTGCTCCTTACGCGCATCAATGAGCCTTGGGCGCCCATGATCCTGTCGTTGGTTTACCGGTTGTTCTTCCTTGGACCACTTTTGGTAGGTACTGACCACTGCATACCGGGAACACACCACAAGACCCGCTGTTTTGGAGATGCTCTGACCCAGTCGTCTAGCCATCACAATTTGGCCTTGGTCAAAGTCACTCAGATCCTCACGCTTGCCCATTTTTCTTGCTTCCAACACATCAACTTCAAGAATTGATTGTTCACTTGTTGCCTAATATATTCCATCCCTTGACATGCAGGTACCATTGTGACAAGATAATCAATGTCATTCATTTCATCTGGCAGTGGTTTTAATGTTATGCCTGCTCTGTGTATGCCTGCCTCTCTCTCTCTCTCGCTCTCTCTCTCTCTCTCTCTCTCTCTCTCTCTCTCTTGCACGCACACACACACACGCACGCACGCACGCACACACACACACACACACACACAGTGAGCTGAAGCTGTCTAAGTTTCTTAAAGAAGTGGAGTGCAGTGCTTAATATGTTTTTTCTCCCTTTTTACCACTGTGTTGCAGCAAAATAAATAAGCTCAAGAGCAAGTTCACACTGGGTTGACTGGTTCCTTGAGTAGTGTGACCTTTCACATTTACACAATATTCAATAACTACTATGAATGTTTCAGTTTGCAGAAAAGGATTTGTAACACTTGTGTGACACAGTAAAAAGTTTACCTCACAGGGCCCTCAGAAGATTTAGGTTACGCAGGAGGCAGAAACACACGCACCAGAACTTAGAAAAAATTGAATTTATATATGCATATATGTTGAGGAAAAAAAAATAGAGATACAATGGTACTAAAACACAACAACTAAACAAAAATGTATAGCGATATCAAAATCTTGAATAATTCAGCCCTTCAAAGCAGAAAATTGAGAAACACAAAAAAAAAGAAAGTTAATAGATCTCAGATAATACAAAACACATTACCATCAATGTTTAGGAATTTCCCTCTAAACACCATTTTTTTTTGTCTTATTTCACCAGAATTATATTTTTGTTGTTCTACACACTTAATCGTTATTTGAATATTCTCAATTTGTACGGGTTTTTTTTTCCATCTAATTATGTAATAATTTTTTTTTTTTTTCTTGCAGGTTACATGAAAGTCACTGACTTTTGGACAGCTCAACCTTTTGCTGTGACACTGAAATGATCAGGTAAATACCACACACAAAAAAAGGGAAAAGAAATAAAAATCAATTAACTCAAATCTCAAACATTGTCAAAACACCCTGTATGAACTGTAAATACAATCATAAATGTCCATATGATGTCAATGAACTCAAGTCTTTATGGAACCGTAATAATCAATAAACAACGCCCCTCTTTGAGCTGTTTTTAGCGTTCGGTTTTAACAGGTTAAATGTTCGATCCGCTCAGTTTGAAATATAGTGCGGGGGAAAAAAACTCAAAAAAAAAAAATATCCAACCAGTTTCCGACACGAAATCCAAGAAATTTCAATCTGCTCCGCTCTTTGGGTGGCTTGCCATGTTTTCCTTTCCACGAATAAGTAGTCCTGCATCAGCAATTCGATAACTCGAACACAGCCCTTAATAGCATAAAAAAAAAAACCCGGCCTGCATAACCGGACAGCACACTTAGTTCACTTACATTAAATCATAACAAGCTCAAGATTAATTTTGAGCCAATATTGTTCACTTAACAACTTATCAGATCATACAATCCGTTATTAACATCATACAAGCGACATCACGAACATAAATCATTAAATGTTACATCACAAAATACATTCATTTACCGCATGTTATACAGTACATCATTTCAAACAACATAAGCAGTATTCAGTTTGAATATTGAACTCACCAATTCCCTGGTAACACTCAGTTAATCTGTTGTTTCTTCCGTGTGACGCAGCTGTTATTAAGTTGATCAAGCCGATCTCGAAGTTTCTTAACTGGGCTTTAAGAGTGTAACTCTCACTCAAAACAGCAAAATCTCATTTATCGTATCTTTTTAACAACTTAAGCGTTGTTTCAAATGATATTTTCTCTAATATTCTTATTTTTCCTAGGTTTTTTCTGAAAAACCCTATCTTCTCTCAAGTTGAACCAAATTGTCTCCGTCTCTGTCTAACTGGTGGGTGGAGTTACTATCACTGAATCAAGCTAATTGGTTGATCTACATCTGCAGTGAAATTCCATTATTTCATGGGGTAAGGGTTTCTGCAGTATGTCTTAATTATATTCAAATGAATATAATTTTAATATTATTGTACTTAATTAAACAATTTATTTGATAAACTAAGAGTTTTATTTGTTATTTTCTTGGATCTGTAGTTGTTAATTTTGCGCTAATTTGGCCCTGGACACAGGAAAAGTATGTAGGAACAAGAGTGAGGAATGTACATGTAAATGCACCAATGGGCCCTGAGTGTTTAACGGGCTAAATCAGGAGGGAAATCTTATTATTTTCCATTATTTCTGTAAATGATTTTCAAGGTGCACCTAAAAACTTATAGTGTTGTAAACTTCTCGCAAATTTCATATAGCATTCCTTTAAATACCCAAGGTCTGAGGCAATTTTATGTCTATTTAACTCTGTCTGTAGCACACAACACAGGAGCCAAGAAGGATATAAACTTTTTTAAAACTATTTGATGTCATTCTAGTTTTGATCAATAGTGAGAGAACAGATGTCTTAATTCAGCTTTGGTTTGCCAATTAAGAACAATAACTTAAGGCTGGTAGCAGTGCAAATGTAATTTACAAAACTAACCGGTAACCTAACCTTGATCAAGCATAGGATTATTATTTAACTTTATCTTTATAGCAAGTAGCATGAATTGTTAACCATAAAAGACTATACATACATATATACACATTGGATCACTACAAAACAATGCTGTTGTTTGATTGGACAAATTAAGTATTTGAAATTCAGTGCTCTGGCAGAAACATGATAAACGTGTCATATACTTAAGACAGTAAACTCAGCATTTGATTATGTAGGTCACACAAGTTACTAATTAGACTACTCCGGGGTACAAAATCAGGGTACAAAATGTGGGTACATGTTGATATGGTCTTGATAGAAAGGAGTGTTCAAATATTTCTTCAGATATATCCATCCTGAAAACAATGAAAATTTACTTTTTGTTGTTTCCTATAAGACAAGGAGTATTGTAAGAAACCACCTCCAATAAAACATTATGGGAATAGAGGTTACTTTCAACAGAAGTAATTTTTTGGATTTTTACGGATGTGCAACAGTAAAGAAAGCATATATTAACTCTGAAAAGAGTAGCATCAATTATGACTGAATATTACAACCCCAATTCCATAAAAGTTGGGATTTTTCTAAAATACAATAAAAACAAAAATCTTTGATATGTCAAGTCTCTTGAAACTTTAATTAACTGGCAAAAGTACAAAGAAAAGACATTCAATGTTTTCACTGAGCAACTTAATTTTATTTTGTAAATTTAAACAAATTTAGAATTTGATGCCTTCAACACACTAAAAAAAAGTTGGGACAGAGGCAACATAAAACTGAAAAGTTTATAGAATATTCAAGTAACACCATTTTGGAGGATCAGGTCCACAAATAGCTCAGCCTTTGCAAGCAAGGATGGGTCGTGGCTCACCACTCTGTGCCAAACTTCGTGAGAGAATTATCAGTCAGTTCAAAAAGAACACTGCTCAGTAGAAGATTGCAAAGAATTTAGGTCTTTCACCAACTACGGTGCATAATATTGTGAAAAGATTCAGGGAATCCAGAGAAATCTCATTGCGTTAAGGGCAAGGACGGAAACCACTGCTGAATGTGCATGACCTTCGAGCCCTCAGGTGATACTGCCTGAGAAATTATCATGCTACTGTGATAAATATAACCACATGGGCTCGGGAGTACTTTGAAAAACTGTTGTCACTTAACACAGTCCGCCAATGCATCCAGAAATGCAACCCAAAACTCTTTTACGCAAGGAGGAAGCCACACATCAACTCTATGCAGAAAAGCCAGTGAGTTCTCTGGGCCCGCACTCATCTCAGATGGACTGAAAGGCAGTGGAAACGTGTGGTCAGATGAGTCCACATTTCAGCTTGTTTTCGGGAAAAACGGACGTCGAGTTCTCCGTGCCAAAGATGAAAAAGACCAACCAGACTGTTATAAGCGACAGGTGCAAAAGCCAGCATCTGTGATGTTATGGGGGTGCATCAGTGCCCATGGCATGGGTGACTTGCATATGTGTGAAGGTACCACTGATGGAGGCGTATATTGGGATTTTAAAGAGACATATTCAATTCAATTCAGTTTTATTTGTATAGCGCTTTTAACAATGGACATTGTCCCAAATCAGCTTTACAGAAATATATAAATTCAGGATAGAGATTTTAAGTGTATGAATTTATCCATAATGAGGAAACCAGAGGCAATGGTGGCAAGGAAAAACTCCCTGAGACGATATGAGGAAGAAACCTTGAGAGGAACCAGACTCAAAAGGGAACCCATCCTCATCTGGGTAACAACAGATGCAATTATAAATAAATCCCTTCTATAAATGTGCTAATACTACATGGTCAAATAGCAGTTGTGTAACCAGGAAAATTCATTACAGTTTTTACATGAAGACTGTTTTGTTGAACTTCTCCACTGTTCACTGATGGAGACTTGCAAAATTGTTTGTGGCAATTGTAGTCCTAACCATCATAGCATAACTGTTCATATGAATTGAGGTCCAAAGCCATCTTTATGGTTTTTAAGTGGTACCATCCTCAGTAATCTCAGTGATCTTTAGGCTGCACCGTGTGGGGCCGTCCTCATATACTGTCATCAAGGCAATGTCTTTTCCTAGGAAGTCCATGGTTATTTCAGCAGGACAATGCCAGGCCTCATTCTGCACATGCTACAACAGCGTGGCTTTGTGTGCTTGACTGGCCTGCCAGCAGTCCAGATCTGTCTCCTATGGCGCCTCATGAAGAGGAGAATCAGACAATGGCGACCAAGGACTGTTGAGCAGCTGAAGTCTTGTATCAAGCAAGAATGGGCAAAACTGCAACAATTAGTATCCTCAGTTCCTAAATGATTAAAAAGTGTAATTAAAAGGATGGGTGATGTAACACAGTGGTAAACATTCCTCTGTCCCAACTTTTTTTTTTGAGTGTTTTTTTTTTTAGTTTTTTCAAATTCTAAATTTGTTTATATTTACAAAATACAACACTGAATATCTTTTCTTTGTACTTTTGTCATTTAATTAAAGAGACTTGACCAATCACAGATTTTGGTTTTTATTGCATTTTAGAAAAAATCCCAACTTTTCTGGAATTGGGGTTGTATATTTTAGTAACCGGAATATTTTACTGAAAATCAAAGTTTTTTTTTATGGAAATTGCATAGCTTAATTTGTAGTTTTGATATGTTGTATTTACATAACAAAAAGATTGGAGACTGCCCACTTTAATAAGATTGGAAATAATTGAAAATTCTCTTAATCAGTTAATCTTAAATGTTTTTTTTCATGGAAGTCAAATGGAGGACATTTTGTCCACCATACTCAATCCTATTCATAATAACAGTTTTTAACAAATTATTTTATGTTATGATAAAAGTTAGTATTGCGGGGTTTGTATTTGTTGTATTTGTTATAACTGTGGCACTCAAGTTTTGTAGCATGATGTCATTTTGTGCATGCGCGGTGGATTGACTCATGCCTTAAACAATTAACACATGCGTGGTTCAGATTGGGCAACATCATTGCTATCTAACCTGCGTCCACTGCCTAATTTACACTGTGCATGTGCCACGCTTACACATTGTAAATCGTAACAAAACAAAACCTCGAACACACATATTTCAAAAAGGATGTCATTCTAAGCTTCAACTTCCCCCTTCTGAAATAAGTCGAAAACAGCATAACTCTATGCGTGTTGCCTTTCTCATTTTGAGAAATCCATATCTGCAACCTGGAGCCACTTGCTGGTTCACACCAGTGTAAGTCCCTCCCACTTGATGGTCTCTGGTCTGCAGAGATTGGGGATGGGTGATACCACAAATTTTACTTTTTGATCCAATACCAAGTAAATACCAAGGCTAATATCCCAGTATGGATACTTTTAAAAGTAGTCCATTTGTCACATTTTGCCTCATTATTGTTTACTGGAGTGAAATAACTCATGCTTCTTTTTCTTTTTGCCGTAGCAGAGCAGGGCTGTATCACTCACACACCCTTGTTCTGCAATAGTGTAGCCAGAAATGCAGGCTATTTTGGTCAGGGGAGGGAATATACTAAATAAAAACACAGCTTAATCTGTACAGTTCAATTGATAAGCCTGTTGCATTTACAATCATTTAAGGTACAATTTAACATCAGCCAGTCTTGCCATATGATTAGCATTGCCATAAGATACCTTCATAATAGTTCCACTGAAAATGATTAGAATAAGATGTTACTAATCGGGGAAAAATGACATTTAATCATCTAAAACTGATCTGGAATTATTTTTCTCCTCATGAAGTAAAACTTCCTGTACTTTACAAGCTGTCTTCTCAATATTGTTATGCTAAGAGTCTATTTTTCTAACAGAAACATGAAAAATACATGATTTCTGATTGGTTAATCCTGTTTCTACTCATAGCAGGATTCTGGATTCAAAGACAAAATATAGTTACACGCAGTGATTGATGGGCCCAAGCACCAATGATGAAGCAGTGTCTGTTTCAACAGCCAGTATTAGAATATGGATGTGATTATGCCACATCACTGAACATACATGTGCACTTTGAACCATAGTGCATGATGTACAGTGGAATTATGCCACTTCCTGTTTACACTGCATGACATGTTAATCGATCACCTCACGATGGCAATGCTGATACAGATTCAACATTTCCTTCCCAATTTAATATCATGGATATATTGACATCATTCTGATTATATGTGCAGTATACTATTACCCACACTGTAAGATACATATTTTAAAAGTTTATTAGCCTCACTTTCTGTAGCTTAATATGTGCATGTCTATTTGACTGTTCCCTATTATTTAATGTATCTGTGAAGTCTATGCCATGATGTATGATTTAATTTGGAATTATGCACTTCCTGTTTGTATGATGTGACATTAATAGATACCCTCACTATGGCAATACCATTTAAAATATCTACACAATCACAATTCACGATCTATCATCATGGATATATTATACTGACCAAAATTTGTTTAATTATGATGAAAACTATAAGAGGAATGTTAAAAGTTTGGTTTATAAGCAAGTTGCCAGTTGGTGGCACTATGACAATGAATTACTACTGGCTGCATGTGACCATTATGTTTTTGAACATAAATGTGAACTTTAATCCACATTGCATGATGTAAAGTGGAAATATACCACATTTCCTTTTTGTGCGGTTCAGTTTGTTAATTGACTTCCTTGCCATGGCAACACTGTTAAATATAGCAAAAATTCCTTAACAGTTTAGCATCATGGACATCTTGACATCATGCTGACTAAATTTGGTTTGAATCTGATGAATCCCCTAGGTGGAGTAATTAAAAATATTGAGCCCGAGGGTGATGCCTCCAGTGCCCAGTTCTTACAAAGTTACATAGAATAATAAAGATTCCTTAGATGAACACAGTTATCAAGTTTTGCATACAATCCTGAATATCTGAAATTGTGTGAAATGTTGCTAAAAGCCGAATGGCTGAAGGTGGCCATGGAAAAACAGCTATTTGAACTACCACTCCCCCTATCAAGATCCATACCCCAAACTTTGTACATCTCCCCATAACATTGACCTGAAGATGCCTTTCAGAATTATACAACGAGTACTCAGTTACAGCTGTTTTAGTAAACCAAGCTCTACCCTACTAGGACTGATTGGCATGTGGAGGCCATGTTTTTGATCATTATTGGGGATTAGACTCTTATGAGAAATTTGACACCAATTTTGTGAACATAGCCCAAAAATCCCAGGACTAGGATTTTGAAATATATTTCACACATTATGCAAATTTTCATAAATTTCAGTGAGTGTGGTTAAATGGTCCAAATGACAATTTTTTGTGTGTTCAGCCAAGCATTATGAGGAAAAAGAAATTTCACTATTAATCTTAATTTTCCAGAGTTTACTTGCTTTTGTGTGAAAAATCATAAATAGTTTAATAATCTCTCAGGTCATCAGCAGTGGTAATATTAGCACATATATTCACTCTACCAAATTTCATCTCAACAGGAATTATGGTTCCTGAGAAAGAGTTATTTAAACTTAACCCCACCCAATATACAGGTGCATCTCAATAAATTAGAATGTCGTGGAAAAGTTCATTTATTTCAGTAATTCAACTCAAATTGTGAAACTTGTGTATTAAATAAATTCAGTGCATACAGACTGAAGTAGTTTAAGTCTTTGGTTCTTTTAATTGTGATGATTTTGGCTCACATTTAACAAAAACCCACCAATTCACTATCTCAACAAATTAGAATATGGTGACATGCCAATCAGCTAATCACCTCAAAACACCTGCAAAGGTTTCCTGAGCCTTCAAAATGGTCTCTCAGTTTGGTTCACTAGGCTACACAATCATGGGGAAGACTGCTGATCTGACAGTTGTCCTGAAGACAATCATTGACACCCTTCACAAGGAGGGTAAGCCACAAACATTCATTGCCAAAGAAGCTGGCTGTTCACAGAGTGCTGTATCCAAGCATGTTAACAGAAAGTTGAGTGGAAGGAAAAAGTGTGGAAGAAAAAGATGCACAACCAGCCGAGAGAACCGCAGCCTTATGAGAATTGTCAAGCAAAATCAATTCAAGAATTTGAGTGAACTTCACAAGGAATGGACTGAGGCTGGGGTCAAGGCATCAAGAGCCACCACACACAGATGTGTCAAGGAATTTGGCTACAGTTGTCGTATTCCTCTTGTTAAGCCACTCCTGAACCACAGACAACGTCAGAGACGTCTTACCTGGGCTAAGGAGAAGAAGAACTGGACTGTTGCCCAGTGGTCCAAAGTCCTCTTTTCAGATGAGAGTAAGTTTTGTATTTCATTTGGAAACCAAGGTCCTAGAGTCTGGAGGAAGGGTAGAGAAGCTCATAGCCCAAGTTGCTTGAAGTCCAGTGTTCAGTTTCCACAGTCTGTGATGATTTGGGGTGCAATGTCATCTGCTGGTGTTGGTCCGTTGTGTTTTTTGACAACCAAAGTCACTGCACCCGTTTACCAAGAAATTTTGGAGCACTTCATGCTTCCTTCTGCTGACCAGCTTTTTGAAGATGCTGATTTCATTTTCCAGCAGGATTTGGCACCTGCCCACACTGCCAAAAGCACCAAAAGTTGGTTAAATGACCATGGTGTTGGTGTGCTTGACTAGCCAGCAAGCTCACCACACCTGAACCCCATAGAGAATCTATGGGGTATTGTCAAGAGGAAAATGAGAAACAAGAGACCAAAAAATGCAGATGAGCTGAAGGCCACTGTCAAAGAAACCTGGGCTTCCATACCACCTCAGCAGTGCCACAAACTGATCACCTCCATGCCACGCCGAATTGAGGCAGTAATTAAAGCAAAAGGAGCCCCTACCAAGTATTGAGTACATGTACAGTAAATGAACATACTTTCCAGAAGGCCAACAAATGAACATACTTTCCAGAAGGCCAACAATTCACTAAAAATGTTTTTTTTTTATTGGTCTTATGAAGTATTCTAATTTATTGAGATAGTGAATTGGTGGGTTTTTGTTAAATGTGAGCCAAAATCATCACAATTAAAAGAACCAAAGACTTAAACTACTTCAGTCTGTATGCATTGAATTTATTTAATACACAAGTTTCACAATTTGAGTTGAATTACTGAAATAAATGAACTTTTCCATGACATTCTAATTTATTGAGATGCACCTGTATATTATCATGCCTCAGACTTTGCATATGACCTCAGAATGTTTTCCTGTATATACCTTTCAGGTGTCATGCAAATACATACAACCAATCATGAGTTAAAGCTGTTAGTTAAAGCATGAGTAATTAGTCTCCACCTCATAAGAACTGATGAGTGGGTGGAGCTAAATGGTCCAAAAGGCATTTTTTGTGTGAATTGAGCAACACAATCAAATTTATTGGTACACCTTATTTTGTAAGAGATAGGGAAGGGTTATAAGGCCATCTCCAAACAATCTGAAATTCACCATTCTACAGTGAGAAGGATTGTTTACAAATGAGAGCCTTCAAGACAGTTACTGATCTTCCCAGGAGTGCGCGTTTATTCCTTGAATCAACAGTGAATGTGTTATCCAGACCTACAACCCCAATTCCAAAAAAGTTGGGATGCTGTGCAAAATGTAAATAAAAAACAGAATGCAATGATATGCAAATCTCATAAATCCACATTTTATTCACAATAGAACATAGAAAACATATCAAATGTTTAAATTGAGGAAATGTACCATTTTAAGAAAAAAAAAGGTAATTTTGAATTTGATGGCAACAACAAGTCTCAAAAAAGTTGAGACGGGGCAACAAAAGGCTGGAAAAGTAAGTGTTACTAAAATGAAACAGCTGGAGGAACATTTTGCAACTAATTAGGTTAATTGGCAACAGGTCAGTAACATGACTGGGTATAAAAAGAGTATCTTGGGGAGGCAGAGTCTCTCAGAAGTAAAGATGGACTGAGGTTCACCAATCTGTGAAAAACTGCATCTACAAATTGTGGAACAATTTCAGAATAATGTTCCTCAACGTAAAATTGCGAAGACTTTGAATATCTCATCATGTACAGTCAGGCTTGGGTATTAACGGATTACATGTAACGGCGTTACGTAATCAGGATACAAAAAACTGGTAACTGTAATCCGTTACAGTTACATCAAAAAACAAAGTAATCAGATTACAGGTACATTTTGTAAAAAATGGGAATATTATCAGTATTACTTTTGCAGGGCTCCAGACTGTGCCTAAAACGGTCGCATTTGCGACCAAAAATATTAATTTGCGAATGATATTTTTGCTGAGATTGCCACTGGCGACAATATAAATTTACACATTATGATTTAAAAATTGCATGTAATGTCTTTTTAATTGCATTCTGTGAGGAGGAGCCTCTCGCATAATTTGTTGTGTTGACGTAATAAAATGAGGTCCTGCGTGTGAAGTTTAAATTCATCCAGAGCGCCAAAATATCGAAAAATTTCAGACTTTTTCAAACAATCCTCATCTCTGTCGAGCACCGATGCTGATGGTACACCTGCTAATAAAAAAGCAGGCTCCAGTTGTGCCAACATGAAAGAGCGAGAGAAAATGGCGGAGACACAGAGGATCATCTTTCCGTGTCAATCAATGAATCCCCAAGTAAAAGCACAGAAAGGCATTTTAAGACTTACTGGATTCAAGAGTTTGCATGGCTCAGGTATGATCATCGCCCACAGAAAATGTTTTGTGACTTTTGTTCCAAAGCGGGCAGAGAAATAGCAGGGAAACGTATTTCATTACCGGAACAAACCATTTCAAGAAAGAGTCAGTACAAACAGTGTCTCTTGCATGTGAACTACATGACGAGACCGAATGGAAAGAGCTAAAAAATAAAATTCAACACTGCCTATATGATTGCATGTGAAGAGCTGCCTTTCACCAAATTTACCTCTCAGATATTACTAATGAAGAAAAAATTAGCAGATGTGTGCAAGACGTATGACAACGACACAGCATGTGCTTTCAGAAGAAAGCATCTAGTTGAGATTTTGCTTGTCCTACCAATTTTGGCTCAGTGCGAACGTGGCTTTTCAGCTCAAAACAGGATAAAATCAAAAGTACGCAATTCATTCACCCATCACTTGATCCTGAACCATGTGTCAAATGCTGGCTTTCTGCAACACAGAGGAGGAGGCCTAACTCCACTCAGTGGCCAAGTGATGCTGACATAATTATGGTCAGTGACACTGGCTCAGATTCTGTGTAAAGAACAATTCTTTGTGACTGTATAAAGTTCTCAAGTTGGAAAAGACATTCAGTTCCCACTTTAAGTGAACTTGGATGAAAATGCTGATGCTGTAAAAAGAGTCCAGACGTACACACACATGACAGGATGACTGAAAGTACGTGTTTTAAAATTTTCAAATGTAAGTTTATTCTTATGTGGCACTTAAAAAATCATTTGGCACCTGTTTTTTTTTTCTTATAGGAGCCAATGGTTCCTTAATAGATTTGTTTGTCTGGAGCCCTGCTTTTGACATAACACAATAGAGACAGCTGCATGATTATAGTTCTGGTTCTCTCTTGCCAGTTGTGACTCACATGAGCAACAAATTAATTTATTTTATTAAAACAAATCCAAACATTGAACATGTTTTTAAGCTCTAAAATAAGCTCTAAATAAATGTATCTTAGATCATATTGCTTTTCTCTTGTCTTTATTTACATATGTGACCTTGAAGTAATCCAAAAGTAATTAGATTACATTACTTTCATATTGTGATACTTGGATTATGTTACCGATTACATTTTGTTTTATTATGAAGTAATTTGTAACTGTAACGATTAAATTTTTAAAGTAACCCTCCCAACCCTGTCTACAGTACATAATATCATCAAAAGATTCCAAGAATCTGGAGAAATCTCTGTGCGCAAGGGACAATGGTGAAAATCAATATTGCATGCCCGTGATCTTTGGGCTCTCTGGCAGCACTGCATTAAAACAGGCATGATTCTGTAATGGAAATCACTGCATGGGCTCAGAAACACCTCCAGAACTCATTGTAATTTTGAATTTGAATTTTACAAGGTAATTTTGAATTTGATGGCCGCAACACGTCTCAGAAAAGTTGGGACAGAGGCAACAAAAGGCTGGAAAAGTGTAACTAAAAAGAAACAGCTGAAGGAACATTTTGCAACTAATTAGGTTAATTGGCAACAGGTCAGTAACATGATTGGGTATAAAAAGAGTACCTTAGAGAGGCAGAGTCTCTCAGAAGTAAAGAGGCTCACCAATCTGTGAAAAACTGCATCTACAAATTGTGGAACAATTTCAGAATAATGTTCCTCAATGTAAAATTGTGAAGACTTTGAATATCTCATCATCTACAGTACATAATATCATCAAAAGACTCTGAGAATCTGGAGAAATCTGTGTGTGCAAGGGACAAGGGCGAAAATCAATATTGCATGCCCATGATTTTTGGGCCCTCAGATGGCACTGCATTAAAAACAGGCATGATTCCTTGGAAATGGAAATCACTGCATGGACATCACCTCCAGAACTCACTGTCTGTGAACACAGTTTGCCGTGCCATCCACAAATGCAGGTTAAAGCTGGTAAATGGTATATTTCCTCGATTTAAACATATCACATATTTAAACATATCACATTTTCCTACATTTGATATGTTTTCTATGTTCTATTGTGAATAAAATATGGGTTTATGAGATTTGCAAATCATTGCATTCTGTTTTTATTTACATTTTACACAGCATCCCAACGTTTTTGGAATTGGGGTTGTAGTAGTGAATCACAACTACTTACAGTTAAATTCAAACTGAAGTTTTCATATAAAGGCCATTTCCAGTTACAGACCATCAATGTGCAGAAAGTACTGGCTGCTTTAGAAATCTTAAAGAAATGCATTCAGAGTATGGAGAAATTATGTTCTCTGCAATATACATGATGAGGAAATTTTTGCATTTGGATGTTTCACACTGCCAAGCACAGACACACCTCAGCCTGTGTGCACTATTATCAAAGAAAACAGAACAAAATATGAAAAACACAATGATGCCTCCGAACAAGCAATCGAGGATTTTGAACAGAATGGTCCACTTGAGGATGCCTGGACAACATTGCTCCCGCAAATGAGCTGGATCGAAAAATAGATTGATGGATAGAAAGAGAAGAGTGAGTGCAATCAGTGTGAAATGTAGTTTGATGTTCGATACAATCATACAAATAACACCAATAAAACATGATTTGGTGTTGAGTGGGGAGGCGTCAAAAGAACACTTAAAGCTAAAAAAATAATAATTATTATATATCAAATTGCTTAGTTATTGACATTGTTATTGTCAGGGGGATATGCAATATCTTTGATACCTTATATACAAACCCCAATTCCATAAAAGTTGGGATTTTTTCTAAAATGCAATAAAAACAATAATCTGTGATTTGTCAATTTAATTTAATTAACTGACAAAAGTACAAAGAAAAGATATTTAATCACTGTTTTGTTTCTAAAAAAAATATATAAACAAATTAAAATTTGATGCCTTCAAATGTTCTAAACTCAAAAAAGGTTAGAACAGAGGCATGTGTACCACTGTGTTACATCACCCTTCCTTTTAATTACACTTTTTAATCGTTTGGGAACTGAGGATACTAATTGTTGCAGCTTTGCAAGTGGAATTTTTGCCCATTCTTGCTTGATACAAGACTTCAGCTGCTCAACAGTCCTTCGTCGCTATTGTCTGAGTCTCCTCTTCATTATGCACCATAGGAGACAGATCTGGACTGCTGGTAGGCCAGTCAAGCACACACACTCTGTGTCTACGAAGCCACACTGTTGTAGCATGTGCGGAATGAAGCCTGGCATTGTCCTGCTGAAATAACCATGGACTTCATGAGAAAAGACGTTGCCTTGTTGGCAGCATATGTCTCTCTCAAATCCCAATATACACCTCCACGTCAATGGTACTTTCATACATATGCAAGTCACCCATGCCGTGGGCGCTGATGCACCCCCATAACATCACAGATGCTGGCTTTTGCACCTGTCACTTATAATAGTCTGGTTGGTCTTTTTCATCTTTGGCATGGAGAACTCGACGTCCGTTTTTCCCGAAAACAAGCTGAAACATGGACTCATCTGACTACAGCACACATTTCCGTTGCCTTTCAGTCCATCTGAGATGAGCTCGGGCCCAGAGAACTGACTATGTTTCTGCATAGAGTTGATGTGTGGCTTAATATAGTTTCGTCTTGCATTTCTGGATGCAGCGGTGGACTGTGTTAAGTGACAACGGTTTTCCGAAGTACTCCCGAGCCCATGTGGTTATATTTATCACAGTAGCATGATGATTTCTCAGGCAGTGCCGTCTGAGGGCTTGAAGGTCACGCACATTCAACAGTGGTTTCCGGCCTTGCCCTTTATGCAATGAGATTTCTCCGAATTCCCTGAATATTTTCACAATATTATGTACTGTAGATGGTGAAAGACTTAAATTCTTTGCAAACTTGTGTTGAGCAATGTTCTTTTTGAACTGACTGACAATTCTCTCATGAAGTTTGGCACAAAGTGGTGAGCCACGACCCATCCTTGTTTGCAAAGCCTGAAATTTTGGTGGATGCGCCTTTTATGCCCAATCCTGATACCCTTCCCTGTTACCAATTAACCTGATCCTCCAAAATGGTGTTACTTGAATATTCTATATAGTCATATTTTGCCTCTGTCGCAACTTTTTTTTGAGTGTGTTGAATGCATCACATTCTAAATTTGTTTATATTTACAAAATACAATTAAGTTGGTCAGTGAAAACATTGAATATCTTTCTTTGTACTTTTGTCAGTTAATTAAAGTTTCAAGAGACCTGACAAATCACAGATTTTGTTTTATTACATTTTAGAAAACAATCCCAACTTTTGTGGAAATGGGGTTAGTAAGTAGATTGAGCTGAAACTGTTTGATTTCTGACAGTTAAAAAAAAGAAAATTAAAAAAGGACTAATTTTCTTTTTCCTGATGAAAATGTTTGTGTGATTGCTCCACAGCAGTTAAAAAAACAACAACAGTCCTCTCTGAAAGTATTGGAAGAGCAAGGCCAAGTCTATTGTTTTCACTATACACTGAAGACATTTGGGTTTGAGATCAAAATATGAATGACACGAAAGACCAGAATTTCAGCTTTCATTTCCTCATATTTACATCTAGATCTGCTAAACAATTTAGAATATGGCACCTTTTTTTCAAGTGATCAAAATATTGGAACATGTGACTGATAGGTGTTTCTTGATGTACAGGTGTGCCCTGTTAAATTGATTGTTTAAAGAATTAATAGCTCTGAATGTCTACTCTTAGGTTTGCCCTAGGTTTTTCCAGCAAAGATTGAATTTGTTAAAACAGATAAACCAACATGAAGACAAGAGAGCTGTCTACTGTATATGAGAAAAGCAAGCCATTCTGAAGCTGAGAAAAGAGGGAAAATCTATCAGAGCTATTGCACAAACTGTATTGGCTATGCCCAATACAGACATGCCCAACCAGACATGGACACAACCAGACATGGAATAGGTCGGCCAAGGAAAACAACAGCAGTTGATGACAGAAACATTGTGAGAGCTGTGAAGAAAAACCCAGAAACAACTGTTAGTGACATCACCAAAAAACTTCACAGGGCAGGGCTGAAGGTATCACAATCCACCTTTTGAAGACTTCAATTGCAGAAATATAGAGGTCATAGCACAAGATGCAAACCACTCATGAGCTGTAAGAATCAGAAGGCCAGATTGGAATTTGCAAAGAAATACAAGATGAGCCATAAAAGTTCTGGAACCAAGATTAACCTCTACAAAAGGCCAAAGTGTAGAGAAAGAATGGATCTGCTCAGGATCCAAAACATAGAAGCTCACCAGTCAAGCATGGTGGAGGTAGTGTCATGGCTTGGACTAGCATGTGTACTGATAGGTGTTTTACATATTAATGTAACCACTAGAGGGCAGTATAATATAACAGACCAGAGTAAGTAACCGGTCAGTTGATATGGTGATGCACGGAAATAAAAGGCATTCTGACCAATGTACTCTGTGTGTGAGCCTAGTCAATACATGGTACCAGGAGAAATCACGAAAAATTATGAATTCCGTTAAAGTTAAAGATGAGTTAAAGTTGTCGGGTAATGTCAACGAAAACTGGAAAGCTTTCAAGCAAAGTTTCGAGCTTTACATACTCTCTATCCAGCTAGAAGTCGATGAACAGAGGAAAATAGCATTGCTGCTAACAGTGGCAGGCCACAGCACACTGGACATATATAACACATTTGTCTTCACAGTGGAAGAAAAAGACAAGTATGAGGCTGTGATAGAAAAGTTTGAACAATACTGCACACCGAGGAAAAATGAGACCTACGAAAGGTACGTCTTCAGGAATAGATTACACCACCCTGCATCTAGAAAAAAAAGTTTATGCTGTTTTGCAAATCACACTTGTTTTTACCTATATTGGTCATGCTGAGTTCAAATATGCCACTGAAAATTCCCTATCACGTACTGTTTTCCCACAAAATAAGAATGAAGTTTTTAATAATTTTACTAAATTTATATTGCTTTCAGGGTTTATTTAAATTGGTAGAAGCTGTCAAATTTCACTATTGTTATTTATTAATTACAGCAATAGGCACACAAAACTTGACACTTGTTTACAACATGAACAGCAGACAAATAATCTGTGAAATGTTTGTGAAAATATCTAAATAAAGCTATTTCAAAAGACTAACATTATAATAATATGCAGAGTGCTTAAGGAGTGAACTTCCTTTTGAGGGATTTTCTGGAATGGCTGACTTCTTGACAATCTCTCTGAAGGCACCAGCAGTAGTCAGCCATCATGTTCACGTTCCATCTACCATGGTTTGGCCTGGTCACCCAGCTTCGTTCCAAAATATGCAGAATATGCCTTTTTTTACAAAGTCTGTAATTTGTCTTTTAAAAGTCTTTCACTGGTCATTATAAATCCCTGAAATCAGGAGTTTTGTGTGCATGTAAGTGTGCCTAGCATTCATATAAGGGCTAATCAGAGGAAAAGTGATAAATGTTGCTCACCTATTGTACATAAACATATGTTAGGTTCTCTCTCTTTTTCTCTCGCTACGCTGCTAACGGAGCAACACCCTTCCGCATTCCACAGAGCGCATTCCAGCGCCATTCATAAAGACTCATGTTTTGTTTACCTCTGCCATGTGCGTTTTTGTTTTCAGGTTCACGTCATGTCTCCGCCTCCTGTGTTTCCCCATGTGCTTTTGTTATTGTGTCGCGCCATGTCTCTGCCCCCGTTTCCTCATTGGTTCTCCGTTTAATGTGATTATCATTTCCAGGTGTCTTTGATTTTGTATATGATTTGTGTGTGTGTGTATAAAAACCCCACGCTGTTTCCGCTTCCTTGCGGAGTATTAGTTTGAAGTTAGTTTTGATTGGTTTAGTTCCGTAGCTCCTTATTCGTAGTTCAAACTCTTTTTCCGATTTCCGTAGCTCCGTGTTCGTGGTTCCCAGACTACTTCCTTACCTCGCATGTGTTTCCCTACTTTGTGGATTACTACCTTTTTTGATTACGACCTGGATTATGATTTGTCTTTTTTTGTTGTGGATTCCTGTGTTTTTTGTAAATAAACTTTTCTGTATTAACTGACGTCTCCCCAGCGCATGCATCCTGACTCCTCTGCCCTACCTGCCTACAGTTTACATAACAGAATACTCCGCCAAAAACATGGATGCAGCGGGGAAAATTGGCGCACGTCGCGCTTTGTGTTCTGTGCCGGCTTATGACTCCATCGGCTTCCATCAGTGGATTTTTGTCCATGCCCCAGAGGCGTACGATGGATTCGCTGTCTGGCCGCAATGTTTTTTTCTTCAAGCACAGACATATTTCCTTAGTTTGGAGGACCCCAAGCCTGATGAGGAGCAGTGGTTGGGGTTCCTCCTCTCCCGTCTGGTCGGCTCCGCTCGCCAATGGGCGGAGCTTCACCTTGCCAGTGGATCCACGAAGCTCAATACAGTTTCGGGCTTTGTGGATCTACTGGTCCAGGTGTTCGGAAGCCCAGACTTCCAACCCGACCTCAAGACCTTCTTGGGGAAGACTAGTCTGGGTGACCGACCAAATGTGTCCTTCCTCGAGCACTATGAGAGGGAACGGGCTAACAGGGCAGTCTGCACCTCTCAACACCTGACCCAGGAGTGTGCCACCGAGGGATGCACCAACCCAGCCACTCCGAGCTCCAGCCAGAGGCCCAGCAGGAGGTCTCCACACTGGAGCTGCCCCTGGAGGTTAACGTGGCGACCTCCAGTCCCGAGCTCCAGCCAGAGGCCCAGCAGGAGGTCTCCTCAGCGGAGCTGCATCTGGAGGTTAACATGGCAACCTCCAGCCCCGAGCTCCAGCAGGATGCCCAGCAGGAGGTCTCCACAGCGGAGCTGCCCTTGGAGGTTAACATGGTAACCTCCAGCCTCGAGCTTCAGCCAGAAACCCAACAGGAGGTTTTCCCAGTGGAGCTGCTCTTGGAGGTTCACGAGGAGACCTCCACTCCTTTCCAGTTCCTATCGGAGACCCAAGTGGGGTGCTCCATTCCAGTCCAGTTCCTGTTGGAGACCCAAGAGGGGTGCTCCATTCCAGCCCAGTTCCTGTCGGAGACCCAAGTGGGGTGCTCCACTCCAGTCCTGTTCCCGTCAGAGGTTCAAGAAGAAACCTCCTCTCCTGTCCTGCTTATACCGGAGGTCCACGAAGAGACCTCCGCCCAAGCCATGTTCCTGCCAGAGGTTCAAGAAGAAACCTCCACTCCTATCCTGCTCATGTCAGAGGTCCATGAGATGACCTCTTCTCAAGCCCAGTCCATGTCCAAATCCAAGTCCAGGTTCCGACCCTGTTCCTAGTCCAGTTTCCAGTCCTGTTTCCAACCCTGTTCCTGATTTAGTTGCTAGATCTGTTTTTGATTTAATTTCTAGTTCTGTTTTTGCTTTCATTTTCAGTTCATTTGCTGATTTAATTCTCAGTTTGGTTGCTGATTTAATTCCCAGCTCCGTTCCCAGCTCAGTTTCCAGTTCAGCATACGACTCTGTCTCCTCCTCTGTCTCCTCCTCTGTCTCTAGTTACCTTCCTAGCTCAGCTTCCAGTCCAGTTTCAGATTTTGTCTCCAACCCTGTCTCCAATTTAATTTCCAGCTCTGTTTCCAGCCAAGTTTTTGATTTTGTTTATGGTTCTGGGTCTAACCTAGTTCTCTGTCCAGTTTCCAAGTCTGTCTCCAAGTCTGTCTCCAAGTCTGTCTCCAAGTCTGTCTCCAAGTCTGTCTCCAAGTCTCTCTCCAAGTCTGTCTCTGATCCAGGTGCCAAAGCAGACTCCAGTCCTGGTTCCAGGCCAAGCTTCAAGCTAGGCACCAAGTCAAGCTTCAAAGCATGCTCCAAGCCTAGCTCCAAGCCTAGCTCCAAGCCTAGCTCCAAGCCTAGCACCAAGTCAAGCACCAGGTCAAGCATCACTCCAAGTTCTCGACCAAGGCCAAAAGGACAACCGGACATGCTCTGCTCTGATTTCAGGACACTGGACATCGCCAGCCTCAGGTCCTGGAGGGCAGAGGTTAGGATCCTGCCCAGGGGCCCAGGTCCGCGAAGACGGATAGAACTTGCGGCGCTTCGGGAGCCGCGCCTTGGGGGGGCTCTGTTAGGTTTTCTCTCTTTTTCTCTTGCAACTTAGCAACGCCCTTCCACATTCCACAGAGCGCATTCCAGCACCATTCATAAAGACTCACGTTTTGTTTACCTCTGCCATGTGCGTTTTTGTTTTCAGGTTCACGTCATGTCTCCGCCTCCTGTGTTTCCCCATGTGCTTTTGTTATTGTGTTGCGTCATGTCTCTGCCCCCGTTTCCTCATTAGTTCTCCGTTTAATGTTATTATCGTTTCCAGGTGTGTGTGTGTGGATAAAAACCCCACGCTGTTTCCGCTTCATTGCGGAGTATTAGTTTCAAGTTAGTTTTGATTGGTTTAGTTCCGTAGCTCCGTATTCGTAGTTCAAACTCTTTTTCCGATTTCCATAGCTCCGTGTTCATGGTTCCCAGACCACTTCCTTACCTCGTGTGTGTTTCCCTACTTTGTGGATTACTACCTTTTTTGATTATGACCTGGATTATGATTTGTCTTTTTTGTTGTACATTCCTGTGTTTTTTGTAAATAAACTTTTCTGTATTAACTGACGTCTCACCAGCGCATGCATCCTGACTCCTCTGCCCTACCTGCTAACATAACAACATAGTGTTTCCTGTGTTGGTGGCAGTGTATCTGGCAACAGCTCTAACGTTTATGGTCCATCTTAGGCAAAAAAGCTCTACATTGGACATCAGGCTTTGTGAAAAGTTGTGATGTTCTAGAGCAAAACTAACAGCATATCTGGACTCAGCATCTAAGTATTAGTAAGAAATAGCTATCAGATCCTATTCAGCAAATCTGATGCAGGGCAGTGTTACAGAAGGAGTCAGAATCGATTGAACAATATGTCACAGATTTAAGATTGAAAAGATTGTGCAACTTTGGTATGTTATGTGACTCTCTGAATCGGGATCAATTAGTAATTAGAGTACAAGACAAAAGAGTAAGGATTCAATTATTGAAAGAGACTGACCTTACACTGGAAAAGGCAATTAAAATTTGCCAAGTGTCAGAAAGTGCAAAGGCACAAATAAAGACTTTTAGTGATAAGAAAGAGACCGCAGTGGTCGATGCAGTACGATGTGTCAAAGAAAGAGTGACAGCAAAGATGAAAAAGCCAAAGCCCAGTCAGGAAAGCAGAAGCAGAGGAAACAGGCATGCACCACAGTCCAGCTTTTGGAAAAGACTGCAGGAAATGCAGAAAAAAATAATAATTTAGCTAAATGTTGTTTCTCAAAGAAAAAAGTGCAGCTAGTGGAACAGCTGAGCGACAGCAAGGATGAAGAGGCTCCAATCTTTGTGGACTCAGTCGAAGAAAAACAAAGTGTTCCAGAGGATAAATGGATAGCACACATGGATGTGAACAGACGTTTCACTGAAACTGGACACGGGCACAGATAAACATCCTGCCCATGAAAGACTTTCATAGACTACGAAAAAAACCCAAAGCACTTGACAAAAAGTTAAATCTGAGGACATACTCTAACAAACCCATACTCACTAAGGGGGTGTGTAGAGTTAGCCTGTCTAATAATGAAAAAAGAGAGATGCTCTATTTATGCTTGTTGAAGGAAATAAACAGACTATACTGGGACTGATAACCTGCATACAGCTAGGTCTAATAAAAAGAATCCATGTCATAAATAAAGAAAAGGTGACATCTCAGGGGAAAAAAGAGAGTAAAGAGGTCACTTCAAATGGAATATACATAGTGAATGGGTTAAAGAATACAAAAAAGTGTTCAGAGGAGTAGGCTGCTTACCAGGCGTATGAATATATGATAGGTGATATGAAAGCTGAGGGAAAATGCAGAACACCCAGTCATACACCCAGCAAGAAGGGTGTCAGAGAGACTGAGAGAGAAACTAGATACTCTGATAAAAAGGAGTCATCAGAAAGGTAGAAGAACCTACAGAATGGGTAAATTCTCTAGTTATATTAGAGAAACCTGATGGTGATCTAAGACTCTGTATAGATCCAAAAGATTTGAACAAGGGATCCAACATGAGCATTATAGGCTACCAACAAAATCAGACATAAAATGTGTGATGAGGGGAGCATGCTACTTTTCTAAATTGGATGCCTCATCTGGGTTTTACCAAATAGCGCTAGATAAGGAAAGTGTAAAGTTATGTACCTTTAATACACCTTTCGGCAGGCATTGTTTCTTACAGTTACCATTTGGCATCAGCTCAGCCCCGGACGTTTTTCACAAAACCATCGAGCAACTGTTTGATGGAATAGAGGGAGTAGGAGTTTTTATAGACGATGTGGTAGGCTGGGGCAGTACAAACAAAGAGCATGATGTAAGACTGTGCAGGGTCCTAAATCAAGCACAAAAATCAGGTCTGAAACTGAATAAAAATAAGTGCCAGTTCGAAGTGAGAGAAATTACATTCCTGTGAGAGAGACTGTCTGAAGCAGGGGTGCAGTCAGACTTAGAAAAAATCCAGGCAATTGCAGAAATGCCGGAACCATGTGACAAGAAAGAACTACAAAGAGCCTTAGGGTTAGTAAACTATCTGGGAAAAATTGTTCCAAATCTGTCAGCAAATACTAGGGTGTTGAGAAGCTTGTTAAAAACAGATGCAGTGTGGCAGTGGGAGCAAAAGCATGCTAAAGAGTGGGAGTGGCTAAAGAGCAGCTTAACAAAAGAACCTGTTCTGATCATTTACGACCAAGACAGACCATTAAAAGTCTCAACGGATGCATCAAAAGCTGGTTTGGGAGCAGTTCTCCTCCAGCAGCATGACATCTGTGGAAAGAAACTACGCATAAATAGAAAAAGAGACACTTGTAGCAGTGTTTGGCTGTGAAAAATTCCACGAGTATGTACATGGCAGAGCAGTGATTCTAGAGACAGATCATAAGCCACTAATAGCAATATCACAGAAACCACTAGGAGAAGCTCCACCACGTAGTCAACATTTAATGTTGCGACTACAAAAATATGATCTGACATTTGAAAATCCAGGAAAACACCTAGTAGTAGCTGACAAACTAAGCAAGGCTAACTTACATAATACCAAAAGAACCACTGAGGATGATGTGCAGATTCATGTAGACTCTATCAAGGCACAAATGCCAGTGTCAACTACAAAATGGGCTGAAATAGCTAGAGAAACACTGACGGATGAACAACTAAGGAGAGTAATGGAACAGATACACCTTCCTGGTCATGGAAAACTGGAAAAGCCATACCAGCACTTTAAAGGTGAGCTGTCAGTGCTAGATGGGGTTCTGTTAAAAGGCACAAAACTTGTCATACCTACCTCCATGAGAGCACAGATGTTGAGACTTGCGCATGAGGGACACTTGGAGATAGAGAAATTGTTAGGATTTGAATCAATATCCCGGGACAAGCCTTAAGCGCAGTTTTCTGGGGGCTCGTTCCGGGATATCTACTGAGAGTTAAGAATAATTTTTCATTTGTTTACTCTGCCTTGAAGTATCTCATGTATCCTAATTGAACTACATGCGTCGCATAAATATTCCGTGGTGTTCTACGGAAGCAATTGGAAGTAACTGTTAGTAGAATCTTTATTGTGGGGTTTTTTTTCGAAGAAAAATTTGGTTCCGACCGCTGATTAGTGTTTCTATTGGCATTATAAATAACTGTTTCTGACCGCTGATTAGTGTTTCTATCAGCATTATTACAAATAACTGGTTCCGACCGCTGATTAAAGGTTCTATCGGCATTGTTCAAAATATAGATGGTATAACCCTATCGTTCAAAGAATTTTAAAATGGGAGGATAAACCGAGTCTGTCTCGGTCGGGTGCACTATTTTTATTTTATTTTTCTCTCTCTCTCTGATCCTCTCACTGTTTGAAAATATTTGTACCGCCACACTGCACATTTCTGCTGTCTTTTGTTGTGTTGTCTTTGTTGTGTGTCATTTGTTCTGTGTGTAAATCATTAAGACATGGGTGGAAGTGGTCAGTCCAAGTCAGTGATAACCCCTAATGATTGCATGTACAATCGGGGATTTGGCATTTTTGTACAACCTTTTATTGACAATTTGGCAGGATGGACTAGAGGTTCTGTTCAGTGGCGTCCTTATCCTAGAGAGGAATCCTTTAATGAAAATGATTTAAATACAGCTATATTATTAGTAAATGAATAGTATGGGGACTCTCAGTGGGATTATGATTACATGACACGCACACTAAATAAGTTTAAATATATATAAAATTTTTAATACATTTTTGGCTAGACCAGAAACCTAATTGGGACACGCAGCTTGATTGTAAGTACAAAGGAAAATCGAATGTTAAAAACTCTGCACAGCTCAAGGTGAGAAATTCTAAAAGTAAAATTATATTGGCATGCCCCTCAGTTCCAACACCAACAGCACCACCGTCCTATAACTCATCAATACAACAACCTTCAGACGCAACTCCAATATTTAAACCACATCCGGAAGTGCGTCTCAAACTAACCACTACTCAGAAAGTACAGCTGACTCCGCTACTGTCACCCACCTAACTCTCGTAACTATGACGCTCATGCTGAGTGAAACATTGCCACACCATTCGTGCAGGTTGGTAACTGTTTCACACTGAAGCCACCCAGTATTGCTGAAATAAAAGCCATCTGTGATGCTTTGCCTTCACCAGATAAACCTGGTCACTTTGTAGACTCCCTTAAATATCAAACTACATACACTCAGTTAACTGGTCCCGATTTTCATTGTATTTTATTGAAGATCCTTGGCCACGACACTACAGAGGAACTTCTAATTGTAGACATTCCAACACTTGGCTTAGCTCAAGATGAGATCCGGGGTAGAGGTACACATGCAGACCCATATGAGCATGTCTGGAGTAACCATCAACATCTTAATAATTTTTATAACAAACTGCGTACCTTCTTGCAGCAAAGATCACAAGGGAAACAGGATCTCTCACACGCAGCGAACATTAAACAGCAGGTACATGAATCTCCTAGCTCTTTCCTAATTCGCTTCCAGAAGAATGGGAGAATAATTCACGTTTGCCTCTAGGGGGAGACCATACCATTGTATTCATAAACATGTGTTTGAACAACATGCACCCTGAATGTGTTCAACCCATCAGAATTACTATGCAAAATCTGCAGAGACTGACTGCATATCAGTTTGCCACTCGTGTTAGGGAATTAGAATCTGCCAGGGTCTTTGAAGCTCCTATCAAACCTAAGGCCAAACCCATAATGGCGTCTAACATTTACGATAAACACTATATAAGTAACAGGCGAGTAGGTAACTGCCATTATTATATTCCAGGACATTGGGAAAGGGAATGCCATAAAAAACAACTTGATCTCCAATCTCGCCCCACTTCTAGTGGACAGGTTTCCACTCCTAAAATCCAACAAACTCAACAGTCTCAGAATACCATCCCAAATGGGAACTACCCTTCCCAGTGGACTTTCAAACAACCATAGGGCTGCCACAGAGTACAGAGAACCCCTCCATGCTTTTTTTAATTTTGTCTAGCGACCCACAGTCACTCCCTATCATCCATTTGTGTGTTGCCGATAGGGTGTACCCCTTTATGGTAGATACTGGGGCTACATGCACCTTGTTTGGGAAACAGTATTGTGGGCCTGTGTCGGGCGCTAGCATTAACTCTGTGGGAATAGATGGGGTTCCTGTTACCTGTCATAAGACATTCCTTCTCCAAATCACCAGCCCTGACAATCCTGATATTATGTTTTACCATAAATTTGTTGAGATTCCTTCTTCAGCATTTAATCTTTAAGGCCACAATGTTTTGTCTAAACTGTATTGTTCTCTCTCTTTTGAGCAGGTCTGTTTCATGCTGTGCACCCCATCCAATTTATTGTTTTCCTCCATTGTTTCTCCTGAGCCAGAGACACATGACAACCTGGTAATTCCTGTTGCCCTTGTCGACATCCCACATACGCTGTGGGCGACACATGCTAACGGGGTGGGACATATACAGGTGGCCCCCTACATTGCTAAATTGCGTTCGTCTATGCCTGTGTACTGTAAACAATACCCACTCTCTCCTGAGAAGGAAGAGGGTGTGGGCACGGTTATTCTTTCTCTTTTATCACAGGGTGTCCTTGTTCCAACTTCATCCCCTTACAATATTCCTGTCAACCCAGTGAGAAAACCTAATGGTAAGGGATGGCATTTCACACAAGTTCTTAGGTGTATTAATGATCTGGTGATACCTCTTAGCCTGTTAGTGCCTGACGTATGTTCAGTACTGTCCTCTATTCCTCATAATCATGCCTACTTGTAGTGCTTTTTTCAGTGTCCTTGTGAGTGAGTAGAAGCAGCCCATCTTTGCATTTACATTTAAACAACAACAATACATCTGGACCCGCCTGCCTCAGGGGTTCATTGATTCTCCATCCGTGTTCTCTTCCACCGTGCACACAGCCCTCTTCTCCCTGGTCCTCCCTGATGATTGTTCCCTCCTGCAGTACGTGGATGATATTCTCCTCTCCCCTGCGGACAACTCTATATGCATACAGGGTTCAATGGCTCTCCTAATGTGGATTCAAGGCATCCCTCTCAAAGCTTCAGTACTGCCTGCCTCTGGTACATTATCTGGGATTCCTAGAAACCATATGGTGTTGTTCCTGTCTTACATCAATAGGCTTCCATTCTATTCCATTCTATGCAAATACACCTGTCACCTAACCAATCAATAGATAACCCCTTGTCTCTGTTGTGTGCCAAGCCAGATATATATGCTGCCTTTTCTTTGAATAAAGAGAGATTCTGCCATTTGAACTTTGTGTGTCTGTGTGTCATTTGGCAAACTCTCCAAAGATCTTGGTGCAGGAAGCGTGCAGTGGGGCGAGGGTGCCGTCTTTCTTGTGTACTCTCACTTTCTCTCTTCTTAGGAATTGTAACAACAGAGACAAGGGGTTGTCTATTGATTGGTTATGTGAAAGGTGTATTTGCATAGAACAGGAAGCCTATTGATGTAAGACAGGAACAACACCATATGGTTTCTAGGAAGTAATAAAAGGACAACAAATGTTGTTTGGGGAAGAATGTAAAAGAACGCAAATGGTATTCGGGGAGACAGAGGAATACACAAATGGTGAGGGGCTTCCTCTGTCTGCACCCAAGTCAACAGAGAAACAAAGAGAAAAGGTGCCAACACAGGAACCAGGAAACAGAGAAGGGAGGGGGTGTTCACAGAGAGGACAGGAGGGGAAAGTGTTAATATGGGGACAGAGAGGGAAAAAATTAATAAGATTAATGCTAAATAGAAATGTAAAAGGAGGCCATGTGAGGTACTGTATTGGCGAGGTGTGCACATGGATAATGTGACATTAGTGCAGCGTTGTGAGATATGTCAACGACATAGATACCAGCAACCCAAAGAGCCAGTGAAACCACACGACAAACCAAATGTACCATGGGGAAAAGTTGGAATGGACTTCAACTCAAAGACAAAGACTACTTGTTACTTATGCACTATCATTCTAATTACCCAGAATTTGTGCAGTTGTCAAGCACAACAGCGGAAAATGTAACTGCACACACAATAGCCATCTTTGCATGTCATGGAATTTCAATGACTATGATAAGCGACAATGGACCGCAATTCAGAAGTCAGTGTTTTAAAGACTTTGCTAGAAATTATGGCTTTGAGCAAATAACATCAAGTCCCATATACCCACAATCCAACGGTCTAGCAGAGAAAGGAATATAAATCATGAAACAACTCCTGAAAAAAGCATCAGAAATGAGGGAAGATCCATACTTGGCTATTCTCAACTACAGAGCATCACCACTGGAGAATGGAATTTCATAAGCAGAAATGCTCATGAACCAGAAACTACGGACAAGGCTTCCATCAGCAAAGCATCTTGATCTGGAATGCATCGAACTCTCCTAATGTGAGCCAGATGGAGCACTACAACAAAACTTGCATGGGAAGAGATAGTGCAGGTGAGAGGTGAGGGACAGTGGGGACCACTGGCTAAAGTGGTCAAAGAAGTCATGCAGGTCATATGAATTACTAACTGAACATGGACAAATAATAAGGTGGAACAGGAGACACCTGTTGAAAGTGCCTCAGAAAGAAATCAGAATCATGGAAAATGACACAAAGGACCTGGCAATTTCAAAACAAAGTGAAAAACTTGAAATGACAGACATACATAAGGTACCAGAGACAGTTAAAGACAAGAATCTGGTTGAAACACAGGTAGAACGTTCTAAGTGACAAATAGTCGCTTAGACCAAATAGAAATGTGAAGGTGTTGTATTGCGATGGAGCAGTGAAATGTTGTTTAGGACAATATATACAGTCATGTGAAAAAATAGGTTCACCCCATGGAAATTGTTGGCTCTTTTGACATATTTCGACAAGCAAACATTTGATCATCTTTGAAACAGTGCCTATTAATGAAGTTGATATACTTGAACAAAACCACAAGGAAAATTAGCTTTTTCAATCATTTATTCAACAGGAATATCAATAGATGTGATATTCTTCTGTGGAAAAAGTAAGTACACCCTTGGCCTCAGAAGATAGTATTGCCCCTTTTAGTAGAAATAACTTCTTGTAGGTGTTTTGCATAATTGTCTACCAGGCTTGCTGGAATTTTTGACCACTCTTCCATGCGATATTCTTTCAGTTGCAAATTGTCTGAGGGTTTTCTTGCATGTACTGCCCATTTCAAATCTCCCCACAACATTTCAATGGGATTCAAATCTGGGCTTTGGCCAAGCCATTTCATAACCCTCCATTTCTGTGTGCTTACGATCATTATCCTGTTGAAAGGTCCACTTTCGGTTCAACTTGACAGATGGCCTCACATTATTTTCAAGCATTCTTTGATATGATGCATTATTCATAGTTGAATCAATGAATGCAAGCTGTCCAGTGCCTGAGGAAGCAAAGCAACCCCAAACATAACATTTCCACCACCATGCTTCACAGTTGGTATGAGGTGCTTCTCCTGAAAAGCACTTTGGTCTGGGCCAAACATGTCTGTTGTTACTGTGGCCAAACAACTCTATCTTTGATTCGTCTGTCCAGAGCACATTATTCCAAAAGGCCTGGTCTTTGCCTATATGCTCATTGGCAAACTGTAGTTTTGCAAAGTTTTTTTTCCTGGCACGTCTCCCATGTAAGTCAAATTTGTGCAGTGTCTTTCTGATTGTAGAAGCATGCACGTTGACACCAACAGTTGCAAGACTTACTAAAAGATCATGTGATGAAATTGTGGGGTTCTTGGAGACTTTTTTTTGCATCAGATGATCTGCTCTGCTCTTGGGCTGAATTTTCCAGGATGGCCAGTCCTGGACAAATTGGCAGTCAGTTAAATCTGCACCATTTGTAGATTATTTTCTTTACTGTGGAATTATGTATTTCCAACAATTTGAAGATCTTTTTAAATCCCTTGCCAGACTCATAGGCATCCACAACCTTTTCTCTGAAGGCCTTACAGAACTCTTTAGATCTTGGCATGATGACACCACACACCTCAATAGCAAAGGGAACACCAGATGCTAGATATGAGAGGGGTATAAATAAGACAGGTTCCACCTGCACTCCCTAAGCAGGTCCTAATCACTGCTAATCACGATCTAATTCCAAGGGGTGTACTTATTTTCACACAGCATGCATATATATATACACACACACACACACACACACACACACACACACACGCAAAAGTCTTGCACCCTATTTCTTTAGTACAAACTTTGTTATAGATTTTTTTATTTTATGACTTCTGCATTATCAAGTCAGTACAAAAACATTATAGATTCCCAAACATTAGTTTTCTTGCACAAAATTAAATGTTACAGAAAAATGTTTGTATGTCATTAAAATAAGCAGCATATTACATAAGAGACCACTTTTCAGACAAAAAACATAATGAAGGCTGCTGGGTTTTACTGCAAAAATAAGAAGCAAGTGTGAAAGTCAAAGTCTCCAGAAGAACTGTGGCTGGTTCTGCAAGATGCTGCAAATTGTCCCAGAGACTACTATTTTTATTTATTTTTTTTATTTTTTTGTCACACCAAATATTGACTCTGTTTCATGAATTTAATTATTTTGAAAGCATCTTTGCTCTACAGCATTTTTTTGCATGTACCTAAAACTTTTGCACAGTACTGTATTAATATATATATATATATATATATATATATATATATATATATATATATATATATATATATATATATATATATATATAGTGCCTAAAAAATTATTATACCATGTCAAAATCCTTACCTTTTGTCACATTACACCCTGGAAATAAAAAAAAATTAAATCTAACTTTTGCCAGCTGTATTTACATATTATAACCCTCGACATCTAAGTGGAAATAACATTTTAAAAATTCTGAACAATTATTAAAATTTAATTAGTGAAATACCTAGTTTGGATAAGTGATCAGCCCCTTAGAGTAAGAATTATAAACTTGCTTAGGTACAACCAGTCACTTCCCAGATCACGCACCATGCTAACTGCCCCCCACCTGACATCATTGCAGTGGTTTTGATTACTTCATAAGAAAACTGTTCCATGATGTTCCAAGATGATTCCATTACTAGTAGTGCATGGCAATGCAAAGAATACACCATAGTTGGAAAGGTGCTTTCAAAAGGGCTCCAGGACAAAGTTGTGGAAAGACACAAGTTAGGAGAAGGATGCAAAAAGATTTCAAAGGCTTTAACTATCCCTCTGAGTACCGTTCAGAGCATTATTAAGAAGTGGAAAGTGTATGGCACCCCCAACACCATACCTAGATTGGGCTGTCCCTCCAAACTGGATTACCGAGCCAGGAGGATATTGATCAGGGAAGCTACCAAGAGGCCAATGGCAACTTTAAAGGACTTACAAGTCCTTATGGCAAAGATTGGTCGGTCTGTACATGTGACAATCTCACAAGCTTTACACAAAGCTGGCCTGTATGGCAGGGTGGCAAGAGCGAAGCCTCTTCTGAAAAAGGTTTGCAAAAAACCACTTGGAAGACTCTAATGCCATGTGGCAAAAGGTTTTATGGTCAGATGAGACCAAAATTTAACTTTTTGGACTGAACTGCAAGCGTTATGTTTGGCAAAAACCAAACACAGCACACCACCCAAAACACACCATACCTACTGTGAAGCATGGTGGTGGCAGCATTATGTTGTGGGGGTGTTTCTCTTCAGCAGGGACTGGGCAATTGGTCAGGATTGAAGGGAAAATGGATGCTGCCAAGTGCACCCACTGCTAGACAGCTGAAGATGGGCAGGTGGTTCATCTTCCAGCACAACATCGACCCTAAACACACCACCAAAAAGACTATACAGCGGCTTAAGGATAGGAAGGTGAATGTCCTTGAGTTGCCAAGTCAGAGCCCTGACCTAAATCCAATTGAAAATCTGTGGATGGACTTGAAGACAGCAGTCAATTGCCACTCACCACGAAATGTGACTGAACTTGAACAATTCTGCAAGGAAGAATGGTCAAATATTCAATTCAATTCAATTTTATTTGTATAGCGCTTTTAACAATGGTCATTGTCCCAAAGCAGCTTTACAGAAATATACAGGATATAGATTTTAAATGTACAAATTTATCTCCAATGAGCAAGCCAGAGGCGACAGTGGCAAGGAAAAACTCCCTGAGATGATATGAGGAAGAAACCTTGAGAGGAGCCAGACTCAAAAGGGAACCCATCCTCATCTGGGTGACACCGGATAGTGCGATTATGAATAAATAAATCCCTTCTATGAATGTGCTAATACTACATGGTCAAATAGCAGTTGTGTAACTAGGAAAATTCATTACATTTTTTACATGAAGACTGTGTTGTTGAATTTCTCCACTGTTCACTGTTGGAGACTTGAGTGCAAAACTGTTTGTGGCAATTGTAATCGTAGCCATCATAGCATAACTGTTCATGTGACTTGAGGTCCAAAGCTATCTTTATGGTTTTTAAGTGGTACCATCCTCAGTAATCTCAATGATCTTTAGGCTGCAACATGTGGGGCCATCCTCAGCAGCAGCATGTGACTTCCAAATGATGAGAACTCCAACCAGAAGCAGGACATCAGGATGGATCAGGAATGGGTCGGGATCACTGGCATCTCAGGAGTATCATGTGTAGCTCGACAGAAAGAGAGAGAGAGAGAGAGATTATTAGGTATGCTTATTGTCCCGTAATGGTTAAGGACAGTGTACTTTGCGTGAGTGCAAGCAGGGACTCCGGCAAGACTAGCTATGACAGCATAACTAAAAGGGAGAGACAGAAGGTAACACAGACATGGGGGCTCCCTGGGACATAAAGCAGCCAGCCACTCCACCATCAACAAACCTGGCTGAACGCATGAATGTGGGAGGGCGACAGCATCCAAACTTAAACACTGAGTGTTAGGTTTCATCTCCTCCAGCTCTCGCTACGCTGCAAGGAGTAGCGAGTGGCATACTTCCGCATTCCACTGCGCGCATTCCAGCACTATTCAAAAAGTCTCCGATGGATGTTTTATTCATGAACTCATGTTTTGTTTACCTCTGCCATGTGTTCTCATGTTGTCATATTCACGTCATGTCTCCGCCTTCTGTGTTTCCCCATGTGCGTTTGTTTTTGCGTTGCGTCATGTCTCTGCCCCGTTTCCTCATTGGTTCGCCGTGTAATGTGTAAGGACTGGTTTCAGGTGTCTTTGATTAGACATGGGATTGATATGTGTTTAAATACGTCGCTCCGTTTCCGCTTCGGGGCGGAGTATTAGTTTAGTTTAGCTTAGATGTGTTTAAGCCTGCGCTTTTTTCCCTTAGCTCTTTTTCCGTGGTTTCCAGACCACCTCCTAACCTTGCGCGTTTTTCCCTTAGCTCTTTTTCCATGGTTTCCAGACCACCTCCTAACCTTGCGTGTTTTTCCCTTAGCTCTTTTCCCCGTGGTTTCCAGACCACCTTTCTAGCCTTGCGCGTTTATTCCCATAGCTCGTAATTCATGGTTTCCAGACCACCTTTCTAGCCTTGCGCGTTTATTCCTTAGCTCGTAGTTAGTGGTTTCCAGACCACCTCCTAGCCTTGCACATTTATTTCCCTGTGTTTTCGGGATTTACTACCCATTGTGGATTACTGTGTTTCTTTTTGGATTACTGACTCTTCGGCTAAGTACATTCTCATTTGGATTGCTTTTACCTTTTTTGGATTACTGCCTCTATGGCCGAGAATAGTATTATTTTGGATTACTGTGACCTTTCTGTTTATGGATTTATGTTTGATGGAGTTTTCTTTATGTTCACTTATGTTTGAACTGTTCCCAATAAACTGACCACTTTCCCCTGCAAGCGCATCCTGCTTCCTTTACCCCACGTGTCGTAACAGAATACTCCGCCAAAAGATGGATGCAGCGGGGAAAGCGACGCCACGCCACGCCACGCCCTGCCATGCCACAATTAAAATGCCTGCAATTAATTCTATGTTTTTTCCTCAGTGGACTTTGATTTATCCTCCTGATGAGTTTGATGGCTTTGCCACTTGGCCTCAATGTTTTTTTTTTTTTGCAGGCTCAGATTTATTTTTTGAGTTTGGAGGACCCCAAACCCGACGAAGAGGAGTGGTTGGGGTTCCTCCTCTCTCGTCTGGTCGGCTCTGCTCGCCAATGGGCGGAGCTTCACCTCACCATAGATCCACAAAGCTCCAGATGGTTTTGGGCTTTGTGGATCTGCTGGTCCAGGTGTTCGGAAGCCCAGAATTCCAATCCGACCTCAGGACCTTTTTGGGGAAGGATCGTCTGGGTGACCGACCTAGTCAAACGTTCCTGGAGTACTATGAGAGTAAGCGGGCTAACGTGGCGGCCTACACCTCTCATCCCCTAACCCAGGAGTGTGCCACCGAGGGATGCACCCAACCAGCCATCCTGCAGTGTCCCACCTGCAGGCACCAGGGAGTCAGGAGCAGCTACTTCTGCTCCCAAGGCTGTTTCAAGGGCAGCTAGTGGGTGCATTAGCAGCTCCACAGGAGGGCACCCTCAGAGCTCCAGCTGGAGACCCAGCAGGAAGTCTCCTCCACAGAGCTACCACAGGAGGTTAACGTGGTGACCTCCAGTCCCGAGCTCCAGCCGGAGGCCCAGCAGGAGGTCTCCACAGCGGAGCTGCTCATGGAGGTTAACATGGCGACCTCCAGCCCCGAGCTCCAGCAGGAGACCCAGCAGGAGGTCTCCACAGCGGAGCTACACCTGGAGGTTAACGTGGTGACCTCCAGCCCCGAGCTCCAGACGGAGGACCAGCAGAAGGTCTCCACAGCGGAGCTACCTCTGGAGGTTAACAGGGCAACCTCCAGCCCTGAGCTGCAGCCAGAGATTCAAGAGGAAACCTCCTCTCCTGGCCTGCTTATACCGGAGGTCCACAAGGAGACCTCCGCCCAAGCCATGTTCTCATCAGAGGTTTGAGAAGAAACCTCCACTCCTGCCCTGTCCATGTCAGAGGCCCACGGGATGGCCTCTTCTCAAGCCCAGTCCATGTCTGAGGTCCATGGGATGACTTCTTTTCAAGCCCAGTCCATGTCCAAGGTCCAAGGGATGACCTACATTCCAAGTCCTAGCCCATGTTTTAGCGCAAAATTGAGTCCATGTGCAGGTTCCTGCCCTAGTCCTAGTCCATGTCCAAGTCTCTGTCCAGGTTCCTGCCCTAATTCTAGTCCATGTCCTAGTCCATGTCCAGATTTTTGCCCTATTCCAAGGCCAATTTCTGATCCAGTTCCCGGTCCTGCTCCCAATCCTGTTCCCATCCCTGCTCCCGTTCCCAGTTCCAGTCCAGTTCCTCATCCAGTTCCAGGTTCCGACCCTGTTCCCAGTCCAGTTCCTAGTTCAGTTCCATGTCCAAGTCCAGGTTCCGACCCTGTTCCTAGTCCAGTTCCTAGTTCAGTTCCATGCCCAAGTCCAGGTTCCGACCCTGTTCCTAGTCCAGTTCCTAGTCCAGTTCCTGATTTAGTTGCTAGCCACATTGGTTTAGTTTCTGGATATGTTTTTGCTCTCCTTCTCAGTTCAGAGGATGATTTAACTCCCAGCTCCGTTTCCAACCCAGCTCACTCCTCTGTCTCCTCCTCTGTCTCCAGCCCTGTGTCCAATTTAATTTCCAACCAAGTTTTTGATTTTGTCTATGGTTTTGGGTCTAACCTAGTTCTCTGTCCAGTCTCGAAGTCTGTTTCCAAGTCTTTCTCGAAGTCTGTTTCCAAGTCTGTCTCGAAGCCTGTTTCCAAGTCTGCCTCGAAGTCTGTTTCCAAGTCTGCCTCGAAGTCTGTTTCCACGTCTTTCTCGAAGTCTGTTTCCACATCTGTCTCGAAGTCTGTTTCCAAGACTGTCTCGAAGTCTATTTCCAAGCCCTTCTCAAAATCTGTTTCCAAGTCTGTCTCCGAGTCTGTTTCCAAGTCTGTCTCCGAGTCTGTTTCCAAGTCTGTCTCCGAGTCTGTTTCCAAGTCTGTCTCCGAGTCTGTTTCCAAGTCTGTCTCCGAGTCTGTTTCCAAGTCTGTCTCTGATCCAGGTGCCAAAGCTGTCCCTGATCCAGGTGCCAGAGCTGACTCTGATCCTGGTTCCAGGTCAAGCTTCAGGTCAAGCTTCGGGTCAAGCACCAGGTCAAGCGACGGGTCAAGCTCCAGGTCAAGCACCAGGTCATGAGCAGCTCCGAGATCCAGACCAGGCATCGGTTCAAGCACTCGTCCAAGTTCTTGTCCAAGTTCTCGTCCAAGTTTCAAAGGAAAACCCGACACGCTCTGCTCTGGTTACGGGACACTGGACATAACCAGCCTCAGGTCCTGGAGGGCAGAGGTTAGGATCCTGCCCAGGGGCCCAGGTCCACCAAAGTGGATGGAACTTGCGGCGCTTCGGGAGCCGCGCCTTAGGGGGGGGGGCTCTGTTAGGTTTCATCTCCTCCGGCTCTCACTACGCTGCAAGGAGTAGCGAGTGGCATACTTCCGCATTCCACTGCGCGCATTCCAGCGCTATTCAAAAACTCTCCGATGGACGTTTTATTCATGAACTCACGTTTTGTTTACCTCTGCCATGTGTTCTCATGTTGTCATTTTCAAGTCATGTCTCCGCCTTCTGTGTTTCCCCATGTGTGTTTGTTTTTGATATTGGATTAGATTTGATATTGGCCTGTAGCTGGACAATTGACAGGGGTCAAGGTCATGTTTTTTAATCAGGGGTTTGATAACTGCTAGTTTAAATGATTTAGGTACATAGCCAGTGCTAAGGGAAGAACTGATTATTTTTAGAAGGGGTTTGATTACATGTAGAATAATCCCGTTTGAAGAAACATGTAGGTAAGGGATCTAGTATACAAGTTGATAATTTTGATGAAGAAATTAATGAAATTAGTTTTGTCTTTCTAAGGGGAGTAAAACATTCTAACATTCTATTGCTATATTATTATCTACAGGGTTAGTTAGAAGAGTGTCTGGTTTTAAATTAATAGTCTGAATTTTTTGTCTAATATTTTCAATTTTGCCAATGAAAAAATTCATGAAATCATCGCTGCTATATAATGATTGTGTGCCTGTTTCTGTGGCAGTTATATTCCTAGTTAATTTTGCTATGGTATTAAATAAAAATCTAGGATTATTTTTGTTGTCTTCAATTAAGGTAGAGAGATAGACTGATCTAGCAGCACTAAGAGATTTCCCATAGTTCAGGAGGCTCTTCTTCCGTGTTAGAGTTTCCCTCGTTCTCGGAGTTCGCTACGCGAACACTTCTGCATTCCTACCATTCGCTACCAGGAAGAGTAGCACGAGATTCATTCACAAAAACCCCGCTGGACTTTGCATTTCATGAACTCTCACTTTGTTTATATCACCATGTGCTTGTGTTTTGGTTTACGTCATGTCTCCGCCTCCTTTATGCTTATTGGTTCTCTGGTTTGTGTCATGTCTCTGCCCCTGCTCATTCATAGGTTTGCCATTTATGGTCTAATGATTAGTTTCATGTGTTCAGTGTTTAATGTCTTTTGTCTTTGATTGTTCTGTGTATATAAACCTCATTCCATGTATGCTTCCTCGCGGAGTATTATATATGAAAGTAGCTAAGTAAAGATAAGTAAGTGTACATTCCTTTGCGTTTTTGTTTACCACGTGTTCCCTGGACTTTGGATTATTGCCGTGTCATTTTGTGAATTACTGCCATGTCATTTTGTGGATTATTACCTTGCGATTTTGTTGATTACTACCATGTCGTTTTGTGAATTACTGCGTACCGTGCTTTTGTGTTTAGTTTTGCCTATCCTTAATAAACTGACTATTTCTCTGCGCATGCATCCTGCCTCCCTCCGTCTGTGTTACATAACAGAATACTCCGCCAAAAATGGATGCAGCAGGGAAATTTGGGACATGCCGCGCCACATTTTTTGTTCCTCCCTTGGACTCAGTCTCTTTCTCCCAGTGGGCTTGCATTCAACCCCCCTCTGCTTATAATGGTTTTTCTACCAAACCCCAGTATTTCCTTTGGCAAGCCCAGACGTATTTTAGTAGTGTAAAGGACTCCAAACCCAGTGAGGAACAATGGGCGCGGTTCCTCCTATCGCGTTTAGCCGGTTCAGCCCGCTGGTTGGCAGAGATCCACCTCGCCAGTGGGTACCAGGAACTGTATACAATTTCGGGTTTTGTGGATTTTCTGATCCAGGAATATGGGAGCCCAGAGTTTGAGCCAGACATAAAAACCTTCCTGAACAAGGTGCACCTGCCCGGTGAACCCGGCCAGTCATTCCTCGAGCACTATGAGAGGGAGCGGGCTAACATGGCAGCCTGCACCTCTCAACCCCAGACCCAAGAGTGCGCAACCGAGGGATGCACCCAACCAGCCAGCCTACAGTGCCCCACCTGTAGCAAACAGGGAGTAAGGAGCATCTACGTCTGCTTGCAAGCCTGTTTCAAGGGCAGCTGGTAAGGGCATAAACGGCTCCACAGGAGGGCACCCCCAGAGCTCCAGCCTGAGACCTAGCAAGAGGTCTCCTCAGTAGAGCTGCACCTGGAGGTTAACGTGGCAGCCTCCAGCCCTGAGCTCCAGCCGGAGACCCAGCAGGAGGTCTCCCCAGCGGAGCTGCTCTTGGAGGTTCATGAGGAGACCTCCACTCCTGTCCTGTTCATGCCTGAGGTCCATGAGGAGACCTCTGTTCCTGTCCTGTTTCTATCAGAGACCCAAGGGGGGTGCTCCGCTCCAGCCCTGTTCCCACCGGAGGACCACGAGGAGACCTCCACCCAAGCCACGTTCCTGCCAGAGGTTCACGAGGAGACCCCCACTCCTGTCCTGCTCATGTCAGAGTTCCACGGGATGACCTCCTCCGAAGCCAAGTCCATGTCAGAGGTCCACGGGATGACCTCCTCCGAAGCCAAGTCCATGTCAGAGGTCCACGGGATGACCTCCTCCGATGCCAAGTCCATGTCAGAGGTCCACGGGATGACCTCCTCCAAAGCAAAGTCCATGTCAGAGGTCCACGGGATGACCTCCTCCAAAGCAAAGTCCATGTCAGAGGTCCACGGGATGACCTCCTCCAAAGCTAAGTCCATGTCTGAGGTCCACAGGATGACCTCCTTTCCAAGTCCAAGTCTATGTCCAAGTCCAGATCCAGAGTCATGTTCCAATCCATGCCTTAGCCCATGCCTCAGTTCAGACCCAGAGTCACATCCAGAATCTAGTCTAGTTTTCAGTCCAGGTCCCAGTCCTGTTTCCAGTCCAGTTTCTGGTTTAGTTTCTGGTACAGGTTCAGATCCAGTTCCCAATCCAGTTTCCAGTCTAGGTCTCAGTCCAGAATCCAATCCAGAGTCCACCTCTGTCTCCTGTCCTGGTTCTAGTTTCCTTTCCATCTCCGTTTCCAGCTCTGTTTCCAGTTCCGTTTCCAGTCAGGTTTCTAATTTCATTTCCAGTTCTATTTCTAGCTTAGCTCTTAGTCCAGTTGCTAGTTTTGTTGCAAATCCACTTTCCAGTTCAGGTTCTAGCTTTGTTTCCAGTTCAGTTTCCAGTTCAGTTTCTAGTCCAGTTCTCAGTCCAGTTCCCTGTCCTGTTCCCTGTCCTGTCTCCGAGTCTGTCTCCAAGTCTGTCTCCAATCCAGGTGCCAAGTCTGATTCCAGTCCTGGTTCCAGGCCAAGCTCCAAGCTAGGCACCAAGTCAAGCTTCAAGCCAAGCACCAAATCAAGTTTCAAGCCAAGCACCAGGTCAAACACCACTCCAAGCTCCAAGCCAAGCACCAGGTCAAGCACAGCTCCAAGCTCCAAGCCAAGCACTAGGTCAAGCACAGCTCCAAGCTCCAAGTCAAGCAACAGGTCACGCATCACTCCAAGCTCCAAGTCAAGCACCAAGCCAAACACCAGGTCAAGCACAGCTCCAAGCTCCAAGCCAAGCACCAGGTCAAGCACAGCTCCAAGCTCCAAGCCAAGCACCAGGTCAAGCACAGCTCCAAGCTCCAAGTCAAATAACAGGTCACGCATCACTCCAAGCTCCAAGTCAAGCACCAAGCCAAATACCAGGTCAAGCACAGCTCCAAGCTCCAAGCCAAGCACTAGGTCAAGCACAGCTCCAAGCTCCAAGTCAAGCACCAGGTCACGCATCACTCCAAGCTCCAAGTCAAGCACCAGGTCACGCATCACTCCAAGCTCCAAGTCAAGCACCAGGTCACGCATCACTCCAAGCTCCAAGTCAAGCAACGCACCAGGTTCTCGACCAGGTTCTCGACCAGGTTCTTGACCAAGTTCTCGACCAGGGTCGAAGGGACAACTCGACACACTCGGCTTTAGCCTCGGGTCACTGGACATCACCAGCCTCAGGTCCTGGGGGGCAGATGTTAGGATCCTGCCCAGGGTCCCAGGTCCGCCAGAGCAGTCAGAACTTTCGGCGCTTTGGGAGAAGCACCTTTGGGGGGGGGGGGGCTCTGTTAGAGTTTCCGTCATTCTCAGAGTTCACTACATGAACACTTCCGCATTCCACACTTCATGCTACCAGGAAGAGTAGCGCGAGATTCATTCACAAAAACCCTGCTGGACTATGCATTTCATGAACTCTCGCTTTGTTTATATCACCATGTGCTTGTGTTTTGGTTTACATCATGTCTCCACCTCCTTTATGCTTATTGGTTCTCTGGTTTGTGTCATGTCTCTGCCCCTGCTCATTCATAGGTTTGCCATTTATGGTCTAATGATTAGTTTCAGGTGTTCAGTGTTTAACATCTTTTGTCTTTGATTGTTCTGTGTATATAAACCTCATTCTGTTTCCACTTCCTCGTGGAGTATTATATATGAAAGTAGCTAAGTAAAGATAAGTAAGTACATTCATTTGCATTTTTGTTTACCACGCATTCCCTGGACTTTGGATTATTGCTGTGTCATTTTGTGGATTACTGCCTTGCCATTTTGTGAATTACTGCATACCGTGCTTTTGTGTTTAGTTTTTCCCTGTTCCTTTAGTTTTGACTATTTCTCTGCGCATGCATCCTGCCTCCCTCCATCTGTGTTATATAACACCATGCTGTTTGAAATACTACCAATTTGGTTTGACGCCATTTACGTTCTAATTGTCGAGTGGTTTGTTTTAAGGTACGTGTGTGATTGTTACACCAGGGTGCTATAATATTCCCCACTCTAGGTGCGCAAAGCTAATAGAGACATATCCAAATAGACTGATGGTTGTAATTAAAGCAAAAGGTGGCTCTATGAAGTATTAAATCATGGGACTGATCACTTTTCCAACTCTGTTATTCTAGTTTTCTTTTTTTTTTTTTTTTAGTTTTCGAACTGTTGCCTTTTTACGTTACTGGAATGTTGTAAGGCAGAATGTTGTGAAAGAGTGTAAGGTATACTGAAAATTCTGTGGAATTCACTAGGAATTTGTTTTAAGTTGTGAAACATAAAGACTCAGATTATTTTGTGTTACCTAGACAGAAATATCAGATATTTATGGTATTATGTTATAACTGTATAAATGCTTTGTTAAACAAACAAATTCTTTTGAAAAAAAAAGGGAGATGTACTGATATGTGTTTTGCATATTAATGTAATCACTAGAGGGCAGTATAATATACCAGTCCAGAGCAAGTACTAACAGTCCAGGTCAGTCGATATGGTGATGGAGGGAAATAAAAGGTATTCTGACCAAAGTACTCGGTGTGTGAGCCTCGTCAATACACATGGCTGCTTCTGGAATGGTCTCACTAATCTTTACTGATGTACAGTGGATATAAAAGTCTACACACCCCTGTTAAAATGGCAGGTTTTTATGATGTAAACATTTTGTTTGTTTGTTTTTGTTTTTTACATCACAAAAACCTGCCAAGTTTCTTGAGATAGGATACGCAAAACGAGGACTAAAAGTAATGCTAGAAAAAAATTAATCAATTTCAAATAGGACTCATTTAAAATGCAAATGTCATCAAAAATGCGAGTAATAAACACAAAGATGATGTACTGACAACATAAATTATGCTCATTGACTTACTGCCTCTGTTGCCACCGAATCCATCCCTGTTTTCAAACATGACAATATTAAGCATGCGTATAACAGACATCAGGTAGGTGAACAAAATTAACTTGTGTATGTGTATTAAAACCAAAACTTCCCTTATGTCAGTATGGCGCAAGACATGCACTACGTAATGCAGTTGGCAGTTTGTGCATGTTCACTAAAACATACCTTCCGTCACCAAAATACATGACGTCATCGCGCTACAGTCTTCAACGCCGAGGAGCCTACTTGAAAATATCTCATTCCGTTCAAGAGTTACAGCCATTTAATTAAAAGTGGCCACGCCCACTTCAAACTTTTTAACATGCTATCTTGAGGATAAATGAAAAGTTCAACATTTTTTTGATAAATATTGGGACTCCAGAGAATCTTTCTGCACTGGTTTGGTTTAAATTGGACGAACAGCCTAGGACTAGGCTGGGATAATGCTAGACTAGGATTATTTGTAAGAATGTTTCACAAATAATCCAATATGGTGGAATTACATTCATGGCAGAAATTAAATAATTGAAAAGCTTTGGGAAAAAAAAATTATATGCCAAAGGGATAGTATTGAGCACCAGGAACAGTATCCCACTTTCCTTATGGATGGCCTTGCGTATTTACATTTATATTTTTTTCTCTCTGCAGAGACCGCTTAAAGCTTCTAATGGAGTTGTTTTTCACTTTCTTTCTATTTCTTTTCACAGAGATGATGGGTCCAAATTGTATGGCATAGTAACAGAGAATTTGGAACCCCAGAGTCCTACAGAAAGGTGTAATTTTGTTATTGGATAGGTAATTTCTTCAGTGTTTCAGGAAGACTTTTCACCCTTTGACTGTGGTTAGTTCATAAGAGTGACTTTAAGCTGGAGGTTAACTGGGAACAGGTCAGTAACATGATTGGGTATAAAAAGAGTATCTTAGAGAGGCAGAGACTTTCAGAAGTAAAGATGGGCAGAGGTTCACCAATCTGCGAAAAACTGCGTCTACAATTTGTGGAACAATTTCAGAATAATGTTCCCCAACGTAAAATTGTGAAGACTATGATTACCTCATCATCTACAGTACATATCATCAAAAGATTCAAAGAGTCTGGAGAAATCTCTGTGCTCAAGGGACAAGGGTGAAAATCAATATTGCATGCCCGTGATCTCCGGGCCCTCAGGTGGCACTGCATTAAAAACAGGCATGATTCTGTAATGGAAATCACTGCATGGGCTCAGAAACACCTCCAGAACTCACTGTCTGTGAACACAGTTCGCTGTGCCATCCACAAATGCAGGTTAAAGTTCTATCATGCAAAGAAGAAGCCATATCTGAACATGATCCAGAAACGCCGCCGTCTTCTCTGGGCCAAAGTTCATTTAAAATAGACTGAGGCAAGATGGAAAACTGCTCTGTGGTCAGACGAATCGAAATTCTTTTTGGAAACCATGGACGCCGCATCCTCTAAACTAAAGAGGACTAAAGAGGAGAGGGACAATCTGGCTTTTTATCAGCGCTCAGTTGAAAAGCCTGCATCTCTGATGGTATGGGGTTGCATTAGTGCCTATTGAAAGGGCAGCTTGCACATCTGGAAAGGCACCATCAATGCTGAAAGGTATATACAGGTTTTAGAGCAACATATGCTTCCATCCAGATTCCATCGCATCTTTACTTCTGAGAGATTCTGCCTCTCTAAGATACTCTTTTTATACCCAATCATGTTAATGACCTGTTGCCAATTAACCTAATTAGTTGCAAAATGTTTCTTCAGCTGTTTCTTTTTAGTAACACTTACTTTTCCAGCCTTTTGTTGCCCCCTTCCCAACTTTATGTTGCAGACTTCAAATCCAAAATTACCTTATTTTTTCCTTAAAATGGCATATTTCCTCAGTTTAAACATTTGATATGTTTTCTGTGTTCTGTTGTGAATAACATGATTTGCAAATCATTGCATTCTGTTTTTATTTACATTTTACAGAGTCCCAACTTTTTTGTAATTGGGGTTGTAGATGAGATTTTTTTTTTTTTTTTTTTTGAAAGAAAAGATTGATTTTGAATTTGGAAAATATTGAAGATTTTCCTAAACCTTGTTTGAAATTGCTGTATGAAATAAATTATAGAATGTTACCCAGGCCAACATCTTATTGTGTAGTCAATTTTCAGTCTGCTGCCTCTACATATAATGTTAGTATATGTAGGCCTAAACCAATGAAAATATGTACCAGATTGTCAAAGATGCCCAAATACCCTTTTACATTCATACTGCTTGTTATGTAACACTAGGGAAGGGCTGGATGCAAGCGCTGGGGAAAAGTTACTTTATTGGGGATAACAAAAAGAAATGGAACAGTCACAAAATTAGGAAAAACTCAAAAGTAAAGGAACACCAAAGCATGGGTATAACGCAAGACAAGGCAGGGTCCAAAAACAAACATTAATCCACAAAAAGGGCAAGGCCGTGTTTCACAAAATAGCAAGGCAGTAATCCACAAAAATACAAGGCAATAATCCACAGATAGCGAGGCATTAATCCATAAAAATACAAGGCAATAATCCTCAGAAATACAAGGCAATAATCCACAGATAGCGAGGCATTAATCCACACAATGACGAGGCACTAAACCACAGTCCCGGAAACGTGAGGTAAGTGCAAAAGCACAGAACATTCACTCGGTTCATTACAGTACAGTTCAGTACAATTCAAACAATACAACTCAATACTCCACGTCGAGGCGGAGAAACAAAGGAGTTTAAATAATAGAAATGAAACAAGGACAAACACAAAACACCTGAAACTAATAATGAAACATAAAGCAGAAAGCCAATAAACAAACAGGGGCGGAGACATGACGTAAACCAAAAACAAAGAACCATTCAGCAAACAGGGGTAGAGACATGATGTAAACCAAAACAACCAAGCACATGGCGGAGTAAACAAAACTAGAGTCTGTGAATGGGAAAAGTCCGACCGGGTTTATGAATGGGAAAGAGGGGAATGTGGAAGTGCACTACTGGCTGTCCTCAGCCGCAGTGCAGAGAGGGAAACACTAACAGAGCCCCCCCCCCCCTCCCAACAAAGGCACTTCTCCCGAAGCGCCAAAAGTTCCAACCGCTCTGGCAGACCTGGGCCCCTGAGCAGGATAATACTGTGTGCACACCAGGACCCGAGGCAGGCATAGTCTAGAGTTCCAAGGCCAGAGTGGAGAGTGGTTGGCTGTCGTGTCGGCCACAGGAGTGAACGTGGCTTGAGACGTGGTTTGAGACGTGGCTTGGGATGTGGCCTGAGACTTGGCCTGAGACCTGGCTTGAGACTTGGCTTGAGACTTGGCTTGGAAACTGGATGGGAACTTGGCTTGGTACTTGGTGTGAGACTTGGACTGGAAACTGGCTTGGTGCATGGCTTGGTGCTTGGCTTGGTGCTTGGCTTGGTAACCAGACTGGAGCGTGGATTGGAACCTGGCCTGGAAACTGGACTGGAACCCGGATGGGAGTCCGGCTTGGCACCTGGACTGGAACTTGGACTGGGAACTGGATTGGAAATTGGACTGGAAACTGGATTGGAAACTGGACTCGGAACCGGACTGGGAACTGGAACCGAACTCTGAACTGAACTCGGAACCGAACTCGGAACCAAACTCGACTTGGTGTTTGGACTGGAACTGGAACTGGAACTTGGCTCTGGGCATAGACTGAGACATGAATTGGGACATGAATCTGGGCATGAATCTGGGCATGGACTGAGGCATGGACTGAGGCATGGATTGGAACATGACTCTGGATATGACTCTGGGCCTGATCTGAGGCATGGGCTGAGGAATGGACTGGGACATGAATCTGGACAAGAATCTGGGCCTGGACTAGGACTTGGACATAGACTAAGATTAGGACAGGAACCTGGGCCTGGACTTGGGCTAGGACATGGAGTTGGACTTGGACTAGGACATGGAAAGGAGGTCATCCCATGGACCTCCGGCAGGAACTGGACTGGAGCGGAGGTCCCCTTGTGGACCTCCGGCAGGAGCAGGACTGGAGCGGAGGTCACCTCGTGGACCTCCAGCAGGAGCAGGACTGGAGCGGAGGTCTCCTCGTGGACCCCCGGCAGGAACAGGGCTGGAGCGGAGGTCTCCATGTTTTTTGTTGCCAGGTTAACCTCCAGGTGGAGCTCCGCTGAGGAGACCTCCTGCTGGGTCTCCGGCAGGAGCTCGGGACTGGAGGTTGCCAGGTTAACCTCCAGGGGGAGCCCTGCTGAGGAGACCTCCTGCTGAGTCTCTGGCTGGAGCTCTGGGGGTGCCCGCTTATGGATCCCATAGTGCTCAATAAACGGCTGGCTGAGCCGATCAGACAGGCAGTTCCTCCCCAATAAGACCTTGAGGTCGGGCTGGAACTCGGAACTCCTGAACACCTGGATTAGTAGATCCACAAAGCCAGAAACCGTATCTAGACTTGTGGACCCACTGGCAAGGTGAAGCTCCGCCCACTGGCGAGCGGAACCAACCAGACGGGATAGGAGGAACCCCAACCACTGTTCTTCATTGGGCTTGGGGTCCTCCAAACTGAGAAAATATATTTGTGCCCGTAATAAAAAACACTGGGACCAAGTGGAAAAACCATCATAGGCATTGGGAGGAGAAATAAAGGTCCACTGGGGGGGAAAAATTGAGTCAAACATGTGGCGCGGCCTGCCCTAAATTTCCCCGCTGCATCCATGATTTTGGCGGAGTATTCTGTTATGTAACACTAGGGAAGGGCTGGATGCAAGTGCTGGGGAAAAGTCACTTTATTGGGGATAACCAAAAGAAATGGAACAGTCACAAAATTAGGAACAACTCAAAAGTAAAGGAACACCAAAGCATGGGTATAACGCAAGACAAGACAGGGTCCAAAAACGAACATTAATCCACAAAAAGGGCAAGGCGGTGTTTCACAAAATAGCGAGGCAGTAATCCACAAAAATACAAGGCAATAATCCACAGAAAAACAAGGCAATAATCCACAGATAGAGGCATTACTCCACAGAAATACAAGGCAATAATCCGCAGATAGCGAGGCATTAATCCATAAAATAGTGAGGCATTAATTCACACAATGACGAGGCAATAAACCACAGTCTCGGAAACGTGAGGTAAGTGCAAAGGCACAGAACATTCACTCGGTTCATTACAGTACAGTACAGTTCAGTAGAGCTCAGTACAGTTCAGTACAATTCAAACAATACAACTCAATACTCCGCGTCGCAAACCAGCGTTTGGTGCATTACCGCCACTTACTGAACTGGAGTGTGGTGTGTCAATGCTTAGGAAGAAAATTATAATAATGATTAAATTAAATACTATTAAATATCTTATACTCTTGTATAATTTCCTGTTCACATCTTATCAAAGCTATTCTAAAGTCATATTCTTTTCACCTTCTTTCTGTACTTTTGTTTCCAGTATTTGTCGTTCTCTGTTGTATGCTGTACACTGCAATAAAACATGCTCAAAATTTTCATTCATACCACAGTGCTTACATAATCCATTAGTTTTTGTTTTTGTTTTTTTTTTACTTTATGCAGATTTCCATTCAATGCTGTATGGCCTATTCTGAATCTTGTTATTATTGCTTCTTCTCTTCTTCTAAATCCAGTTTCATTATTTCGTATTCCTACTTCCCTTTGAATTTTATATAGATGTCGGCCTCGCTCCTCCTTATCCCACTGGTTTTGCCATGATTCTATTAGTGCTTTTCTAATAATTGTCTTTGCTTCTATTTTACTGGTTTTTATGTCAATTCCTATATTATTCAACTTCAATGCATAGCATTCTTATCTGCTACCTCATTTCCTTCTACTCCAACATGAGCTGGGATCCAGATAAATGAAACAGCAGTGCCCTGATTTTTAAATCTAAATATGCTCTGCATTATTTCAAGAATAAGATCTTGTCTACACTTTGACTGGCCATACTGAATGCTCTTTAATTCTGCCAATGAATCTGTGCATATTACTGCTTTCTTTATCCTTTTTCCCTCTACCCACTGGAGGGCCATAACAATAGCTACCAGCTCTGCTGTAAATACAGATAAAAAAAAATATCTGGAGTTCTTTTCTTAATAACTATTTTATGTTGTGGTACAAATACTGCTATTCCTGTTTTATTAATTTCTGGATCCTTTGAAACATCCGTATAAATTTGTGTCACATCATAGTATGTCTGGTCAATATATTGATGAACTCGTAATTTTATTGGGTCATTATTTTGTTTCTTTACTTCTTCTACTAATTTAAGGTCTACTATAGGCATTACAAATATCCAAGGTGGGATTGCAGACATTGGGACTGTTGGACTATATTTTATCTTGTTTAAGCCTATAGATTTCACCATTTCTTCCGCTACCCATCCGATAATTTTTATATTTCCTCTTCCATGTTCCCAACATTTTGTAAATACTGCCTTAGTTGGATGTTCTTACCCAATATACCATTTTAGTTCTTTGTGTCCTTCTTCTAATGGCATTTCTCCCATTTCTACTTGCAGGGCAGCCTTGGGGGATGTTCTAAATGTCCTGCAGCATAATCGTAAAGCATGTGTCTGCACCACCTCAATCTTTTTCAGCATAGATTTGCTCGCCAAACCGTATACCATACGCCCATAATCTATGGCTTATCTAATAATAGCCAGATATATATTTCTAAGAAGCTGGAGCTTGCACCCCATTCACTTCCTGCTAAACATCCCATAATGTTTAGTGCTTTCTTACACTCTTTCAACAGTTTTTCCATGTGCATTAAATGTCAGTTTTTCATCCAACCGGACTCCAAGAAATTTTACCATGGACACCTGTTCCAGAAGCTGTCCATAGAGTGGTAATTTAATGAGAACATTTCTCTTTTTTGTAAAACATATTACCTGTGGTTTGACTTCTGATATACGAAAACCCCATTTTTGAGCCCACTCTTCAACTATATTTATTGTTACTTGAACTTTCTTGACTATATACAGTGCATCCGGAAAGTATTCACAGCGCTTCACTTTTCCACATTTTGTTATGTTACAGCCTTATTCCAAAATGGATTAAATTAATTATTTTTCTCAAAATTCTAAAAACAATACTCCATAATGACAATGTGAAAGACGTTTCTTTGAAATCTTTGCAAATTTATTTAAAATAAAAAGCGAAAAAAATCACATGTACATAAGTATTCACAGCATTTGCCATGACACTCAAAATTGAGCTCAGGTAGATCCTGTTTCCACTGATCATCCTTGAGATGTTTCTACAACTTGATTGGAGTCCACCTGTGGTAAATTCAGTTGATTGGACATGATTTGGAAAGGCATTCACCTGTGTATATAAGGTCCCACAGTTAACAGTGCATGTCAGAGCACAGACCAAGCCATGAAGTCCAAGGAATTGTCTATAGACCTCCGAGACAGGATTCTATTGAGGCACAGATCTGGGGAAGGGTACAGAAAAATTTCTGCAGCATTGAAGGTCCCAATGAGCACAGTGGCCTCCATCATCTGTAAAGGGAAGAAGTTTGGAACCACCAAGACTCTTCCTGGAGCGGGCCACCTGGCCAAACTGAGCAATCGGGGGAGAAGGGCCTTAGCCAGGGAGGTGACCAAGAACCCGATGATCACTCTGACAGAGCTCCAGCATTTCTCTGTGGAGAGAGGAGAACCTTCCAGAAGAACAATCATATCTGCAGCACTCAGCAGCACCAATCAGGCCTGTACGGTAGAGTGGCCAGACGGAAGCCACTCCTCAGTAAAAGGCATATGACAACCTGCCTGGAGTTTGCCAAAAGGCACCTGAAGGACTCTCAGACCATGAGAAACAAAACTTGAACTCTTTGGCCTGAATAGCAATCGTCATGTCTGGAGGAAACCAGGCACCACTCATCACCTGTCCAATACCATACCTACAGTGAAGCACGGTGGTGGCAACATCATGCTGTGGGATGTTTTTAAGCGACAGGAACTGGGAGACTAGTCAGGATCGAGGGAAAGATGAATGCAGCAATGTACAGAGACATCCTTGATGAAAACCTGCTCCAGAGCGCTCTGGACCTCAGACTGGGGCGAAGGTTCATCTTCCAACAGGACAACGACCCTAAGCACACAGCCAAGATAACAAAGGAGTGGGTATGGGACAACTCTGTGAATGTCCTTGAGTGGCCCAGCCAGAGCCCAGACTTGAACCCGATTGAACATCTCTGGAGACATCTGAAAATGGCTGTGCACCGACGCTCCCCATCCAACCTGATGGAGCTTGAGAGGTCCTGCAAAGAAGAATGGGAGAAACTGCCCAAAAATAGGTGTGCCAAGCTTGTAGCATCATACTCAAAAAGACTTGAGGTTGTAATTGGTGCCAAAGGTGCTTCAACAAAGTATTGAGCAAAGGCTGTGAATACTTATGTACATGTGATTTTTTTCATTTTTTATTTGTAATAAATTTACAAAGATTTCAAACAAACTTCTTTTACATTGTCATTATGGGGTATTGTTTGTAGATTTTTGAGAAAAATAATTAATTTAATCCATTTTGGAATAAGGCTGTAATATAAAAATGTGGAAAAGTGAAGCGCTGTGAATACTTTCCGGATGCACTGTATATAGTCAAGAAAGTTCAAGTAGCAATAAATATAGTTGAAGAGTGGGCTCAAAAATGGGGTTTTCGTATATCAGAAGTCAAAACACAGGTAATATGTTTTACAAAAAAGAGAAATGTTCTCATTTAATTATCACTCTGTGGATTCTAAAATGTGGAAAAAGTGAAGCGCTGTGAATACTTTCCGGATGCACTGTATGGTACATTTCAGCCTCTTTTCCAAAGTGCCCCATCGTCTGCATATAATGATCTACCCATACCTTGTTCTACTTCACTGAATATATCATTTATCATGTTGAACAAAAGTGTGACTGCACACACTCCATTGTGGTGTTCCATTTTCAACTGCATAAACCGTAGAACAAGATGTTCCCACTCTAACCTGAATTGTTCTCTCAAATAAAAAAATCTAACACCCAGTTATAGATTTTTCCACTGATACCCAACTTCTTGAGTTTTATAAGTAATCCCTCCTTCCAAAACATGTTATATGCTTTTTCCACGTTGATGAAAACTGCGATTATAGATTCTTTACTTATTTGTGCCTTTCATATCTCTGACTCCAAACTTAATATTGAGTCCATTGTTGTACTTCCCTTACAGAATCCACTTTGATAACGTGAAAAAAGGCCTCTAATTTCTAATATATGTGTAAGCCTATTTGTGATCATTCTTTCCATTATTTTTTCCATGTTTGAAGTTAACGCTATCGGTCTGTAATTTGTTGCTTCAGCTCTGTATTTTCCTGGCTTTTCTATAATTTTATTATTGATTATTATTGAATGTTTCCATGTTGCTGGAAGTTTCCCCTCTGCCCATATTTTGCTGTATAATTTCAGTATACTTAAAAGTGCACAATCTGACAGTTTTGCTATCATGCTATAACAAATCTCATCCTCCCCAGAAAACATTTCATTTTTGCAATTGCTCTTTTTAGTTTATCTCTCTCTCTCTACTCTTTTTAGTTTCTTCTGTTAGAGTATTACTGCTATGTACTTTAACAAATATTTTGGCTAGCATATCTGCCTTCTCTTCATTTGAAATTTCTTCCGTTCTTGTCGCCACTGGCTTGCTCATTGGGGATAACTTTATCAATTTAAGATTTAGATCTAAAATTTATGTATCTCTGTAAAGCTGCTTTGTGACTATGTCTATTGTTAAAAATGCTATACAAATAAAACTGAATTGAATTCTTTAAAATTGGCATGTTATAACTCCCATTTTCCTAATCATACCCCAAATATCTGAAATTTGTATGTCCCATCCAATATTATTACAGTACTCCCTCCAATACTTCCTTTTTGCTGCTCTAATAGTTTTCCTAACTTTATCTTTGCATTTTTATAATTGACAAGATCTGTGTATAAATAAGGTGATTTAACTTTCCCAAATGCTTTATTTCTTTCTCGTATAGCTTCTCCACATTCTTCATTCCACCATGGAACTTCCTTTTCTTTACTGTTTTTTTCTTTCCTATAATCTCTAATGTTGTTTTATGTATTATACTACTTTTTTAAAATTATATTCTTCAACTCCATCTTCCTGCTTTTCTATTTCATTTATTCTCTTACTACACATATAACTAAATCTTTCTGCGCATGTTCGGTGACCTGAAATTTTTTTTGTAAGGGGACGTCTTCGCCACACCTCCAGAAACGCCCATTTTTCGTCGCGTTACTGAATCGTCGCGGTATTTAGTGGATGCCCTATGCTACGACTGCCATATGGCAACTGTACTACGGCGGAACAATTGTTGCTGAGTATTGTTTCCTTCCGACGTGAAGCACAAGGGTTGGCCAATAGAAAATCATGAAACACCTAAAAGTCGTTAGACTCAAACAAACCGTATAAAGAACATGAAATAAAGTTAAAAATCAATAACGTTAGTAATCATTTGAGAGCTACAACAACGATAATAAGGTATTAACATTTGTAGACGAAGTTGGTTGAGAGTTCGTCCGCCATTTTTTTTCGAGCTGAGAGGCTTCAGAAAAGATGACGTCATTTCCAGTAAGGGGACATAGGAGCATCCATAGACGTAAAAATACATAGGCTGAGTCCGAAATCGCATACAGTGACAGTACCTACTGCTCAGCCGTTGATAAAGTACTGATCATTATAAGTGGTAAGCATGAATATAATCCCGACATACTTATGAGAATGGTGGCCTTAACTTTTTATATTTCATTTCACCACCTACCACCGTGAATCACACTTTTAAGATTAACTAGATTAAACATCATTAAATAAACCCACTTATGTCTGGAATTTATTTCCTCATTATGTATTTTCAAATACTGGTGGTCTTCATTTTGTATTATTATGTAAATACAATATAGACAAAATTCCAGAAAAGTTAGCAGCCTTCCACAAACAAATTCTCTTGTCTTGGTCCTCAATCTATAAACAGAATATTCCTCCTCAATTATTTCATCTGGAATAACAGAGATTTTATACGCACATAAATCTCTCTTTTATAAGAACTGGTTTGATAGCAATATTAAGTTGGTACACCTTTTTTTCTTACGAAGACTTTCTTTTTCATTTTAAAATACCATTTACTCAAAGGGAGTTTTCAAGTGTTATTGGCACAATCCCCTCAGGTACTCATGCTATTTAAAGGTGTCTATGACCACTGTTCTTTTGAATTGGCCTTATTTGATGTTTTTGAATCTTTTGTTGGTAAAGTTTGTTTTTCATTAACCTCCAAAAATAATAATAGAGCTATTCACACTCTTTTTCAAAGAGAAATTGTTACTGGGCCATATGTTATATCGTATTGGAACTCTTTGTTAAATGGAAAAGTGATTTGCTGGGGAAAAGTGTGGTTATTACCCCAGAGATATCATATTAGAAAAAAGTTTAAAGAAGTCTCTTTTCAACTTATTCACAGATTTTATTCAGCAAATCATTTTTTACAGAAATTTAAAAAAATATGTATGAATATAAACTGTATTTTCTGCAGTGACTATCATGAAACCACATTTATTTATTTATTTTAAAATAATTGTTCTTTATGAGTTATATTGTGGTGTAGCATACAGAAATTTATTAATGAAAATATTCAGTGTTCAAGACCTCTCACATTTATGGGAAAATGTACTTTTTGGCTTCACGGATTATTCTAAAGAAGATGAAAAGTGCTTTTATTTAATTAATTTATTCATATTTTTGACCAAATTTCATATTCACAAATTTAAATTTACTAATAAGAAACCCAACATTATGGTTTTGTTAACTGAAGTAAGGCTGTACATGGACAGTATTAGAGACTCTTTAAATATACCTTAAACTTAGAGTTTTAAAGACCTTAAAAGACCTTAAAATTTTGTGAGCTTTACAAAGTATTTATTTGAAAGCTATTTACCCAGCTGTATTCTTTTGTTCTTTATAATATAACTTTCCCCCTGGCACCTTTTTGTTTTTTTTTGTTTTTTTCTTTTTCCTCTTTTTACTGTTTTATAAGTGGTATATACACATTTAACGATATAATGTTTAATACTTGCAATTTAACGAAAGTGTATTATGTTCATGTTTCTTGAATAATTAAAAAAAAAAAAAAAAAAAGTCAGTAAAAGGACATACTATGTGGCATGGATTCTGACAGCTCTTCCGCACCAGTCTTGTTGCATTATGGGATAACGCAGTATCCGTATAGTGCGTCCCAAATCACACACTCATGCACTATTCACATTTTGTAGTATAAATAGTGTGATTAGTGTGTTCACACTGAAAACCCCCCAAAAACAAAGTGCACTTTTTGTGCACTTTATCTGCTACATCTTCCCAGATGATGCACTCATTCAACCGAAAAAAAACAAAGTGTAGAATGATGGACACTTCCTGCACTCAACAGTCGCAGCTTTCCTTATGTAGCAGATTTGAAAGAGTCAGTGATTCTGTTTTTTATTTTTTAAAGTTTTTTTCTGACATTGGTGTTATATCTGGTTATATCTGGTGTTATATAAAGTTTTTCTTTTCTTTTCTGGTTTTATATCTTTCACTTGGATGTTATAAGTTGCACTGAGTAAATACAGTTGGATGAAACAAAAACTGTGTCCGTCTTCATTTCAGGCTGAAAAGCAACAAAATGTGATTATTTTATGAATACAATGAATAATTTTCCAAGTCTAACTATGGAGATTTTAAGTAACTGGAGACAGAATTTTTTTGTACTTAATTTTCTTTCTTTCTTTTTTTTTAGATCATAAACCACTGAAATCAGGTGAGAAATGTAAACGTTATTGTGCTTTTTATCCAGAAAAACCACAGCTCCCCTTTTACTTGTATTTGTTTATAGGGCAGTCTTGCCCGGATCAGGATGCGGCCAATGAGGTGTCTATGTATTTATATGTCTGTGTATATAAGGGAGCATCGATGTGCCCTGGTTTTTGCGGTGCATTGTGGGATATTTTTTTAGGGTGCGAACGTTCCAGTGCACTGGAAGGATTTTGCGATTGAGATAGCCCTTAAAATGGCCGACTCCCTGCTCAGTGCCCTGACTACTGAACTAGGGAGCTGATTGAGACGCACCCTTTATCAACATTAAAACTAACCAGACACGGAGAAGGTTTGTCCAGAAGTATATGTTCCCATAGTATCTCGGCTGGTTTTAAGATTTGCTTCGTTTGTGGAACTGAAATTGACGGAAATTAGCCGAGCTGATCGAAATAGCTCACTTCGTGGAATACCCACGTCACAATATAAATATAACGCGTCTGAATAGGGTTTAAGACAAACTGAAATGAAGCCCCCCCCACCCCCCTCCTTTTTGTTTCTTGCGTTGCCGGTGTATTCCGCCCTTCCACCCTTCTCCCTGCCTCCAAAACCTTCCCTGTCTTTTGTGTGAGGGGCGGGGTAGAGCACCATGTCAGTTACACACCACACATATGCATGCAGCGTGCTCAAAACTGCATTCGACAGTTAGGCGTGGGTAATCCTGCTCGCTGCTGCCGAATTTGTCTGGTTTCTATATCCAACCAGCAAAAAAGGAATTTTATCTCCCTCGACTGCTTTGAAGAGTGCACTGGAAAGCAAACCTGGACAAGAGTGAGTCCTCAGTGGTTGGTACAGATTACGTTGTATTGCCTCGTTAACTGGTAGCAGTTAATGATTTGTCCTGGTCTGTCGGGGTGTTTGCCTGGTGTGTAAAATGGGAGTTTAAAATGCTAATCTTGCCATGTCGGGTTATGGTTTTGCCTACGTGGGGTTTGTTATTGCGAGCGTTTTATTTGAGTGTGGTGTCAGTAGGGGAAGGGGCAGGTGGAGACTCCATGAGATTCCTCTCTGCAGCAAGACCTCATCTGTCTGCAAGGCTTATATTTCGTTATATATATATATATATGTGTGTATATATATATATATATATATATATATATATATATATGTATATGTGTGTGTGTATATATATAATATATAATATATATATATATATATATATTATATAAATATATTAAATATATTTTAAATCACAGAGTAGGTTTGTCATACAAACGTGATACTTGAAATTCACTGGAATATTTTTTCTTTTTTTCTCATAACCACACACATGGTAGTGGCAGTTGAAGTTACAAATTCTGTTACAATTAGCATATTGCAGCTGAGAATTTCTGCTGATACTTTGTATTGGGAAAGCAGAAAAGTGTACATGGATGATCATTCCAGTCAGTAGTGCTTTATAGGGACCCAAAGATTGACAAAAACACCTACAGCCAAAGGCACATGGACAGAAAGCCTGGGACCAATTCTTATTCATACTAGTGCTAGAGTGGTCTTGTCTGTAAATAAAAAGGATAACTTCAAAATCTATGTTAGGGGTACATAAAATGCATAAACAATAAATACAAAGTTGTAATACAAAAAAATAAGTGCAAAAGACTACAAAGAAGTCTTATCCTACCTACTTTCCTGAAGAGGTAGATCTTTAGAAAAAAAAAATGCAAGGAAGGTAGTGGAAAGAAAGAGACCAAATGTGCTGACAGCTATGTTTTTATTGGGTCAGATCTGTATGAACAGGAGTCTCAGCAATATGAGGCCATCATTGTGAGGCTGTCAGCAAGGGTTTGTCTTGTTGATAAAAGATTCTGCAGTTTCTGTCTTTGGCATGCAACCTTGGTCAATCGGTGCAAAATAGAGTCACACTACAGCCAGTTAGGGAATTCTACACAATTAGGGAAATATTTAGAATGTATAAAAGTATATAGGTGAAAGATACCAAAAGGTATTTTGGTTTAGCACCAGTGGATCATCTTTGAAAATCCATTTTATGGAGTATAACCTGATAAAAATAAAAAGCAAAAATTAAATTTTATGTGGGTGCAATGCAATGCCATTATCTGTATTTGTATCTGTGTCTGTTTAGTGCTCAAATTATTCGTATCTGTTTTTGTATTTGGCTTTAAACTGGAAGGGGGCAGGGTCTACAGTGGTACTTGAAAGTTTGTGAACCCTTTAGAGTTTTCTATATTTCTGCATAAATATGATCTAAAACGTCATCAGATTTTCGCACAAGTGATAAAGGTAGATGGGTAAGAGAACCCAATTAAACAAATGAGTCAAAAAATTTATACTCTGTCATTTATTTATTGAGGAAAAAGATCCAATAATACATATCTGGGAGTGGCAAAAGTATGTGAACCTTTGCTTTCACTATGCGGTGTGACCCCCAGTACAGCAATAAGTGCAACTCAATGTTTCTGGTAACTATTGATCAGTCCTGCACATCGGCTTGGAGGAATTTTAGCCCATTCCTCAGTATAGAACAGTTTCAACTCTGGGATGTTGGTGGGTTTCCTCATATGAACTGCTTGCCACAACATTTCTATTGGATTAAGGTTTGGACAGGCCATTCCAAAGCATTAACTTTAACTTTATTCTTCTTTAACCATTTCTTGGTATATGACTTGTGTGCTTAGCATTGTTGTGTTGCTGCATGCCCTGCTTTCTCTTGAGATTCAGTTCATGGACAGATACCCTGACATTTTCCTTTAGAATTTGCTGGTATAATTTAGAGTTCATTGTTCCATCAATGATGGCAAACTGTCCTGGCCCAGATGCAGCAAAACAGGCCCAAACCATGATACTACCACCAGCATGTTTCACAGATGGGATAAGGTTCTTATGCTGGAATGCAGTGTTTTCCTTTCTCCAAACATAACGCTTCTCATTTCAACCAAAAATTCTATTTTTTGGTCTCCTCCATCCACAAAACATTCTCCGGTAGCGTTCTAGCTTGTTCACAAGATAAATAGCAAACTGCAGAGGGGCAGCAATTTTCTTTTTTTTTTTTTTGGAGAGCAGTGGCTTTCTTGCAACCCTGCCATGCACATCATTGTTGTTCAGTGTTTTCCTGATGGTGGACTCATGGACATTAAGCCAATAAGCCAATGTGAGAGAGGCCTTTAGTTGCTTAGAAGTTACCGTGGCTCCTTTGTGACTTTGCGGATTATTACATGTCTTGCTTTTGGAGTGATCTTTGTTGATTTCTCCTGGGGAGGGTAACAATTGTCTTGAATTTCCTCCGTTTGTACACAATCTGTATGACTGGTTTGGTGGAGTCCAAACTCTTTAGAGATGGTAAAGATCCCTGTTCCTTTGATAGATCCCTGTTCTTTAAATAAAACAAGGCGCTCACTCACACCTGATTGTCATCCCATTAATTGAAAACACTTGACTCTAATTTCTCCTTCAAATTAAACTGATAATCCTAGAGGTGCACATACTTTTGCCACTCACAGATATGTAATATTGGATCATTTTCCTCAATAAATAAATGACCAAGTATAATATTTTTGTCTCATTTGTTTAATTGGGTTCTCCTTGTCTACTTTTAGGACTTGAAAAACTGCGAAAATCTGATTGATTTATGTCATATTTATGCAGATATATAGAAACTTTTAAAGGGCTCACAAACTTTCAAGCACCACTGTATACCATTCCAGAAACACTGGAAAACAGTGAAAAAAAAAATCATTAATTAGTTTGTTTGTATGTTTGTATGTTTGCTTGTTTGTTATATTATAATATATAACTGTATTTAACTTCTGAACCAGATGTTCTGTGGAACTCACTGGCAAGCTTTCTATCTTCTATCTAATGTGATTGACTATGCTATGACTATGTATCAAAATAATAATGTCTTTCCCAAATGAAGAAACTGTTAGCAACTTTTTAAAATCCACTCAAAAATAGTTTGCAGAAAGTATGTATAAAAGGAAAACCACACAATTTCATTTTTAAACAAATTATTGAATAAAGATATTTAAAACAGTTTAAACACAAATTGGCTTTCATTTATGTTTTATACTAGGTTTTGCGTAGTTCACGATTGGTTGAACTCTATTGAGTTCTTGATCCCCTAGGTGGGCAGGTGGGCTTTCGCTCTATTATTTGATTGGACGGGGGAAATTGATGTGGGTGTGAGTCTGACAGATGTAATTCTTCCAAGTTTGGCATCACAACTGCTTTAGCTAGCAAGTTGTCCTGGTACTAAAAAAAATACATGCAAGTAATTAGAAGTAGAATCTTAATACACACACAAGAATTGTGTAATTATTGGGTATGTTGTAGCTGAGCTGACAATGTAAAGGTAAGCTCGCTTTTTATCTTCGGTGTTTTGATTGGTCTGCTGTATGACCTTGCTAGGTACGGTATCTCACAAAAGTGAGTACACCCCTCACATTTTTGTAAATATTTTATTATATTTTTTCATGGGACAACACTGAAGAAATGACACTTTGCTACAATGTAAAGTAGTGAGTGTACAGCTTGTATAACAGTGTAAATTTGCTGTCCCCTCAAAATAACAACACACAGCCATTAATATCTAAACCGCTGGCAACAAAAGTGAGTACACCCCTAAGTGAAAATGTCCAAATTGGGCCCAAAGTGTCAATATTTTGTGTGGCCACCATTATTTTCCAGCACTGCCTTAATCCTGTTGGGCATGGAGTTCACCAGAGCTTCACAGGTTGCCACTGGAGTCCTCTTCCACTCCTCCATGATGACATCACAGAGCTGGTGGATGTTAGAGACCTTGCGCTCCTCCACCTTCCGTTTGAGGATGCCCCACAGATGCTCAATAGGGTTTAGGTCTGGAGACATGCTTGGCAGTCCATCACCTTTACCCTCAGCTTCTTTAGCAAGGCACTGGTCGTCTTGGAGGTGTGTTTGGGGTCGTTATCATGTTGGAATACTGCCCTGCGGCCCAGTGTGCGAAGGGAGGGGATCATGCTCTGCTTCAGTATGTCACAGTACATGTCACCGTACACTCCCCAGTGCCGGCAGCACTCATGCAGCCCCAGACCATGACACTGCCACCACCATGCTTGACTGTAGGCAAGACACACTTGTCTTTGTACTCCTCACCTGGTTGCCGCCACACACGCTTGACACCATCTGAACCAAATAAGTTTATCTTGGTCTCATCAGACCACAGGACATGGTTCCAGTAATCCATGTCCTTAGTCTGCTTGTCTTCAGCAAACTGTTTGCGGGCTTTCTTGTGCATCATCTTTAGAAGAGGCTTCCTTCTGGGACGACAGCCATGCAGACCAATTTGATACAGTGTGCGGCGTATGGTCTGAGCACTGACAGGCTGACCCCCCACCCCTTCAACCTCTGCAGCAATTCTGGCAGCACTCATATGTCTATTCTGCAAAGCCAACCTCTGGATACAATGCTGAGCACGTGCACTCAACTTCTTTGGTCGACCATGGCGAGGCCTGTTCTGAGTGGAACCTGTCCTGTTAAACCGCTGTATGGTCTTGGCCACCGTGCTGCAGCTCAGTTTCAGGGTGTTGGCAATCTTCTTATAGCCTAGGCCATCTTTATGTAGAGCAACAATTCTTTTTTTCAGATCCTCAGAGAGTTCTTGAGGTGCCGTGAGGTGCCGTGTTGAACTTCCAGTGACCAGTATGAGAGAGTGTGAGAGCAATAACACCAAACTTAACGCACCTGCTCCCCATTAACACCTGAGACCTTGTACCACTAATGAGTCACATGACACCGGGGAGGGAAAATGGCTAATTGGGCCCAATTTGGACATTTTCACTTAGGGGTGTACTCACTTTTGTTGTCATCAGTTTAGATATTAATGGCTGTGTGTTGAGTTACTTTGAAGGGACAGCAAATTTACACTGTTATACAAGCTGTACACTCACTACTTTACATTGTAGCAAAGTGTCATTTCTTCAGTGTTGTCCCATGAAAAGCTATAATAAAATATTTACAAAAATGTGAGGGGTGTACTCACTTTTGTGAGATACTGTAAATTTCTGTAAATTATAAATAAATATTTTATATATGTGTTTTGGTCATTCTGATTTCTATGTGTCCATCAATGCATTGTTGAAAAGTGGAAATAAAGTGTATTTCCAATTGTAATCATAGTCACCGTGTACATTAATTTATTTAAAAAAAGAGCAAAACGAGTAGAGCGGTAAGGTAGAATGGTTAGTGACCACCACCCATTTTTGTCACCACCACTTTTCAAAACAAAGTGACGCCAATGTAGCATTTTTGCAGTGTATGAATTTCCCCTGTTCCATGTTTCTCTTAGGCTTTTTTTCTTACTTTCCCCTGCCTTTTTTTGTTTTTGACTTTTTCTTGTGTCCACTCTTCTGATATAATCTGATATTCTAATCTGATTTCTATGCCACAGCACTGCTCATAAATACCCAGTAATGTAAATACACTCTTCCTGGATGTTGTCTGCTTCAGTAAACAGCTTTGACTCTACTCTTTTGTAGGGTTAACACTCCCTGTGGAAAGCTTCATCTCACTTAATGTTCATTTACCATTACGAGTTACAAGTACAGTATGTGATGCTTTTGTAACCACAAGCCCATAAGAGTTGTTTACTTTTTATCTATGCTGTGCAGTGAATGCAGCATCACTGTTGTATAGACTCAAGGCTCGATAAACAGTGTGTATAGAAAAGAATCACCCCCTTTAAAATAATCACATTTTATTGCTTTTCAGCCTGAAATGAAGATGAACACAGTTTTTGTTTTAACTCAGTGCAACTTATAACATCCTAACACCAACATGTAGAAAAAAATGAAAAAAACAGAATCACTGAGGTGGAAAAAGGATCACCCCTTGCTTTAATTTGCCTTAGTTTTTAAATTACAGCCTTTAGTCTGTTGGGATATGTCTCTACTAACTTTGCACATCTAGACTTTGCAATATTTCCCCACTCTTCTCTGCAGAACTGCTCAAGTTCAGTTAAATTTGATGGTGACCGTTTGTAGACTGCAGTCTTCAAGTCATTCCACAGATTTTCAATGGGGTTTAAGTCTGGGCTCTGACTAGGCCATGCAAGGACACTCACCCTTTTCTCCTTCCACCACTGTGTGGTCAGTTTTGCTGTGTGCTTTGGGTCATTGTCATGTTGGAAGGTAAACCTTCTTCCCATTGATAACTTTCTGGCAGAGGGCAGCAGATTTTCCTCAAGAATTTGACGGTATTTTGCCCCATCCATTTTCCTTCTATCCTGACAAGGGCTATTACCACCTCCATGCTTTACTGTAAGCATGGTGTAATTTGAGTTATTTGATGGTGAGCTGTATTGGATTTCCGCCAGACATATCGTTTGGTGTTGAGGCCAAATAATTCATCTGACCATAACACCTTTTTCCATGTGGCCTCAGAATCTTCAAGGTGCGTTTTGGCAAAGCTCAGTTGTGGGTGGCTTTTTTCTTGCAACCCTCCCATACAAGACACATTTGTGGAGAATTTGTGATATTGTTGTCACATGCACACAATGACCACTCTGTCATAAATTCCTGCGACTGCTTCAGAGTTGCTGTAGGCCTCTTGGTAGCCTCTCTGACCAATTTGCTCCTGGCTCTTTCATCCAGTTTGGAGCGATGTCCTGATCCAGGGAGGGTCTGTGTTGTACCAAATACCTTCCACTTCTTAATTATAGACTTCACTGTGCTCCAAGGCATTGATAAAGCCTTTGAAATTTTTTTGTATCCATCTCCTGACTTGTGCCTGACCACAACTTTATCCTGGAGATCTTTTGACAGTGCCTTGCCACCCATAGTTGATTGATTGCTTCAGTTGCACTAACAGGACTGAAATGCTCCAGGAAAGCTCTTTTCATGCTGAGCTAATCAGATTGACCACAGCTGATCACAGTTGAAAGTCAAATGGCTTTGTGTGCCATTGAAAAGGTGATTAGCTACACCTGATTGAGATTACAAGTCATTTTTAGTAGAGGGGTGATCCTTTTTCCAACTCGGTGATTGATTTTTTATTTTTTTTTAATTTCTGACATGTTGGTGTTAGATCTTTCACTTGGATGTTATAAGTTGCACTGAGTAAATACAGCTGGATGAAACAAAAACTGTGTCCGTCTTTATTTCAGGCTGAAAAGCAACAAAATGTGATTGTTTTAAAGGGGGGTGATTTCTTTTCTATACCCACTGTAAACTGAAATTGTACAAACAGTTCTATTGTAAACATCTGTAAAATTAAACATTGCAAAATTAGTGTTTAGCTTTCTGCTTGGAATGAACATGTGATTCACTGTAACTCAGGGGTCATGGGAAATAAGGGCCTAGTAAGAAACCTTGGAGGATTGTCTTCCCAAAACTCATGCGTCACCCTTGGAGAATGGAATGGAGGAGGTTGTGTATATGGACTGCTGTAAATTGAATATCTTTTTGACGTCATAACCTAGGTCCTTAGCCAAGGCAGTTTCCTAGTACACTTGGTACTAGTACTGGCATAAAGTGGGAAATGAGCAGCATGGCTAGAAGAGGGCCAAAGAGCACAAGCTTTGGATTGGTCTGTTGACATCAGTCTATAGTTGTTGAAGGAAAAGTTGAACTTAACAGTCTCAATCCCATTTCCGTTGTTAAAAAGAATGTAATTTTATATCCTGCTGTCTTTTACACACTTGCACACACATGCAGCCCAAGCTTACAACTGCTCTTTAATCTGAGGCCTTTGGGAGGTGAGCATCCATGACCCTCATACTGCTGAACATGTAGCGTGTGTGTGTGCTTGCTTGTATGTGTTTTATATTTATCATTTACTGTAAGCAACTGTTTTAATGTGTAGTATACAGATACTGTGCATGTGCAGACAGTGAACTGATCTCCATGAGCATTCCAGGTATTCTGATTTATTCTCCACATAGCTCCACTGAGGTCCAGTGTTCAAGCCGTGATACATGACATACAACTGCTCTTCTTGGCCACATCTTTCACACGCTGACCCATTTATTTTTGTTGGGCCACCACATGGCCTGGCATAGAGGAATCATGTTCACTTTTAAAATAGCTCAGTGACTGGCCAAGTTCCCATTGTTAAAACCTGGCTGTAACTAAGCTGCTTGGTATTAGGTGGTGGTGGTAACAGGGTTTGTCAGAATATCGGTGGAAAAAAGTCTCCATTATTTTGTTATGGGGATTTCTTGAATGCCCGATCTAACAGGTTTGCAAGTATATGGAAACACCACATTAGCTTATAACAAAGCTTGAGACTGTAGCACTAATGTTTTTTAATCCTGCATGCTCCGCTTGCCTATAATCAACTTACTTTCCTTACTTACCTTACCTTAATTCCTTACTTTCAGTTAAAGGCTTTGTTCACTGCCAATTGGGAAGTTGAAACTGATTTCAGATAAATAAGATAAATAACATAAAGGCTGATTCACCTACAGTTCCCTCCACTAATATTGGCGCCCTTGGTAAATATGAGCAAAGAAGGCTGTGAAAAATTGTCTATTGTTTAACCTTTTGATCTTTTGTTCAAAAAATCCACAAAAATACTCTGCTCTCCTGGATATCAACCAATTTTTAATTTATTTAAAATAAAATCCACAAACAAAGTGTTACAAATATAAACTGCAGATTAAAACTTTACATTAACATAACTGTTTGTCCAATTTTATATATATTTTATATAATTCTAATATGTTTTATATAATTAAAAAAAAAAAAAAAAATATATATATATATATATATATATATATAAGTTGCATTTTCAGTTGAATTTGGGGAAACCATTTGAAGCATTTGTTGTGTTGAACTATTTCAATTGCTTTTGTTTGTTCACTGCAAACAGCTGAAAGTCTGTAAATTTTGACAATAAACCTGCTTTGCAACGGTGGTTGAATAATTTTGATTGCAACTGTATATCTGTATATATAAAACATAAGTTTATATTATATAAGTATTTATGCATTATTTTTTTTTTATGGATGCACAAAAACGCACTGATTATTACTTTTATGACTGTAGTTTAATTTTCACCGCACCTTGTGGTTTCTGTTAATCAATGCCTTTAGGCATATTGTTTTACTTATGTTTACTTTGATTGTACCATTTTAATCAGACATACAGATCGTACTTGCACTCCCACTGTTTATCACCGCTTCTACATTGTGAGTGAAGAGCAGCGCGGCCTCGTTACTAATAGATCACTCTTGTTTACACTGCATCACGCAAATACAGCATATAATGTCAATAAGCTTGAATTAAACTAAACTTTTTAAGCAACTCGCACCAGTTTCCCCAACCTCTTGCACAGTGGAGCATCTTGGATATAAACATAAGTTTGTGCTCGTGCATCACTGTTGTGCTTCTGTGCTACACAAGCTCACACTACATTTAATGTAAAATGCTCCCCTGCCTTGGAGGACTTGGAGGTTGCACACTTTTTTCCGCTGGCACTTGACGATTACGCCTCTGTCTGATGGTGACTGAGGTCATGTTGGGTATAAAGGGTAACGTTAACAAACAGTTTGTTTGCCATGTTGAATGTTAAACGTATCTTAGTTGAAGATTTGTTTTGAGACACACTTCTCATTTTAGACAGATCCGATGTGGATGGCCTCCACTTTCTGTCTTTAGACAAAAAAAAATGTTTTTTGAGAAAAGGAAAAGTGGCAGAAGGGGAAAGTGAAAAATACATCAAAAGAAAAGTATAGCGCAAAATTTTTGGTAAAGTAATAACAGGCAAGAAACTCCTGGGAAATGATTAGAAAACCGGAACTATGTCAACAAGAACTATGTCACCCCAGCAAAAAGCCATATATGAGTCACAAGTTTCACATCGATTAGTCCGGTTTAGGGTTGTCACGGTACCCAAATTTCAGTAGTCGGTACCAATACCAGTAAAATTGCACGGTACTTAGTACCAATTTCGGTACCAAAGCAAAACACAAAAACATGCTAATTGAACAACACACTATTTTATTAATAAAGTTAAATATCAATATAAAATGTATTTTTAAAAAACAATGCCATTCTGTATACTTCAAGTATTTCAAAGTGTTTCAAGTTTTTTTTCCCACGAGTAATTAAAGGTATAAAAATAAATAAAAATAAAATTTACAAGCAGGCAAAACACAAAAATATGCCATAATTGAACAACACACACTTCTTATTTATAAAGTTAAATATTAAAATAAATTAAAACAAATGTTTATGTATATTTCAAGTATTTCTGAAAAATGCTTTGTTTTGGCCTTTGGTTTTTTCCCTTCAAGTAAATAATAACTAAATAAATTACAAGCAAAAAATACAAACCATGTAAAAAAAGTTTGTGAAACACTTGACACTCGACTTTTAAATTGAAGTGTTGAAACTCACTCATAAAGCAGCATATCATATTTTTCAGAATTTCATTGGCACATCGTATAGACAGTCATCTACACAATCGGTTGCAATAGGCTCGAGCTTTTCACAAAGGAAAGGGGGAAGGCACTTACCTTTAATGTGGATTCTCATTGGCTATTGAAGGCTATGGACAGGACATGGAAGCTCCTATTGGTTCAAATGAGGTGTCAATCGACAGGGCAGAGTGCAGCGGCCATTTTCATGTCAAGACATCAGCAATGTTTACAAGTGAACTGGAATTATAACAGAGAAAACGTGAAGTATTAGGCACATCTGCCTATAATTTTAAATGGTGCAGCAATAGTCTGTGGGTATTTATTGATGTAATAATGTGTTTTGGACTAAATATTTTTACTTAATTGGATCGGTTGGACCGTTGCCAGTGTAACAAGAATGTTGTCAGGATGTTATGGATCAGTGGACTACTATGAGGCTTCATAGGTGAGTTGCCTCAGTTTTGTAAGTGTTTATTTGTATGTTGGTGGACTGACCAAGATGTTGATTGTAGCTGCTGATGTGATTATATCTTGAAGTGGTTTGTATCAATCGAAGCATAAGAATCTCAGCTTTGTAAAAAAAAATCACGAGTACCTACGTACACACAGCAGCTGTGTACATCGCATAGTTTTACACTTAACAACTCAGCGGGGTGTGGATGTTTTTTAAAAGAATTAAACGGTTAATAAGGACACATGACCGTATTAGCGTTACACATGTGTATGCTAGCCATTAAATAAACAAAAACAGGGATGTTTTTTGCAATCCTACACTTGAATTAAACTACACTACAACATCCATAATGCAACTGCTACCATAATTTGAAACTCACCTGCTTAAACTCCTTGAATAAATCTGGGTGTCCTCCTTTAAGGTGCTTTAATAGGTTTAATGTGTTTCCTTCTTTCGTCACAAAACTTCGATTACACCGTTTGCAAATCGGTGTTTGGTTATCGATTATGTTTCCTTTGTGATCTGCCTCAAATCCAAAGTACTTCCATACATGGCTCTGTGCACCTTTCTTGTCCACAAGCTTTTGTGGATATGGAGCCACCGCACCAGCAGCACCGCCAGTCGCCATGTCTTCTTGTTGCACGGTGCACCTGTGAAAAGTTCCCGACTGACTACCTGTCAGACAGTGCATCCTACCGGTACTTGTGAAAATCTGGTACTGTCAACTTTTTTTCTTTTTTTTTTTTTTTCTTTTCCTAGTACCGACTTGGTACTGAAGTACTTTTGACAACTCTAGTCCAGTTCTTCAGTCCAAATCTGAGTGAAATTCATACTTTTGGTTAATTTGCTATTTAGTTTGGTTTGTTTTCTCACTGGACATAATTTAACAAAACAAAAAGCAAACTTTGCCTGAGGGGTGTGTAGTGCTGAAAGTGCATGTGTAAAATTCCTTCATTCATTGGTTAGAAATAAAAAAATAAAAAAAATTAAGCAAACTTGCCATAGAAATTCAAGAATCACCCAAGCACAGAGAACATGGACACATGTATGTTAAAATATATTTATAGAAATTATTTGTTTAAAATGTTTTGTATATTAGGTATATATTTTGTATATCAAAATAGGCTAAACACTGCTAGACCTATCACGATATATTGTCCCAGAAATAACTGTGATAAACAATATTATGCATTTACTTTTAAACTAAAGTGCAAAAATGATAAAATCAAAAGATTTAACCTAGGCTCTCATGCCAGTTCCAGTGTTAATTTTCGCACTGTTTTTAGTCATAGTTTTTGTCTTCTGCCAAAAATACCCTTTAAATTTTGTCAATATTTCGTCATCATTAATTTTAGTAAAGTTTACTCTGACTAAAATGGCAGCGAATTTTGTATTACGACCTGGTCTAGGTCAGGCCACAACATACAATGAAATAAAGGGGTCATACTGTCATGTGAAATGTAAGTAGACCCCATGGAAATTGTTGGCTTTTTGACATATTCGGACAAGCAAACATTTGATCATCTTTAGCACTATTCGGATGGGACTAGTTTTCCAGGGGGACGTTAGAGGAATTCATGTTTCACAGATGTACTGTACGATTTTAATCCTGTCTGAATCTGCCAAGTCTGTTTTTCTCACACGACCTCTGTAAAAAATTCCAGATTAAATTACCTAAGCTAACTAGGTGATCCTCTGAGAAATCTAATCCTGTCCAAATGCGAATGTGTCTGATTGCCGGTAATATTTTTTTGACAACGCTTATGTGCCCGTTTTCTGCTTGCTGTGTGCAATTCAGAATGGATGTATATGTTTTTGCTACCCGGTGAAGAAATAGAAAATAAAATCAACAAGAAGAGCCAAATCATGTAAATTGTTAAGACTGGCCACTGTAATATCAATAAAAATAAAAAATAAAATAAAAAGTCTGAAGTGCCAAACACACCTCCAGGAATATAAATATGTAGTGAAGAAAACATCACCACCACCACCACTACTACTACCATTTGGCACTTTCACTTCATTCATACAGCATTTTTTTTTTTGCAAGTAATACAATCTTCTCACCTTCATTTCTGCACTCAATTATATAAAGTTTTAAATATATAAGTAATCATGTTTTTATTTCTGTGGGTTTATTATAAGCAGCCAGTTCTATAAAATCATGTGAAGTGAAGCATATTTCAGTAAGTTTTTTTAAATAACTAATTTTAATAGATCAATAAATTAAGAAATTATACTTTTTACATTTAAAAATACTTATGCATGCATCCAGAGCACGTGATCTTCTGCAACGCCCAGATGTACAAAACTGACACTCCCACCTCTATAATAAACACGGAAATGTTAGTCCTGTCCGCCTTGGTACATGGAATCATAGACGTCGGGTGATAAGAATTGTAACTCAAACTACATTTAGAAAACTAGTCCCGTTCGAATAGTGCTTTTGAAACAGTGCCTATTAATGAAGTTGATATACTTGAACAAAACTACAAGGAAAATTAGCTTTTTCAATCATTTATTCACCAGAAATATCAATAGATGTGATATTCTTCTGTGGAAAAAGTAAGTACACCCTTGGCCCCCTTTAGCAGAAATCAGTTCTTGTAGTTGTTTTGCATAATTGTCCACCAGTCTCTGACATTGGCTTGCTGGAATATTTGACCACTCTTCCATACAATATTCTTTCAGTTGCAAGATGTTGGAGGGTTTTCTTGCATGTACTGCCCGTTTCAAATCCCCCCACAACATTTCAATGGGATTCAAATCCTGGCTTTGACTAGGCCATTCCATAACCCTCAATTTCTTCTTTTTGAGCCATTGCTTGGTGGATTTGCTAATGTACTTAGGATCATTATCCTGTTGAAAGATCCACATTTGGTTCAACTTCAACTTTTGGACAGATGGCCTCACATTATCTTCAAGCACTCTTTGATATGATGCAGAATTCATAGTTGAATCAATGAATGCAAGCTGTCCAGTCCCATAACATTTCCACCACCGTGCTTCACAGTTGGTATGAAGTGCTTCTCCTGAAAAGCTGTCTTTGGTCTGCGCCAAACATGTCTGTTGTTACTTTGGCCAAACAACTCTATCTTTGATTTGTCTGTCCAGAGCACATTATTCCAAAAGGCCTGGTCTTTGCCTATATGCTCATTGGCAAACTGTAGTCTTGCTTTAAGGTTCTTTTTAGACAGCAGAGACTTTTTCATGGTGTGCCTCCCATGCAGGTTAAATTTGTGCAGTCTCTTTCTGATTGTAGAAGCATGCATGTTGACACCAACAGTTGCAAGACTTACTTGCAGATACAGTGATGAAATTTTGAGGTTCTTGGAGACTTCCTTTTGCATCTGTCTGCTCTTGGGCTGAATTTGCTAGGACGGCCAATCCTGGACAAATTGGCAGTCATTTGAAATCTGCGCCATTTGTAGATTATTTTCATGGATGGATTCAAATAATTTGGAGATCTTTTTATATCCCTTGCCAGACTCGTAGGCATCCACAACGTTTTTCTGAAGGCCTTAGAGAACTCTTTAAATCTTGGCATGATGACACCACACACCTCAATAGCAAAGGAACACCAGAGGCTTGATGTGAGGGGTATAAATAAGACAGGTTCCCCAAGGTTTCTCAGCAGAACGTTGCCCAGATTATCACACTGCCTTTGCCAGCTTGCATCCTTCCCATAGTGCATCCTAGTACCATCTCTTCCTCAGATAAGTGATGCACACACACCCAGCCATCCATCTGATTTAAAAGAAAATGTGATTCATCAGACCAGGCCACCTTCTTCCATTTCTCCATGGTCCAGTTCTGATGCTTACGTGCCCATTGTAGGCACTTTAGGTGGTGGACAGGGGTCAGCCTGGCTACGCAGCCACATATGCAGAAAGCTGCGATGCACTGTGTTCTGACACCTTTCCATCATAACCAGCATTAACTAGGGTTATTATATAAATTTACTCCCAAGTATTTAATTGATTTTGTATCCCATTTTAAATTATATTTCCTTTTAATTTGTCCTGGTGGTTCATAATTAAATGTTAATACTTGAGTCTTTGAAACATTGAGTTTATACCCAGATATGGCCTCCTAACCCTCTAGGAAGTTAAATAATATTGGAAGTGACTTTGTAGGTTGACTCAAATATATCAATATGTTATCTGCAAAAAGAGCTAGTTTGTGTTCTCCAGATCCCATATCTATTCCTTTAATTGAATGGTTTTGCCTGACCCATTGGCTCAAAGGCTCAATAAATAAAGCCAAAAGAAGGGGTGAGATCGGACATCCCTGTTTTGTGCCCCTTTCTAGTTCAAATGGATCAGACAAATACCTGTTAATTTAAGTTTTTGCGCAGGGCCTGTCATATAATGTTCATATAATGATCTGGTTCATTTGTATTCATACTTTGTGCCAGTTTCCCTGGAAGTGACAATTTTATTTTCTTGAACATGTGCAATGGAAACTGTGTTTTATTCGCAAATGTTTTATGCTTTATTCCAATTTTTCGCATTTAATTTCTCAACTTGGATGGCAACATGGCTAGTATGTGTGTGTTTGCAAGTCAGAGGTTACCAAACAGACAGACGACGCAGATGTAGCTGGGATGTGGAAAATTATTTCGATGACACATTTTATGATTGACATTTAAACATTCACACGTTTTTTTTTTTTTCGTTAGGGATTAAAGTTATAAATGGGACATATCCCTTGACCTCCATGGAGGAATGGTGTTCTTGAATATGGGTGAACATGATCGATGTGTTTGTAAAGGAGATACGCATGCACAGGTGAGATTCTCTGTCTGGTTGCTTTTTTATCAATACCATAGATAAGCAAATGATAAGTCAGTTTTCATACTATGGTATACCGTGAAAATGGTACACCATTTAGAGCTTAATTGGGGTTTTTTAAAATGGCTTAATACTTTTTACAAGAAGATAATGAAAGACTAGGATATTTTTCAGATTAGTGCACTGTAGATAACCATGTGTTGTTTGTTGGAAATTTTTTTTTGCCCCAATAATGGTGTATGTAAGAGTAATGTACGCCTTGCTTATCTGATTTGTCAATTCCACATGGTCCTATGTGGTCTGACATGTTATATCCTGTTCCCAGCAAAGATGTGATCACATACTGGGCTGAAATTGGGTGAGGCAATAGCTAAGTTTTCTTCAGGTGTTAAATGACAGTGTCAGGAAATGAATGCCTAGCCTGTCTTTTAACACATCATGTTATTCACATCGTATCATAACATATGTTCCCACTTGCATGGACAAAGCCTAAAGATACTACATGCAAATGGCTGTGATTTCATCTCCCTGTACTGAAAGTGTGACATGTAAGAGTCTGCTCATTATTCAAAATGGTGTGGTCAATCTTGTTTTTTATGGCCACTGAACAATGCAACCAGTACTCCTAATACTGATGTACAATATCAATTAATTATCTTTACTTAAAGTGGTGAATTAATAAGTGGTTCCTATTATCTAATTTTTTATATATTTATTTATTTATTTATTTTTTGTCAAGTCACATGTAATTTATTGCTCTACACAATGGATAGAACTCAACTGTGCATGGGATTTTTTATTTTTTTTTTGTTCAAATAATTATTGTTTTTTTTATTAAGTCAGGGGAGAAAAACTGCTTTTTAATATGATTTTCTTAAGCAGTGTGAGATAGGCAAGCTGTCTCTGTGATTTCTATGTACATGTTTGGCCTGATTAATTGTGGGGTAGACGGTTTTCTTGGGTCACAGCCTGCTGTCTAGGATACAAATCCCTGGGAGTGGGAATATTACACAAAATATTCAAATTCAATTCAATTTTATTTGTATAGCACTTTCAACAATCGACATTGTCACAAAGCAGCTTTACAGAAATACAACCCCAATTCCGAAAAAGTTGGCACAGTAAAAAACAAAGAGGAGTGATTTGTAAAATTACTTTGACTTGTGTTTAAACAAAAAATGTATAAAGACAAGGTATTTGAGGTTTTACGTAATCAACTGCATAGTTTTTTGAAGATAAACGTTTGTTTTGAAATTTATACAGCCGTGGCCAAAAGTTTTGAGAATGACACAAATATTAATTTTCACAAAGTCTACTGCTTCAGTGTTTTTAGATCTTTTTGTCAGATATTACTAACTGTTACTGAAGTATAATCACAAGCATTTCATAAGTGTCAATGGCTTTTATTGACAATTACATGAAGTTTATGCAAAGAGTCAATATTTGCAGTGTTGACCCTTCTTTTTCAAGACCTCTGCAATTCGCCCTGGCATGCTGTCAATCAACTTCTGGGCCACATCCTGACTGATGGCAGCCCATTCTTGCATAATCAATGCTTGGAGTTTGTCAGAGTTTGTAGGTTTTTGTTTGTCCACCTGCCTCTTGAGGATTGACCACAAATTCTCAATGGGATTAAGGTCTGGGGAGTTTCCTGGCCATGGACCCAAAATGTCGATGTTTTGTTCCCCGAGCCACTTCGTTATCACTTTTGCCTTGTGGCAAGGTGGCCCATCATGCTGGAAAACGCATTGTTCGTCACCAAACTGTTCTTGGATGGTTGGGAGAGGTTGCTCTCTGAGGATGTTTTTGTACCATTCTTTATTCATGGCTGTGTTCTTAGGCAAAATTGTGAGTGAGCCCACTCCCTTGGCTGAAAAGCAACCCCACACATGAGTGGTCTCAGGATGCTTTACTGTTGGCATGACACAGGACTGATGGTAGCGCTCACCTTTTCTTCTCCGGACAAGCTTTTTTCCAGATGCCCCAAACAATCGGAAAAGGGGATTCATCAGAGAAAATGACATTACCCCAGTCCTCAGCAGTCCAATCCCTGTACTTTTTGCAGAATAGCAGTCTGTCCCTGATGTTTTTCCTGAAGAGAATGGCTTCTTTGCTGCCCTTCTTGACACCAGGCCATCCTCCAAAAGTCTTCGCCTTACTGTGCGTGCAGACGCACTCACACCTGCCTGCTGCCATTCCTGAGCAAGCTCTGCACTGGTGGTGCCCCGATCCCGCAGCTGAATCAACTTTAGGAGACGGTCCTGGCATTTGCTGGACTTTCTTGGGCGCCCTGAAGTCTTCTTCACAACAGTTGAACCCCTCTCCTTGAAGGTCTTGATGATCCGATAAATGGTTGATTTAGGTGCAGTCTTACTAGTAACAATATCCTTGCCTGTGAATCCCTTTTTGTGCAAAGCAATGATGGCTGCACGTCTTTCCTTGCAGGTAACCATAGTTAACAGAGGAAGAACAATAATTTCAAGCACCACCCTCCTTTTAAAGCTTCCAGTCTGTTATTCTAACTCAATCAGCATGACAGAGTGATCTCCAGCCTTCTACACTCTCACCTGTGTTAACGAGAGAATCACTGACATGATGTCAGCTGGTCCTTTTGTGGAAGGGCTGAAATGCAGTGGACATGTTTTTTTGGGATTAAGTTCATTTTCATGGCAAAGAGGGACTTTGAAATTAATTGCAATTCATCTGATCACTCTTCATAACATTCTGGAGTATATGCAAATTGCCATCATAAAAACTGAAGCAGTAGACTTTGTGAAAATTAATATTCGTGTCATTCTCAAAACTTTTGGCCACAGCTGTACATGCAACATGTTCCAAAAAAGTTGGGACAGGGGCCATTTAGGACTAATAGCGATGTGAAACAGATGAGGCAATTGTCTAATCATAGTATATGCCTCCAAAAAAGGCCTAGTCCTTCAAGAGCAAGGACAGGTTGAAGCTCGCCAATCTGCCAACAGAATAATCCAACACTTGTGAGAACTACATTCCCTAAAGGCAAATCAGTAGGATTTTGGGCATTTCACCTTCTTCAGTGCACAATATAATTAAAAGATTCAAGGAATCCGGTCAAATCTCGGTGCATAAAAGGCAAGGCCTAAAACCACTTCTGAATGCGAGTGATCTCCGATCCCTCAGAAGTCACAGTCTTAAAAATCGTCATGTGTCTGTAATGGATATTCAGACATGGGCTCAGGAATACTTTGGTAAACCTTTGTTAGTCAACACCATTCGCCGCTGCAGCCACTGATGCAAGTTAAGGCTTTGCTATGCAAAGCAGAAGCCATACATCAACACTGTCCAGACAAACCACTGACTTCTCTGCTCGGTCTCATCTGAGATGGACAGTAGCACAGTGGAATCATGTTTAGTGGTCCGATGAATCAAAATTTCAAAAAGTTTTTGGACAAAACAGCCATTGGGTTCTCCGGGCCAAAGAGGAAAAGGACCATCCAAGCTGTTATCAGCGTCAGGTCCAAAAGCCAGCATCTGTCATGGTATGGGGGTGTGTCGGTGCCCATGGCATGGGTAACTCCGCACATCCGTGAGGGCACCATTAATGCAGAAAGATATGTACACATTTTGGAGCAACATATGCTGCCATCCAGAGCAAGACAATGCCAAACCACATTCTGCCCGGATGCTTGTGTAAGCAGAGTCTGCAGGTGCTAGCATGGCCTGCCTGCAGTCCTGACCTGTCTCCGATTGAAAATGTAAAGTGCAAAATAAGGCAACGAAGGCCCCAAACAGTTGCACAGCTAAAGAAATGCATAATAGATGAATGGGGGAAAATTCCACTTGCTAAACTTAACCAACTGTTGTCTTCAGTGCCCAAACGCTTAATAAGTGTTATTAAAAGAAAAGGTGATGTTACACAGTGGTAAACAGTCAACTGTCCTAACTTTTTTGGAGTGTGTTGCAGTCATCAGATTTGAAATGAGTGTATATTTTCAAAAATAAATTAAATTCACAAAGTAAAACATCAAATAATGTGTTAATAATGTGTTTTCAGTATAGTACAGGGTGAATTGAATTTTGAATTTCCATACTGTCACAACTTTTTTGGAATTGAGGTTATATATAAATTTAGGATATATATTTTAAATGTATAAAATTATCCCTAATGAGCAAGCCAGAGGCACTGGTGGCAAGGAAAAACTCCTGATATGATATAAGGAAGAAACCTTGAGAGGAACCAGACTCAAAAAGGATCATCCCTATCTGGATGACAATAGATAATGCAATTATAAATAAGTCCCTTCTATAACTGTGTACTACATGGTCAAAAAGTGCCATTGTGTATCCAGAAAATTCATCATAGTTTTCACATGAAGTCTATTTTTTTTTTATTTTTTTTTTTTATATAGAAGTTGTCAACTGTTCACTGGTGGAGACTTGACTGCAGAACTGTTCGTGGCAATTGCAGTCCTAAAGCTATCATAGCAATTGTTGTCCTAAGCCATTGTAACAAAACAGTTTGCATCAATTGCAGTCCAAAGCCATCTTCATGGTTTTTAAGTGGTGCCATCCGCATCTCATTGATCTTTAGGCTGTCCATGTGAGGGCCATCCTCAGCAACAGAGAGTGATTTCCGGTGACAACATCCAAACATCCCAGTTAACCACAACACTCTATGCCTGTGATCCCTCTAGATCTGCTCCTTTACCTAAGAAAAGATTATTGAAAAAAGGCTTGACGAAACAAATGTTTTCAGCCTAGACTTGTACACCAAGACTGTTTGAGTCCTGAACACTAATTGGAAGGCCGTTCCATAATTGTGGGGCTTTGTAAGAAAAAGCTTTGCCCCCTGCTGTAGCCTTCACTAATCGAGGTACCAACAAATAGCTTCTTACCCGTCTCATCCGAAAGACGGTGCTTTTTTTTTTTTTTTTTTTTTTACAGTGTAGTGTCCCCGCCACTATACTGGGACATTAGGACCAATACAGACCACGGGGTGAGGACCACCTGCTGGCCTCACTAATACCACTTCCAGCAGCAACCTTAGTTTTCCCCAGGAGGTCTCCCATCCAGGTACTGGCCAGGCTCAACCCTGTTTAGCTTCAGTGGGAAACCACTGCAGGGTGATCTCTCTCTGCAGGGTGTTCTGGCTCTGAAAGGGTTCCTTTGTCTAAGAGGGAAATTTTGGCTATTGTGACTCCAGCTTCGTTGTAAGTCTAGAAGGTTCTTCCATTTGGCATGAAAAATGCGATAGCAAACTTTCAATTGTTAATTAATCAATTAACAGCTGGACTCAGTAATGTTATCTACATAGATGTGTTGTTAAGTCACTTGTGGCTGGAACACATGCATCACTTAGAGCTGTTACTGCAGAGCTTGTAGTCAACTTAAGGAAGTGTGAGATTGGGAGAGCTCAGGTAACCTATTTCGGTCACCAGATTTGGCAAGGGACAGTGAGACCTAGATGAGCTAAGGTCCACACCATGCAAGTGTTGGGGATGTGTGTTCTACAGGTGGTTCGTCCTAAATTTTGCTGCACCGGCAGCACCCCTAAACAACCTTCTGAAAAAAGTGGTAAAGTTCATGTGGTCCAGCCCCTCTGGAAAGGCTTTTGCACTAATTAAGGCAGTGCTGACCTGTGAACCAGTGTTGGTTGCATCAGATTTTAACACTTCTTTTAAATTTGCAATGGATGCTTGTGAGGTTGGCATGGGTACTGTGCTGCTGCAAGCTGATGCAGCTGGCACCGATAGACCAGTGCGCGTATTTCTCAAGGAAGATTATTATGCAGCAGAGAGCATATTTCCCCCATTGAGAAGTAGGCACTGGCTTTGGTGATGGTGCCTATGTTTGTAGCTTGCCATCTGCTGTTCTCTCTGTCTCTGCCTCTGGCATTTGCAATCTTTTTGTTTATTTCTTTTTTTTAATCACAAACTGTAACTCTACCTTGATCACCGTTTATGATCGCCTAACACTGCTTAACATCCGCAGTGTGGTTGTGGATTTTACTAAGTGTGATGTTCGTGGACCTTGTCCCCCCCCTGCCCCTCCACCATTTTCGATTCACCTCCCTGCACACCTGCGTCGGCATCCTGTGGATCTCCCTAGAAGGATGTGACGGAGGGGGCGGTAAGCAGGGAGGCACTGCTGTGCGACTGAACGCTGGATCGGCTTGGAAGAACGTCGCACATTTCTCTTTGCTATTGTGGGGAGATGAGTCGGGTTGTGATGTGCAGGTTGGCGCATTCCTGTGCTTCAACTCCTGCGGCTACATGCGTTTACCCCCACTCCCATCTCCATGCATCGTCATTGGATTACTCCACGTATTCTCCGTGGTGGAGCTAATCTCAATAATCTCCGACCGCTTTGTCAAGGAACGCAGCCAGAGAATGTTTTATGACTGCTGAAGATGGCTCCGATTAATGCACGATTCCTGGTAAATAAAACCTTCATTTTAAATGACTTCTTTACTTCGCAAGCACTGGATTTTGTAGGTACAGTTAAGAGTCCTAATCCTAATCTCAGCTCGTTACCTGTGTAAAAGACACCTGGCCACAGAAGCAATCAATCAATCAGATTCCAAACTCTCCACCATGGCCAAGACCAAAGAGCTGTCCAAGGATGTCAGGGACAAGATTGCAGACCTCCACAAGGCTGGAATGGGCTACAAGACCATCGCCAAGTGGCTTGGTGAGAATGTGACAACAGTTGGTGCGATTATTCACAAATGGAAGAAACACAAAATAACTGTCAGTCTCCCTCGGTCTGGGGCTCCATGCAAGATCTCACCTCGTGGCGTTTCAATGATCATGAGAACGATGAGAACTACACGGGAGGATCTTGTTAATGATCTCAAGGCAGCTGGGACCATATTCACCAAGAAAACAATTGGTAACACACTACGTCGTGAAGGACTAAAATCCTGCAGCGCCCGCAAGGTCCCCTTGCTCAAAAAAACACATGCACAAGCCGTCTGAAGTTTGCCTGAATGATTCAGAGGAGAACTGGGTGAAAGTGTTGTGGTCAGATGAGACCAAAATCGAGCTCTTTGGCATCAACTCATCTCGCCGTGTTTGGAGGAGGAGGAATGCTGCCTATGACCCCAAGAACACCATCCCCACCGTCAAACATGGAGGTGGAAACATTATGCTTTGGGGGTGTTTTTCTGCTAAGGGGACAGGACAACTGCACCGCATCAAAGGGACGATGGATGTACCATCAAATCTTGGGTGAGAACCTTCTTCCCTCAGCCAGGGCATTGAAAATGGGTTGTGGATGGGTATTCCAGCATGACAATGACCCAAACACACACCCAAGGCAACAAAGGAGTGGCTCAAAATGAAGCACATTAAGGTCCTGGAGTGGCCTAGCCAGTCTCTTAATCCCAGACCTTAATCCCATAGAAAATCTGTGGAGGGAGCTGAAGGTTCGAGTTGCCAAGCGTCAGCCTTGAGACCTTAATGACTTGGAGAGGATCTGCAAAGAGGAGTGGGACAAAATCCCTCCTGAGATGTGTGCAAACCTGGTGGCCAACTACAAGAAACGTCTGACCTCTGTGATTGCCAACAAGGGTTTTGCCACCAAGTACTAAGTCAAAGGGGTCAAATACTTATTTCACTCATTAAAATGCAAATCAATTCAACTTTTTTGAAATGCGTTTTTCTGGATATTTTTGTTGTTATTCTGTCTCTCACTGTTAAAATACATCTACCATTAATATTATAGACTGATCATTTCTTTGTTAGTGGGCAAACGTACAAAATCAGCAGGGGATCAAATACTTTTTTCCCTCACTGTATTACAGAGACTTCGATGAAGCCTGGCCAGTTATGCTTGCTCTCTGAACTGGTGCCACAGAACTGTCAATTTTTTAACTTCCCATGTTTGTCTGGTTGCGGTGGGGGCCTAGTGATGGTTTTTAAAAACACTTTTCATTGTCTCTTCCCACTGGCTCATATCATAGTTTTGAGGTGCAACTATCTCAAATTGTGATAGTAAACCCTGTGATTACTGTTCTGGTGTATCGTCCACCCCAGCAAAACAAGGACTTTCTTAATGAATTTGCATTTGTGGAGGATCTTATCACTGCTTATGATAAAATATTGTTGCTGGGAGATTTTAACATTCATGTCTGTTGTGCTTCTAAACCATTTTCCATGGAGTTTTTAAATCTTATTGGGTCATTGGATTTTGTTCAGTGGGTAGCTGGCCCAAAGCATTTACAGGGCCATACTCACTGTGTATGAACACACTCTGTCAAACCAACTTTGTTTGATTTGATCATTGCAAGCAGCTGAAAATCTGTAAATTTGGATAATAAACCTGATTTGCAATGGGGGTTAAATAATTTTGATTGCAACTGTAACTAAAGGACAATCTTAACCTGCAATTAACATTTTTCTTCTTAAATCCACAAACATTTCTTGTACTCATGCCTGAATACCCTGCCTAATTTGGCCCAAGAATATTCTATGCTTTTGCCAGAATGTAATAATGATCAGACCCGGAAGCATCCTCGATGTTAACCAGGGTCCGACTGTCCCGTTGCAGCATTGCCGTCCTCACAGTCTGGTATTTTGGCTGCACAGGCGGCAACAAGCTCAAGGAGTTTAGAAGCATTTGGTTGAATTTGAGCAGATAGTATAGCCTTATATATATATATATATATATATATATATATATATATATATATATATGTCAAAATTCATCCTGCTGCTAAATCTTAAATACATACAGTGGGTATAGAAAAGATTCACCCCCCTTTAAAACAATCACATTTTGTTGCTTTTCAGCCTGAAATGAAGACAGACAGTTTTTGTTTTATCCAGCTGTATTTACTCAGTGCATCTTATAACCTCCAAGTGAAAGATCTAACACCAACATGTCAGAAATTAAAAAAAAAAAAAAAAACAATCACTGAGTTGGAAAAAGGATCACCCCTCTACTAAAAATGACTTGTAATCTCAATCAGGTGTAGCTAATCACCTTCTCAATGGCACACAAAGCCATTTGACTTTCAGCTGTGATCAGCTGTGGTCATTTTGATTAGCTCAGCATGAAAAGAGCTTTCCTGGAGCATTTCAGTCCTTGTTAGTGCAACTGAAGCAATCAATAAATTATAGGTGACAAGGCACTGTCAAAAGATCTCTGGGATAAAATTGTGGACAGGCACAACTTTAAATCCATCAGGAGATGGATACAAAAAAAATTTCAAAGGCTTTATCAATGCCTAGAAGCACAGTGAAGTCTATTATTAAGAAGTGGAAAGTATTTAGTACAACACAGACCCTCCCAGGATCAGGATATCGCTCGAAACTGGATGAAAGAGCCAGGAGGAAACTGGTCAGAGAGGCTACTAAGAGGCCTACAGCAACTCTGAAGCAGTTGCAGGAATTGATGACAGAGTGGTCATTGTGTGCATGTGACAATATCACAAATTGTATGGGAGGGTTGCAAGAAAAAAGCCACCCACGACTGAGCTTTGCCAAAATGCACCTTGAAGATTCTGAGGCCACATGGAAAAAAGGTGTTATGGTCAGATGAATTATTTGGCCTCAACACCAAAGGATATGTCTGGTGGAAATCCAATACAGCTCACCATCCAAATAACACCATTCCTACAGTAAAGCATGGGTGGTAATATCCTGTTATAGGGTTGTTTCTCTGCAGCAGGGACTGGAGCACTTGTCAGGATAGAAGGAAAAATGGATGGGGCAAAATACTCAAATTTTTGAGCAAAATCTGCTGCCCTCTGCCAGAAAGTTGTCAATGGGAAGATTTAACTTCCAACATGACAATGACCCAAAGCACACAGCAAAACTGACCACACAGTGTTTGAAGGAGAAAAAGGTGAATGTCCTTGCATGGCCTAGTCAGAGCCCAGACTTAAACCCCATTGAAAATCTGTTGAATAACTCGAAGACTGCAGTCCACAAATGGTCACCATCAAATTTAACTGAACTTGAGCAGTTCTGCAAAGAAGAGTGGGCAAATATTGCAAAGTCTAGATGCGCAAAGTTAGTAGAGACATATGCCAACAGACTAAAGGCTGTAATTAAAGCAAAAGGCGGTTCAACAAAATACTGACACAAGGGGGTGATCCTTTTACCAACTCAGTGATTTTTTTTTTTTTTTTTTTTTTTTTTTTTTTAAATAAACAAAAACTTCTGACATGTTGGTGTTGTATCTTTCACTTGGGTGTTATAAGTTGCACTGAGTAAATACAGCTGGATAAAACAAAAACGGTGTCCGTCTTCATTTCAGGCTGAAAAGCAACAAAATGTGATTATTTTAAAGGGGGTGATTCTTTTCTATACCCACTGTACAAGAGAACCAGTTACATTGCCATTCCATAAGATAAAGTTGTATTCTTTGGATCATGAGCAATTCTTTCCCTTCTCCATGTTCTTTTCTTCCTGTCATTCAGGTACAAGTTGTTCTTTGTCTCATCTGTCCATAGGATGTTGTTCCAAAACTTTTGTTGTTCCAGGCATTTCTAGTTGTTTTAGGCAATTTTGCTCTTCCTGTTTTTAAAGCTTACCAATGGTTTACATCATGTGGTAATAGCTCTATATTTACTCTAGTGAAACCTTTTCTTGATTATTGACTTGGACACAGATATACCTACCTCCTGGAGGGTGCTTTTGAACTGGCCATCTGTTGTAAAGGGGTTTTTCCTCACCAGGGAAAGAATTTTTCTGTCATCCACCATAGTTGTTTTAGAGGCTTTTTGGTGGTCCTGAGTTCATCAATGCATTCTTTTTTTTAAGAATGTACCAAATGGTTGATTTGACCACACCTGATCACAACAGACAGGAAGTGATTTCTGGAAGCAGCATGACTTTTGCATTTTTATCTGTAGTTGATGTGGAATTTAGGTGAGGTTTTCGTGCTTTTTCCCCCTTTGTTCATGCTTATGAAGCATATTTTGAGTATTTGTAAAAAAAAATTCCCATTTATGTGAACCTCAAAATTTTCTGTATTCTGTATAACTAAAAGACATCAGAGGTTGACCTTGCAAAGAGCCTTTTGAGTTGCACAATCAGTAATTACTCTGCCGGAGCTATTACACAAGAAAACGTGAAGAACTTGGGACAAATCTTTTTGTTTTTCATGGTGATAATTCTTAATTGTACCAGAAAGTATTAGGCAAGTAGTTGTATGCTTCATCCAGCTTCCTAATAATTTATTTCTCTAGCTATTATTCAATAAAAAGGTCAGCAACTCCAAGAACCCCTTGAAAATCAGAAATCTGGAGCCGAATTACATAAAAAGTGAATTGGATATGAATTAAGTAAGGGGAAAAGAAAATGGTTTGACATGAAAACAGAGATCAAATATATGTCTACTATATCCAGGTGATCATGTACACCAAGCACATCACACAGGGGAAACTGTTTTTTTTTTTTGTTTTTTTTAAATTATTTAAAAAAAAAAAAAAATTCAAATCAAAGAGTCTTGGTGACTGTCCTCCAGAATGTGCCAGTGCTCCCTCCCCAATGCTTTGTTGGAGACATGCGAGTGTCATAGGAAGCCCAATGATCCCACACTAGGTATTACATGGCACATTGCAGCTTGAGATATACCAAATTGGTCACTTGGTGCTGGCTCTAATAAAATGTTGCTGTGCCAAATGGAACTGATATACCACCTAAATCATTTGAGTCCATCCCCTTGTTATATATCATTATGGTTAATTGAATGACTAGTGTTATTTGTCTTAATTTATAGATTTGTTTTCTTGCTTTCTTTATTTTTTCATATTTAATATTTATTTAGTTAATGCCTTTTATTATGAAATGACTGGGTTTGAAATACATATAGTTTTAGATCTTCAAATAAAATACAACATAAAACAGGCAACCTGAGTAAACATACAATAGTTTTATTATTGTTATTATTATTTTTATTGAAGCAAAAACAAGTTATCCAACACTTATTGCCCATGTGAAAAACTAATTGCTCCTTAAACTTAAAATCTGGTTGTGCCACCTTTAGTAGCATTAACTACAACTCCACTCCAAAAGTTTAATTTTTCTGAGGTGGACTTACTCCTGTGCTTTGGATCATTTGTCTTGCATTCTTGTCTATGCTTGTGTACACTTATACAGTTAACTTTCAACTTAAAACTCATACAAGTTCAGTCAGGTCATAAGTATTTGGACAGCCACACAATTTTCGTACTTTTTAGAAGACCACAGAAGACAACTAAAGTGGGTTGTCCCAGAATTCTTTCCTTGGTGAAGAAAAACCCCTTAACAATATCTCGCCAAGTCAAGAACACTCTCAAGGAGGTAGGTTTATCATTGTCAAAGTTTACATCCAAGAAACACCTTCATGAATGTAAATACAGAGGTTTTACCTCAAGAACAGAAAGGACAGATTAGACTTTGCTAGAAAACCTCTTAAAAAAAAAAAAAAAACCCTGCCCAGTTCTAGAACATGATTCTTTGGACAGATGAAGCCAAGATTAACTCGTACCAGAATAATGGGAATGATATACTTTTTTTTGGTAAACCACCTGAATTAAAGCTGAATGTCTACACTTCAATCACGACTTGATTGCTTAATTTAAAAAAAAAAATTACAAAACCTTTTTCACAGTCCAAATACTTATGGAACTGACTGTATATATTCCTGTTAAGTGATTTTAAAAAATCGAATTGTCTTTTTAGCAAATTAATTGAATTTTTAGTAAACAGTGAAAATTGAATTGTGTCAATAGCAGTAAAATGCTTACTCAAGACTGACAGGTCTTATTTTAGTTTATGTTTGTCAAACTGTTCATTTAGCATAGAGCAAATCATACCACTGATTTGTGAAAATCAGCTGAACATAAAGCAGTTAAATAAAAACAAGTTACAGCTACTTTTTTAGGATAGACCAGCAACTGTCCCTAATATTGATTCGTAATATTGAATCTGGCCCTTTCCAGTACGGTAGACATTTTGATGTATTGCAGTGGGCAGTTTGGCATCTACTGTTTACCTCTACTTGTTCTGGCTTAATACTAAATCTGGCCCTTTCTAGTATTGTAGAAGTTTTGATGTATTACAGTGTGCAGTGTAGCATCTACTGTTTTACTTTACTTGGGCCAAAAGCTATATAGCTGGAACTTACTGTATGGTGTTGGATTGGTGCCAAACAAATAACCAGTGTTAGTTTTCTTATGTCAAAGGTTCACATACAAAAAGGCTCTAGGCTCCCTATGTTTTAATTGTATGTATAATGGATATAGTCTTTCCTTTGACAGCTCAACTACTTTTTCTGGTTGTTCTTTGATGCATCTGTTACTTCTATTTAAACTGCTAAACATAAACTATCAGAGGGGATTTCTTTTTTATGAATACATGGGCATGTTTACATGGGATAACACAGGAATATTTAACACACATGGGTAAAAACCTTGTCTTTGTTCATTCTGTAATGGAAAGTTCTAGGTGTGACTTGGTTATTGAATTAGTCATGTATGGTGATCATCACAAATGTCTGCAAAGAGGTATCCTCTTTTACATTATTATTATTATTATTATTATTAGTAGTAGTAGTAGTATTATTATTATTATTATTATTATTATCGCTACTCATTTTCATTATATTATTTGAATCATTTGCTTATAATGTAGTAAATATTATTCACCAAACTGAAGACCGCACTGTATTCGTTACTTGTGTAGTGTTGGCAGTTTGTAAAAGCAATTTTCCCCTTAGCATTTGACTTGATATTAAATCTCTAACTTAAAGTGGGCAGAATTGGATTAGTTTTATTCATGCACTTAAATGGCTAGCCTCAGAGACAACTATAATGGAAATTATTTTAACATTGCTTTACCGATGTACTAGGGATTGGATTATACTAACTATAAAAGCCCTATCCAATGATGTACTTTAAACAATTATTTACCATTAATTTTATTTGCCTTGTGGCCAACCCTGTTGGATATGCTCTATGATGTGAGTGCCAATAATGAGGACATTTTGCATGTTTGCAGTTCCACCCCAATAGATATAAATTAAAGTAATACTTATGAACAGTTAGTACCCATGTGATGTGGGCAGTAGCATAGGTAGCAACATTTTGAAATAATTAAATGGATAAAAAATGGTCATGGACAATGGACACATTTATTTAGAGATATATGCTAATTGCAACATAAATTTCAGTAAACAGACGCTCAGTTTCTACCTGAAGCCACACACACTTACATTTTGTCTTAATTTCCTTGTGAGAACCTTCCACTGATATAATTATTATTGAGGCTAATTAATGCTACAGCCATATATAACCCCAGCCAAAACCTTAGTAACCAAAATGAAACATTTAGGCTCTTTTTGTTAAAAGATTAAAAAAAAATAAAAAAAGTTGTGGTTTTAGTCAAATTTGGTTTTTAGTTAAAATTTAATTTCAGACCTGAATAGTATATGACTGTGTCAGGAATTTTTAATTCTGGAATTGAATCACATATCTGGATTTTCTGTGCATGCCAAGAGAAAATATAGAGACTTTCCCTCAAACAAACCCCCATGATGAGCACCATTGGCATTATTTAGCTAAGATATACAGTACACTTTGCTCACTGTCTAATTTTCTCAGTTAAAAATTAATATTAAAGAGAATTGTGAACCATTTTGCAAGCTACATGAATCCCATTTTAATTCCTATCTCATTTCTTTTGAACACAACCACTGTAGCTGTGATCGTGGTCCACTTTATGCAATCCACTTTCATAGGAATACATGTACACCTGCTCATTTGTGCAGTTATCCAATCAGCCAATCATGTGGCAGCAGCACAATGCATAAAATCATACAGATACAGGCCAAAAGCATCAGTTAATATTCACACAAACATCAGAATGTGTGAAAAATTGTGATCTCTGTGACATCTAACTGTGACATGGTTGTTGGTGCCACCTGGGCTGGTTTGAGTATTTCAGAAACTGCTGGAGAGATCTGGGAATTTCACACACAACAGTCTCTAGAGTTTACACAGAGTTTACACAGAAAAAGCAATGAGAGTGACAGTTCGGTGGGGTAAATGCCTTGTTGATAGTGGTCAGAAGAAAATGGCCAGATCAGTTTGAGCTGCCAGAAAGAATATAGAAATTTAAATAATCACTCTTTACAACCTTGGTGAGCAGAAAGGCATCTCGGCATGCATAAAACATTGAACCCTAAGGTGCTATAAAAGCAGAAGGCCACACTGGGTTGTACTCCTATCAGCCAAGAACAGGAGTCTGAGGCTATCATGGGGCCAGGCTCCCAAACTGGACAGTTGATGATAAAAAAATGACTTTTTTTTTTTTTTTTTTTCAGTCTTCAAGTGTCCAGTATTGGTGAGTCTGTGCCCATGAAAACCTCAGATTCTTGTTCTTGGCTGACAGGAGTGGAACCTGATGTGGTCTTCTGCAATTGTAGTGCATCCACCTCAAGGTTTGATGTGAATTCTGAGATGCTTTTCTGCTCACCACAGTTGTAAAGAGCGCTTATTTGAGTTATTATAGTCTTCCTGTCAGCTCAAACCAGTCTGGTCATTCTCCAATGATCTCTCTCTGTTTCAGCTTGCAGACTCTTCATTCACAGGATGGTTTTTCACAGAGATAATTTTCCATAAGTATTTGGACAGTGACTTTTTTTTTGGTAATTTTGCCTCTGTACACCACTACAATGGATTTGAAATGAAGCAATCAAGATGTGATTGAAGTGTAGACTTGCAGATTTAATTCAAGGGGTTTCATAAAAATATTGCACTAACCATTTAGGAATTTTTACAGTCTCCATTTTCACAGGCTCAAAATTTTAATTGAACAATTGACTAATCGGCAGTTTCATGGCCAGATGTGGCCTGTTTCCTCATTATTTCATGACAAATTAGGAAGATAAAAGATCTGGAGTTGATTCCAAGTGTTGAATTTGCTTTTGGTAGCTGTTCATGGGAACTCTATATGTGGTCCAAAGAGGTGTTGATGCAAGTGAAAGGCCATCATTAGGCTGAAAAAACAAGAGACCCCTATCAGAGAGATTGCAGAAACTTTAGGAGTTGCCAAATCAACAATTTGATTTATGTAGAGCAACAATTTTTTATCCAAAGCATTCCACATACCACAATTTCATACCACAGAAATTAAATGTTCTTAAATGTCCGATGACCTCAACTCACTTACTGAAGACAAAAGTAAAGGCAGAAAGACCCACCCAGTTCAAAATGCTTTCATCAACCCCTTGTCTTCCACCATATTAACAGGCCTACGGTCCACAACAATCTACAGAAGCCCTAAGCGGCCATGCATTATTATTATTGTTATTATTATTATTATTTTCATTCTTGTTTTCTCATGATCACAACTTAATTTACTTATGATTTTGACTTAATGTTCTCGTGATCTTGACATAACAAAAAGCTGTTTTCTCACTACGTCATTATCGTGAGAAAGTCTCACACCTTGTGAATGGGACTGGTGTTGCATGCAACTGGTCTTTGCCATCGCCATCATAAATGTAATTATTACCCACTGTAGAGATGGACTTTCTCCACATTAAGAGAGAGGTGTCCCCTTCTCAAGTGTGGGACACTAAAGTGGAAGTGGTCAACCACTGACCGATGTAGAGCTATTTCAGCTTGAGTGAGTCCCTGATCGAAGTAAAAACGAATTTTTTCATCCATGGTGCTGCGGGATTGCGCTAAGCTTTTGCTGGCTTTAGAACAATAAAAACGTTGAGTACACAGAAAAATTAAGTTGTGATTACAAGAAAACAACTTTTGTTATTTATGTCGAGATTACGAGAAAATTAAGTTGATTAAAAGAAAACAATAAAGAAAAAAATGAGTAATGCATGGCCACTCATATACATATTTGGACATAAATATATATACTGTGTACATACGTATAGTGCCCTCCACTAATATTGGCACTCTTGGTAAATATGAGGGAAGAAGGTTGTAAAAAATTGTTTTTATTGTTTAACCTTTTTGATCTTTTGTTAAAATAATCACAAAAATAACCTGCTCTCCTGGATATCAAACAATTGCAAACAAAGCACAGGTTTATAAAAAAAAAAATGGCAATAATTGTGGCACAAATATCTTTGTTAAATATACAGTACTGTGCAAAAGTTTTAGGCATACAAAGAAATGCTGTAGAGGAAAGATGCCTTTAAAATTGAAATTCTACATTTAAAAAATAGTATGGTTTCATGCCAAGAAGAAGCACTACAGATGCTTTGAGAATGTTGATGGAGAAGTACAGAGAGGGTCAGAAAGAGCTGCATTGTGTCTTTGTAGATTTAGAGAAAGCGTATGACAGAGTGCCAAGAGAGGAGCTGTGGTATTGTATGAGGAGGTCTGGAGTGGCAGAGAAGTATGTTAGAGTGGTGCAGGATATGTATGAGAGCAGTAGGACAGTGGTAAGGAGTGCGGTAGGTGTGACAGAGGTCATGGTGAAGGTGGGACTGCATCAAGGATCGGCTCTGAGCCCCTTCTTGTTTGTGGTGGTGATGGACAGGCTGACAGATGAGGTCAGACAGGAATCTCCATGGACTATGATGTTTGCGGATGACATTGTGATCTGTAGTGAGAGCAGGGAGCAGGTGGAGGAAAGTCTAGAGAGGTGGAGGTTTGCTCTGGAGAGAAGAGGAATGAAGGTTAGTCGCAGCAAGACAGAATACATGTGTGTGAATGAGAGGGATCCAAGTGGAACAGTGAGGTTACAGGGAGAAGAGATAAAGAAGGTGCAGGATTTTAAGTACTTAGGGTCAACAGTCCAGAGCAACGGGGAGTGTGGAAAAGAGGTGAAGAAGCGTGTGCAGGCAGGTTGGAATGGGTGGAGAAAAGTGTCAGGTCTGTTGTGTGATAAAAGAGTACCAGCAAGAATGAAAGGAAAGGTGTACAGGACAGTAGTGAGACCAGCGATGTTGTATGGTTTGGAGACAGTTGCACTGAGGAAAAGACAGGAGGAAGAGTTAGAGGTAGCAGAGCTGAAGATGTTGAGGTTCTCTTTGGGAGTGACGAGGATGGATAGGATCAGGAATGAGTACATCAGGGGGACAGCACATGTGAGATGTTTTGGAGACAAAGTTAGAGAGGCCAGGTTGAGATGGTTTGGACATGTTCAGAGGAGGGAGAGTGAATATATCGGTAAAAGGATGCTGAGGTTAGAGCTGCCAGGCAGGAGGCCGAGAGGAAGACCAAAGAGGAGGTTTATGGATGTAGTGAAGGAGGACATGAAGGTAGTCGGTCTGAGAGAAGAGGATGCAGGGGATAGGGCTAGATGGAGGCAGATGATTCGCTGTGGCGACCCCTGAAGGGAACAGCCGAAAGGAAAAGAAGAAGAGATTTAAAAAATACTGTAAAGAGCAGTAAACAGTAGTAAATAAAAGCCAATATTTGCTGTGACAAAAAAAACAATTTGTGCAGTTTTATAAGGAAATTAGCTGATAAGTTTTATAGAGCATCTTGCAGAACCAGCCACTTGCTTCTTATTTTTCCAGCAGCCTTCATTGTGTTTTTTGTCTGAAAAGTGGCAGTGTTCCTGAGGACTCTTAGCCCGTTCCTCATGAGCAATGGCCTCCAGTTCAGTAATATTCTTGGGTTTGTGTGCTGCAACCGCTGCCTTCAAATCCCACCGGAGATTTTCTATGGGGTTCAAGTCAGGTGACTGATGGCCACTGTAGAATCTTCCAGTTCAACTTCTGTAACCAAGCCTCAGTGGAATTTGAGATATACTTGGGATCATTGTCCTGTTGGAACATCCAATGACTCCCAAGCTTCACAGATGGCATGACGTTTTCTCCTAGGATTTCCTGATACTTCAATGAATCCATCTTGCCTTCCACATGCTGCAGGTTTCCAGTGCCAGAGCATCACCAAGCCACCATCATGCTTGACTGTGGACAAAGTGTTATTTCTTCATTCTTCTTTCTCCAGACATACTGCTGATCCATCGTGCCGACAAGTTCCAGATTTTTATATGATTTTGAGCCGACTTTTCTTGTGTTTTTGGGTCAGTAGTGGTGTAGGTCCTGGAGTTCTGGCATGGAAACCTTCTGCGTTTAGTATGTGCCATACTGTGCTCACTGAAACCTCAGTGTCTATTGCCACCATGTCTTGCTGCAGGTAATTTACATTTACATTTATGGCATTTGGCAGACGCCCTTATCCAGAGCGATTTACATTTCATTTATTCATCTGGGCAATTGAGGGTTAAGGGCCTTGCTCAAGGACCCAACAGTGGCAGCTTGGCAGTGCTGGGATTTGAACTCACGACCTTCCAATCAGTAGCCCAGCATCTTAACCACTGAGCTACCACTGCCCCATTTTGTAGTCACTCGAGGGTTTTTCACAACCTGCCTTCTCAGAAATCTGGTTGCAGCCGTTGATAGCTTCCTTTTTCTGCCCCGTCCAGGTATTTTCTGCCCCTAGCCAGTTCAGGTATTTCAGGTGTTCCAGCTCAAGCACACCTGGGGCAACTAATGAAACCCTTGATTACTTGGATCAAGTGTGCTTGAGACAACACCTGTTTTGCATATTTGTGCTGTTGTGAGGGATTCTGTTCAGGGTGTTGAATAATTGTGAACCTGGAGAAGTCATTATAAGTTGCATTTTCAGTTGAATTTGGAAACCACTTCAAGCATTCGTTGTGTTGAACTATTGCAATTGCTTTTGTTTGATTTGCTCATTACAAACAGCTGAAAGTCTTAAAATTTTGACAAACCTGATTTGCAATGGGGGTTGAATAATTTTGATTGCAACTGTGTGTGTGTGTATGTATGTATGTATATATATGTATGTATGTATATATATATATATATATATACACATATATATACATATATATATACAGTATCTCACAAAAGTGAGTACACCCCCCACATTTTTGTAAATATTTTATTATATCTTTTCATGGGACAACACTGAAGAAATGACACTTTGTTACAATGTAAAGTAGTGAGTGTACAGCTTGTAAAACAGTGTAAATTTGCTGTCCCCTCAAAATAACTCAAGACACAGCCATTAATGTCTAAACCTCTGGCAACAAAAGTGAGTACACCCCTAAGTGAAAATGTCCAAATTGGGCCCAATTAGCCATTTTCCCTCCCCGGTGTCATGTGACTCATTAGTGGTACAAGGTCTCAGGTGTGAACGGGGAGCAGATATGTTAAGTTTGGTGTTATCGCTCTCACACTCTCTCATACTGGTCACTGGAAGTTCAACATGGCACCTCATGGCAAAGAACTCTCTGAGGATCTGAAAAAAAGAATTGTTGCTCTACATAAAGATGGCCTAGGCTATAAGAAGATTTCCAACACCCTGAAACTGAGCTGCAGCACGGTGGCCAAGACCATACAGCAGTTTAACAGGACAGGTTCCACTCAGAACAGGCCTCGCCATGGTCGACCAAAGAAGTTGAATGCACGTGCTCAGCATTATATCCAGAGGTTGGCTTTGCAGAATAGATGTATGAGTGCTGCCAGCATTGCTGCAGAGGTTGAAGGGGTGGGGGGTCAGCCTGTCAGTGCTCAGACCATACGCCGCACACTGCATCAAATTGGTCTGCATGGCTGTCATCCCAGAAGGAAGCCTCTTCTAAAGATGATGCACAAGAAAGCCCACAAAGAGTTTGCTGAAGACAAGCAGACTAAGGATATGGATTACTGGAACCATGTCCTGTGGTCTGATGAGACCAAGATAAACTTATTTGGTTCAGATAGTGTCAAGCATGTGTGGTGGCAACCAGGTGAGGAGTACAAAGACAAGTGTGTCTTGCCTACAGTCAAGCATGGTGGTGGGGGTGTCATGGTCTGGGGCTGCATGTGTGCTGCCGGTACTGGGGAGCTAATGCCAACATGTACTGTGACATACTGAAGCAGAGCATGATCCCCTCCCTTCGGAAACTGGGCTGCAGGGCAGTATTCCAACATGATAACGACCCCAAACACACCTCCAAGACGACCAGTGCCTTGCTAAAGAAGCTGAGGGTAAAGGTGATGGACTGGCCAAGCATGTCTCCAGACCTAAACCCTATTGAGCAACTGTGGGGCATCCTCAAATGGAAGGTGGAGGAGCGCAAGGTCTCTAACATCCACCAGCTCTGTGATGTCGTCATGGAGGAGTGGAAGAGGACTCCAGTGGCAACCTGTGAAGCTCTGGTGAACTCCATGCCCAAAATGGTTAAGGCAGTGCTGGAAAATAATGGTGGCCACACAAAATATTGACACTTTGGGCCCAATTTGGACATTTTCACTTAGGGGTGTACTGTGTTGAGTTATTTTGAGGGGACAGCAAAAACTGTTATACAAGTTGTACACTCACTACTTTACATTGTAGCAAAGTGTCATTTCTTCAGTGTTGTCCCATGAAAAGTTATAATAAAATATTTACAAAAATGTGAGGGGTGTACTCATTTTTGTGAGATATAGTGTGTGTGTATGTGTGTGTATATATATATATATATATATATATATATATATATATACACACATGACAGACAGTGCGTATAGAAAAGAATCACCCCCCTTTAAAATAATCACATTTTGTTGCTTTTCAGCCTGAAATGAAGACGGACACAGTTTTTGTTTTATCCAGCTGTATTTACTCAGTGAAACTTATAACATCCAAGTGAAAGATATAACACCAACATGTCAGAAAAAAATTAAAAACCAGAATCAATGAGTTGGAAAAAGGATCAAAAAGGATCCCCTCCTAAAAATGACTTATAAAGCGTAGCTAATCACCTTCTCAATGGCACACAAAGCCATTTGACTTTCAACTGTGATCAGCTGTGGTCATTTTGATTAGCTCAGCATGAAAAGAGCTTTCCTGGAGCATTTTGTAGTGCAACTGAAGCAAACAATCAACTATGGGTGGCTAGGCACTGTCAAAAGATCTCCGGGAGAAAGTTGTGGACAGGCACAAGTCAGGAGATGGATACAAAAAAATTTCAAAGGCTTTATCAATGCCTAGAAGCACAGTGAAGTCTATTATTAAGAAGTGGAAGGTATTTGGTACAACACAGCCCAACCTTGGATCAGGACGTCGCTGGATGAAAGAGCCAGGAGGAAACTGGTCAGAGAGGCTACCAAGAGGCCTACCCCAAAGGCCTAATGATCCCAAAGAGTGGTCATTGTGTGCATGTGACAACAATGCTCCCATGGAGTTCTGGGCTGATACTTATTTCCATCATTAAAATGCAAATCAATTTATAACTTTTTTGAAATGCGTTTTTCTGGATTTTTTTGTTTTTATTCTGTCTCTCACTGTTAAAATACACCTACCATTAAAATTATAGATTGATCATTTCTTTGTCAGTGGGCAAACGTACAAAATCAGCAGAGGATCAAATACTTTTTTCCCCTCACTGTATGAAGCCTCATATTAGTCCACTCATCCATAAAATCCTGACAAAAACTGTCTTGTTACAAAAAATACATTTAGCCAAAAACACATTATTACCTCATAAATACCCACAGACTATTGCTGAGTCAAATTATAGGCAGATGTGCCTAATCTTTCCCGTTTTCTGTTATAATTCTGGTTCACTTTCACCACTCCAGTTTTAAAGTCTGTGCATAAAGATGCCTAACGAGTGGCAAGTGTTTCGTTTCAGAAACTTTTTTACATAGTTTGTATTTTTTGCTTGTAATTTATTTAGTTGTTATTTACTTGAAGGGGAAAAAACCTAAGGCCAAAGCATTTTTCAGAAATACTTGAAATATACATATACATTTGTTTTAATATGTTTTAATATATAACTTCATAAATAAGAAGTGTGTGTTGTTCAATTATGGCATATTTTTGTTTTGCATGCTTGTAAATTTTTGTTTATTTATTTACATACCTTTAATTACTTGTGGAAAAAAAAAACTTGAAACACTTTGAAATTATTTAAATATACAGTATGGCATTTAAAAAAAAAAAAAAGACAAAACATTTTATATTGATGTTTAACTTTATTAATACAATAGTGTGTTGTTCAATTAGCATGTTTTTGTGTTTTGCTTTGGTACTGAAATTGTTACTGAGTACCGTGGAATTTTACTGGTATTGGTACCGAATACTGAAATTTTGGTACCGTGACCTTGTGTCTGTGTGTGTGTATGTATGTATATATGTGTATGTTTATATATATATATATATATATATATATATATATATATATATATATATATATATATATATAGATAGATAGATAGATATAGATATATAGATAGATAGATATAGATATATAGATAGATATATAGATGGATGGATGGATAGATAGATGGATGCATTATTTTGGCAATTGAAATTCAGTAACTCCTTTGCAAATTATAGGTTCTGAAATTGATTATTTGTTTATTACTCATATTACTTTACAGGATTTTCATGAATACGAAATTTCTTGTGTAAATGCTCCTACAAACGATTTACAAATAAACCAGATGTGCAGTATACAGAGTGAAAAAATGAGGCCCCTTGTTTGTTAAAGGTCAACTAAATGACCTAGATACCCTATTACTCATTTTACTTAGGTTTTATGTAAAATGTTGTGAACATATGTTAAAACAAATTACTGATTTATCAGGGTAGACCTGCATCTCTCCATAAACTTGTAATTCTTGTGAAATTACCACAGGCCAGGCAAAATGCAACAAGAGTGCACACAGTGTTGTGTTTCAGGTCAAGCATTTATTATGCATATTCCATGGAATTACAATTTGATAGGGCATGCTCACAGGATGAAAAATATAAAATTCTCTCCTTGCTATGTGACTAACTTGACTTTTGTCTTGTGTTCTATTTGCAGGTTTTATTTGAGGTGCTGTAATCACATGGAGGCTGAAATTAGTAGACTGCCTGTTTTGGGAGGTTTATCTGTTTGTGGAAGGATGCTTTGTTGAAGTCTATGTTCAAGCATTTCATCACCATCAACACACAGTTCTGCCATTCAGTGCAGTAGCCCTGGACTCAGAGAAGGAACCTTGCAGGAACGAAGGAATGTCATGCATTCCATAAACTTTTGAATGTTCTTGAAGGTAGTAAATTTAATAAGTAGCGGCATAAGGATGGCAAGTGTGGTATGGCACTCTTTCTCAGCATGTGCCCTTTTCCTCCTGACCATCTTTTACGTGGCTGCTTCAGTGCAAAGATCTGAGGATGATGTCACGCCACGCCTAAGCTTTGTATATGGTAAGAACAACACACTGACACAGATACATTGAAGTGCTACTGACTACAATTGTATGCACTATAGCCAACATCTGAAATACGTTTAAAAAGCAGTTGCTGCTCTTGGGCCAGCTTTCCTTGACTTCAAAACTTGCTCTTAAGCTTATTGAACAAAGCAAAACTGACCTCGGATCATTAGTTGCTAACAGTTTCTGGTAGCTTTTCAGCAGTAAAAGATGGTGAGCAAGGCATGGTGGAGCAGACAAATTGGGCCCAAATTGGGCCCAAATTGGGCCCAAATAGTGTTGGCAGCACTTGGCCCAAATTTGGTCAGAATGTTCCTTAGACCTTCCCCAATCATTGTCCCAAATTTCACTTTTTACTAGACGGTTCTATGGACTGCCATAGACACCCTGGCCAGAAGAAGTAGCAGAAGAATAATAATAAGAAAAAGTAGAATAACACTGGGGTACCAAAGCACCTTTGGTGCTTGGCCGCCTTAATACAAGTCAAACATCAATTGCATCAATTGTCCTTATATTAAGATGGTTGCTTTGCTCAAGCCATCTTTTTCCATGTTGGACAGGTTGGACAATAAAATCTACACTGTGCTGTCAAAATATCCACCGTCACTATCATGGATAAAAAAGAAAGATTAAAAAAAGACAGGAATTATGCATGTCTGTACAGGCTTTCTGGTTTTTGAAAAGTATAATCCCTTTCACCTGCCATTTCTAGACAAAAACAGGTTGTACAGGGCTGATAATATTTCACAACCGCATACATCATGCATCTTTTGTTTTCTTTCCTTTCTCTCAAAAATACCCCTTTTCTGAAAGATTTTCCACTTGAATGAATTTGTCTCTCCATCAGGGCTGTTAAAATGTATTAAAATGTAAAACCAAATGTCAGTCTTTTAGACTGGGCTCTGTCTTTTATCTTGGTGTAAGCCTGAAGAATCTTTTCTTTTTGTTCATTGCTTTTTGTCAGTGTGGTGTTTAAGTGTTGTTTAGGCCTTTTGGCATGTGTAGAATTTAACCTGACCTGTATAAGGAACTGTAAGTGGAAATCTTGTCTATGTCACATGCTTACTTGTATGGAAAGATTAAGTAGACAGTTTTGGTTCTGCAGACCTCATCATACAGTAGATATAAGAAGTCTACACACCTCTTTTAAAACCACAGGTTTTTGTGATGTGAAAAAATGAAACCAATATAAACAGATCAGATCTATCCCACCTTTAACATGATATAACAACCAACAAAATTCAAGTGAAAACAAATAGAAATGTTTTAGGTGGAAAAAATACATAACAGAAAACCTGAATGCACAAATGGGCACACCCTTTTATAATGGGACCTCTGACTGTACTCAGAATAAACCAACTGCATTCAAACTCATGTTCAAAAGTAATAATCATACACCTATCATCAATGAATTGATTCTGATTAACCTCAAATAAAGATTAGCTGTTTCAGTAGGATTTTTTGACAGCTAATTTAGTAATCATTTCCATTTGCAACACACTTGGAACATTCTCCACATCAGCTGAGAAGGAGTCTGCAAACAGATTGAAGGTGTCACGGTGTGCCTTGAAGTGAGCAAAATGCTGATCAAATTCCTGCATAAGGTTTTCAATAGCAGGGGAATATCCATCACCACTGAATGCTGTGCCCTCCTTCAAAAGAGCTCTGCAAAGCTGAGTTTTCCACAATCTCAGTTTTGTGGAGAAGGCTTTCACACTTTGAAAAGCTGCTGTGATGAACTGACTAGGGCTCTGGAGCTTCAGATTAAGTATGTTCAGCTCCTGTGTTATGCCCACTAGGAATGCAAGGTCCATTACTGATTTTCTATAATCAAATTCAGGAACATCCATTCTGCCATCTTCCATCTTCCATTAATTTCTTGACCTCTGCTCTTAACTTCATACAGCGCACCTCAGTAAAGTAATCACCGTATGTTGACTCAATTTCTTCTAAAAAGGCCCAGAAATGGCGGTGCTGTAAACTCTTGGACCTGATGTAAATGATACATTTCAGCAGACATGACGTTCATATTTCAAGCATCTGCTGCACAGTGCCTGTTTGTGTATAATGCAGTGCAGAACAACTGCTGGACCTGCATTTTCCTCCTTTGTACCAGCAATACCAGCCTGTGTGTTTTTTTTTTGTTGCTTCTCATAGACAGGGCTCCATCAGTGGTGATTCCTATCAGTCTGTGCCATGGCAAATCAGCATGCTTAATTGCGTCGCACAACTGCTGAAATATATCCTTGGCTGTGGATTGGACACCAACGCAGCAACTCTTCTGTCACTTCGAATTGGTCATTAATACCTCTGATGAAAAAGGCTAGCTGAGCATTGTCAGTTTTGTCTGTGCTTTTGTCAACTACCACAGAGTATGCAGTGAAACTCTAGCTTAGTCAAGTAACTGATGATAAATGTCACTTGATAACTCGCTAATCCACTCTGCCATTGTGTTTGCCGATGGAGATATTGTTGAACAAGTTCTTCTTTTCTGGATATAGAATATCAGCGACTTTCAACATGCAATCTTTAAGAAACTGCCCTTCAGTGATTGGTGTTGCTGTTTTGACAGTTAACTCACTTACTTGCTTCAACTGCAGCATCAGTATCCTTTTTGGTTTTATGGAAGAGACTTTGCTGAGATGTTAATCCTCTCTGTAGCTTGCTCATTTTTTACTCTCGTCTCCCTAGTCCTTCTCATACTTTTCTCCGTATTTAGTCGAGTAATGATGCTTGAGATTATATTCCTTTGGAATGGTGACCTTTTCCTTGCATATCAAGCACGTAGCAGGTCCACTGAACGCCACAAAAAATACTGCAATGTCCATATTTCTTGAAACTGTCTGTGTTCGTCATCCACTTTCATTTTTCATCATTGCTGGGGAGTTCAGTCAAGTGAATCTCAGGGACATACAAAGTTTCACCAGCACATAATTGTATGTATAACCCTACGAGGGGGGAAAGAACACACTGGACCATGTTTACACTAACATGCGCGATGCCTACAAAGCCGTTTGCTGCCCCCACCTCGGCCATTCAGATCACTCAATCTGTGCTGCCCGTGATGAAGCCTTCAGATCGGGTGACAGAGTGTCACTCAAAGCAGCCAGGACTAATCTCACCTGTGACATCAAAGAAGCCAAAAACTGACATGCCTCCAGAATAAAAGAACACTTAAATAACAACGACCCACAGGGGATGTGGAGAGGCATTCAACGTGTTACTGACTACAGGCAGAAAAATCACCTCACCAGTACGAATGACACCTGCCTACCATACACACTGAATGAATTCTATGCACGATTTGAAGCAACTAACTCTAGGAAGGTGGTCAAGTCTACCCCTCCACCAGGTGACCAGGTGCTGTCTGTTTCTACGAGTGATGTTAGGAGGACCCTCCTCAGGTTGAACCCCCGCAAAGCTGGCAGACCAGATGGTATCATGTACTCAAGGAATGTGCCCATCGACTAGCAGATGTTTTTACGGACATATTCAATATGTCCCTTGAGCAGGTGGTTGTCCCTGTGTGCTTTAAATTGACTTCAGTGACTTCAGTTCAGCATTCAATACAATCATCCCTCAGACTCTAATTAAAAAAACTGTCAGCACTGTCAAGCAAAAGCATTAACTAGATTTTCTGCATCATGTAGTGACATCGTTTCTTATCTTAGCAATATTTCTGAGATAAAAGAAGGCTATCCTAGTTATATTATCTACATGAGCTTCAAATGAAAGACTGGAGTCAATAATCACACCAAGGTCTTTTACTGTTGCACATGATGAAGCAGAAAGGCCATCCAGAGATACTATATAATCAGAAAGCTTTCTTCTAGCTGCCTGTGCTCCTAGTAGCAATACTTCTGTCTTGTCAAAATTAAGTAGACGGAAGTTAATAAGCATCCAGTGTCTAATGTCATTTGCACATTCCTCAACTTTATTAAGCTGGTGTCTCTCATCTGGCAGGTAGCATATATAAAGAGAAAAGCTGTGAGCCTAAAACAGACACAGTCTCGATATTGTGGAACCTAGGTGACGACTCAGTGCAGCTAGCAGACGGTCGGTTTAGCCTGCTTGTCTGCTCCCTGGCCTTGGCTCTGAATTGTCAACAGTTAACTAGGCCTGTTCTGAGACTATGTGCTATGCTGCAAGAAATGAGAGCAGCACCTTCCCGAGTGGGATGGATACCTTCCCGCCTTAACAGGCCAGCCTTGCCCTCAAAACTACTCCAATTATCTATAAATCCCACATTGTTTTCGGAGCACCACCTGGACATCCAGCAGTTTAGCGACCATAACCTGCTGTAAGCTACATCGCCACGCCGCATTGTGATGGGGCCAGAGCATACTCCTGCATCGGACATCGCTTTTGCTAATTTACACACCTCTACAACGTTACTCTTAGTAACCTCTGACTGACTAAGGCATATATCATTAGCTCTTACATAAATAACTATCTTTGAAAACCTGTGCTAAGATTACCTGCTATGTCCGGCACAGACAGTGGGGGATTGCTATCTCCGCCTGAGGCATCCAGACATCCAGACCCCTACAGACACTACACTGCTCTCACTCTCACTAAACCTCTCTAGAGCCTGGATGTGCACCTCTAATGTTGCAATCTTCTCCATCAGAGAGCTAACTAGTATACACTTAGCACAAATAAAGCTATTACTAACGATGGAGCAAGAATGACTAAACATCCTGCACTGAACACACTGAACAAGCTGAAGATTTGCCATATTGGGTGTTTAACGTACCTTAGTCGAAGATAAGTTGATATTGTTTTAGATGGATCCGACGTGGATGAACTCCGCTTGCTGTCTTAAGTCAAAGAAACAAAAGCGCTCTTCGATAAAATTTTAAATACGACAGAAGGGAAAGTGAAACTACAACAAATGGAAACGATAGCGCAAAAATATTAATGAAAAATAAAGGAACAGTATAATTTAAATGCCAAAATAAGCTCCCGGCAAACGATTCGAAAACAGAAACTACGTCACAGGAACTACGAAGTCAGCAGTCACATGTGCATGTGCCCAGACAATACGCTCAGTACGCAATCAGGCCTGGTTGCGTCTAGGCCAGCTGAACCCCATTATGACTGCAGTTTCATAGATTTGGCGAATTATTAACTTTGGGGGCAGATACATTTTCACACAGGCCCAGTTGGTATTGGATAACCAGAGATTTTCTTTTAATGACAATGACAAAAATCATAAGCAATGAATATACAAGTTCATAGTTTAAAAATCAATTAAATGATTCTTTTTTGAGAACCCACAGAGATATGCTGCCCTGTGCACAGTGTGTGGTCTGTGTGGGCTATGTGGAGTGGTGGCTCAATAAACAAAAGCATATTTCTTTTCTTTGTACAGACATGCTCACACTGTGCATTTTATTGGAAACACTATACTAATACTGGGTAGGGCCTACCTCTGCTATCAAAACAGCCTCAATTCATTGTGGCATGGATTCCAGAAGATGTTGGAAAATTCCTTTGAGAGTCTGGTCTATGTACAGTGGTGCTTGAAAGTTTGTGAACACTTTCCTACCTTTCTGCATAAATATCACATAAAACCAGCAGATTTTAACACAAGTGCTAAAAGTAGATAGAGAGAACCAAATTAAGCAAATGAGAACATATTATACCTGGTCATTTATTTATTAAGGAAAATGATCCAATATTACATATCTGTGAGTGTCAAAAGTATGTGAACCTGTGCTTTAAGTATCTGGTGTCCCCCTTGTGCAGCAATAACTGCAACTAAATGTTTCCAGTAATTGTTGATCAGTCCTGCACATCAGCTTGGAGGAATTTTAGCACATTCCTCAGTACAGAGATGACTTTTGCTTTGTGACACGATACAATATCATTCTGGAAGTAGTCATTAGAAGATGGGAAAATTTTGGCCATGAAGGGAGGCACGTGGTCAGCAACAATACTTATAGACTGTGGCATTCACGCAATGACTGTGAATGTTATTAACAGGTTCTGAACTTCTGACCTTACCATCTGTGTGCCTCAGCAGAAAACAAAATTCATCAGACCGGACTATGTTTTCCAGTCTTCAACTGTCCAGTTTTGGTGAGCCTGCACCCAGTGCAGCCTCAGTTTTCTGTTCTTGGCTGAGAGAAGTCGAACCTGACGTTGTCTTCTGCTGTTGTAGCCTATCTGCCTCAAGCTTCGACATGCTAAGATGCTTTTCTGGTCAGTTGAAAATCATCTTCAGATCAAAAAATCACCTGGTCTTTTTCCAGTATTCAACTGTCCCATTTCGGTGAGTCTGTGCCCATGATAGCCTCAGATTCTTGTTCTTGGCTGACAGGAGTGGAACAGGGTCTTCTGCTGTTGTAGCCCATCCACCAGAAAGGTCATCCTCAAGGTTTTTTGTGCTTTTCTGCTCACCAGGGTTGTAAAGAGTGCTACTTAGAGTTACTATAGACTTCCTGTCATGTCAAACCAGTCTGGTAATTCTCCTAAAATGGGTGGTGTGTGTGTGTGTGTGTGTGTGTGTGTGTGTGTATGTATATATCGGTATACAGTGGGGGGAAAAGTATTTGATCCCCTGCTGCCTTTAAGAGAGTGCTCCTAATCTCAGCTCATTACCTGTGTAAAAGACACCTGCGAGCCAGAAATCTTGCTGATTGATAGGGGATCAAATACTTATTTCACTCATTAAAATGCAAATCAATTTATAACTTTTTTGAAATGTGTTTTTCTGGATTTTTTTGTTGTTGTTCTGTCTCTCACTGTTAAAATACACCTACCATTAAAATTATAGACTGATCATTTCTTTGTCAGTGGGCAAACGTACAAAATCAGCAGGGGATCAAATACTTTTTTCCCCCACTGTATACATGCACACACATATACACAGTGGGTATATAAAAGAATTACCCCTCTTTAAAATAATCACATTTTGTTGCTTTTCAGCCTGAAAAGAAAACGGACACAGTTTTTGTTTTATCCAGCTGTATTTACTTAGTGCAACTTATAACATCCAAGTGAAAGATATAACTCCAACATGTCAGGGGAAAAAAAAATATATATATATATATATATATATATATATATATATATATATATATATATATATATATATATATATATATATATATATAAAATGTCATGCCAAAAAATAAGTGCACCACGTGGAATTTTATTATTTTTATCTTACTTTTTTCTTTTTTTTTCCATTTTTGACATATTTGTACATATTTGATCCTCTTTGAAAGAAATAATGGAATAGTGTGCCCTGGACAGATGATTCAAAGATAGAGTTGTTTGGCCACACTAACAGCAGGCATGTTTGGTGCCGACCAAAGACAGCTTTTCAGGAGAAGCACCTCATACCAACTGTATGCCTCAGGGACTGGACAGCTTGCATTCATTGATTCAACTATGAATTCTCCATCATATCAAAGAGTGCTTGAAGATAATTTGAGGCCATCTGTCTGAAAGTTGAAGCTGAACTGAAAGTGGACCTTTCCACAGGATAATGACCCTAAGCACACGAGCAAATCCAACAAGGAATGGCTCAAAAAAAAGATATGGAGGGTTATAGAATGGCCTAGTCAAAGCCTGGATTTGAATCCCATTGAAATGTTGTGGGGGGATTAGAAACATGCAGTACATGCAAGAAAACCCTCAAACATCTTGCAACTGAAATAATATTGCATGGGAGAGTGCTCAAAAATTCAAGCAAGCCTGGTGGACAATTATGCAAATTGCCTAGAAGAAGTTATTTCTGCTAAATCGGGCAATACTAGCCTCTGAGACCAAGGGTGTACTTACTTTTTCCACAGAAGAATATCACATCCATTGGTATTTCAGTTGAATAAATGATTGAAAAAGCTGATTTTCCTTGTGGTTTTGTTCAAGTATATCAGTTTCATAAATAGGCACTGTTTCAAAGATGATCAAATGTTTGCTTGTACAAATATGCCAAAAAAGGCAACAATTTCTGTGGGGTATACTTATTTTTCACATGACTATATATACCAGTTACCCAGGTGTGTCTTGTTAGACTGATTGTTTAAACAATAAATAGCTCTGAAAATCTACTCTTGGTTTTAGCCTTCAGTTTCACCTGTTAATACTGTATTTGTTGTTAAAAAGGCCACTAAGGAACCACGGGTGTACTGCGCAACAGACACCGAATGGGTCAGCCAAGGAGAACAATAGTCAGTGCCAACAACCTCCACAGGGCAGGGCTGAAGGTATCACAATCCACTGTTTGAAGAAGATTTTGAGAGCAGAAATATAGAGGCTATACCACAAGATGAAAACCACTCATCAGCAGTAAGAATTGGAAAGCCAGGTTGGACTTCACAAAGAAATACAAAGATGAGTAACAAAACTTCTGGAACCAATATTAGCCTCTACCAAAGTGATTAAAAGGCCAAAGTGTGGAGAAAGAAAGGATATTTGAATTTCCCCTACAAGGGATCAGTAAAGGTCCATCTTATCGTATCTGCTCACGGTCCATGTCATACAAGCTCATCTACCAAACATGGTGGAGGTAGTGTCATGACTTGGGCTTGCATGGCTGCTTCTGGAACAGGCTCATTAATCATTAGTGATGATGGTAACTTGTGATTGTAGCAGCAGAATGAATTCAGAAGTTAATTCACAAATTAATGATTCGTTGATTGAGAAACATGTTGTCAGTTCAAAATTGGTGTATCAAGTTGGGGCCACTTGACAGCAAATTCCCAGGCTGCTTTTTGTTGCGAGTCTGCTCACGGGCCTTGCTGTTACAGTAGTTTTGGAGGGGACTGACATTAGTCAACCAAACAACTCTCTTATTTCAAGCACTGCTCATGGGCTACCCACTTTCCCTTTACTTCCAGTTTGATGCCTGTGGCCTAAACACTATCAGTTCCTCTCAAAGCTCTACCATCAGAGTCACTTATACTTTCCATATTTAGGTGGTAGCACCACTTTACAGTGTGAAGTACCCACATGTTTTGTCCTTGACACAATACTGCAGCACCTGTCACCAAAAGGACCCTACCATTTAGTTTCTAGCAGAGCAGCCATGTGGTTTCTGATCAGTACCTTCTGTCCAGGTACAATGGCATGTTCCCCCTTTGTTGGTTCTTGCCATGCCTCCCAGACAAGCTGCTGAGCAGAGCTTACCGAGTCAGTGGGTAGTGCATCCACCCATGGAACCCCACTTTGATGTAGCTTTGACAAGCATTATTTCAAAGTCTGAATTTATCTTTCCACCTGCCCAGAAGCCTGAGGTCTATATGGAAACTAGTGTTTCCATTGAATGTCCAACATTCAAGACAAAATGAGTACCCCGGTCTGAGAAAATGATTTCTGCTATTCCCCATCTGGAAATGAAGTCACTGACAAGTACTTTGATAGTGTGCAATGCTGTTCCCTTTTGGTTTTGTATGCTTCAACCCAACGTGAGAACTTGTCAACCACTACCAACATGTCCTGTTTTCCCTGATGGAGGAGTTTGCGCTCCAGCAACTTTGTTGTTAGCTGGACACAACATTCAATGCCGCTCCACATCAGATGCATGGAACTTAGGATTCCATCAAGTTGAAGAAAATCGAGGGACCATCAATCCCAGTAACACAGTGACATACTGTTATAAAATGACTGGAGCACAGACTGCAACAGCTAGATACATAGGTTGAACAGCTCACACACAGGGGCCATCCCTAGAATTGGAGGAGTGTCAATAGGAGCTCCTGTCATAGGGAAAGTGAGAGGCTTGGGGCCAAAAGATAAATATAGAGGCTCATTTCTGTAATTGTTATGAGTCTCTCCAATCAAACCTGTAATAACAGAGAATGTTCTCATTAAAAGGAATCCAAAATCCTTAGCCATAGCTAAAGGCATAATGGTTGCTTGTGCACCACTATCAACCAAGAAATTGCATTCATGATCATTGACCAAGATATTTACATACAGCTTGTTGTCCAATGCATGTGTGATCTGCTGCAAATAAGCTCTCACAGTGGACATTTCTAGTTTAAAATAGTGGCGAGAGGACGAGAGACTGAGGACTTTGAGGGATGTTGTAGCAGCTGTATTGGCTGCTCCACCACCTCAGGTAAGATGGCTCTGCCCCAGAATTTGAACACATTTCATGCCACACATTTTATGCCACTGCTTGAGATCAGCTTGTTTCTTCCTACACACATACTCCCAGTGCCCATGCTCATGACAGTAGTGGCATTTATCACTAGAAATGCTAGATCTTTTGCCCTGAGTTTGCCGATTAGTTGTTCGACTGAAAGCACACTGTATCACAGTGTTTACATTCAATTTCACAGTGGTGTCTCTATTATAAGTAACCTGACACTGCCAAAAACTTCATAAACAGTGGCATATGATTTACCTCCATGCAACAGAAAAATTTCAGCAAAACGCTGCGTTTACTCTACCACTGATTCATTCTTATTCTGGTGACCATCAACAACTTTACGGCAGCATTCAGGGAACATAAACTATTGCAAATAATCATGAAGAAGTCATTAATACGTAGGCTTGGGAAGTAACGGAATAAATGTAACGGCATTGTGAAATCAGGACACAAAAAAAAAAAAAAAAAAAAAAAAATGGGGGGGGGGGCACTATCAGGATTACAATATTTTTTTTTTTTTTACATTGAAAACCAAATAAATTGATCTTTTGACATGCACAATGTAGACAGCTGATTGATTATAGTTCTGGTTCTCTCTTGCCAGTCATGACTCACGTGAGCAACCTCCTGGTGCATGCACAAATAAATTTTGCGCAAAGTTAATTTTGTAGAAATTAAATGGAACAAATTGTTCTCTGAAATGCTTTTGTGATGTAATGTTACCTGCATCAGGGACAGTGATCTTTTTTTTATTTTATTTTATTAAAACAAATCCAAACATTGAACATGTTTTTAAGCTCTAAAATAAGCTCTAAATAAAAGTATTTTAGATCACATTGCTTTTCTCTTGACATTATTTACATACAGTACTGTGCAAAAGTCTTTGGTGTGACATAAAAATAAAAATAGTAGTCTCCGGTACAATTAGTGCAGTTTTATAAGGAAATGAGCTGGTAAGTTTTATTGAGCATCTTGCAGAACCAGCCACAGTTCTTCTGGACACTTTGACTTTCGCACTTGCTTATTATTTTGCAGCAAAACCCAGCAGCCTTCATTGTGTCTGAAAAGTGTCTTTTACGTAATACGCTGCTTTCTTTAATGACATACAAACATTTTTCTGTAACATTTAATTTTGTGCTAGAAAACTAATGTTTGGGAATCTAAAATGTTTTTTGTGCTGACTTGATAATGTAGAAGTCATAAAATAAAAAATCTATAACAAAGTTTGCACTAAAAATAGGGTGCCTAAAACTTTTGCACAGTACTATACATGACCTTGAAGTAATCCACAAATAATCAGATTACATTACTTTCATATTGTGATACTTGGATTACGTTACTGATTACCTTTTTTGATGAAATAATTTGTAACTGTAACGGAATACATTTTTAAAGTAACCCTCCCAACCCTGTTATTACGTATCTGCATTGCTTCAAGAGAGTTGAGCTTTCCCCTCTCTTCAGTCATTGTAGCATCTGGTATAAGCACATAACACACTGAAATAACATCCAGAGGATGCAAAGAGTACAACTCGATTTACCTGTAAGTAGTGTGACTTGAAGGGCTTTGACGGAGCCTAGATTATGCTCACAGGTTTTTCAGCAGAAATAACATAAAAGTTTAGAATGTTCCAGTGTCAATTTGGAACATTCTTGTGCTTGTGTAGAAATTTTCTAACATTGCTCAGTCATGAGCAAGGTGTGCCACTGTGCGCTGCTCCTTCAAGGTCCTTTTTCTTCACACATTTCTCAAAGCAGAAAAACAGTGCTCTTTATTCCACTCTGCCTCCTCTGTGAGGTTTAAACTCCTTGCACATTTTTGCCTTTTTCTTCAGGCATAACGTGTCTAATCTCTGCCTCCCTTTCAAATTCTGCCTTGGGAATACTAGCCGTAGAATCCTGATTAGTAGTCATTGTTATTACAGCAACTTAAACCCTTCTAGTGAACAACTTCACTAGAGAAAATGCCTTTTCCTGACATGTTCTTTTTACAGAATGACTAACACACCCATGCAGTCATCACAGGAGTACAGGTGGAAGGAGGAAGAAGACATCACTGTCCCACTGGAGTCACCAAAGCTGTTGTAAATCTCTCAGAAGTTAGAATCAGGAACCAGAAGACCAGCCAAAAGCCAGCTTGTAGAAGTATAGGAAATTTATCAAGTTTGTGCAAAAAGTGAAATAAAAAAAGAAGGTGATGTGTATTAATGGTCTGATCATCAATGGTTTCTATGTCTCTGGAGTATATTTGGTATCTGATCTGATTTGGTTTGGTTTGATTTGGTCTGGTCTGGTGTCTCTAGAACACACAGCTTAAATACAAACATTTTTGGGTACATGTCCACGTTATCACCCCTTGTGTCAGGAAAACCATTTCCCAAGCAGAGAAGGAGAGCCTGAAGGACAGTATGGTAGACCAAACAAAATAGGAGTGCACCTTCTTAGCACTTCTTCACATGACAAGGTCGTAATACGTGTTCTCAGAATAGCATGGTTGCCTGTCACAGAGTTACAATATGCAAGTCATCATGATCATATTGCTTTGGGTAAAACTAAAATGAACATTATCAAATTAACAGGGAAAACATCACACCACATTGTGTTAACACCATGTGTTATGGTTCACCATCATTGTCTCAAGGATTTTAAAAATTCTTTATTTCTGTCTCTCACATGTCTTTGTCTCCAGATACACAGGACAGGCCAGCCAAGAGGTTTTCACCTGCTGGAGTGTTCAACTTTACCTCTCTGCTCCTGAGCCCAGAAGATAACACACTATACATAGGTGCACGAGAAGTTCTGTTTGCACTTAACCTCAGTGATATCAGCAGACAGCAACTGCACCGCAACGTGAGTTTGTGTGTGTTTGTGTGTGCACATGTGAGTGTGTATATTCTATGCAAGCAACAAACACATACACAAATGTGTGTTTGTGTGTGTATCTATATACAGTATCTCACAAAAGTGAGTACACCCCTCACATTTTTGTAAATATTTTATTATATCTTTTCATGGGACAACACTGAAGAAATGACACTTTGCTACAATGTAAAGTAGTGAGTGTACAGCTTGTATAACAGTGTAAATTTGCTGTCCCCTCAAAATAACTCAATACACAACCATTAATGTCTAAACCGCTGGCAACAAAAGTGAGTACACGCCTAAGTGAAAATGTCCAAATTGGACCCAAAATGTCAAAGTGTGTGGCCACCATTATTTTCCAGCACTGCCTTAATCCTGTTGGGCATGGAGTTCACCAGAGCTTCACAGGTTGCCACTGGAGTCCTCTTCCACTCCTCCATGACGACATCACAGAGCTGGTGGATGTTAGAGACCTTGCGCTCTTCCACCTTCCGTTTGAGGATGCCCCACAGATACTCAATAGGGTTTAGGTCTGGAGACATGCTTGGCCAGTCCATCACCTTTACCCTCAGCTTCTTTAGCAAGGCAGTGGTCGTCTTGGAGGTGTGTTTGGGGTCGTTATCATGTTGGAATACTGCCCTGCGCCCCAGTTTCTGAAGGGAGGGGGTTATGCTCAGCTTCAGTATGTCACAGGCATTGTTGGCATTCATGGTTCCCTCAATGAACTGTAGCTCCCCAGTGCCAGCAGCACTCATGCAGCCCCAGACCATGACACTACCACCACCATGCTTGACTGTAGGCAAGACACACTTGTCTTTGTACTCCTCACCTGGTTGCCGCCACACACGCTTGACACCATCTGAACCAAATAAGTTTATCTTGGTCTCATCAGACCACAGGACATGGTTCCAGTAATCCATGTCCTTAGTCTGCCTGTCTTCAGCAGACTGTTTGCGGGCTTTCTTGTGCATCATCTTTAGAAGAGGCTTCCTTCTGGGATGACAGCCATTCAGACCAATTTGATGCAGTGTGCGGCGTATAGTCTGAGCACTGACAGGCTGACCCCCCACCCCTTCAACCTCTGCAGCAATGCTGGCATCACTCATACATCTATTCTGCAAAGCCAACCTCTGGATATGATGCTGAGCACGACATTCTAATTTATTGAGATGCGTGTGTGTGTGTGTGTGTGTGTGTGTGTGTATATATATATACAGGTGCATCTCAATAAATTAGAATGTCGTGGAAAAGTTCATTTATTTCAGTAATTCAACTCAAATTGTGAAACTCGTGTATTAAATAAATTCAATGCACACAGACTGAAGTAGTTTAAGTCTTTGGTTCTTTTAATTGTGATGATTTTGGCTCACATTTAACAAAAACCCACCAATTCACGATCTCAACAAATTAGAATACTTCATAAGACCAATAAAAAAAAACATTTTTAGTGAATTGTCGGCCTTCTGGAAAGTATGTTCATTTACTGTACATGTACTCAATACTTGATAGGGGCTCATTTTGCTTTAATTACTGCCTCAATTCGGCGTGGCATGGAGGTGATCAGTTTGTGGCACTGCTGAGGTGGTATGGAAGCCCAGGTTTCTTTGACAGTGGCCTTCAGCTCATCTGCATTTTTTGGTCTCTTGTTTCTCATTTTCCTCTTGACAATACCCCATAGATTCTCTATGGGGTTCAGGTGTGGTGAGTTTGCTGGCCAGTCAAGCACACCAACACCATGGTCATTTAACCAACTTTTGGTGCTTTTGGCAGAGTGGGCAGGTGCCAAATCCTGCTAGAAAATGAAATCAGCATCTTCAAAAAGCTGGTCAGCAGAAGGAAGCATGAAGTGCTCCAAAATTTCTTGGTAAACGGGTGCAGTGACTTTGGTTTTCAAAAAACACAATGGACCAACACCAGCAGATGACATTGCACCCCAAATCATCACAGACTGTGGAAACTGAACACTGGACTTCAAGCAACTTGGGCTATGAGCTTCTCCACCCTTCCTCCAGACTCTAGGACCTTGGTTTCCAAATGAAATACAAAACTTGCTCCCATCTGAAAAGAGGACTTCGGACCACTGGGCAACAGTCCAGTTCTTCTTCTCCTTAGCCCAGGTAAGATGCCTCTGACGTTGTCTGTGGTTCAGGAGTGGCTTAACAAGAGGAAGACGACAACTGTAGCCAAACTCCTTGACACGTCTGTGTGTGGTGGCTCTTGATGCCTTGACCCCAGCCTCAGTCCATTCCTTGTGAAGTTCACTCAAATTCTTGAATCGATTTTGCTTGACAATCCTCATAAGGCTGCGGTTCTCTCGGTTGGTTGTGCATCTTTTTCTTCCACACTTTTTCCTTCCACTCAACTTTCTGTTAACATGCTTGGATACAGCACTCTGTGAACAGCCAGCTTCTTTGGCAATGAATGTTTGTGGCTTACCTAGTGAACCAAACTGAGAGACCATTTTGAAGGCTCAGGAAACCTTTGCAGGTGTTTTGAGTTGATTAGCTGATTGGCATGTCACCATATTCTAATTTGTTGAGATAGTGAATTGGTGGGTTTTTGTTAAATGTGAGCCAAAATCATCACAATTAAAAGAACCAAAGACTTAAACTACTTCAGTCTGTGTGCACTGAATTTATTTAATACACGAGTTTCACAATTTGAGTTGAATTACTGAAATAAACAAACTTTTCCACGACATTCTAATTTATTGAGATGCACCTGTATATATATATATATATATATATATATATATACACACACACACAATGACATAAAACCCTTGATTACTGCCCTTACATTTTGCAAGAGTCTGATATGCTCAAAGTCCGATGCAGCTAGACAGCATGGCCTCTTTGTAGGATCTTTCTACCATGGTAATTAGAGAATCTAGTTGCTATTGATCTTTTTAGGCTCGCTCAAGTGATTTTTCCTGAAAAATACTGTTTCTCTAAAATTATTCAAAATATTCAAATCTCAGCTATGTCATCTGTTATGAGTATGGCCAAGTTTTTTTTTGTAATTCTGTGACACAACAATCATTTGGGCCTTTGGTTATTCAACCCTTAATTATGTGGTGTAACTGTCTTTAGACTGGGCGTCCCTGGTATTTACTATGCAGTATTTTTTTACAATTGTATAATCACAGCAAGGCAGGTGTTCAAGATTGGGTGCCAGTGAGTATAACCTGCTTAGGGGAGTGCAGGTGTAAATTATTTGTAATACACTATCTGGTGTCACACAGAAGATGGTAGTTTCCTATTTGAGTCTGTTTTCTTGAAGGCTTCATCTCAGAAGTTTTTTTTTTTTTTTTTTGGCTACTGCCACCTCTGGCTTGCTTATTAAGGATTTAAATGTACATCTGAATTTCTATAAAGCTTCTTTGTGACAATGTCTGTTGTTAAAAGCACTATACATATAAAATTTATTTAAATATGTTGTGTGTTTATTTTATTCATTTCCTTAAGCAACTTATTTAATAATGGTTGTTCCATGATCAATTTGTAGGGTCTCCTTAAGAATGTAATTGGTTATGCTCTTCTTCTAACTCCCCTAAATATTGTTTGGATATTTGCTTTTCTGAAAGCACTGAGTTTAAGAATGTTCATTGCACTGATAAGTTTAAATGTAAGCTGTTCTCATGGATGAGTATGTGAATCTTTGGCTTCCCAGAGTAATATTGCTTGGATTGGTAATTAACCCTGTAAAGTCCCAGTTTTTAAATAAGACTTCATGATGACAAAAGAGAATCAAGTTTTCACCTGTCAGCAGGTCCCACGAGTTTATGGTGTTCATAAATAAATCTGTGTAATTTAAATTATTTAAATAATCAATGGTACAAAAGAAACTTGTCTACCATATTTTAAGTGTTGTATTCATTAAGGAATTTTGTATCACTACTTGAATATTTTTGCAGTTCACATGGAGCACACCAGAAAGAAAACGAGAAGAATGTAGCTTTAAAGGCAAAAATCTACACGTAAGTGGATTCTCAAACATCCTGAATTTTAGTAGAGGAAAATATCAATGTTGCCCATTGTCTGTATCTTATAAGTATATATCATAAATAAATTAAATGAATTAATTAAAATTACAAACACAATCAGAATTATTTAACATTATACAAACGCTAGTCATTTTATTTACCATACTGTCATAAGTGCTAAAATATAAATGCTAACTAGTGGGTGAGGTTCTTCTATGTACATTTCCTGGGTCTTCCACCTTCCCACTGACTGGAAACCTGACACTGTTAGAAAGTTATTAGTTTAATAACAGTATGCTTAATTTGGTGCCTGATTAATTTGCCTGGAGGGCAATGCTTGATGAGATGAAATAATAGGTTTTCATGCCAAAGATTGATTTTTTTTTTTTTGCCTTAGTGTGCTTTTGTAACATGCTATCTGATCTGAAACACTGATTGTGGTCTCTCTCTTTCTCTCTGTCTTTTCATCCTCTCTCATGCTGTTGATCCACCAGACTGACTGTTTCAATTATATTAAGATTTTACTGCGTGTAAACAGCACTCATCTGTATGTGTGTGGAACGTATGCCTTCAGCCCTATGTGTGCACACATTGTAAGTACATATTTGGTTTTTGCAACCCCTAACAGGCAATACATGCATTATTAGCAGGCATCAATGCATTATTCATGTAATTTAAATGAATCAAAATGTCCAGAGGGAATCATTTCGCATTGATATTTTTTCTTCATGGCCAAGCTCAGCTTAATTATTTAAAATATATTTTAATGTATTAATAATCTTGATAGTTTCTCAGTTTATAATCAACCATAATCAACTCTCGAATTTTTTTAAACATTTAGACTCACCCCCGGTACCAAATCCCTCTTTGATAAACCTAGCAGATGGGTTTTATTTAATTTATCCATTTATGCATATATTTTTCAGTGTTCCTTAACATTAAACAGAACAGAACAAACAAAATAACAAACACAACCACTTCAGATGTATTGGTCTGGTTAATTTTCACTTTGTAGATCTCTCATTGGCATCTGACAGCCTATAAAAAAAAGAGAACGCACCTAAATAGGCTGCCATAAACCACAAATCAAATGATCAATGACAAAGAAATGATCAGTCTATAATTTTAATGGTAGGTGTATTTTAACAGTGAGAGACAGAATAACAACAACAAAATCCAGAAAAACACATTTCAAAAATGTTATAAATTGATTTGCATTTTAATGAGTGAAATAAGTATTTGATCCCCTATCAGTCAGCAAGATTTCTGGCTCCCAGGTGTCTTTTACACAGGTAACGAGCTGAGATTAGGAGCACTCTCTTAAAGGGAGTCTCTTAAAGGGAGTGCTCCTAATCTCAGCTCGTTACCTGTATAAAAGACACCTGTCCACAGAAGCAATCAATCAGATTCCAAACTCTCCACCATGGCCAAGACCAAAGAGCTGTCCAAGGATGTCAGGGACAAGATTGTAGATCTACACAAGGCTGGAATGGGCTACAAGACCATCGCCAAGCAGCTTGGTGAGAAAGTGACAACAGTTGGTGCGATTATTCACAAATGGAAGAAACACAAAATAACTGTCAGTCTCCCTCGGTCTGGGGCTCCATTTAAGATCTCACCTCGTGGAGTTTCAACTGAGTGAAAGTGTTGTGGTCAGATGAGACCAAAATCGAGCTCTTTGGCATCAACTCAACTCGCCGTGTTTGGAGGAGGAGGAATGCTGCCTATGACCCCAAGAACACCATCCCCACCGTCAAACATGGAGGTGGGAACATTATGCTTTGGGGGTGTTTTTCTGCTAAGGGGACAGGACAACTGCATCGCATCAAAGAGAAGGGGTCAAATACTTATTTCACTCATTAAAATGCAAATCAATTCATAGCTTTTTTGAAATGTGTTTTTCTGGATTTTTTTGTTGTTATTCTGTCTCTCACTGTTAAAATACACCTACCATTAAAATTATAGACTGATCATTTCTTTGTCAGTGGGCAAACGTACAAAATCAGCAGGGGATCAAATACTTTTTTCCCTCACTGTAGCTATAGGTAATCACTCATTACCCAGTTGTTCTGCACAACTCTCCTTCGTCTTGACAGCTGGCCCTTGACCTCTACCCCATTGCCACACCCTCTTAGTTAAACAGTCACATTTTCTTTTCCACTAAAGTCGCCAGTGTCTGCATCTTAACAATGTTTGTGGGATAATATACATTTATTTGCATAACACATATTAAATACATTCCAACACTAACATCTGACATTATGCAATAGCATCTGCAGTCACATTGTCCACAATTTCAAAGTAGGAGTACATCAGATCAGATGTGCCCCAAAGAACACTCTTGCTCCAAGAGGTTTTGCCACACAAAATAACCTCTTCTGAAACTATAAAGACATAATTTTACATTCTAAACCCAAATGTTTTATCCCTCCTTCAGTCTCTTTATTAGACTGTTAGAAACCATGGCGCACACAGAGATCCTTGCTGTAGTCTTGAGTCTGTTCTCCTCTCCTGTCCTTCAACACATCACTCTGATGTATGAAATATGATCACATCTTCATCTAAGTCCTAAAACTAGATAAAGGAGCCAAATTATCCAACGTTAAATATCAGAAAAAGTATGTGAACCTCTAGGAGTGTAAGTTTATTTAAATGTAAAGTTTATTTAATTGAGGTCAGGTGTTTCAATAAAGAGAGTGGCAGTCAGGTGTGAGTTTAGCAGGCCCTCCCATGTTTCAAGAACCTTGGTCAACTGGAAGAATGTTCTGTGGACAGATGAATCCAAAATTTAACTTTTTGGTTTAAATGAAACATGTTTTGTTTGGCAAAAAACCCCAAACAAGCACTGCATTCCAACATAAGCCTCATCCCAGCCATGAAGCAAGGGGGTGGCAGTATCATGATTTGGGGCTCATTTGCTGCCTCGGGTCCAGGACGGCTTGCGGTTATTGATGGACCTATGAATTCTAATTGTACTATCAAATTCTACAGGAAAATGTCAGGGTATCTGTCTGTGAACTGAAGTTTAACCATAAGTGGGTCCTGCAGCAAGACACTGACCATAAGCACACAAGTAAGTCTACAAAGAAATGGTTAAAGCAGAAGAAATTTAACATTTTGAAATGCCCAAGTCAAAGTCCAAACCTTAACCCAATAGAAGTGTTGTGGAAGGACCTAAAAAGAGCAGTTCATGCAAGGAAGCCCACCAACATCACTGTGTTGAAGCAGTTTTGTAAGGAGGAATGTGCCAAAATTCTTCCAACCCCTTATGCAGGATTGATCACCAGTCACCAGAAATGTTTGGCTGAAGCTATTGCTGCTCAAGGGGATCATACCAGTTACCAAAAGCAAAGGTTCACATACTTTTCTAACAAAGATTTTTAATGTTGGATAATTTTGCTGAATAAATAAATTTAAAAGCTATAATATTTTTGCGTCATTTGTTTAATTGGGCTCCCTTTATATAGTTTTCAGACTCATATGAAGATCTGATCACATTTCAGGTCAAATTTATGCAGGAATACAGAAAATCTCTGATAGGGAAACACTCTGTTGCGGGGTTCAACATAGAAACTTTAAGGGTTTCCCCAGAAGAAACACCCAAAGACAACATTTTCTAAAAATTATTTTATCTAAGTTGTTCGTTGGCAAAGAGTGACAACAATTTAATCTAGTAATTTGGGTTTTGTATAGAATCAGTATTGTATAGAAAAATCCATTTGACTTAAAGAAATTTAAGAAAGATTTTAAGAAATTTTAAGAAATATATTATTTTCCTCTACAGAACACAGTGGATTTCTCTTTGGTGCGCAGCAGTACGGGGGAGATTGTGACAGAGGATGGACGCAGTCGATGCCCTTATAATCCTGAATATAAATCCACTGCCATCATGGCCGGTATGTATGGCCTTATTTATCAGTATTTTAGTAAATTTGTGTGTAGTTTGCGTAAGGCAAAGCAAACTAAAATTTTCCACCAGATTTACAAATTTGCATGCGTATTTAATGATGCCCGCATCATCAGCTGTGTTGTCTTGCTTTCTTTATTTTCCATATTCTTTATGTAATGCCAATAATATAGAACTGGTTTTCTCAAAATTTTCTGAATGGTTTTCTTAGTCCCCAACCTAGTGAATTTGCATGAGGATCCATGCAAATTATATTATTTGAAGTTGATCAAGATGAGGTTTACATTAGTTAGTTGTCTTATGCCTTTTTGATGAGAGGTCAGAGGAAAATGGCCAGATTGGTTTGAGCTGACAGGAAGTCTGTAGTAACTCAAATAAGCACTCTTTGCGCATGTGGTGAGCAGAAAAGCATCTCAGAACGCACAGCACATCAAACCTTGAGGTGGATCCAGACATATGTAATCAATGCAAATCCGAATTCAACATTAACAATTCACCATCTTACTATACATCTGTAATAAAAATAAAAGACGTTACAAAAGAGTTTGAAAATAAGTGCACGTTTGTGCGGGACTGCTGGTAGGCTAATTTTACCATCAAATCTTGCTAATTATTCATCAGTGGAAATAGGCAGTGTTTAAAAAGAAATATATAGCAAATTATTCATCATTGTGCAACACGAATACCACATGCCAAAAGAACTTACACTGCTCGACTTAGTAAAAAATGAGTGAATGTTTTTTTGCTGCTTTGAGCTCATCGCAACCTCTGAGCGCTCAGCACAGGTGTGAGCATGGGCGTGACACGTGAAGTGAGTGACCAATTCTCATGGCAACGCCAGGTCACGTAAAGACTTATAGACACGTACACGTATAGAAAGCAAAGATACACAAATTGGCCATGGCCAGCGGCTTCTACGCCCATGGAAAAGGTCACATCAGGTTCCACTCCTGTCAGCCAAGAACAGATATCTGAGGCTTTTATGGGCACAGACTCATTGAAACTGGACAGTTGAAGAGTGGAAAAGACCAGGTGATTTTTTTTTTCCTAATCTTCAACTATCCAGTTTGGGGGCGCTTGTGCACACGATATCCTCAGATTCCAGTTCTTGACTGACAGAATGGAACCCACTGTGGTCTTCTGCTTTTGTAGCCCATCCATCAAGGTTCGATGTTTTGTGCATGCTGAGATGCTTTTCTGCTCACCACAGTTGTAAAGAGTGATTATTTGAGTCTCTGTATCCTTCCTGGCAGCTCTAACCAACCTGGGATTTTCCTCTGAGCTCTCTTATCAACAAGGCATTTCCACCCACAGAACTGTCATTCACTAAATGTTTTTTGTTTTTTGCACAGTTTTGTGGAAACTCTAGAGACTGTTGTGTTTGAAATTCAGATGTAAAATTAGTTAAGGAATGTCACACACACCATTTTCATGTTTTTTTCCACTTCTAAAAAAGGATGACTCAACTGGGCACACACACACAGAGAGAGAGAGCGAGAGTGAGATTCCTCAAGTGTCCTGACCAATCAGAATAAAGTATTCTAAACCACAATCTTCCTCCTCCATTTTCCCTTCAAATACTTTACCTCTTTAGATGTAGAATATTGTTGATTCTTTGAGTGTTGAACTATAGCCACTTGTCCAGATGCACTGTTAACCCTCAAAGACCGAAACCGCCGCCTGTGGCTAAAAATAACTGTTGTAACTGTTGTTCTAAAATGTTTAATAACTTTTGAACCACTACTCCAATCTGTATGCTTTAAAATGGTCATGGTTACGCTATCACATTCTGCAGCATTGATTAGTCAAGGAATCCTATGCAGTTTGTTCCTCTGAGCCAAACAGGAACGGCTGTTGCTGTTTAGTCCTACTCCCTGTTCGCAGATTGGTTCAAACTGTCATCTACTCCACCAATCAATATGTTTCTTTGGTGAAAAAAGGTGGGGGGAGGGATTCCTCATTTGAGAGATGGAGGTCAGCAGACACGGCAGCAAAGGGGCTGCAGTACTGCATGCTCTGTTTGGAAGCTTACATGGTGCATTGTGTCTTTTTGCCCGCAGAAACTGCTTCAGTCAGTGGCATAGTGGCAGGCTGTTCATGTTCAATTGATAATATATTTCTCTCAAAAAAAACCTTTTTCTTTAGTGTTCCGTTATTATATAATAATCTTTCTATTTACTTTACTCCCTGAACTTTTATGGACACATCTACATTGTCAGTAAATAAAATGCCTAGAATAATATTGTAATAAATGGCTATAACTCCCTAAGGGAATGTTAGATGAAGACAAATTTTCATTTGGAAGTCTAAAACATCCAGGTGTAACTTTCTAAAGAAAAAAAAAATTCAAACTTTAGGTTTAAATGCTCAGGAAAGTCAAATTCTTTTAGAAAGTTTCACATGGTTGTCACTTTTCTTCATTTCATTCCACTCATATTCCCACATCACTGTGACTTGCAAATTGTGAGTCTCTTGCAAATGGACATCTCCAGAACTAACATTAGATGAGTTAACTCTTTATGTAAAAAAAAAAAAAAAAAGCTTTATGTATTTGACCATCTTTACAGTAACCACCTACAGAATAGTTACCAAACCTGGCATCACCATTGTTCAGTGCATGTTGAATGGGTAGGTTTTGTTTGGCAGAGATGTTTTAGAAGCGTTGTATGGAAGGTGTTGAGAAACATTTCTGTCTCTTGATGTAATTATTAAGCAGTGGAATAGCGTGTTTTTTAGGAAGGAACTTGGTTCTAAAGATTTTCATGCAGACAGGATCAACATCTGTACTTTTCAGAATTTCCTTTCTAAAGGTTAAACAGCCCTTTCTTGAAATTTGTGTACCAACCACCTGAAAGTTGTGTACCACTTGAGGCATCATACTATCTGCACCATAAAAGTTGGACTCAGGAAATGGTCGTACCTAGTCCTGGTGTTCTAAAGTGTTCCATAAATGAGGAAGATAACCTTTTTTTGGGGAGACTTTGAGAGGCTCCTCAGTTCCATGGGTAAGAATGACAGACTATCGATGTAGGACCAGTTAAACTCAGAATCGGGGAAACACATAATTTTAACAACTTGGGCTAGGATATGAAATTTTTCTTTCACTAAATGATTTAACAAAAGGTATTAATCTTACCCTCTAGTGTTATGTGTGATAAATATATAGCCTCTATATTTATTATGACAGAATTTCTTGAAAAACACTGATGCATCCATCCTCTTTGGTCACCCACACCTCTCCATGAAAAGCAATACAGCATAATAAATTAGCTATATGCATTATTGTTTCCTGTGTAGTCTCAAAGTCATAAAATACGTATTTCTCATCCATTTGTTCTTCCTTAGCTGGCTGTATAAAACAATTATGCTCAGTATTTGTATTGACATTTTCACCCCAGAGTTTGTGCCTGCCCTAAGAGCACACGTTTTTTAGGGTAAAAATGTGATGTCATATACAGTGCCCTCCACTAATATTGGCACCCTTGGTAAATATAACCTTTTGATATTTTGTTTAAAAAATTCACAAAAATACTCTGCTGTCATGGATATCAAACAATTGCAAAAACAACAAAGGTTTATAAAAAAAAAAAAAAAAAACTTTGTTAAATATGGGTGTGCAACAATTATTGGCACCCCTATGAATTCATATGAGAAAAATATATTTGAAGTATATTCCCATTGACATTTACATTTTTTTTAATTACACCTGGGTGACTAGGAACAGGAAATTGTTCAACCATGACTTCCTGTTTCACAAGGGTATAAATGTGAGGTAACACATAGGCCAAATTCCCTTAGTCATTCATTACAATGGGTAAGACCAAGGAATATAGATGTGATGTGCGGCCAAAGGTTGTTGAGCTTCACAAAATGGGAAGTCAGCTGGAAATGTTATGAATCAACTTGGAATTGGACATGGGTCTATATTGTGTCAACGCACTGTGAAGAGGATGGTTCGAGTGGCCAAAAAATCTCTGAGGATCACAGCTGGAGAATTGCAGAAGTTAGTTGTGTCTTGGGGTCAGAAAGTCTCCAAAACTACAATCCAATGTCACCTACATCACCTCAAACTGTTTGGAAGGGTTTTGAGAAAAAAGCCTCTACTCTCATCCAAAAACAAACCCGAGCATCTTCAGTTTGCCAGACACTACTGGAACTTCAAATGGGATCGGGTTCTATGGTCAGACTAAACCAAAAACCAAGAAGTGGTTTTGGCACACACAGAGAGGTAGCCATATGGAAAAGTACCTCATGCCCACAGTTAAATATGGTGGTGGCTCTTTAATGTTTTGGGGCTGTTTTTCTGCCAGAGGACCTGGACATTTTGTTAGGATACATGGCATCATGGACTCTATCAAATATCAACAGATATTAAATGAAAACTGACTGCCTCCACCAGAAAGCTTAAAATGGGCCGTGGTTGGATCTTCCAGCAGGACAGTGATCCAAAACATACATCAAAATCAACACAAAAATGGTTTACTGACCACAAAATCAAGGTCCTGCCATGGCCATCCCAGTCCCCTGACTTGAAACCCAAGTGGGGCGAAAACCTGAAGAGGAGACTCCACCAGCGTGGACCTCGACATTTGAAGGACCTGGAGAGATTCTGTATGGAGGAATGGTCTCAGATCCCTTGCCATTTGCTCTCAAACCTCATCAGGCATTATAGGAGAAGACTCAGAGCTGTTATCTTCACAAAGGGAGGTAGCACAAAGTATTGACTAAAAGGGTGCCAATAATTGTTGCACACCTATATTTAACAAAACTTTTTTTGATAAACCTGTGTTTTGTTTGCAATTGTTTGATATCCATGAGAGCAGAGTATTTTTCTGAATTTTTTTTAACAAAAGAACAAAAGTGTAAAATAAAGACAATTTTTCACAGTCTTCTTTGTTCACATTTACCATGGGTGCCAATATTAATGGAGGGCACTGTAACTGCATTTAAGACACAGAGAGACATTTGGCAAACGTTGCAGCTAAATTCACATTTGTTTACACTAAACATCAAATTCTAAGTGATAGAAAAGGCAGACAAAGCTTGATCCTAAAAGACTATTAATACTTTAAATCCCATAATAATGGTCTTCATGCAAGAGTAAGTCAATTGTTTTATCATGGGGAGTCTTGCTAATTTGAAAGAAAGAGTGTCTGGCTTTGTTGGAAGAAGATTACATGATTACAATTTTACAGTTCAAATGTTTTCCAAATCTCAGTACATCATCAAAGGTGGCTGGGTTGTTTACAGATAAACCCACATGATGTTGGATTTATTTAGGGATTTCTTCAATTTGGAAGTTTTTTTTGTTCAGGATTCAGAAATTGGGTAACATTGTGGCAAAACATAGGTTGTCTTGATTATGGAAAATATACAGATGTCTCATTTCTTTCTGAACAACCTGAATATATTACCTATTTTCCTTCTAACTGCACCCCCCTGAGGTGGATGGACTATTTGGATTACTATTTCAAGCATATTGTCTGTAAAATAATAAATAAATAAATCATGTTTGCCCTGAATGGCATTTTTGAGCATTGTCAGAAAAGATCGCAGTTCACTGACACCACTGATTAATTGAATACATGACGAAACATTAAGCATAGCACCTCCGATTTCAATTGTGACAACAACCTTTGGTGCAATTATAAAATATGCCACATCTATCACATTGTTTAAAATCTCTAAAATTTAGCAAAACTGACTATTTCAACTAAAGAAAAATTCACTCTTCTCCTAAACTCAGTGTTATAAAATCTATCACAATTAATTATTCAAATATTAGGATCTAACCTATCATTACCAGCTTGTGCATTTTGGTTGGTAGTTGGCTTGTTTTCCATATTGATATCTATTTGCAGATGTTGGTTATTTGGAGATGCTATGCTTTCAAGTTCGATATCTAATTGAACATTTTGGCTAATTGGAGACAAAACATTTTCCATTTGAACATCTGGTCTTGGAGGGGCATGCTCATTTGCAATTCCAGAATTTTGTGGAATAATGGCAGTGAGATCTATTAACCATTTCTAGCAGTGCACTAACAGCCCCCTGCTGGGCAAACAATTCTCACCTCTCCACAACACGCTTAAATTAAATAAAAACCTAAATATAAAAAAAATTAAATGAGGCTCAGACATCTGTTTCCTAACAAAACATGCTGTTTATTTTAGCACTTCCATCAGTGAAACAACTCAATACAGCCTTGTTGTGTTGTGTTGTTGCAATGAGAAACAGCCTGAGGGTGCTATGGGATACGGTATTGTGATTGACCCGCAAGGTGAGAGGAGAAGAAGTGGATGATGTGATGGGAGTGAAAAGAGATGGAGGGAAGCACAGTTGCACGTTTCTCGGATGAATACTTTATTTCTTTTACAAGTGTAGTATACCACAACCCTATAAAACTTTTAAACAAATACCAGTAGGACGGTAACCTAAATATGGTAAAAATCTAAATATTAAATAAAATAAATTTTTTTAAAAACACAGCTGGGTGACGCCTGGAGATGGCTCCTGAGATTTGTAGGCTAGTGTTTGCCCGTTTAACACCTTTTTTTTCCCCACAAAGCCGACATATGGCTTCATCCAAATTTATTGGTTCACCTCTCTCGTTAGGCACGAATCCAAAATGTTCCCAGATCGCTGATGTAACATTTGGTTTCCCAATAAGATCCATCACAGCAGCAAAACCCGAAGTGAAATTGCAGAATTCGCCTGACTGGATTTTGCCGCGCTCAAACAAACCGCGCCAAACTAACAGACAACACCATATAAGGCGTTTTATTATGATTACGTAATTTGTGTGTTAACATAAAAATCTCCCGCTATATGGTAGGCTATAAATACAAATTAATATTGCAACTGTTATTATTATTACATCTGTATACAAAACATTGTACTACCACCGCAGTGGTGCAGTTGTCATGGCCACCGTCACAGCCCTAGTTGGGGAAAATTATGTGACAAACTTTTACTCATTTAATCTTTGTGGAACTGTGTGTGTGTGTGTGTGTGTGTGTGTGTGTGTGTGTGTGTGTGTGTGTGTAATTGAGCAATCCCTTTTTGGAAATAGAAAATGGTGGTGAAATGTTTTTGTGTGTGTGTATGTCTAATTGAGCCTTCGCTTTTCAGAAATAGAAAATGGTGGGAAAATGTTGCGTGTGTCATTTAACATCTGTCAGGGGTATGTGTGCTTGGTGAGGAAAAAATGTATGTGACATACTTTTACACATACACTGATCATCCATAACATTAAAGCCAACAGCCTAATAGTTTGTACTTGTGCTGCCAAAACAGTTCTGACCCATCTAAAGCTGTTCTGTGGTATCTGGCACCAAGACGTTAGCAGCAGTTTAGTCCTTTAGTCCCTACAAGTCCTGTAAGTTGCAAGGTGGGGTCTCCATGTATCGGACTTGTTTGTCCAGCAAATCCCACAGATGCTTGATCGGATTGAGATCTAGGGAATTTGGAGGCCTAAAGACTAAATGAGTAAACCTGGCAGCCTGGACAACCTGAGTAAACACACAATCAAATTTTTATTTATTTGTTTGTTTTTTATTGAACCAAAAATGTTATCCAACACCTTAAACTTAAAATCTGGTTGTGCTACCTTTAGCAGCAATAACTGCAACCAAATGTTTCCGAAAACTGGAGATCAGTTTTTCACTTACTTCTAGGACTAGGATTTACTCCTATGTCTTGCTACATAATCCAGTTGCACTTGAGTTTCAACTTACGGACTGAAGACCAGACATTCTCCTTTAGGATTTTCTGGTAGAGAGCAGAATTCATGTTTTTTCAATTATTACAAGTTGCCCAGGCCCTGAAGCAGCAAAGCATCCCCACACCATCATAGTTCCACCGTAGGTATGATGTCCTTTTTTGCGGAATTCTGTGTTTGTTTTATGCCAGATGTAACGGGACCCCTGTCTTTCAAACAGTTCCACTTTCGACTCATCAGTCCACAGAACATTCTCCCAAAAGGTTGGAGGCTCATCAAGGTGTGTTTTGGCAAACTTCAGACGAGCCTTAATGTTATTTTGGGTTAGCAGCAGTTTTCCCCTCGCCATTCTTCCATGGATGCCATTTTTGCCCAGTGTTTTTCTTATAGTTACGTCATGAACAGTGACCTTTATTGATGCATGAGAAGCCTGTAGGTCTTACCTTGTATGTTATCCTTGGCTCTTTTGTGACTTCCTGGATGAGTAGTTGCCGTGCTCTTGCAAGAATTTTGGAAGGTCGGCCACTTCTGGGAAGGTTCACTACTGTGCCGAGTTTTTCCATTTGGAGATAATGGCTCTCACTGTGGTTCTTTGGAGTCCCAGAGCCTTTGAAATAGCTTTGTAACCTTTCTCAGACTGATGTATTTTAATCACCTTCTTCCTCATCATTTCTGGTATTTCTCTCATTTTGGCATGATGTATTACTGGATAAGACCTTTTAACCGACTTAATGCTGTTGGAAAAGTTCTATTTAATTGTTGATTTAATTGAACAGGGTTTGCAGTAATCAGGCCTGGTTGTGTCTAGTCCAGGTGAACCCCATTATAAATGTAGTTTCATAGATTTGGGGAATCAGTAACTACGGGGGCAAATAAATTTTCACACAGGCCCAGTTGGTATTGGATAACTTTTTTGCTTCAGTAAAGAACATTATCATTTAAAAACTGTATTTTGTGTTTACTCAGGTTGCCTTTGTTTTATCTTAGATTTTGTTTTAATTTCTGAAACAATTTACTATGAGATGTACACAAAAACAGAAGAATACTTTTTCACAGCACTGTATGTATATATACATAAATGTGTGTCTATATGCATCTGTCTAAAATTGTAATTTGTTTGCAGGTGGAGATTTGTATGCTGCTACAGTCAGTAATTTTCAAGGGAATGAGCCCATCATTTACAAAAGCCTTGGTCAGGGCACTACCCTAAAGACAGAAAACTCATTGAACTGGCTTCAAGGTAAGAGTCAGGACCATATTTTTTTTGTTTGTTTTTTTTTTTTTATCTCAAAGTCCCCTTGGTCCCACCTTCTTCTCTTATTTAGAAAATAAGAGTGTTTGTGTTGGAGAGTTGTCTGTTTTAAAGCTCATTGTAAATTTACATATAAGAACACCAGAATGAAATTAATGGCTGAAATGACTGTTTTTTCACTTGGCTAATTAAGTGGTCCAAAAAAGAAAAATCCAATAATAACAATACTAATACTGAGTAGGATAAGTTTTGGAAACATTTGTTTGAGATGCTGGTGCATGTTGATCAAATAACTGCTGCACATTTGTCAACTGCACATTCATGCTGCCAATCTCCCATTCTACCAGATGCCAAAGGTGCTTTATAGGATGATGCTCTGTGCATTAATATCCCCAGAGATAAGCAGTTTCTCAAATACTCAAGCCAGCCCATCTGGCAACAACAGCCATACCACAGTCAAAGTCACTGACATCACATTTTTTCCCATATTTCCCCCATGTTTGTTGGGAACATTAAAGGAGACCTATTATGACACTTTTTACAAGATGTAATATTATGTAATACTTATATAATAAGTCTCCGGTGTCCCCAGAATGTGTCTGTGAAGTTTCAGCTCAAAATACCCCACGGATCATTATATTATACCATGCTGTAATTGCCCCTTTCTGGGTGAAAGCAAAAACACGCTGTTTTCATGGGTGTGTCTTTAAATGCAAATGAGCTGCTGCTCCCCGCCCCCTTTCCAGAAGAGGGCTGTGCCTTTACAGCTCGTGCTTCGGATACTATGCCAACAACAATTCAGTAGAACCAGTATGACTGACACCGTAAATACCAGTGTTCAGCCCTATATGTATGAATTATACAGACGGTAAGCATTTTTGGGTTAAAAATAAAAATGACGACATAGCTCTGGTCTCTGTGAATACAATCAGAGACAATGGTAGTTGCATTAGCCATGGAATTTGCTAATAAGCACATTTGGAAAGACAATTTGCAAACATTCACAAAATATAAAGTGTGATACTTACGTCTTCTGGATATGAAACTGGATCATGAACAGTTGGTATTGGTCCATGCTTGAGAATAAACTTTTCAGCAAATCCTGCTTTGTATTAACCCTCGTTCACAAAGCAGTCTGGTGTAAAATGATTTGCACAAATATATACGAATTTAGTCAATTAGGCACATTTCCTTCAGAAATAAAACTTCTCCACTGCGTCTTCAGTGGCTCTGATGCCGGGAGTACATGAAGACTCTTATGTTCATTCTTACAGCCAACAACAGAACACTTACAAAGCTTATGAAACTGAGACAATCTTCTTATCACTATAGCTGCTCCATAGTGGAGAATATGGCTGACTGTGTGCAGCTCACTCAGGATCTATGCTAATAGGGCAGAATCCATCGCCAGTCGTGGGCGGGGCCTGTTCCAGCATTACGTCACGTTGCAGAGAAAACGAACAACTTATTTTGAGACACTGTTTATGATTTATGGGGAATATAAAAAAAAAAAAAAAGAGTGGATGGATTTGTACCATTATAGGGTAGTTGTGTACACACACTGCTGATACACATTTATGTTCAAACACCATGTAAAAGTGAATTTTGCATAATAGTTCCCCTTTAACTGAAGCTCTTAACCTGGGTCTGCATGGTTTTATGCATTGCTCTGCTGCCACATGGTTGTCTGATTGGATAAAAAAGTGTCTGGTGAGTATGTGCCAAAATTATTGATAACCCAAAAAATCTACAGTACTGTGCAAAAAGTTTTACGTAGTTGTGAATAAATGCAAAAAAAATGCTGTAAAGTAAGAATGCTTTCAAAAATAGACATTAATAGTTTATATTTGTCAATTAACAAAATGCAAAGTGAGTGGACTGAAGAAAAATCTACATCAAATCAATATTTGATCTGACCACCCTTTACCTTCAAAACAGCATCAACTCTTCTAGGTACACTTGCACACAGTCTGGGATTTTGTAGGCATATGGTCAGGTGTACGATTAAACAATTATACCAAACAGATGCCAGTGATCATCAGTTCAATATGTAAGTTGAAACACAATCATTGACTGAAACATGAACAGCTGTACAGGAGGAATAAAACTGGGTGAGGAACAGCCAAACTCAGCTAACAAGTTGAGGCTCCTGAAGAGTCATACACCATGGCAAGACTGAGCACAGCAACAAGACAGGAGGTAGTTAAAATGCATCAGCAAGGTCTCTCCCAGGCAGAGGGTTTCCAGATGTGCTGTCCATGCTCTTTTGAAGAAGCACAAAGAAACAGGCAATGCTGAGGACCGTAGATGCAGCGGTCGGCCAAGGAAACTTACTGCAGCAGATGAAAGACACATCAGGCTTACTTCCCTTCACAATCAGATGATGTCCAGCAGTGCCATCAGCTCAGACCTGGCAGAAGCTAGTGGGACCCTGGTATACCCATCTACTGTCTGGAGAAGCCTGGTCAGAAGTAGCCTTCATGGAAGACTTGGGGCCAAAAAGCCATACCTCCAACGTGGAAACAAGGCCAAGCGACTCAAATATGCATGAAAACACAGGAACTGGGGTGCAGAAAAATGGCAGCAGGTGCTCTAGACTGATGAGTCAAAATTTGACATATTTGGCTGTAGCAGAAGGCCGGTTGTTTGCCGAATGGCTGGAGAGCGGTACACGAATGAGTGTCTGCAGGCAACAGTGAAGCATGGGGGAGGTCCGTTGCAAGTTTGGGGCTCCATTTCTGCAAGTGGAGTTGGGGATTTGGTCAGAATTAATGGTCTCCTCAATACTGAGAAGTACAGGCAGATACTTATCCATCATGCAATACCATCAGGGAGGCATCTGATTGGCCCCAAATTTATTCTGCAGCATGACAATCATAAAGAAATATCTTCAGCGTAAAGAAGAATAAGGAGTCTTGGAAGTGATGGTATGGCCCCCACAGAGCCCTGATCTCAACATCTTTGATCAGGATGTCTGTCTGGAATTACATGAAGAGAGATAAGCAACTGAGGCTGCCTAAATCCACAGAAGAACTGTGGTTAGTTATCCAAGAGGATTGGGCCAAACTACCTGCCGAGTTCCTTCAAAAACTGTGTGCAAGTGTACCTAGAAGAATTGATGCTGTTTTGAAGGCAAAGGGTGGTCACACCAAATATTGATTTGATGTAGAATTTTCTTCTGTTCACTCACTTTGCATTTTGTTAACTGATAAATACAAACTATTAATATGTCTATTTTTGAAAGCATTCTTACTTTAAAGCATTTTTTCACAACTGCCTAAAACGTTTGCACAGTACTGTATATATTCTGATTTGTTCATTTTCATGAAGGGTACCAATTTTTGAGGATGCTGTAGAGATATACAGTATAAACATAAAGTATATCAGTATAAATAACCAGCAGAACTGTTGTTTACAACATTATAAAAATATTTGGTTTTCTTACAGTAATATTTGAGTTTGTTCTTTCCACAGACCCAGCTTTTGTAGGCTCTGCTTTCATACAAGAGAGCCTCCCAAAAGGCAACGCAGTGGGTGACGATGATAAAATATACTTCTTCTTCAGTGAAGCAGGGAAAGAATTTGATTTCTTCGACAACACCATTGTTTCACGTATTGCTCGTGTGTGTAAGGTGAGGAGTGCTTTGTTGGAGTCAGTGTGAGCAAGGGGGCGTTGTGTACCAGTCTGACGTCGCACCACAAGCACATACACAACCACACACCTACTCACTAACTACACTAATGCTGCGTTCATCTACAGGTTGTAACTCATAGAACTCCAACTAGGAAACAAACAAAGAAAATGCCCCCTCAACTCGGAATTTCCTACTGTGGAACTCGCGATGGTTTTCTCAACTCTGAATACAGCAAGTGATGTCAAATCAATATGGCTGCGCACAGCATCACAGCAGTAAACAATGTAGCACTTCTTACCTTTGAATGAATTATACATTAATTATGAATTAATCAATGCACAGACATATTTGTTTGTTAAATCTATAACATTGACTGTAGTTAGTTACTGCGAGGACAATATACATCACTCATCACAGTTAACTGGCTAGCTTGTTGCTAACAAAAGACAAAGATGGCGTATCCAAGTTTTTATTCCGTACCTCGAATGCACACAGTTGAAAATTATGTCATTCCCAACTGCAACTTCCCGCTTCTGAGGTAAGTTGAATGCAGCATAAACCCCCTCAATATCTAGGAGTAGAGGTCTGCAGAGTTCATCAGGCTTCAATCCCACACTCTGAGAGAATCCTTCTCTTTTATCCCTCCTCTCTGCCACTCCTACACTACCTTGGTCTTATCACTCATTTGCAAATATTAGCATGAAGGTTCAGTCCAGTATTCAGATATACTGTATAAAACAAGCCACACACAGTCCCCACAACATTTATCATTTATCTTCGAGTATGCAAGAAGTGGCTTGGAGCATTCTCTACACCTCTTGTTGCTCAACTTTCTCTGTATAATGACCAAAATGAATCGTATACTGTTCAAGTAGGTTAGTGAGTTTCATTAGAGGTGTTTAAGTAGGTTGGTGTTTTTCATTAGAGGTATAATGTCTCTGTGGCTGGAAGATGAGCAGACTATGTGGATTACCTCACTGGCTCCTGACAGTTTAAAGGCCATTCACTTCCCTTCCTCTCTATCTCTGTTCCACAATTATTATGTGGAAGTTGCCTGGCTAATCTGCATCCTGTAATAGTTCAAAATGTTTCCTCATTAAGAAAAGCTTGTGTGACCTTTATGGTTTTATTGACAAAAGCGTACTAATGAGATGATGCCTGAAATGCCATTGCTTTCACCTTCTCTATTTCTCTTCATGAAACCAACACAAACTGAATCCATTAATGATCATTACATTATGTTCAGTCCATCAAAGTCCATCATAGGAACCTTTTAAAAAATGTAGTAAAAGTTTTTCAGGAACCTGCAAACTTTAAGCAACTATAGAACATGCTTTAAAAATCAGACAGATAAGTGGTTTGATTGCCTTTTGATTTAAATTGAGATTTGCTAAATTGCTGCAGCAATCAATATACAAGTTGTGTTTCCTATATAGATTAATGTGTTTATGTAATAAAATAGTAGTTTAAGCAAATAATTCTTGTCAAACATTTACAAATATTTGCAGTTGCAGTTGTAAAAATACCAATTTCAGAGTCTAGAGGAAGGAGGTTGTGCAATTGTTGCGGCGACAAATGGGATAAGAACCACTGGAGAAAGAAACTTGATTGGTTAAAAAATAAAATAAGGAAATTTAATTGGTATTTTGTAAAAGTTAGCACTGAAGTAATCATATACTTTGTGACTAATAGGCATCTAATGATACACAAAATTCAAATTAAATATGATACGTTGCAGTGATGTCTTGATATGATATTATTGTTATAACAAAAATAAGCATTGCCTGAATATGTGCCTTAACATTCCATTTTCAATTGATTAAAACATTCAACATTATAAAAGTACAGTAATTGAAACTTAATAATTACAGTGTTTGCGTGATCCATTGAGACTCTTGGCAAGTGTATAATGAAACAAAAGTTGCATTAAAATGTAACATAATTAAACATGGCTAATTAACATTGGCTCTCTTGCCAAGCTATTATTGGTGGGACTCACAAGGGCATGTCTGAAGCACAGGGCTTTTTTTTTATTCTGCTGTTAGCTAGTTGTGCTTGTAGACTGATGTAGCTGTCTGTAGCCCTTAAAGTGTTTTTAAAGCCTGCAATCTTCACCACCAAATATGAACTTCCCAATCATTGAGGTGATTTCATTAACCCGGATTGAATTGAGGAGCGAAGGCTGTCTGAATGCAGCAGAGAAGTGTAAGTGTGTGTGTGTGTGTGTGTGTGTGTGTGTGTGTGTGTGTGTGGTTCTACCAGCCGACACAAAAGGGTGATGTTGGCACAGATGTGTAATTGTAGTATTAGTGCCCATGCATTGTACTTGTGTATATATACTTATAGGTTATATACTACTTCTTTTCCTTTCGGCTGTTCCCTTCAGGGGTCGCCACAGCGAATCATCTGCCTCCATCTAGCCCTATCCCCTGCATCCTCTTCTCTCAGACCGACTACCTTCATGTCCTCCTTCACTACATCCATAAACCTCCTCTTTGGTCTTCCTCTCGGCCTCCTGCCTGGCAGCTCTAACCTCAGCATCCTTTTACCGATATATTCACTCTCCCTCCTCTGAACATGTCCAAACCATCTCAACCTGGCCTCTCTAACTTTGTCTCCAAAACATCTCACATGTGCTGTCCCTCTGATGTACTCATTCCTGATCCTATCCATCCTCGTCACTCCCAAAGAGAACCTCAACATCTTCAGCTCTGCTACCTCTAACTCTTCCTCCTGTCTTTTCCTCAGTGCAACTGTCTCCAAACCATACAACATCGCTGGTCTCACTACTGTCCTGTACACCTTTCCTTTCATTCTTGCTGGTACTCTTTTATCACACAACAGACCTGACACTTTTCTCCACCCATTCTAACCTGCCCGCTTCTTCACCTCTTTTCCACACTCCCCGTTGCTCTGGACTGTTGACCCTAAGTACTTAAAATCCTGCACCTTCTTTATCTCTTCTCCCTGTAACCTCACTGTTCCACTTGGATCCCTCTCATTCACACACATGTATTCTGTCTTGCTGCAACTAACCTTCATTCCTCTTCTCTCCAGAGCAAACCTCCACCTCTCTAGACTTTCCTCCACCTGCTCCCTGCTCTCACTACAGATCACAAGGTCATCCGCAAACATCATAGTCCATGGAGATTCCTGTCTGACCTCATCTGTCAGCCTGTCCATCACCACCGCAAACAAGAAGGGGCTCAGAGCCGATCCTTGATGCAGTCCCACCTTCACCGTGAACTCCTCTGTCACACCTACCGCACACCTTACCATTGTCCTACTGCTCTCATACATATCCTGCACCACTCTAACATACTTCTCTGCCACTCCAGACCTCCTCATACAATACCACAGCTCCTCTCTTGGCACCCTGTCATACGCTTTCTCTAAATCTACAAAGACACAATGCAGCTCTTTCTGATCCTCTCTGTACTTCTCCATCAACATTCTCAAAGCAAATATTGCATCTGTAGTGCTCTTTCTTGGCATGAAACCATACTGCTGCTCACAAATGCTCACTTCTCCCCTTAGCCTTGCTTCCACTACTCTTTCCCACAACTTCATTGTATGGCTCATCAGCTTAATACCTCTGTAGTTTCCACAACTCTGCACATCTCCCTTGTTCTTAAAAATCGGCACCAAAACACTTCTCCTCCATTCCTCAGGCTTCCTCTCACTCTCTAAGACCTCGTTGAACAACCTAGTTAAAAACTCTACTACCATCTCTCCTAGACACTTCCATACCTCCACTGGTATGTCATCAGGACCAACCGCCTTTCCTCTCGGCATTCTCTTCAAAGCTCTCCTAACTTCACCCTTGCTAATCCTTTCTACTTCCTGCTCAACAATATTTGCCTCTACTACTCTTCTCTTTCTGTCATTTTCCTCATTCATCAGTTCCTCAAAGTACTCCTTCCATCTTTCCCTCACCCTCCTGTCACCTGTCAACACATTTCCATCTCTATCTTTAATCACTCTAACCTGCTGCACATCCTTACCATCTCTATCCCTCTGCCTCGCCAACCGATACAAATCCCTCTCACCTTCCTTACTATCTAACCTTGCATACATGTCCTCATAAGCTTTCTGTTTGGCCTTTGCCACCTCTATCTTAACCTCACGCTGCATCTCCCTATATTCCTGTCCTCTCACTGTCCCACTTCTTCCTAGCTAACCTCTTCCTCTGGATACTCTCCTGAACTTCCTCATTCCACCACCAAGTCTCCTTGTCTTCTTTCCTCCTTCCAGATGACACACCTAGCACCTTCCTACCTGTCTCCCTGATCACTTTGGCTATAGTAGTCCAGTCATCTGGAAGCACCTCCTGACCACCTAAAGCCTGTCTCAACTCCTCCCTGAAAACCACACAGCACTCTTCCTTTTCCAACTTCCACCACTTTGTCTTCTGCTCTGCCTTTGCTCTCTTCATCTTCCTCACCACCAGAGTCATCTTACACACCACCATCCTATGCTGTCTAGCTACACTCTCTCCTACCACTACTTTGCAATCGCTAATCTCCATCAGATTACAGTGTCTACATAAGATATAGTCCACCTGTGTGCTCCTGCCACCACTCTTATATGTCACCCTGTGTTCCTGCCTCTTCTGAAAGTACGTGTTCACCACAGCCATCTCCATACTTTTAGCAAAGTCTACCAACCTCTGTCCTTCTGGGTTCCTTACCTGAAGACCAAACCTGCCCATCACTGCCTCATCCCCACTATTCCCTTCACCAACATGTTCATTAAAGTCTGCCCCTATCACCACTCTCTCACCTCTGGGAACACTCTGCATCACTTCCTCAAGCTCGCTCCAGAATCTGTCTTTCTCCTCTTGCTCACAACCTACTTGTGGAGCGTAAGCACTAACAACATTCAACATCACACCTTCAATTTCCAGCTTCAGACTCATCAACCTATCTGACACTCTCTTTACCTCCACAACATTCTTCACAAACTCCTCCTTCAGGATCACTCCTACTCCATTTCTCTTCCTGTCCACCCCATGATAAAACAGTTTAAACCCTGCTCCAATGCTTCTAGCCTTGCTCCCTTTCCACCTGGTCTCCTGGACACACAGAATGTCGACTTTCCTCCTCTGCATCATATCTACCAGCTCTCTGCCTTTACCTGTCATCGTACCAACATTCAAAGTCCCTACTTTCAGTCCTAAACTCCTGCCTTTCCTCTTCTCTCTCTGCCTACGGACACACCTTCCTCCTCTCCTTCTTCGACCAACAGTAGCCCAATTTCCACCAGTGCCCTGTAGGTCAACGGCACCGATGGCGGTCGTTGTTAACCCGGGCCCCGACCGATCCGGTATGGAAGTCATGTTAGTGATTCGCATATTGAATTTGGCAAAAGTTTTACGTCGGATGCCCTTCCTGACACAACCCTCTCTATTGATCCGGGCTTGGGACCGGCATAAAAAGTACACTGGGTTGTGACCTCCTGTGGCTAGATTTATAAGTTATATACTTATAAGTTTTATATATATATATATATATATATATATATATATATATATATATACACACACACACACACACACACACACACACACACACACACACACACACACACTGTAACATTTCAGTCCACAACACACTGGCTATTAACATGCTAACACAGTTATATGTTACCATATACCAGACCTTAAATATTTTGGGGGAATCTTCCAGTTCCTGCCTGCTACTGCATAGCCATTGCTGTCTTTCTCAAGCTAATACTCTGGTATTTTATTATGCTATTATGCTGGAGTACTGGATGAAAAACAGCATTCTTAGGTATTATCCTAACATAAGCAAATAAATAGCCTATTTTATTATGAAGTCTGTTGACTTTGTTCAATACACAGTTTGTAATACGATTGTATTATTCAATATGTATTTAATCGAACAATGCAATACAATATACTGTATCATTACATGCCTAGTGACAAAGGCCTGGTTTATACTTGTATGTATGCAAAGTTCTCATGCGTCTTCATCTTGCAGTGGCTGAGATTTGGCTGAGGTCACACAGCGTGTGTTGTGCATTCAAGGAACTTACTCCAGAGTTCCAAGTTCCAATCAGGCAGAAAGTGGAGTTTATATGAACAGAAAGTCTCCTTTCTAACCCTTTGTTGACCTTTTCTGGTATGCAGAGCTTTTAATTTGAGCTGGATCCTGCCAGAACAGGATCCGGCACCTCTAAAATATAGCACACCTGAGTTCCCGGAACCTTTTTATGTGGATCCGGCACCTCTGCAGCTGGATATTTCAAGTCTCCCGCAGCAATATTATCAAAACAAATAGTTTTAGTTTTTAATTCACCAAAAGTAAAACAGAACAACAAAAAAGGCCATAAAAATGCTAATCTTATATTACCAGTGCTCAAATATTGCTAATAGCCAATCAGTAGCCTCTTTCACATAATGTAATCATTTCAAGTTCAAAGTTCACCTGAATTCGTTGTCACGAAGCGAAGCCTACAGACACGTAGCATGCGTTGTAGAGTGTGTCATGGCGAAAAGAAAGCAGTTATCATTACCAGCAAGAGTCCAAGAGAGCGAGCAGCAGCAAGTCACTGATGAAGCAGTTTGGTGACCGCCGCCCCCGACTAGCAGTGATAATGCTAGCCTGATTGTGGAAGGTTTGTAGAAGCGCTTACGAGCTTCAACCTGTGCGTGGCTTTAAAAGTGAGATTGACTCATCTCTTCTCATCCCCACCATCTTGTCTCTGATGTTTTTGAAAATCGTGGGTCACCCGCTTACAAAGTTCAATCCCGAGCCATTTGTGCGCTCATGGATATGTTAGGGACACCGAAGAGTAGGAGGACACTGACATGACAGCTTTGTGGAATATTTTGTCTTGGTTAAGATGATTTTTTTCTTGATTATGTTGTGCAGTTAATGTTTATTGTAAGTAGGCTTACTACATGAAACATAGCGTTGTTTTCAAAGTGCTTTGGGCAAATGTTTTGTAGCTAACTGAGGTGACAGCACATAAGCTGATAGAATGTGCAATCCATAAATGTTTTCCTTTGTACTGAGAATACTCACTGCTGTTAAGTTCGTTATGCTGTTACATAGTTGTACCAGTGTGATCAATTACATAGGCCTACCTATCACCATTGAATATTGTTGGCTACGTGAGATACTGGAAGCACTTTTACATATCTATAAGTTAGAGGACCGTGAACTTACGCATGCCTTCTGACCTGCCAAATCACTACCATCTTATTGTTCCGGGATCTGCAGATTTACAAATTAAGCACTGCTGGTATGGTTTATGGCTGGATAGGATAGGGCATATTTTAGGGGTTATATCACTAGCAAAGGCACAGTGTAAGTAAACCATAGCAACACAATTATAATAAAATCTAAAGCAGCCATCATTCCATGATTGATAGAATTGTTGATTTTAAACTCTAACTTGAAGTGCTTTGATACAAGAGCTGTTGGATACCGCTGAATCCGGACAAGTAAAAACACTTCAGAAATGCTTTCGGTGAGAATTGACTTGGATTATAATTGATCTTGCAAGTTTCATTTCCCCCAGCCATGTCCAAACTTATCTTTGTTATCTTTCTGTTTATTCCCAGAATTAAACATGGAAGTTTGCTCTTTCTTGCTGTCTAAAAATCCATGAAGTTTGGTGTGGTTCATGCAACCCTGCCCCCTAGTGGACACATCACAGAAGTATAAATCAGCCATAACTGTGAAACCATGATACAATAACAGCCATACTCTGGAATAATTTGTGAAAACAACTTTGATGCTGGTTGACATCAGATTAGTGGTTGCTGGGCACACTGTCCGCAGAGTATTGTTAACAGTTTCTCCATCAACTACTACCAAATCATCCATTGCTTTAGAGCCACTGCAAGGCGAGGGTACTAACCCCATTTCCATAAAAACAAAAATCTGTGATCTGTCAAGTCTCTTGAAACTTTAATTAACTGACAAAAGTACAAAGAAAAGGTATTCAGTGTTTTCACTGACCAACTTTATTGTATTTTGTAAATATAAACATATTTAGAATTTGATGCCTTCAACACACTCAAAAAAAAGTTGGGACAGAGGGAAAATAAGACAATTTTATTTGTATAGCGCTTTTAACAATAGACATGGTCACAAAGCAGCTTTACAGAAATACATAATTTTTGGATCTAAATTTTAATTCGATAAATTTATCCCCAATGAGCAAGCCAGTGGCGACGGTGGCAAGGAAAAACTGCCTGAGACGACATGAGGAAGAAACCTTGAGAGGAACCAGACTCAAAAGGGAACCCATCCTCATCTGGGTGACACTGGATAGTCTAATTAGAAGTAAATCCCTTCTATAACTGTATGATACATGATATAAAGTGCAACTGTGTAGTCAGGAGATTCGACACAGTCTCAACATGAAGTCTATTTTGCTGAAATCGTGAACTGTCCATCGATGGAGACCCGAGTGCAAAGTCTGTTTGTGAATTGTTTGTGGAGGCTGTCCATATGGGCCCATCCTCAGCAACAGCGAGCAACACCCAGCGATGACAACCCCAGAAGCAGGGCACCAGGATGGGCCAAGTCGTCTCAGAGAGAAGAACAGGTCAGGCCCATTGCCACCCCAGGAGCAACACACGTAGAACTTGTGATGTGACGATTTGAAGTTGGTATCATCCAAAATTTTCGCAGGCATTGGCGTCATCTGGAATCTTCTGAGAGGCTGGTTCTGAACTGGAGCTGGCACGTTCACTGATTACCTCGGGATGCCCAGGAATAGGAAACAGATGGAAAAGGATTAGCATGGCTGCTGTTCATTGTATGTCAGGCAAAATGACCATGTGCATTTGTTATCATTTTATCAACGATGACACAAGTACAAGGTCATGAGATGCGGTTAGGTGATGCTAACCCCAAACATTATCAGGAAGGCTATTCCAGAGTTTAGGAGCTAAATGTCAAAAAGCTCTACCTCCTTTAGTAGACTTAGATATCTTCGATATTATCAGAAATCCAGAGTTTTGCGACCTTAGAGAGCGTGATGGATTGTAACGTGATAGAAGATTGGTTAAATATAAAGGGGCTTGGCTGTTTAGGGCTTTATAGGTGAGTAGCAGAATTTTATAATCGATACGGAACTTGGGGTAATATGTTGATATTTTCATGATATGGTAAGCACTCTTGCAGCTGCATTTTGGACTAACTGTAGCTTATTTATTGAGGATGCAGGACAACCACCTAGTAGTGCATTACAATAGTCCAGTCTTGAGGTCGTGAATGCATCAACTAGTTTTTCTGCATCAGAAACAGATAGCATGTTACATAGCTTGGCAATATTTCTAAGGTGAAAGAAGGCTGTTTTTGTTACCTGGGAAATATGATTTTCAAATGACAGGTTGCTGTCTAATATAACACCCAGGTCTTTAACTGCAGAGGATGAAGTAACCGTACATCCTTCTAGATGCAGATTATATTCTAGGAGCCTTTGTGTACCGATTTTTGGTTCAATTAGCAGTATCTCTGTTTTATCAGAATTTAGTAAAAGAAAATTAACGGTCATCCAGTCTTTAATGTCTTTAACACATTCCGTTAACGTGGGAAATTTGGAAATTTCATCTGGGCTTGTGGAAATATCTCACAAAAGTGAGTACACCCCTCACATTTTTGTAAATAGTTGTACTTACTAGTCATATGGTGTGTAGTGTCTTGGAGATGTTGTTTGAGAGGAGATCCACTCTGAGTCTGCAGGGGTGCAGGCCATCAGCATGGAACAATCTAGGACGCTCCCAGAAAACATTCCAATTATTTATAAAAAGCAGTTTCTGTTCATTATACCATGTAATTAAACATTCGTTTAAAGCGAAAAGTCTACTGAACCTTTCAAGTCCACGTCGGTATGTGGGGAGAGGTCCAGACACGATGATCTTCGTCGTGGGCGATGTGTTGCGTACCGTCTCTATCAGGCTGCCGAAGTCCCTCTTCAGGATTTCCGTCTGCCGCAGCCTGATGTCGTTGACCCATGCGTGCAGCATGACAGCTCCGATGTTCTTGGCATCCTTCAGGATCGCGGGTACCTGCGCAGCGACATCAAGAACACGAGCGCCAGAAAAACAGTGGGTGCGTACCTTACCTTTAGTTGAGATCACGGCGTTGGGTTTGGTCTCACGGAGAGAGGGGCGAAGCGGTTCCTGGTGGAGATCTCGAAGACTGGGGGCGGCGAAGGGGGAGAGGTTCAGGATTGGGCATAAAAGGAGCATCCACCAAAAGCTCAGTCTTTGCAAGGAAGGATGGGTTGTGGCTCACCACTTTGAGCCAAACATCATGAGAGAATTGTCAGTCCGTTCAAAAAGAACATTGCTCAACACAAGATTGCAAAGAATTTAGGTCTTTCACCATCTACAGTGCATAATATTGTGAAAAGGGATTCAGGCAATCTGGAGAAATCTCACTGCATTAAGGGCAAGGCCGGAAACCACTGTTGAATGTGCGTGACCTTTAAGCCCTCAAGCGGCACTGCCTGAGAAATCATCATGCTATTTTTTTTTTTTTTTTTTTTTTGATTATTTGTATTTTTTTTTTAATTTAGTATTATTGCAAAATAGAACATGGTCAACAAGTGTGACAACTTAACTATATAAACCAGGGTTTGCATATGTAAAAGATAAAAATAAAATAACAATAATAAATAGATAAACAGTAATAGATAGATAAAAATAAAAATAAATAAAATGGGGAGAAGAAGGAGGGAGGGAGGTTATGCAGATAACACCAGCACGGATCTAAGATTCCAACTGCTCCTTCTTCCTGGACTTATAGAGGGAACAGTAGAGCTGCTCTAATGAGATATTAAATGGGAGATTTTCCTAATAAATTCTGCCCATGCCTTAAATGTTATTGGTTTGGCTTTATTAATTCTCGCTGCTGTGCATTCTAACAATGAAATATTTAGAGTTCTATGAGCCACATTTTAAATGCTGGGGATGTGGGTTCATGCCAGATTTTAAAAATGATCTTTTTGGCTGCAGGTAGAGCAGTGTGTAGGATCCTTCGCTGGTTAACATTCAGATTGAGCTCAGCATCATCATTCAATAAACAAAGACTGGGATGTTTAAAGATAACTGTGCCACACAGCTCTGTCAAGACTTGACAAACCTTATCCCAAAATTTACCAATACTTTGACACTCATAAAACATGTGCATATAGGGTCCCCACATGTGAGCAGAAAGGGGTAGGCAAGCGCTTCATTTTGTGCAGGACATATGGAGTAGCGTAGGCCTTGTGGATGAGTTTGTAGTGTATTAGTTGATGGGTGAGATTTTTGGACATTGTTGGAATACTTTCCCAAATCCAGTCCCAGTTTGGTTTGTAATGGGCCAGTTCCTTTTCCCATATAGTAGTGATAGGGAGTGTGCCACAGCACTGCTTAAGTAGTCTGTTATAAATAAATGACACTGCTCCTCATGCCTGAGAAAAATTCACACAGTCCAACAGAGGATGAGAGTCCAGGTTACAGTTCCACGGTACACCATAAGCATGCATTGCGCTTCTCAACCTTAAATACAGAAAGTATGAATGACTGGGGAGATTATAGCAGTTTTTCAGATCTTGAAAGGACCTTAAGCCGTGATCATTGAATATATCACCCAGAACATGTACACCTTGATCAGACCACTGCTTGAAAACAAAGGATTTGTTACCAGATTGTAAGTAATGATTATGCCAAATTGGGGATTCATTTGTAAACTTAATAGAACTTCCCATAAAATTGCAGACATCATGCCAAATTTTAAGAGAATTAGCCACAATTGTGTCTCCAAACTTCTGGGCTTTCTTTGGTAAACCTGTAAATAACACATCTTGAAGCCGATGTGGAAGCACTGCCGCTGCTTCGATATCACGCCAAGCGATCTTTCTATCAGTCTCTAACCAAATCTTGAGAGAATGCAGCTGACATGCCCAGAAATACAGCTGGAAGTTTGGAAGTGCTAAACCTCCTTTGTCGGGTGTTCTCTGTAGCATTTTGAGTTTAATTCTTGGGCCTTTCTTGTTCCAAATGAATTTTATAATCAAGGAGTTCATTTCTTTAAAAAAGGTTCTATACAGAGAAAGAGGGATCATGGAAAACAAAAATAAGAGTCTAGGAAGGATATTCATTTTGATAATTGCGATCCTGCCTTGTAATGAAACTAGAAAAGCGTCCCATCTCTGTAGGTCTTGTCTGACAGCAGTGAATAAGGTGATATAATTTTGTTTGACAATTGCGTGCAGTGTGGGAAAGATCTGAATTCCTAAATATTTAAAAGTCTTACTAATTGGAATCGAGGTGGACACAAATGCAATATTGGCCGATGCTGACATGGGCATTAATACAGATTTTTCCCAGTTAATTTTGTAACCACTGACCTTGCCAAAATCTTTAAATATTTTAAGACATTGAGAGAGAGAAGTGGAGAGGTTAGGCATATACAGCAAGATATCATCCGCAAAAAGAGAAATGTAATGTTTGGAACAGCCTATAGTGATAGGGGAAATTATGTGATCCTGACAAATTGCCTGTGCCAAAGGCTCTAATGAGATTGCAAATAGCAGTGGCGACAATGGGCAACTCTCCTCAACTGAAAAGCAGTTGAGCAGCATAAACCTGTAGATATCCATGCAGATGAGTTAGTATAGAAAGTCTGGATCATATGGATAAAGCGAGAGCCAAAACCAAATCGAGTTAAGACAGACCATAGGTATCTCCACTCGACCCGGTCAAAGGCTTTCTCGGCGTCTAATGAGAGGATAGCGTGGTGATCGTTAGCCTGGTCGGATGAGTCAATATTGTTCAAAAGGTGTCTTACGTTATCTGTAGCAAAATGTCCCGTGAGAAATCCTGTCTGGTCATGGGAAATTAGGGAACTGGCAACTGTTCCTAAGCGATGGGCTAGAATTTTAGCGTACACCTTAGCATCCGTACCAATTAATGAAATCGGCCAATAGCTTGAACGGCAAAGGGGGTTCTACCCTTTTTCCAGAACCAGAGAGATAAGGGCAGTATTCTGATCTCTGTGGAAGTGAACTGTATCTATCGCAAAATTTATCGATTAGAAGTGGTCCAATTAGATCCCATAAAACCAAATACAGCTCCGGGGGTAAACCATCCAGACCAGGTGCCTTACCCTTATTCATTGACTCTAAAGCCTCCTTTAATTCTTTCAATTCTGTTGGAGAATCGAGAAAAGTTTGTTGCTCATCGTTTAAGTGAGAGAGATTTAGTTTTGACAGAAATTCAATACCAGGTTGTTCATCCATTCCCAACTCTGATCCGTAGAGATGCTCGTAAAATTATTTAAATATCCTGTTCACCTCTCCCGGAGCTGTATGAAGATCACCTGCACTATCCTTAATGGCTGTTATAGAGGACAGAGCCTCCTTGTGCTTCAACCTTAAAGCCATTATTTTACTGGGCTGTTCTCCATTAAAATAGTAGTTTTGATTAGTGCGGTGAACGAGAAATTCTGCCCTTTTTAGTAAAATTGCTTTATAATCAGTTCTTAAATTCCCTAAAATCCTACTCTTCTTTTCCATAAAAGTTTTTTTAAGATCCTTCTCTAATAGTTTAATCTGGCCCTCAAGTTGAGTTATTTCTTTTACTCTGGATTTATTTATATAGGAAGCAAAAGAAATACAGTTGCCTCTCAAAAAGCATTTAGTTGTTTCCCAAAGGATTTGTGGATTAATAAATGGGCATGTTTTCTTTAAGAAACAAAGTCAAATTGGAACGTAGGTGTTTAACAAAGTCTTCGTTTTGCAAAAGGGTTGTATTAAAACGCCATCTTTTTGGACTTTGAGGAACAATCGGAGAAGACAGATACAGCGGAGTGACCTGAGATCAGAATGGGTAGGATATCAGTATGGTTTACACATTGAGTAAGGTATTTAGAAATTAAAATATAATCTAACCTGGAAAATGATTTATGACATGCCGAGTAAAAGGTATAGTCCCTACAGTTCTCATTCTTTACTCTCCAGATATCACACAGGTCATTATCCACGATAAGATCATTTAATGACTGTGAAGCTTGATCCCCATGTACAGTAGGAAAAGATCTATCAATTAAGGGATGGCAAACTGCATTAGTGTCCATGCCAACAACCAAATTGTAATCAGCAAAACTAAGGAGGAATTTGGTAAGGGCTGGGAAGAAATCTGCGTCATATTTATTAGGGGAATAAACCAAGAAAAAAACAATTTTTAAGTTGTTCCATGATCCCGAGGCATATGTAAACCACCCATTTTCATCCCCTCCTGTTTTCTCTATTAGAAATGGGAATCTTCTGTTCTGAAGTATAACAACTCCTCTTGAAGCACTATTGTGAGATGAGGAAGCTCTCAGTTTATAATATCTATTCTGACACAGAGTCACGTCGGAAGCCTTAAGGTGGGATTCTTGTATCAGGGCTATGTCAACTGACTTGCAATGTAAATAATCTAGGCATTTTGATCTTTTTATGGGAGAGTTCAAACCATTGACATTCCACAATATCACATTAAAATCCTTCATCGTAGAATTGTCACGGTAAAAACAAACGAGAGGCAAGGGCAACCATGGCGACCATACACATTGACAATAAGCCCACCCCTTCGAAACACATACACAATATTATAAACAAGTACTGCAAATCCTGGTATTTCTAACAATGTAATGGTTAAACTAACCAAAGAACCGAATAACATACTGTAGGCAGCATGCAGAGAGATAAAACACACCCTCTTATCTGCCTGGAAAGTAAAACTATTCGAGGCCATGCACTCGAACTAAGTGGATATACTCAGATACCAGCGTCACGCACATCCGGATGTCCGTCATAGCGATACAAGAACTTATTTCCCTACTTAAAGTGCTATCACAGAAACCAAAAGGGTAGTGTTAGTCTTTAGGCATCTCTGCAGATGAGGCGATATCCATCTCCGCAGTGGCACCTAGAGACGTAACAAACCTCCCTAGGTCCCCCAGGGATTTGAAAAGCAACTGCTCCTGGCCATTTCGCACTTTGACTAGTGCAGGGTAGAGCAGGAAAGACTCAATGCCTAGTTGTTGGAGACATTTTCTTCCTTCAGCCATAGCTTTCCTTTTTTGAGATGTTTCCTTGCTTAAGTCTGGATAGAACCATAAGTTGCCCCCTTCGTAACTCAGCAAAGGCGAGTTTCTAGCTCCCTGCAGGATCGCTTGTCTGTTGTTGTAGCAGAGGAGCTTAAAGATCAAAATGCTCACTTTTTTCCTGGAAGAATCCTCATTCGCGTACACACGTTCAATCTCAATTGTCTTCCCTTGTAGGACCAGTATCCACTTCGGAAAGTGGGTCTGCAGGAACTGGATCGCATTCCCTCCTTCAGCTCCTTCGCGGAGGCCCACCAGCCTTAGATTATTTTGTCTGGATTTGTCTTCGTACAGAGACAACTTCTCCTGAAGCTCTTCTAGGCGGGACTTGCTGGCAATCGATTCCTTTTTGACATCTCGGACCGTGGCCTGCATGTAGTCAAATCTATCGTTGAACCAACAAATCCAGACGTGTAGAAATCGTCGATATCTCCTCCCAAACAATCGCCGTCATGCTTAGCTTTATGGCGCTAAGCTGCTTGTCTAGCATCTCGGCAATGGCATCGTGAAGGCGCTCATCATCTTTCGGCTTTTTCTTAGCAGGCGAGTGAATTAATTCCCGTTTGGATGCCATCTAAAATGACTCCAAAACAAGGGAAGTACTTGAAACTCGGCTAGAGCTTGGTAGGGAAAAATAATTTAGAAAAACAGACATCAGAGGCAGAGTGTCGATCTTAAGCAGCCATCACCGTTCGTCATGCAATTTTGATGAATATAACCACATGGGCTTGGGAGTACTTCGGAAAACTGTTACCACTTCACACAGTCCGCCGCTGCATCCAGAAATGCAACCCGAACTCTATTATGCAAGGAGGAAGCCACACATCATTACATTTGTGGCATTTGGCCTTATCCAGAGCAACTTACTTTTTTCTTTTTATTCATTTTTACATCTGAGCAGCTGAGGGTTAAGAGCCTTGCTCAACGGCCCAACAGTGGCAGCTTGGTAGTGTTGGGGTTTGAACTCACAACCTTCCAATCACAGTAGCCCAATGTCTTAACCACTGAGCTACCACTGCCCTCATCAACTCTATGCAGAAACGTCGCTGAGTTCTCTGGGCCCCATCTCAGATGGACTGAAAGGCAGTGGAAATGTGTGCTGTGGTCAGATGAGTCCACGTTTCAGCTTGTTTTCGGGAAAAACAGACGTTGAGTTCTCCATGCCAAAGATGTAAATGACCAACCAGACTGTTATAAGTGAAAAGGTGCAAAAGCCAGCATCTGTGATGGTATGGGGGTGCATCAGTGCCCATGGCATGGGTGACTTGCATATGAGTTTGCTTATTCTGTTCGGCTTGTTTTTTTACTGTATAGAGTTCAGTAGGTTATTGGACTGAAAGCATCAAGCAGACAAGCTAAAAGTTTTAGATCTTGTCAAGCCGATAACTCTTAAAGCTGTTTTGTTAAATTGTGTACATTTGACGCGGAGGCATATATTGGGATTTTAGAGAGACATATGCTGCCATCAAGGCAACGTCTTTTCCCAGGAAGTCCATGGTTATTTCAGCAGGACAATGCCAGGCCTCATTCTGCACGTGCTTCAACAGCGTGGCTTCGTAGACACAGAGTGTGTGTACTTGACTGGCCTGCCAGCAGTCCAGATCTGTCTCCTAAGAAATGTACTATTTTAAGGAAAAATAAGGTAATTTTGAATTTGATGGCAGCAACATGTCTAAAAAAAACAAAAACAATACGTCTGGATTTTTGGGAGAGGAATGTTGTCCCTGCTCAACAGTCCTGGGTCTTCTTTGTCGTATTTTTTGTTTCATGATGCGCCAAATGTTTTCAATTGGTGAAAGGTCTGGACTGCAGGCAGGCCAGTTCAGCACCCGGACTCTTCTACTACGAAGCCATGCCGTTGTAATAGATGCAGTATGTGGATTAGCATTGTCTTGCTGAAATATGCCAGGCCTTCCCTGAAAAAGAGGTTGTCTGGATGGAAGCATATGTTGCTCTAAAACCTGTATATACCTTTCAGCATTGATGGTGCCTTTCCAGATGTGCAAGCTGCCCAATCCATAGGCACTAATGCACTCCCATACGATCAGAGATGCAGGCTTTTGAACTGAGTGCTGATAACAAGCCAGATGGTCCCTCTCCCCTTTAGTCCAGAGGACATGGTGTCCATGGTTTCCAAAAAGAATTTTGGAACAGAACAGTTTTCCACTTTGCCTCAGTCCATTTTAAATCAGCTTTGGCCCAGAGAAGACTGCAGCGTTTCTGGATCATGTTCACAAATGGCTTCTTCTTTGGATGATAGAGCTTTAACCTGCATTTGTGGATTGGTGAACCTTTCCTCATCTTTACTTCTGAGAGACTCTGCCTCTCTAAGATACACTTTTTATACCCAATCATGTTACTGACCTGTTGCCAATTAACCTAATTAGTTGCAAATTTTTTCTCCAGCTGTTTCTTTTTAGTAATACTTACTTTTCCAGCCTTTTGTTGCCTCTGTCCCAACTTTTTTGAGATGTGTTGCGGCCATCAAATTCAAAATTATCTTATTTGTTCCTTAAAATGGTTTAAACCTCAGTTTTTTCTCAATTTCCTCAGTTTAAACATTTGATATGTTTTCCATGTTCTGTTGTGAATAACATATGAGATTATGAGATTTGCAAATCATTGCATTCTGTTTTTATTTACATTTTACACAACTTTTTTGGATTGGACATTTTTTTTATTGGGGGTGTAGGAGTGATGATGTTTTAGGTCATATTTAAGTGAAAGTGACGTGAAAAGAATTTGTCCTCTGCATTTAACCCATCCAAGTTAGTGCACACACATTAGGAGTTGTGAACACTAAAAAGGGGCTGGGATTTGAACTCACGACCTTCCGATCAGTAGCCCAACTTCTTAACCACTGAGCTACCACTGTCCATGTAGATTATATAGAAAATTTGAAAGGGTTCAGAAGCGCCACTGTATGTTATTTAATCAATTACTGTTCCTATTGGCTGTTTAATAGTAGACATGTTTGCATGTCAAACATTGGTGCACCAGTACATTAATGACTGCACACTGGCAACAGACACCTGACACACTGTTAACTGAAAATGCAACTTATAATGACTTCTCCAGTTTCAAAATTATTCAACCCCTTCATGGCAAGCATCTTTAGTACTTAGTACAGCACCCTTTTGCTGTAGTGACCTACTGCAAACGAGATGCATAGCCAGACACCAGCTTCTGGCAGCGTTCCTGAGGAATCTTAGCCCATTCCTCATGAGTAATGGCCTCCAGTTCAGTAATATTCTTAGGTTTGCATGCTGCAACCCCCTTCTTCAAATCCCACCAGAGATTTTCTATGGGCTTCAAGTCAGGTGACTGTAATGGCCCTGTAGAATCTTCCAGGACTACTTCTGCAACCAAGCCTTGGTGGAATTTGAGGTATGCTTGGGATCAGCTTCCTCACAGACGGCCTGACATTTCCTCCTAGGATTTCCTGATACTTCAATGAATGTGGCTTATTTATATGATTTTGAGCTGACTTTTCTAGTGCTTTTGGGTCAGTAGTGGTGTACGTCTTGAAGTTCTGGCATGGAAACCTTCTGTGTTTAGTACGCGCCTTACTGTGCTCACTGAGACCTCAGTGTCTGTTGCCACCAAGTCTTGCTGCAGGTCTTTTGCAGTCACTCGAGGGTTTTTCACAACCTGCCTTCTCAGAAATCTGGTTGCAGCCTTTGATAGCTTCCTTTTTCTGCCCAGTCCAGGTATTTCATGTAGTTTCTGCCCATAGCCAGTTCAGATATTTCATGTGTTCCAGCTCAGGCACACCTGGTGCAACTAATGAAGCCCTTGATTAGTTGCATAAAGTGTGCTTGAGATAACACCTGTTCTGCATATTTGTGCTGCTGTGGGGGATTCTGTTCAGGGGGTTGAATAATTTTGAGACTGGAGAAGTCATTATAAGTTGCATTTTCGGTTGAATTTGGGGAAACAATTTGAAGCATTCGTTGTGTTGAACTATTTCAGTTGCTTTTGTTTGATTTGTTCATTGCAAACAGCTGAAAGTCTAAATTTTGACAATAAACCTGGTTTGCAGTGGGGGTTGAATATACTCGATTTTTGATTTCTATGGGCTGTAAGCCTTAATCGTGTGTGTGTGTGTGTGTGTGTGTGTGTGTGTACAGCCGTGGCCAAAAGTTTTGAGAATGACACAAATATTAATTTTTACAAAGTCTGCTGCCTCAGTTTTTATGATGGCAATTTACATATACTCCAGAATGTTATGAAGAGTGATCAGATGAATTGCAATTAATTTCAAAGTCCCTCTTTGCCATGAAAATGAACTTAATCCCCAAAAAAATGTCCACTGCATTTCAGCCCTTCCAGAAAAGGACCAGCTGACATCATGTCAGTGATTCTCTCGTTAACACAGGTGAGAGTGTTAACGAGGACAAGGCTGGAGATCACTCTGTCATGCTGATTGAGTTAGAATAACAGACTGGAAGCTTTAAAAGGAGGGTGGTGCTTGAAATTATTGTTCTTCCTCTGTTAACTATGGTTACCTGCAAGGAAACACGTGCAGCCATCATTGCTTTGCACAAAAAGGGATTCACAGGCAAGGATATTGCTGCTAGTAAGATTGCACCTAAATCAACCATTTATCGGATCATCAAGACCTTCAAGGAGAGATGTTTAACTGTTGTGAAGAAGGCTTCAGGGCGCCCAGCAAAGTCCAGCAAGTGCCAGGACCGTCTCCTAAAGTTGATTCGGCTGCGGGATCGGGGCACCACCAGTGCAGAGCTTGCTCAGGAATGGCAGCAGGCAGGTGTGAGTGCGTCTGCATGCACAGTAAGGCGAAGACTTTTGGAGGATGGCCTGGTGTCAAGAAGGGCAGCAAAGAAGCCACTTCTCTCCAGGAAAAACATCAGGGACACACTGCTATTCTGCAAAAAGTACAGGGATTGGGCTGCTGAGGACTGGGGTAATGTCATTTTCTCTGATGAATCCCCTTTCCGATTGTTTGGGGCATCTGGAAAAAAGCTTGTCCGGAGAAGAAAAGGTGAGCGCTACCATCAGTCCTGTGTCATGCCAACAGTGAAGCATCCTGAGACCACTCATGTGTGGGGTTGCTTCTCAGCCAAGGGAGTGGGCTCACTCACAATTTTGCCTAAGAACACAGCCATGTATAAAGAATGGTACAAAAACATCCTCAGAGAGCAACTTCTCCCAACCATCCAAGAACAGTTTGGTGACGAACAATGCCTTTTCCAACATGATGGGGCACCTTGCCACAAGGCAAAAGTGATAACGAAGTGGCTCGGGGAACAAAACATCGACATTTTGGGTCCATGGCCAGGAAACTCCCCAGACCTTAATCCCATTGAGAATTTGTGGTCAATCCTCAAGAGGCGGGTGGACAAACAAAAAACCCACAAACTCTGACAAACTCCAAGCATTGATTATGCAAGAATGGGCTGCCATCAGTCAGGATGTGGCCCAGAAGTTGATTGACAGCATGCCAGGGCGAATTGCAGAGGTCTTGAAAAAGGATGGTCAACACTGCAAATATTGACTCTTTGCATAAACTTCATGTAACTGTCAATAAAAGCCATTGACACTTATGAAATGCTTGTGATTATACTTCAGTAACAGTTAGTAACATCTGACAAAAAGATCTAAAAACACTGAAGCAGTAGACTTTGTGAAAATTTATATTTGTGTCATTCTCAAAACTTTTGGCCACAGCTGTATACAGGTGCATCTGGAAAAGTTGGGGATTTTTTTACCATAATTTAATTCAAAAAGTGGAACTTTCATATATTCTAGATTCATTATACATAAAGTGAAATATTTCAAGCCTTTTTTGTTTTAATCTTGATGATTATGGCTCATAGAAATCAAAAATCCAGTATCTCAAAATGTTAGAATAAAGAATTTATTATACAGCAATGTCAACCTTCTGGAAAGTATGTTAATTTATGCACTCAATACTTGGTCAGGGCTCCTTTTGCACGAATTACTGCATCAGTGCGGTGTGGCATGGAGGCAATCAGCCTGTGGCACTGCTGAGGTGTTAAGGAAGCCCAGGTTGCTTTGATAGCAGCTTTTAACTCGTCTGTATTGTTGGGTCTGGTGTCTCTCATCTTCCTCTCGACAAAATTCAGGTCAGGCGAGTTGGCTGGCCAATCAAGCACAGTAATAACATGGTCAGCAAACCAGTTACTAGTAGTTTTGGCACTGTGGGCAGGAAATCAGCATCTCCATAAAGCTTGTCAGCAGATGGAAGCAGGAAGTGCTCTAAAATCTCCTGGTAGACGCTGCATTTACTCTCCACTTGAGAAAACACAGTGGACCAACACCAGCAGATGACATGGCACCCCAAATCATCACTGACTGTGGAAACTTCACACTTGGATTCTGTGCCTCCCCACTCTTCCTCCAGACTCTGGGACCTTGATTTCCAAATGTGATTTTATTTATTTATATATATATATATATATATATATAGATATATAGATATATAGATAGATAGATAGATAGATAGATATAGATATATAAAATGTGTGTCTGTGTGACTGATCTTTTATGTGTAAATAGTTTACTAGAATTATTTGATTTTTCCACTTCTAAAATTTATACATTGCATTTATGGTGCTAAAAAATTATTTAATTTAGCTCGTTTCTTAATTTATTAAATAAAAATGTCAGTTTGCTATAGCCGTTTTTATCTTATTTGTGGGTTGTGGAAGCACTTACCTCAATACAGTATCTTGTATTAAAAATATATTATATTATTATTTTAACAAACAGTTAAATTATTTTTAAGGCTTCAAAGGGTTAATGGTCATCATTTCTCTTTTTAGAGATATTTGCAGGCTCTACCTTTGCCATGCAGATTTCTGTGGCTTCCTCTCTGTTATTAACCTGTTCAGCCACATTTTGTAGTTCAACCTATAGTTGTTCAACGTATAATTGCCTGTTGATCGCTAGTAGTCAGTGCCTTTTTTTTTATGGCCGAGAGGGAATCTGTGCTACACTCAGTCTCTGCACTCTTTTTGCTTAATTTTTTTTTTTAACATATTCCTGTCTATGAATTTCTGCTGTGAGCTAGTAAATTTGTTGTCTTCTTTTGAATCAGGTGTGACATTTGTCTCATAGGGGTGTGTGTGTGTGTGTGTGTGTGTGTGTGTGATAATTGCAGGGTGATAAGGGAGGAGAGAGGGTCCTGCAGAAGAAGTGGACCACCTTTCTGAAAGCCCAGCTCCTCTGCTCACTGCCTGAAGATGGCTTCCCTTTTAACATCATTCAGGACATGTTTGTCTTGACACCCAGTAAGGAGGACTGGAAGAGCACTGTGTTCTATGGGGTTTTCACCTCTCAATGGTAAGAAATAGCTCTTTGGTGACACATGTAACTGATGGACACTTGACTGACAAATGTGAATAATAATGTGTAATGATTTTGTGCAATGATGCATATAAGTGTAGAATAATGAAACAGATGCCACTTATTTTTGTGTGTAAATAAACAATGTAATGGATAAATTTTACTAATTATTATTTTGAGTAAGGTTTACATGTTTATCTGGTGCAGACAGGTAAATATGGTTATATAGCACAGTATGTTGTAATATCATATGTACAGTTGCAATCAAAATTATTCAACCCCCATTGCAAATCAGGTTTATTGTCAAAATTTACAGACTTTCAGCTGTTTGCAATGAACAAATAAAAACAAAAGCAATTGAAATAGTTCCAACACAATGGATGCTTCAAGTGGTTTCCCCAAATTCAACTGAAAATGCAACTTATGATTTCTCCAGTTTCAAAATTATTCAACCCCTTCATGGCAAGCATCTTTAGTACTTTGAAGGGCACCCTTTTGCTGTTATGACCTGCAGCAAACGAGATGCATAGCCAGTCACCACCTTCTGACAGCGCTCCTGAGGAATCTCAGCCCATTCCTCATGAGCAATGGCCTCCAGTTCAGTAATATTCTTGGGTTTGCGTGCTGCAACCACCTTCTTCAAATTCCATCAGAGCTTTTATGTGGTGGCCCTGTAGAATCTTCCAGGACTTCTTCTGCAAACAAGCCTTAGTGGAATTTGAGATACAGTGAGGGGAAAAAAGTTTTTGGTCCCCTGCTGATTTTGTACGTTTGCCCACTGACAAAGAAATGATCAGTCTATAATTTCAATGGTAGGTGTATTTTAACAGTGAGAGACAGAATAACAACAAAAAAATCCAGAAAAATGCATTTCAAAAAAGTTATAAATTGATTTGCATTTTAATGAGTGAAATAAGTATTTGACCCCTTCGACTTAGTACTTGGTAGCAAAACCCTTGTTGGCAATCACAGAGGTCAGACGTTTCTTGTAGTTGGCCACCCTCAGGAGGGATTGTTGCACACATCTCAGGAGGGATTTTGTCCCACTCCTCTTTGCAGATCCTCTCCAAGTCATTAAGGTCTCAAGGCTGACGTTTGGCAACTCGAACCTTCAGCTCCCTCCACAGATTTTCTATGGGATTAAGGTCTGGAGACTGGCTAGGCCACTCCAGGACCTTAATGTGCTTCTTCTTGAGCCACTCCTTTGTTGCCTTGGCTGTGTGTTTTGGGTCATTGTCATGCTGGAATACCCATCCACGACCCATTTTCAATGCCCTGGCTGAGGGAAGCAGGTTCTCACCCAAGATTTGACGGTACATGGCCCCATCCATCGTCCCTTTGATGCGGTGCAGTTGTCCTGTCCCCTTAGCCGAAAAACACCCCAAAAGCATAATGTTTCCACCTCCATGTTTGATGGTGGGGATGGTGTTCTTGGGGTCATAGGCAGCATTCCTCCTCATCCAAACACGGCGAGTTGAGTTGATGCCAAAGAGCTCGATTTTGGTCTCATCTGATCACAACACTTTCACCCAGTTCTCCTCTGAATCATTCAGATGTTCATTGGCAAACTTCAGACGGGCCTGTACATGTGCTTTCTTGAGCAGGGGGACCTTGCGGGCTCTGCAGGATTTCAGTCCTTCACGGCGTAGTATTATCAATTGTTTTCTTGGTGACTATGGTCCCAGCTGCCTTGAGATCATTAACAAGATTCTCCCGTGTAGTCCTCACCGTTCTCATGATCAGTGAAACTCCACGAGGTGAGATCTTGCATGGAGCCCCAGACCGAGGGTCAGGGCCACTGCTTTTGGGTCAGTACTGGTGTATGTCTTGGGGTTCTGGCATGGAAACCTTCTGCGTTTAGTACGCACCATACTGTGCTCACTGAAACCTCAGTGTCTGTTGCCACCAAGTGTTGCTGCAGGTCTTTTGCAGTCACTTGAGGGTTTTTCACAACCTGCATTCTCAGAAATCTGGTTGCAGCCGTTGATAGCTTCCTTTTTCAGCCCCATCCAGGTATTTCATGTATTTTTTGCTCCTAGCCAGTTCAGGTATTTCATGTGTTCCATCTCAGGCACACCTGGTGCAACTAATGAAACCCTTGATTAGTTGCATCAAGTGTGCTTGAGACAACACCTTTTTTGCATATTCTGTTGTGAGGGATTCTATTTAGGGGGTTGAATAAGTCATTATAAGTTGCATTTTCAGTTGAATTTGGGGAACTCACTTGAAGCATTCATTGTGTTGCACTATTTCAATTGCTTTTGTTTGATTTGTACATAGCAGCTGAACTCTGTAAATTTTGACAATAAACCTGATTTGCAATTGGGATTGAATAATTTTGATTGCAACTCTGTATGTGTGTATGTACAGGTGCATCTCAATAAATTAGAATGTTGTGGAAAAGTTCATTTATTTCAGTAATTCAACTCAAATTGTGAAACTCGTGTATTAAATAAATTCATTGCACACAGACTGAAGTAGTTTAAGTCTTTGGTTCTTTTAATTGTGATTATTTTGGCTCACATTTAACAAAAAGCCACCAATTCACTATCTCAACAAATTAGAATACTTCATAAGACCAATAATAAAAAACATTTTTAGTGAATTGTTGGCCTTCTGGAAAGTATGTTAATTTACTGTACGTGTACCCAATACTTGGTAGGGGCTCCTTTTGCTTTAATTACTGCCTCAATTCGGCATGGCATGGAGGTGATCAGTTTGTGGCACTGCTGAGGTGGTATGGAAGCCCAGGTATCTTTGACAGTGGCCTTCAGCTCATCTGCATTTTTTGGTCTCTTGTTTCTCATTTTCCTCTTGACAAGACCCCATAGATTCTCTATGGGGTTCAGGTCTGGTGAGTTTGCTGGCCAGTCAAGCACACCAACACCATGGTCATTTAACCAACTTTTGGTGCTTTTGGCAGTGTGGGCAGGTGCCAAATCCTGCTGGAAAATGAAATCAGCATCTTCAAAAAGCTGGTCAGCAGAAGGAAGCATGAAGTGCTCCAAAATTTCTTGGTAAACGGGTGCAGTGACTTTGGTTTTCAAAAAACACAATGGACCAACACCAGCAGATGACATTGCACCCCAAATCATCACAGACTGTGGAAACTTAACACTGGACTTCAAGCAACTTGGGCTATGAGCTTATCCACCCTTCCTCCAGACTCTAGGACCTTGGATTCCAAATGAAATACAAAACTTGCTCTCATCTGAAAAGAGGACTTCGGACCACTGGGCAACAGTCCAGTTCTTCTTCTTCTTAGCCCAGGTAAGACGCCTCTGACGTTGTCTGTGGTTCAGGACTGGCTTAACGAGGAATACGAAAACTGTAGCCAAATTCCTTGACATGTCTGTTTGTGGTGGCTCTTGATGCCTTGACCCCAGCCTCAGTCCATTCCTTGTGAAGTTCACTCAAATTCTTGAATCGATTTTGCTTGACAATCCTCATAAGGCTGCGGTTCTCTCGGTTGGTTGTGCATCTTTTTCTTCCACAATTTTTCCTTCCACTCAACTTTCTGTTAACATGCTTGGATACAGCACTCTGTGAACAGCCAGCTTCTTTGGCAATGAATGTTTGTGGCTTACCTAGTGAACCAAACTGAGAGACCATTTCGAAGGCTCAGGAAACCTCTGCAGGTGTTTTGAGTTGATTAGCTGATTGGCATGTCACCATATTCTAATTTGTTGAGATAGTGAATTGGTGGGTTTTTGCTAAATGTGAGCAAAAATCATCACAATTAAAAGAACCAAAGACTTAAACTACTTCAGTCTGTGTGCAATGAATTTATTTAATACACGAGTTTCACAATTTGAGTTGAATTACTGAAATAAATGAACTTTTCCATGACATTCTAATTTATTGAGATGCACCTGTATGTATATACAGTGGGTATAGAAAAGAATCACCCCTCTTTAAAATAATCACTTTTTGTTGTTTTTCAGCCTGAAATGAAGACGGACACAGTTTTTGTTTTATCCAGCTGTATTTACTCAGTGCAACTTATAACATCCAAGTGAAATATATAAAACCAACATGTCAGAAAAAAATTAAAAAACAGAATCACTGATTTGGAAAAAAGATCACCCCCCATTTTATTGAACCACATTTTGCTTTAATTACAGCCTTTAGTCTGTTGGGATATGTCTCTACTAACTTTGCACATCTAGGCTTTGCAATAATTGCAAGCCTTTCTGGCATTGACAACTCTCTAGCAGAGGGCAGCAGATTTTCCTCAAGAATTTGATGGTATTTTGCCCCATCCATTTTTCCTTCTATCCTGACAAGTGCTCCAGTCCCTGCTGCAGAGAAACACCCCCATAACAGGATATTACCACCTCCATGCTTTACTGTAGGAATGGTGTTAGTTGGATGGTGAGCTGTATTCTTTACCCACTGTACATACATACATACATACATACATGCATACATGCATACATACATGCATACATGCATACATACATGCATACATACATACACTGGGTATAGAAAAGAATCACCCCCCTTTAAAATAATGTGTCCGTCTTCATTTCAGGCTGAAAAGCACCAAAATGTGATTATTTTAAAGGGGGGGGGGGGGTGATTATTTTCTATACCCACTGTATATATGTATGTATGTGTATATATGTACAGTGGGTATAGAATACAGCTCACCATCCAACTAACACCATTCCTACAGTAAAGCATGGAGGTGGTAATGTCCTGTTATGGGGGTGTTTCTCTGCAGCAGGCACTGGAGCACTTGTCAGGATAAAAGGAAAAATGGATGGGGCAAAATACCGTCAAATTCTTGAGGAAAATCTGCTGCCCTAATGCTAGAAAGTTGTCAATGGGAAGAAGGTTTACCTTCCAACATGACAATGACCCAAAGCACACAGCAAAACTGATCACACAGTGGTTGAAGGAGAAAAAGGTGAATGTCCTTGCATGGCCTAGTCAGAGCCCAGACTTAAACCCCATTGAAAATCTGTGGAATGACTTGAAGACTGCAGTCCACAAACAGTCACCAAATTTAACTGAACTTGAGCAACTCTGCAAAGAAGAGTGGGGAAATATTGCAAAGTCTAGATGTGCAAAGTTAGTAGAGACATATCCCAACAGACTAAAGGCTGTAATTAAAAAAATAAGGCAAATTAAAGCAAGGGGGTGATCCTTTTTCCTGACATGTTGGTGTTGTATCTTTTACTTGCATGTTATAAGTCGCACAGAGTAAATACAGCTGGATAAAACAAAAACTGTGTCAGTCTCCATTTCAGGCTGAAAAGCAACAAAATGTGATTATTTTAAAAAGGGGGGTGATTCTTTTCTATAACCACTGTGTGTGTGTGCGTGTGTGTGTGATATATATATATATATATATATATATATATATATATATATATATATATATATATACACAGCCGTGGCCAAAAGTTTTGAGAATGACACAAATATTAATTTTCACAAAGTCTACTGCTTCAGTGTTTTTAGATCTTTTTGTCAGATGTTACTGTTACTGAAGTATAATCACAAGCATTTCATAAGTGTCAATGGCTTTTATTGACAATTACATGAAATTTATGCAAGGAGTCAGTATTTGCAGTGTTGACCCTTCTTTTTCAAGACCTCTGCAATTCGCCCTGGCATGCTGTCAATCAACTTCTGGGCCACATCCTGACTGATGGCAGCCCATTCTTGCATAATCAATGCTTGGAGTTTGTCAGAGTTTGTGGGTTTTTGTTTGTCCACCCGCCTCTTGAGGATTGACCACAAATTCTCAATGGGATTAAGGTCTGGGGAGTTTCCTGGCCATGGACCCAAAATGTCGATGTTTTGTTCCCCGAGCCACTTCGTTATCACTTTTGCCTTGTGGCAAGGTGCCCCATCATGCTGGAAAAGGCATTGTTCATCACCAAACTGTTCTTGGATGGTTGGGAGAAGTTGCTCTCTGAGGATGTTTTTGTACCATTCTTTATTCATGGCTGTGTTCTTAGGCAAAATTGTGAGTGAGCCCACTCCCTTGGTTGAGAAGCAACCCCACACATGAGTGGTCTCAGGATGCTTTACTGTTGGCATGACACAGGACTGATGGTAGCGCTCACCTTTTCTTCTCTGGACAAGCTTTTTTCCAGATGCCCCAAACAATAGGAAAGGGGATTCATCAGAGAAAATGACATTACCCCAGTCCTCAGCAGTCCAATCCCTGTACTTTTTGCAGAATAGCAGTCTGTCCCTGATGTTTTTCCTGGAGAGAAGTGGCTTCTTTGCTGCCCTTCTTGACACCAGGCCATCCTCCAAAAGTCTTCGCCTTACTGTGCGTGCAGACGCACTCACACCTGCCTGCTGCCATTCTTGAGCAAGCTCTGAATGGATTAAGTTCATTTTCATGGCAAAGAGGGACTTTGAAATTAATTGCAATTCATCTGATCACTCTTCATAACATTCTGGAGTATATGCAAATTGCTGTCATAAAAACTGAGGCAGCGGACTTTGTAAAAATTAATATTTGTGTCATTCTCAAAACTTTTGGCCACGGCTGTATGTATATATATATATATATATATATATATATATATATATATATATATATATATATATATATATATATATATATACACAGTATCTCACAAAAGTGAGTATACCCATCACATTTTTGTAAATATTTTATTATATCTTTTCAAGGGACAACACTGACGAAATGACACTTTGCTACAATGTAAAGTAGTGAGTGTACAGCTTGTATAACAGTGTAAATTTGCTGTCCCCTCAAAATAACACACAGCCATTAATGTCTAAACTGCTGGCAACAAAAGTGAGTACACCCCTAAGTGAAAATGTCCAAATTGGGCCCAATTCGCCATTCTCCCTCCCCGGTGTCATGTGACTCGTTAGTGTTACAAGGTCTCAGGTGTGAATGGGGAGCAGGTGTGTTAAGTTTGGTGTTATCGCTCTCACACTCTCTCATACTGGTCACTGGAAGTTCAACATGGCACCTCATGGCAAAGAACTCACTGAGGATCTGAAAAAAAGAACTGTTGCTCTACATAAAGATGGCCTAGGCTATAAGAAGATTGCCAACACCCTGAAACTGAGCTGCAGCACGGTGGCCAAGACCATACAGCGGTTTAACAGGACAGGTTCCACTCAGAACAGGCCTCGCCATGGTCGACCAAAGAAGTTGAGTGCACGTGCTCAGCATCATCCAGAGGCTGGCTTTGCAGAATAGATGTATGAGTGCTGCCAGCATTGCTGCAGAGGTTGAAGGGGTGGGGGGTCAGCCTGTCAGTGCTCAGACCATAACCGCACACTGCATCAAATTGGTCTGCATGGCTGTCGTCCCAGAAGGAAGCCTCTTCTAAAGATGATGCACAAGAAAGCCCACAAACAGTTGGTGAAGACAAGCAGACTAAGGACATGGATTACTGGAACCATGTCCTGTGGTCTGATGAGACCAAGATAAACTTATTTGATTCAGATGGTGTCAAGCGTGTGTGGCGGCAACCAGGTGAGGAGTACAAAGACAAGTGTGTCTTGCCTACAGTCAAACATGGTGGTGGAGGTGTCATGGTCTGGGGCTGCATGAGTGCTGCCGGCACTGGGGAGTGTACTGTGACATGTACTGTGACATACTGAAGCAGAGCATGATCCTCTCCCTTCAGAAACTGGGCCGCAGGGCAGTATTCCAACATGATAACGACCCCAAACACACCTCCAAGACGACCACTGCCTTGCTAAAGAAGCTGAGGGTAAAGGTGATGGACTGGCCAAGCATGTCTCCAGACCTAAACCCTATTGAGTATCTGTGGGGCATTCTCAAATGGAAGGTGGAGGAGCGCAAGGTCTCTAACATCCACCAGCTCTGTGATGTCGTCATGGAGGAGTGGAAGAGGACTCCAGTGGCAACCTGTGAAGCTCTGGTGAACTCCATGCCCAAAAGGGTTAAGGCAGTGCTGGAAAATAATGGTGGCCACACAAAATATTGACACTTTGGGCCCAATTTGGACATTTTCACTTAGGGGTGTACTCACTTTTTTTGCCAGCGGTTTAGACATTAATGGCTGTGTGTTGAGTTATTTTGAGGAGACAGCAAATTTACACTGTTATACAAGCTGTACACTCACTACTTTACATTGTAGCAAAGTGTCATTTCTTCAGTGTTGTCCCATGAAAAGATATAATAAAATATTTACAAAAATGTGAGGGGTGTACTCACTTTTGTGAGATACTGTGTGTGTGTGTGTGTGAACAAACCAGACACTGCTGGAATTTCAAATGGCATCAGTTTTATGGTCAGATGAAATCAGAATAGAGCTTTTTGGCAATAAATACCAGAGGTGGTTTTGGTGCACACAGAGAGGTAGCCATATGGAAGAGTACCTCATGCCCACGGTTCAATATGGTGGTGGCTCTTTAATGTTTTGGGGCAGTTTTTCTGCCAGAGGACCTGGACATTTTGTTAGGATACATGGCATCATGGATTCTATCAAATATCAACAGATATTAAATGAAAACCTGACTGCCTCTGCCAGAAAGCTTAAAATGGGCCCTGGTTGGATTTTCTAGCAGGACAATGATCCAAAACATACATCAAAATTTTAACACAAAAATGGTTTATTGACCACAAAATCAAGTTCCTGCCATGGCCATCCCAGTCCCCTGACTTGAAACCCATAGGAAACCTCTGGGGGTGAACTGAAGATGGAAGTCCACCAGCGTGGACCTCTAAATTTGAAGGATCTGGAGAGATTCTGTATGGAGGAATGGTCTCAGATCCCTTGCCATGTATTTTTCAACCTCATCAGACATTATAGGAGAAGACTCAGAGCTGTTATCTTGGCAAAGGGAGGTAGCATAAAGTATTGACTAAAAGGATGCCGATAATTGTTGCACACCTATATTTAACAAAGATATATATTTTTTGGATAAACCTGTGTTTTGTGTGCAACTGTTTGATATCCATGAGAGCAGAGTTTTTTTTCTGAATTTTTTGAACAAAACATCAAAATTTTAAACAATAAAAACAATTTTTCACAGCCTTCTTTGCTCATATTTACCAAGGGGGCCAATATTAGTGGAAGGCACTGTATATGTAATATATGATTATATTTCGGTGTTATGGGTGTCCTGTGTAAATAGAAAGCTTTCAATACAAGTTCACTCCTGTTTCATATTACATATTTGTTGACCCCAGCCACCAGTGTTTGAGGTTTGGCTTTTGATTCACTGTGTTAATACCATGTGAAACACTGGTTAGAAAGGGTTGCATGCAGCACACCAGATACACACAAAAGAGAGACACATACCCCGTTCTGCTTTGCATAGATTCTCTTAGGTCCACAAATCCAGGTTTTGTGTTCACCAATATTGTTGTATGTCCTAGTGTATGTTTTACGATTTGAACTAGTGTATATAATAGGAGTGGTAAGCAAATGTCTCAAATGGATCACAGTACAACACCCATTTCTGTAAAGCTGCTTTGTGACAATGTCCATTGTTAAAAGTGCTATACAAATTGAAATTAAATGAGTGTTTTTGTGTGTATCTTTGCAGGTACAAAAGGGCATCAGGCAGCTCAGCTGTGTGCACCTTTACCATGAACCAAGTGGAGGAGGTGTTTAATGGTCGTTATCGAGAGGTTAACAGGGAAACACAGCAGTGGTACACCTATAATCACCCAATCCCAGAACCCAGACCTGGAGCGGTATTTACCTTCTTATCAGAAACACCTTGTCTTGGTTGTGGACTTTTTTTTAATTAATAATGGAATTTACTTACTACTTCATACAGTCGTAATACTTATACAGTGCCCTCCACTAATACAGGCACCCTTGGTAAATATGAGAAAAGAAGGCTGTGGAAAATTGTCTTTATTGTTTAACCTTTTGATCTTTCGTTAAAAAAATTACAAAAATACTCTGCTCTCATGGATATCAAACAATTGCAAACACAACACAGGTTTATCAAAAAAAAAAAAAAAATCTTTGTTAAATATAGGTGTGCAACAAACAAATTCCCTTAGTCATTCAAAACAATGGGTAAGACCAAGGAATATAGATGTGATATGCTGCCAAAGGTTGTTGAGCTTCAAAAAATTGGAAGTGGCTCTAAGAAAATAGCACAAGCATTGAAAATGTCCATTTCCACCATTGGGGCAATAATTACGAAGTTCCAGTCAACTGGAAAGGATATGAATCAACCTGGAATTGGACGCGTGTCTATATCGTCTCAACGCACTGTGAAGAGGATTGTTCGAGTGACCAAAAAATCTCGAAGGATCAGTCTAAGAAAGACAATTTTTCACAGTCTTCTTTGCTCATATTTACCAAGGGTGCCAATATTAGTGGAGGGCCCTGTATACTTATATGCAGATAAACAGTCCCTTCTGAAAGTAGTAGAATGACATGGCCAATGTTTTTGTTTTTGCTATACACTGAAGACATTTGGGTTTAAGATCAAAAGATAAATATGAGAATCAGAATTTCAGTTTTAATTTCTTAATATATACATCTAGCTGTGTTAACCTGGAACATGGCATGTTTGGTGACAGACCCAGTTGTCAGGTGAGCAAAAGTATTGGAACAATCTTAAAGTAAATAACACTTAAAATTTGGTTGCATATCCATTGCTTACTATAACTGCATCAAGTTGGCCACCCACCAACATTAACAATCTGTTGGATTCTTCTCTTCGGATGCTTTTCCAGGCTTGTACTTCAGCTTCTTTCAGTTGTTATTTGTTCTGTGGGGTTACTCCCTTCAGTGTCCTTTTCAGGAGGTACATGCTCAATTGGAATAAAGTCTGGTGATTGACTTAAAACCTTCCACTCCCCCCCCCCAATGAAGTCCTTTGTTGTGTTGACAGTGTGTTTTGGGTCATTGTCTTGCTGTATGATGAAGTTCTTCCCAACTAGATAGAATGCATTTCTCTATAAATTGGCAGACAGAATGTTTCTGTAGACCTCTGAATTTATTCTACTGCTACCATCATGGGTTACATCATCAATAAATCATAAAACACTACCACCACGATGCTTGACCAATGAGCTTGTATGTTCTGGATCATGAGCATTCTATATACTTTGGCAGAGGTTAATCTTGGTTCCAGAAGTTTTGTGGCTCATCTATGGATTTCTTTGTGAATTCCTTTTGAATTTCTTTGGCCTTCTGATTTTTACTTCTGATGACTATTTTGCATCTTGTGTTATGGCCTTTATATTTCTGCTCTCAAAGTCTTCTTCCAACGGTGGATTATGTAACCGTCACTTCTGCCATGTGGAGGTTGTTGGTGATGTCACTGACTGTTGTTTTGGGGTTTTTCCTCACAGCTGTCACAATGTTTCTGTCATCAGCTGCCGTTGTTGCCACTGGCTAACTTGTTTGATGGCTGGTTGTTAGTACACCAGTGGTTTCTTTTTCGGCACATTCCAAATTGTTGTATTGGCTATGCCCAATGCTTGTGCAGTGGCTCTGGTCAATTTTCCCTATTTTCTCAGCTTCAAAATGGCTTGCTTTTCTCCCATAGAGAGCTCTCTGGTCTTTATGTGGGTTTATCCATTTTAACCACAAATGCAATATTCCTAGGTGAAACCCAGGGCTCAAACAAAGAGTAGACATTCAGAGCTGTTAATTGTTTAATCAATCAATCTAACAGGGCACTCCTGGGCAAGGAGAAACACCTGCCACCTGCTCACCCACAGGAGCACCAATCCTCTCCGCTTCATGTGTCAAACAGGTTTGCTCTCCTCAGTGAAGCACCCGCTGAGAAACCTGACAGAGCTTGGTTTACAGTAGACTCTATCTTAAGACACATGAAATTAGCTAGGCCTTTAGGGGCTTCAGCAGCACTAGTTAGGTGTATACCAGGAGCCAGGGCGCTGGACATAGCAGGTAATATTAGGGTCTTAGGCATCTTAGGTTTTCAAAGTTAGTTTTTCATGTAGGATATACATCTTCAGTCAGAGGTTACTAAGAGTAACATTGTAGAGCTGTGTAAATAAACTCATCCCAGTGTGCCGTGGCAGTGTAGCTTACAGCAGGTTATGATTGCTGAACTGCTGGATGTCCAGGTGGTGCTCTGAAAACAATGTTGGCTTTATAGATAGTTGGAGTAGGTTTGAGGGCAAGGCTGGCTTGTTAGGGCGGGACAGTATCCATCCCACTCAGGAAGGTGCTGCTCTCATTTCTTGCAGCATATCACATAGTCATATAGTCACATAGTCGCTTAGTTAATCAGTGACAATCCAGAGCCAAGGCCACGGAGCAGACAAGCAGGCTAAACCGACGATCTTTTAGCTGCACTGAGACATCACTTAGGTTACACTATATTGAGACTGTGCCTGTTCCCCAAGCTAAAAAAATGTAGAAATACTCAAAGTTTTAGTAACCTAATTAACATAAAATTAGATCATACTGAATGTACAGCCAGCAGCTTTGATCTGAAGCTAGGACTGTTAAATATTAGAGCTCTTACATCTAAAGCACTTTAGAGAATCTATTACTGATCAGGAGTTTAATGTACTGTAATCTAATGAAATTAGATTAGATAAATTAGATAGATTAGATGCAATTGATGTAATGCACTCGGGTAAATTTGTACTCGAACTTGACTCGGACTTGGACATTTTGGACTCTAAAGTTTTTCTGAGTGCAGTCAAGTCCGCATCATGTGTAACGTGAAGAGAAACATTAAAAATAAATAACAACATAAAATGAATATAAGAAATTAATGGATGTCTCCCTGCCTGACCAGGGAAAAGCCGCCTCATCATGTGAGTACCGAATTGAGTTCTCTTTCATTTTGATACTCATCACGTCAAAATGCAGGTCTGGTTGAGTATTCATGCAAATGTAACGATTGTTGTCCCCTATGTGGCCTTAACACATCCCACACAACCGTCACAAGCTTTAAATAGACGACGTAGGCAAGACTCTGGTTGTCTGTTCTTTCTTTTATTCTCCGCAGCAATGATGATCATGTCTGAGGAATACATCAAAATGTATTATTACACAGGGTGAAAACACTGCAGACATAAACCACCGCAGCAGTGTCAGCCATTTTCTGCTGAACTCCATACAACTTGTAACAATTCCATGTTAACAAAATAACAACAATAAACATGAAAATCACATACCTGAGGAATACATCAAAATGTATTATTACGCAGGGTGAAAACACTGCAGACATAAACCACTGAAATAAGAAAAACATAAAATAAACAAACTCACTCTCATTGAGGGTAACTGTGTGTTTTCCATTTAGTCATCTGAAGCTACATCGGCAGCAGCACATTAATTTCACCGCATGAGACACGAGGCACAACGATAATTACTCAACAAAGTTTCCATCGGACATATAAACCCATCCAACTCACTGTACATTTGTTGATATAATCACTACAACTGTTTACATTGGAAAAACTCATATTAAACACACTTTTATCACTTTTTTTTAAACACCATAAACAGGAGAGAAAAGAAACACGCTTACCCGCAGCAGGGTCAGCCATTTTCTGCTGAACTACAATAGGCGCGCAAGGACAAAATAATGAATGTCTGCAATGTATTAACCACTAGGGGGCACCAAAACACCATTTGATTTAATTTACCCTCTAATTTCATGTAATTCAACACCATGAATATCATTAGAATTAATGTTCTTTTTAACTCCGTTACACAAACACAGTCTGTTATGTCTTAAGTGAATGTAAACAGTTGGGGAAAAAATCAGAGGTGTGTCAATATAGTATATTGGATCTGTGCATTAGGTCTTAAAGTGACAGCAGTCTAATAAACCTGCTGCTGTCTGTGTCATCAATGTGAATCAAATAACAAAAGACAAAGAGACAATCTCTCACTCACTCATTTGACTGAAAACCTCAGTAAATTTAATAAGAATCACTGTATACAGTTGCAATCAAAATTATTCAATCCCCATTGCAAATCAGGTTTATTGTCAAAATTTACAGAATTTCAGCTGTTTGCAATGAACATATCAAACAAAAGCAATCGAAATAGTTCAACACAACAAATGCTTCAAGTGGTTCAACTGAAAATGCAATTTATAATGACTTATCCAGTTTCAAAATTATTCAACCCCTTCATGGCAAGCATCTTTAGTACTTAGTACAGCACCCTTTTGCTGTAGTGACCTACTGCAAACGAGATGCATAGCCAGACACCAGCTTCTGGCAGCGTTCCTGAGGAATCTTAGCCCATTCCTCATGAGTAATGGCCTCCAGTTCAGTAATATTCTTAGGTTTGCATGCTGCAACCCCCTTCTTCAAATCCCACCAGAGATTTTCTATGGGCTTCAAGTCAGGTGACTGTGATGGCCCTGTAGAATCTTCCAGGACTACTTCTGCAACCAAGCCTTGGTGGAATTTGAGGTATGCTTGGGATCAGCTTCCTCACAGATGGCAAGACATTTCCTCCTAGGATTTCCTGATACTTCAATGAATGTGGCTTATTTATATGATTTTGAGCTGACTTTTCTAGTGCTTTTGGGTCAGTACTGGTGTATGTCTTGGGGTTCTGGCATGGAAACCTTCTGCGTTTAGTACGCACCATACTGTGCTCACTGAGACCTCAGTGCCTGTTGCCACCAAGTCTTGCTGCAGGTCTTTTGCAGTCACTCGAGGGTTTTTCACAACCTGCCTTCTCAGGTTTTCACAACCTGCCTTCTAACCTGCCTGTAGTCTTAGGACTACAATTGCTATGATAGCTTTAGGATTGCAATTGCCAAAAACATTTTCGCAGTCATGTCTCCATCAGTGAACAGTTGATAACTTCAACAAAATAAACATCATGTGAAAACTATAATGAATTTCCTGTTTATATAATTTCACTTTTTGACCATGTAGTGCACAGTTATAGAAGGGAATTATTAATAATGGCACTATTTGCTGTCACCCAGATGAGGATGGGTTCCCTTGTGAGTCTGGTTCCTCTCAAGATTTCTTCCTCATATCGTCTCAGGCAGTTTTTCCTTACCACTGTCACCTCTGGCTTGCTCATTAGGGATAACTTATAATTTATATCCTAAATTTATATATTTCTGTAAAGCTGCCATGTGACAATGTCCATTGTTAAAATTGCTATACTATACTATATATATATATATATATATATATATACAGTTGTTGCAAATAGTAATGTAATAATGTTGCATTTGTTGCATGAGGTAGAGTCATATTGTTATGTTGTTTGTACTGTATTGTATTATATTAAAGTGACGATAGCGCAGTTAAACATGGCTGTTCAGACTTCTGACTGCTTGTGTAAAAAAAAAAAACTGTTCCTGAGTCTGGACATTTTGGCCTGAATACTTCTTAGCCACTTCCTGCATGGAAGGGGCTTGAACTATTTGTTTGGATGGGTAAGAGGGGTCCTTCCTGATGGAGGTTGCCTTCCTCACTCCTTGTGGTGTAATTGTCCTTAATGCCTGGAAGGTTGGTACGAGTGATGCGCTATGCCGTCTTCACTACCCACTGCAGTGCTTTCCTGTCAGATGCTAAGCAGTTTCCATTCCAGACGGTAATACAGCTGGTGAGTACACTCTCAATGACACACCTGTAGAAACCAGTGAGGATGGAGGGGCACATGCCAGCTCTCTTCAACCTGCTTAGAAAATACAGGCACTGTTGGGCCTTCTTTACTAAGGAGGAGGTGTTCAATGACCATGTCAGGTTGTTGGAAATGTGTAGGCCCAGGAATTTGAAGGTCTGCGTTGTTTCAACTTCTGTGCCATTGATGAGTAGTGACTGATGAGGAGCTTTGGTGCATCTGAAGTCCACAATCATTTCTTTTGTCTTGTTGACATTCAGGGAGAGATTGTTGGAATCACACCAGGCTATGAGTTGGTTCACCTTGTCTCTGTATGCTGTTTCATCATTGTTGCTGATGAGCCCCACAACTGTGGTGTCATCTATGAACTTTATGATGCTATTGCTTCGGTGTCTTGCAATGCAATCATGAGTCGGCAGGGTGTATAACAGTGGACTCAGTACACAGCCCTGTGGTGGACCGGTGCTCAGTGTGATGGGTTGGGAGGTTTGTGTGTTTATTTTGACAACCTGTGGTCTGTTGCTCAGGAAGTCAACTATCCAATTGCACATTGGTGTGCTTAGTCCAAGTGCTGACACTTTTTCAATTAGAGTCTGTGAGATCATTGTATTGAATGCTTAGCTGAAGTCATTGAACAACATATGAATCTTTGTTTTCCAAGTGTCAGAGGGCCAGGTGAATTGTGAATGCGATTGTATAATCTTTGGTGCGGTTATGTCTGTGTGCATACAGGTGAATCTAAAAAAAATTAGAATATTGTGGAAAAGTTCATTTTTTCCCTGTAATTTAATTCAAAAAGTGGAACTTTCATATATTCTAGATTCATTACACATAAAGTGAAATATTTCAAGCCTTTTTTTGTTTTAATCTTGATGATTCAGAACATGGTGTTTCTGTTAATGTCTCTATACTTGTCAGGTTAGAAACTCAGAACGAGGAGGTGCTGATTGGGGAGTTATCTTTATCCTTTCTGATAAGGAGGAGATGGTAATCTGCCTTCCCATTTGCATAGTGTAAAGTACAAAGCTGGAGAAGTGTCTTTAAAGTTTGCCTATGCATTATTTATTTTCAAAACCTCTTTCAAACACGGACTCCAAACATGATAAGAAATGGTTGAACTATGCATTCATTTGTGTGTTAATAGGTCTGCTCATATAAACTGTTGTCAACAATCCTTATCCATTAACATTAACTGTGCTTTACATGAATGTGAAGTGGATGTGTCACAGTTTATTTCAAATTTAAGGATTCAAAACATATGTACTGTCGGAAGTCTCAGCACCCCTCTCTGAGCCAGACATCCAGGGTGGTGTCAGGGTCCCTTCTTGCAGCACAACTTTCACTAAATTTTACTTGTCAAAACTAGCAGAAATAAGTGAAGACTCTTCAAGCTTGGATGAGAAAGAGCAAACGTTGTTTTATTGCAGTCCAAAAACACAAAAATCCATTGAGCTCAAGGAGACACTCACAATACAAGACACCTCTCAGTGTGGTTGAAGCAAGTGCTAAAAATCCCCAGAAAATCCCCTCTATTTATTCTGGGGGCTGTGAGGTGCCTCCTCTTTTTAATTTGCATATGCCCCGGCGATTTCCCATTATTTCTCACTTTTTGGCTTTTCTCTCCTCCTATCTTAATTTGCATGTCCTTCCCCATTTCCCCTTATTTCTCACTCTTTCTGGGAAACTCCTCCTCGTGACTCATTTTCATAAGAATTCCCCTTACTTTCCAGTTAGTGGCCCCTGGCTGCTTCCCCTATGCCTTTCTTTGGGTTTTCCTGCCTTTTGGAGTTCCCCTTATTTTCGGCCTTTGTCATCATCGGTTATTAAAAAAACTGTTCTTCACTGTCGTATTTACTTGCACTTCCTAGTTTTCTTCACATTTGTTCTCGGGCTTACTTGCTGACAGAAATCTCACCGCTATTCCTTACAAGATGCCTAAGATGTGTAAGTTTATCTTTTACTCTTCTCATTTTTATTGTTTTCTTGAAATTCTGAGCGCTAGTTTTAGTATGGATAATGTAGGTGTATGCCTTTTATCAAGCATGTCTGTTACACTATTATTGGCAGGCTGCCAGACCATACCGGGCAGCTGTCAGGCTATTCCTGGCACGTTCTTCCTTACTTATTACTGGCAAGCGTGGGTGTCTACTTTCTGACTCATGCGTGTTTTTCTTGTGTGTTCCTTTTTAGCTCGGCCCCGTGGCCCTACTTCACGGTCTCAACTCTGCGGGTGGCTCTCTGAAGACGAGCTTACCCTCTACCGTCTCTATCAGCTGACTCACTTGGCCTCTGGTATCTCTGAGTTCCTGGAACAACTCTGCCATTCCCCTCTTCCTGCTCATCCTCTCCCATCCGTGTGACTTACTCAGTCCTGACTCGCTCCGTGTCTACTCAGACACCATCTGCTCTCACTTATTCCCGGTCTACTCAGACCCCTATGTTTCTGCCTCCACTGGTGTCAACCTCAACACAATCTACTCAGACCGCCACCTGCCCACATGCTGATGGGAGACCAGTTGTCGGGAGACCAGTTCTCCCTTATTCTCTACTGCTTTTCTGGACAACTCACCTCAGTCCTCCCCCGAGTCACCTGACAAGTTCAGGCCTACTTCCCCTGTGTCTCTTCCATCTGTCATTCCGCTCTCTCCTACCCCTAGCTCGACACAGGCAATAACTACTATCTTCCACTAAGGAGTGTGTTATTTTGTTGCTTGAATAAACTCTGCCTTATACCCACACTTGGCTCTTGTTTCTTATGTACTAATTAAAGTTAGATTCTAAATGATGAAGTCATGCTTAATGCTATGCTGTAATGCTATGCTGTATAAGTTTATTGGTCTAATGCAAGCGTACGCGGGGGCCAATGCTTCTAGACATGTGCCCTTCCTAACATTCTCAACATCAGTACTCTAAAATGTATGGAATTGGATGGGTCTTTGTGGCCTGTCTTTGTTTCAGCCTCTGCTGCTGCATCCCGAGGTCCTAAGGATCTTTATGGCAGGTCTGGTCTAAACCTTAAGAAATGAGTTTGGTGGTTAGGGTCAACCTGTGGTCCAATGAGAAGACCCTCCTCATGCGGATGTGGGTTATTTCACCAAAATCCAATCACAATGTGGCAAACCTTTCTCTACCATGGCAGTTAGAGAGGGGCCTTGTTATAAACTGGGCACTGGAATACCGTCGCAATTGATGTTCACTACATTATGTTGTTTTCATGACAACATTGTTAGTCAGCACTCTCTAGTTTATAGTCTAGACTACTAAAACCATATTTTTCCATTTTAGTTTCCTTCCAGTGTTCGTTATTGCCACTGCAAGTTTCCCTTGTTGCACTGTTGACTGCTAATGCTTCTTTTTATGCTGCGATACACTATGTGGACAAAAGTAAGTGAACCCCCAACCATCACATCCATATGTCGAACTTCCTCAAACTGTTGCCACAAAGCCAGGTCCATAAAGACATGGTTTGCCAAGGCTGGAGTGGAAGAACCTGAGTGACCTGCACAGAACCATGACCTCAACCCCCACTGAACTGGAATGCCCACTGTAAGTCAGGCCTTCTTGCCTGACATCAGTGCCCGACTTCACTAATGCTCTTGTGGCAAATTCCCACAGCCTTCCCAGAACAGGAAAGGAGACCAACTCCATATTAATGACCATGATTTTGGACGAGTATTTTAAACGAGCATATATGGGTGTGATTGTTACATGTCCACATACTTTTGGTCATATCTTGTACATACAGCCCAGTTAATGCATGGAACCCAATTTTTAAAGCAGACACATTTACATTTATGAAACTAATGCTTATTTGTTACTGTGCTAATGCAATATATGGTTTTGAATGCAAGTTCAAGTTCAGTTTATTTGTATAGTGCTTTTAACAATGGACATTGTCCCAAAGCAGCTTTACAAAAGTATATAAATTCAGGACATAGATTTTAAATTTATGAATTTATCCCCAATGAGCAAGCCAGCAGCGACGGTGGCAAGGAAAAACTCCCTGAGATGATATAAGGAAGAAACCTTGAGAGGAACCAGACTCAAAAGGGAACCCATCCTCATCTGGGTAACACCGGATAGTGCAATTATAAATAAATAAATCTCTTCTATAAATGTACCAGTACTACACAGTCAGATAGCAGTTATGAGACCATGAAAAATTCATTACAGTTTTTATATGAAGTCTGTTTTGTTGAACTCAATGATCTTTAGGCTGCACCGTGTGGGGCCATCCTCAGCAGACTTCAATTGATGAGGTCTCCAACCAGAAGTAGGGCATCAGGATGGATCGGGCAGGTCCAGAGAGCAGAAGGGGTCGGGATCACTGGCATCTTAGGAGTATCATGTGAAGCTCGACAGAAGGGAGGGAGAGAGAGAGAGAGGGAGAGGGAGAGTGAGTGAGAGAGATCATTAGGTATGCTTATTGTCCCATAATGCTTAAGGACAATGTACTTTGCGTAAGTGAAAGTGAAAGCAGGTACTCTGGCAAGACTAGCTTATGACAGGATAAATAAAAGGGAGATCCAGAGGGTAACACAGACATGAGGGCTCCCTGGGACAAGGCGGCCAGCCACCCCACCACCAACAAATCTTGGTGGACGCCTGAAGGTGGGGGGGTGACAGCATCCACACATCCCAGTTCACCACAACACACTATGCCCGTGAGATCTCTAGATCTGCTCCTTTACCTAAAGAAAAAAAACTATTCACGAAAGGCTTGACTAAACAAATATATTTTCAGCCTGGACTTAAACAAAGACTGTGTCTGAGTCCCGAACACTAATTGGAAGGCTGTTCCATAATTGTGGGGCTTTGTAAGAGAAAGCTCTTCCCCCTGCTGTAGCCTTCACTATTCGAGGTACTGACAAATAGCCTGCGCCTTTTGATCGAAGTAGGCATGGCGGATCATAAAAGACCAAAAGTTCACTTAGGTACTGTGGCGCGAAGCCATTTAGCGCTTTATAAGTCAATAGTAGTATTTTATAATCAATGCGGAATTTCACTGGGAGCCAATGCAGTGTGGATAAGAAAGGGGTAATGTGGTCATATCTTCTAGTTCTAGTAAGGACTCCTGCAGCTGCATTCTGGACTAACTGGAGTTTGTTTATGCTCCTACTGGAACATCCAGACAGTAAGGCATTACAATAATCCAACCTCGAGGTGACGAAAGCATGGACTAATTTTAATGCATCATGTAGTGACAATATATTTTTTATCTTAGCAATATTTCTGAGGTGAAAGAAGGCTATCCTAATAATATTACCTACGTGGGCGTCAAAGGAAAGACTGGAGTCAATAATCACACCAAGGTCTTTTACTGCTGCACATGATGAAACAGAAAGGCCATCCAGAGTTACTATGGAATCAGAAAACTTACTTCTAACTGCATGTGGTCCTAGTATAAGAGTCACAAGAGCAAGTCACAAGAGGAGAGTGAGCACAATATAAACCTGGCCCTCAAACATTGTGTAGGCTATAGCATGTTAGGCTTGTTTAATCACCAGGGAAAAAGACATCAATGCCTGAGCTCATAGCTGCTTCTATAATGGCATACACAGACTGCTGCCTGCTGGCAGTGATCCTAATTACTATTCTCCTTGTCCCCTGTAAGATAATGTGCTGGAGTGTATGTATTCATAGGTATGATTGATAATTATGTGTGTGGGAGGGAAGTGAACTCGTGGTTTACATGCTCTTTGAAGGGCTGGCAAATTCTGGGAATTTGGGAGAATGACTAAGGTTTTTAGTGGATTAGGGTGAGTTGCCTCACAAGCAATGCAGAAAGAGATCTGAAATGTGAGAGCAAAGCATGGTCTCATAGCAAATGGCAGATGTAGTAGCTGTTTTTGACATACTTCCACATACGCTGTCATCTCCTGCGCAGCTGTCTGAATAGAACTTAAGTCTATGGTTACGTCTTAGGTTGATGTGTGCAGTTTCAGTATTAACTCTTTATTACGCATGCATACGGCCTAAATTGCCAAAATATTCTTGTATTATTACACATATTGTCATTAATGAAAAATAACTGTGAGAATTATTAAAACAACCCACTCTGGCAGTTCAAACATATCCAGATTTCCAAGCACTCTTTGCATCTTGTCATGTGTATGGTGCTTATTTGCTTATAGGGTCATACGCCAGTTATATAAATGCAAGGATTTTAGTGCAGAATGCAGCTTCTTTACACTGAAAACTTGTACTTAGTGCATCAGACATCTCTCTGCACATGTAAATATAACCTTGATGCTTGAACATTTAACAGTGTCAGCTAGTTTTGCTACAGGTGTGACTGCTGTCTCACTGTCTCTTGCAAAGCACAGGGGAACTGATGACACTGATAATTTTATATCCTAAATACTATGCTAAATTACCAAGTACAATTTGGATTTTTAATATGGTGTAATTATAATGTGCATGTGTATATTATGTGAAAGTAAAACCTCTACTCATGCTAACTTCTCTCTCTTCATCCCTCTCTTTATAGTGCATTACTAATGCAGCTCGGGCTCAGGGCATCGTCTCCTCACTGCACATGCCGGATAAGGTGCTGAACTTTGTGAAGGATCACTTCCTGATGGATAGTGTGATTCGCAGCCAGCCGTTGCTGGTTAAACGCAATGTGCATTATATGCAAATCATTGTGCATCGTGTCCAAGCTGTACACAGGGCCTACAATGTGCTTTTTTTGGGTACAGGTGAGGGTGAATTCTGAGTTGACTTAAATATACACAATAGGAATTTAATACTAAAATCATGCACATCCATTTTCTTTTACTTCATTGAATCCTATATTTAATTTTTAAATAAAAAATTATAGCCTTTTTTTTTTATTTGTTTTGTTTTTTTTACATGTTTTATGCAGCCCTAACTGCTAACTGTATTCACTTATTCAAAAATAAAGTATCTTGTGTACAGAAGAGGTACCCCAAAATTAAATTTGTTAAATCAACATAACCTTCCTAATTTGGATGTAACCAGTCAATAATTCTGTGTTGGTGTATTCTGCAATCAAACACAATCAGCCATAACATTAAAACAACTGACACGTGAACTGAATAACATTGATTATCCCATTACAGTGGCACCTATCAAGAGGTGGGATATATTAGGCAGCAAGTGAGAAAAATCAGTTCTCGAAGTTGATGTGTTGGAAGCAGGAAAAATGGGCAAGCGTGAGGATCTGAGCAACTTTGACAAGGGCCAAATTGTGATGGCTAATTGACTGGGTCAGAGCATCTCCAAAACGGCAGGTCTTGTGGGGTGTTCCCAGTATGCACTGATTAGTACCTACCAAAAGTGGTCCAAGGAAGGACAACTGGTGAACCAGCGATAAGGTCATGGGTGCCCAAGGCTCATTGATTCAAATGGGGAGCAATGGCTAGCCCATCTGGTCTAATCCCACAGAAGAGCTACTGTAGCACAAATTGCTGAAAAAGTTAATGCTGGCTATGATAGAAAGGTGTCAGAACACACAGTGCATTGCAGTTTGCAGCTTATGGGACTGTGTAGCCGCAGACCGGTCAGAGTGCCCATGCAGTCAACATGTGAGCATCAGAACTGGACCATGGTGCAATGGAAGACAGCCGAGTGTGTGTGCATCACTTACCTGGGGAAGAGATGGCACCAGGATGCACTATGGGAAGAAGGCAAGCCGGCAGAGGCAGTGGCTGCATCCGAATATCCCTACTACCCTACTACACAGTAGATGAAAAGCAGTATGCCAAAGGGGTAGTATGCATGAATTCTCAGTATTCATAAAAAAGTAGGCGAGAAATACCTGGATGACCTACTGCTTCCGCCGAGATTCTGCAGTATGGAACCACTGGACACTGTGGATACTGCGCTATCACATAATGCAACGGGACTGACACAGAAGAACTGTCAGAATTGGCGCCACATAGTACATCCAGATTATATTCATGCTTACCACTTATACTGATCAGTATGTACTGTATCGATGGTCAAGCAGTACGTACTGAATCGAATGCAGTAGGTACTATCACAGTATGCGTTTTCGGATGCATGGAGTGTGTTGCTCTGGGCAATTTTCTACTGGGAAACCTTGGCTCCTGGTCCTGACCAAGTATCCCCGTCATGACTTCATGGCAACCCTAATGGATATGGCCTCTTTCAGCAGGATAATGCACCCTGTCACACTGCAAAAAAAGCTCAGGAATGGTTTGAGGAACATGACAGGGTTCAAGGTGTTGACTTGAACCCTGTGACCTCCAAATTCCTCAGTTCTCAATCTGATCGCGCATCTATGGGATGTGCTGGACAAACAAGTCTGATCCGTGATCACCACCTCGCAACGTTCAGGACTTAAAGGATCTGCTGCTTATGTCTTGGTGCCAGATACCACAGCACACCTTCAAAGGTCTTGTGGAGTCCATGCCTTGATGGGTCAGAGCTGTTTTGGAGCCCCAAGGGGGCCTATAGAATATTAGGCAGGTGGTTGTAATGTTATGGCTGATTGGTATATATGCTAAAAATAATTTCTCATTTATATGAAGCTTGATTGTACTTCTTATAGATAGCAGATATTTTAGAACAAAATTATCACTGTCAAGTTCTTCACACACATTAGTAGACTTTGGTAGGAGGCCACATACCAACAGTTGCTTTGCAAAACATGCCTGGCAATTATATTGCCTGGATGGATACTTGTCTTTAAGTCTAACCTTAACAGTGAGATTTTAGTTGAGACTATCCTGTTAAAAACATTTGATCCAAAATTAATAGTGCAAGCTATGCATACAAAATGGTGAAAGCCATGTTCACAAACATCTCCAAGTAAACATCTAACAAAACATTAATATAAAAGCTTTTCTTTCTAGCAATGTTAGTTATTTGGCCATGCTGCTCCATTTCACTACTCTACAATGATTACTAGTAGAAAAATGGAATGTGTATAATACTGTATATAGCAGAATGCTACCTGAAATGCACCCACTAACAGAGATTATAGCTTAAAATAGGTTTAAATAGGACTCCTGCCTGTAGACTTTTATATGTCACATATTTTCCAGATGATGGCAGACTTCACAAAGCCATTAACTCCAAGGGCAAGATGCACATCATCGAGGAGCTGACACTTTTTCTAGTACCACAGCCCGTGCAGCACATCAAGCTAGATGCTGAAAAGGTATGGAAATCTGTTTCATGATACAGAGACTCTAAATCAACAAGGTTGGAGATTCTCTCCTTCTGTAGAGAGAGCTAGGCCTGGATCATTGTGTGCCATTTTCTTCATCTGTTATTTCTACTTTGTCCTGTTTGCAACTGTGTAAGTAATTACAGTTGTCTATCTTTTCTTTCTATAAAAGCAAAATGATATGTGTTGCTGGGGCAGTCTGTTAGTGTTCAGCAACTAAGGATTAAACATGCTCGCTGATTTCTTATGTCTTATCTCCTCTGGGTCAGGGTGTGTTGTTTGTGTCCTCTTACTCCGGACTGGTGGAGATTCCTGTTGCTAACTGCTCCAACCACCAGAGCTGTGGGGAGTGTATTCTCACCAGAGATCCTTACTGTGGCTGGACAGGGGGGCAGTGTGTGGATGTCAGGCAGGCATCATCTAAAAGGTTAGCAGTGCAGGTACACTCCCAAAGTTGAAAAAAGCCTACACACCGATGAGATCCCAGTAAACAAATATTAAAATCCCACCGTATTTACTGGGAGTATACTGGAGTGCAGAATCTAACTTTCTTGTTATTTAATGGTATTTTTTGCCTCCACAAAGACTGCACATAAGGTATAAACTGATCAGCCATAACATTAAAACCACCTGCGTAATATCATGTAGGTCCCCCCTGGTGCTGCTAAAACAGCTCCGACCCATCGATGCATGGACTCCACATGACCTCTGAAGATGTGTTGTATCTGGCACTAAGATGTTAGCAGCAGATCCTGTAAGTTGCAAGGTGGGGCCTCCATGGATCGGACTTGTCCAGCACATCCCACAGATGCTTGATTGGATTGAGCAACATCCCGCGCACACAGTAGGAGCCGCACCTCCATGTTCATCCATGGGTTCTGATTTGGAAATGTTTTTATTGTCTTTAGTGTTGTGACTGTCTCAACACATTTGTTGATATGGTCCACGACAACATTGGTGTATAGATTAATGTCTGTGTGGGAGTTCAGGGTGGGCTTAACACGGAATGCTGTCCAGTCTGTGTGCTGAAACTGGTGCTGTAGTAAGGTGTCTGCTCCCTCTTGCCACACCTTCACTGTCCTCACAGATAGCTTCAATCTTTTAACGATGGGGTGTATTTGGGTAGTAAAAAAATGGATATGTGGTCTGATTAACTTATATGGGAAAGGGGGGTAGCTTTGTAGGCCCCTACTATGTTTGTGTAAACTTGATCCAAAATATTTTCTCCTCTCATAGGGAAGAGGACATTTAGGTAAATTTTGGGTAGTACAGACCTCAGATTTGCATGATTAAAGTCACTGTCAACAATGACGGCGCCATCCGAGTGTGCAGTTTGCAGTTTGTTTATACTAGTGTACAGTTCCTTCATGGCTAGCTTAGCATTAGCCTCTGGGGGGTACATAAACAGCAATAGCAATGATGCAAGTTAATTCATGGGGCAGGTAGAATGGTCTGCATTTAATTGCGCAAAACTCCAGATCAGCAGGGCATTTGGATTCAGCGATAACCGTATCCGTGCACCAAGTTTTGTTTACTTAACACCCCCACCTTTGCTTTTGCCAGAGTCTGCCGCTGTTCTGTCGGTCCTGAAGATTTTGTGGCCTGCTAGCTGTATAGCATTGTTAGGGATATTGTCATTGAGCCAGGTTTCCGTGAAAATTAGGATGGTGCAGTTTGCGAGCATTTTCTGTGTAATCCACAGTTGTAGTTCATCTATTTTATTTGCCAGAGAGCATAGCATTGCATGCAGCCCTCAATGCTAACCGCTCTTTTGTTTATGATCTTGATGCCTGCGACGTGTACTTACTGTCGGACTGCCTGGTGTCCTGGCTATCTCCGGTGGTAGTTGTTGGAGTCCGAGTGAGGTGTCTATCTGTGCAAAGCCGTTAAATATCTAGTAATGCTTGACGGCTGTATACAATGTTTGCAAGGTTATACCGTACAAAAAGACTGACAAAAAGTAGGTAAATGATTGATAGTCTGCTAATTCTGGAGAGAAGCCAAGCCTTGCACTGCTCATGCACCACCATCTTGCTTCTCATGCATCTAGCCATCACAATTTGGCCCTCAATGTCACTCAGATCCTTACACTTGCCCATTTTTCCTGCTTCCAACACATCAACTTTGAGAACTGACTGTTCACTTGCTGCCCAATATATCCCAACCCTTGACAGGTGTAATCAATGTTATTCACTTCACTTGTCCATGGTTTAATGTTATGGCTGATTGGTGTATATGTATATGCAAAATAATATTCTTTTGGTAGGGTTGTGAAGTAGGAAAGAATGGTAATTCTGATCGACACTTGGATTTATAAATATTATTCTTGTTACTTTTACAGTAAAATTCTGCAAGATATAGAAGATGCCAACACAATCACATGTAATGAGGCCCTGCCCAGGTCCCACTCTGCACAATTTCCATCCACACGTAAGTGAAATCAAAACTCACTCAATATATGATTCTCCAAATATTTAAAAAAAATTTAAAAAATAATTTTAGGCTCAGTTCTTGTCCAGGCATTCAACTCTAAATGTCACTGATAAACGAACTGCAGCAGAAATCTATATGCTTTGGAAGTACTGTAGCAGACTCCTGCCACAAATAAGCATAATATATAATGTGTACAAGTTATCCTTTAAATATGTGAAGGTGTATTAAACAGGTCAAAAGGCAGATTTAGTTGTTTCAGCAGGGAACTTTGATTAATTATTAATAACTACTAAAATGTAATTTAACTCACCCACAGGTATTCATCCATGTAAAGTGATCAGAATCCCAGTGAACACATTTCAAGTGCTGCCATGTAAGTTGCGTTCTAACCTGGCTGAAAGACACTGGGAGTATAGCAAGGGTGCTGGGCGCTTTCTCTATCCAAGCTCTGATGGGGGACTAGTAGTAGTGGCCCAAACAGACACGGAGGAATCCTATGAATGCTGGTCAGTAGAAAAGGGCTTCTGGCAGTTAATGGCCAATTACTGTGTGAAAGCAGAACTACAAAATGAGGGCACCACCCTGATTGGTAGCTCTCACACCCCCCTGGTGCCCAAGGAGGAGCCAATGATCCTTCCAGGTGAAGCTCGCTCATCGCTGATGGAGACTAAAACCTACTGGAATGAGCTGATTGTGGTATGCACGCTGCTAGGCTTCTCCCTCCTTGTCTTGTCTTTGTTTGTAATCTACCGGAATAGGGACCGCATGAAATCCGTGTTAAAGCAGAGCGAGTGTCCCAACATGCAGCAGAAAAAGGCACGAATGGCAGGAAAGCCCACTGAAAGTCTACCATTGAATGGCAACAACATCCCGTCCTCAGTGTCAGACCACAAGGGCTACCAGACACTAGATGACAACTATGTCTGCAGTACGCCAACACAAGAGTGTTCCTCACCTGAGAACAGCAAAAGTTTCTCAGAATCAGAACAGCGCCCATTGCACCTGAAGGACACCCATGTAGAGATATCACCCACCTGCCCACGTCCTCGAGTACGGCTCGGCTCAGAAATCAAAGATTCCATCATATGAGACTCTAGATGCAAATGACAACAGCAGTGACAATGTAGTGACGTGGAGGGAATTGATAGAGCCACAGGGCACACAGCAAAGACTTGAAACCCATTTCTGTTGAATGTTTCATACAATATTTGTATTTCTTTGCAGTTTGTCCCCTACTTATGTCTTGGTGATGTCCACATTCTCTCAGTCAATGATAGTATGCATTTCATGGGGCAAATATGAGAGAAGCTAGATGATCCCAGGAATATGATGTGCTGATGTAATGCCAATGGAACATTTGCCATCTATTCTGTCCAAATCATCTGTTGCCATCCCTATTAGTTATGGGATGCCCTCAGGGATTACTATCCTGACAACCTCCCTTCATCCTTGCTTATGCCATTTGATGATTAATTTCACCACTGCAGGGTATCAGAAGGCTATATGGTGCCAGAAGGCTACATGTCGTAGCCTTGTAAACCAGCATAGATAGTGTATTTGGTACAATGTGAACAAGCTTTGATTAAAAAGCCTCACGATATATATTCAAGGCTGGAGTACATCATCATGACCTCAGTACAACTCATTTGTACTATGCAAAGCACTGGGAATTTATCAGGAATTATATTTCCGTTTAGAAAAGCCAGCATTGGCACATGGCCACATCTTCAGTACTGCCTCTCAAAGCAACACACATACAATCAAGCATTAAAGTAAGATTGAGGTAATGTGGTACAGTGAGATTATATTAGTGCAAAGTGTGAACAGGACCTAAGAAGGCATATGGTGCAGGCAGAGTATCATGGAAAATGAAGGCAGAAAAACAAAAATTCAAGGACCTAAGAGTTGGAGGACTTCATAGCCCATGCTTGTCAAGGATAATCCCTAACACACAACAGTGTTAGGGATGAAATAGAAAACTTGGGAGGTAGGTCATGTAGACACTAGTGGTGACCAGTATCAATAATATTATACCAATTTAAAGAATCTAATCTGTAGTCCGTTGTGCCAAATTTTCGTATTGTAAATTAATGATTGTATTGCAATGTGGCACAAAAGGGTGTTGTATTTAAAAGGATTGTAATAACATAAAATGTCAATTGAACAACCTTTAAGCTTAAAGGGAAAAATCATTTTTGTGGGCTAAATTTGTAGAGATTTTTTTGACTGCATTTCTTTGCGGTGTTTACCTTTTGGAAGACAAAGATGGCTGGACATTCATTCTGTTACTTCAGTTGCTTAACTGATTAGAGCAGTGTGTTTAAAAACCTGTAATACTGGAACTACATAAAAGTAGCATATGATAACAGTACACCACCACATGTATGTTTATAGTCATAAAATGTTTTCATGGTTGAAAATGCCATTTAAATGATTCTTGAACATTGGGGCCTGATAATCTTCCAAAGATGGACATTCTGTTGCACAACTTTGAATATATAATGTATAAAACTCAGTGTCATTTCTCTTGTAAGAGCATGAAAACATTCGTTCGATTTAAGTGACAAATTCACTGAAAGTATTCCAAAACTTAATTATTTAAGAAAAATGTCTCGTTTATTTTTCCTAAATGTTTATGAATCTTAATTTGATATGTTTTGCAAAAAATAACTATTCAATATGTGTGCTACTGTACTACTGATTGACTGCCATTGTGGTAATGGGTGTATATGTATAAAATATTTCCACAGAATGTTAATGTATAATGGGGCTGTTAAAGTCCCAGTTAATGTAAAAATGGGGCTGCCATCAATTTGTTGACAGTTCTGTAGCAAGAATCTTTAGAGATTGTTTTTCTTAAAACCTTCAAGGTACATTTTGTGAATCCAAGTTGGTGTTTCTTGTGGTATGAAACACATCCTCATAGCTTTTTCATGGCTGTGCACAATCATGTGAATAGACATCAGAGCTCACCTGCATGCCTCCTGTGGTGTGTATGCTCCACGATCAAGAAAGGAAAAGTAAAAGAATTCATTGTAGCAAACGCCTTAGAACTGTCACTAATAATCACCAAATAGCTTATATGAAGTGGTACATTAATCATTTGGTCATATGTGAATGCATTATTATGAATGTTCATTTGCAAAACTGCCCAAAATACACAATAATCCCTAACATTACTCCAAATTTATGTAATATTTTAAGCTCAGCATAAGGCCTCTACATTCATGACCATTTCACTCTATAGCTGTACTAAAATATATTCAGTCTGAGCCAGTGGATCAGCATAGGGTTTTGTTTGTTTGTTTGTTTGTTTTTTGTAATAAAGTATGAAATTTTTAAAATAGATTTCACATAGAGATTCTACTTATAGAAACCTGATATTACTAATAAATGTATAGCGGCCTGGGGAATTTTGACATGTTCTATTACATATGGTTCAGAAGATACAGATTTTCCAGGTCTGAAATATGTTTATTTTTTTGCATAAACAGTGCCCTCCACTAATATTGGTAAATATGAGCAAAGAAGGCTGTGAAAAATTGTCTTTATTGTTTAACCTTTTGATTTTTTGTTCAAAAAATTCACAAAAATACTCTGCTCTCATGGATATCAAACAATTGCAAACAAAACAGGTTTATCAAAAAAAAAAAAAAAAAACTTTGCTAAATATAGGTGTACAACAATTATTGGCACCCTTTTAGTCAATACTTTGTGCTACCTTCCTTTGCCAAGATAGCAGTTCTAAGTCTTCTGCTATAATGCCTGATGAGGTTGGAGAATACAAGGCAAAGGATCTGAGACCGTTCCTCCATACAGAATCTCCAGATCCTTCAAATTTCGAGGTCCACACTGGTGGACTCTCCTCTTCAGTTCACCCCACAGGTTTTCTGTGGGTTTCAAGTCAGGAGACTGGGATGGCCATGGAAGGACCGGGATTTTGTGGTCAGTAAACCATTTTTGTGTTGATTTTGATGTATGTTTTGGATCATTGTCCTGCTGGAAGATCCAACCAGGGCCCATTTTAAGCTTTCCGGAAGAGGCAGTCAAGCTTTCATTTAATACCTGTTGATATCTGATAAGAGTCCATGATGCCATGTATCCTAACAAAATGTCCAGGTCGTCTGGCAGAAAAACAGCCCCAAAACATTAAAGAGCCACCACCATATTTAACCGTGGGCGAGAGGTACTTTTCCATATGGCTACCTCTCTGTGTGCGCCAAAACCAGCTCTTTTGGTTTCATCTGACCATAGAACCTGATCCCATTTGTAGTTCCAGTAGTGTCTGGCAAACTGAAGAGTAGAGACTTTTTTCTTGAAACCCTTCCAAACAACTTGTGGTGACTTTAATTGTAATTTTTGAGACTTTTTGACCCCAAGACACAACTAACTTCTGCAATTCTACAGCTGTGATCCTTGGAGATTTTTTGGCCACTCGAACCATCCTCTTCACAGTGTGTTGAGACAATATAGACACATGTCCAATTCCAGGTTGATTCATAACATTTCCAGTTGACTGGTACTTCTTAGTTATTGCCCTGATGGTGGAAATGGGCATTTTCAATGTTTGTGCTATTTTCTTAGAGCCACTTCCCATTTTGTGAAGCTCAACAACCTTTTGCTGCACATCACAGCTATATTCCTTGGTCTTACCCATTGTTATGAATGACTACGGGAATTTGGCCTACATTGAGGGAAAAAAGTATTTGATCCCCTGCTGATTTTGTACGTTTGCCCACTGACAAAGAAATGATCAGTCTATAATTTTAATGGTAGGTGTATTTTAACAGTGAGAGACAGAATAACAACAAAAAAAATCCAGAAAAACGAATTTCAAAAAAGTTATAAATTGATTTGCATTTTAATGAGTGAAATAAATATTTGACCCCTTCGACTTAGTACTTGATGGCAAAACCCTTGTTGGCAATCACAGAGGTCAGACGTTTCTTGTAGTTGGCCACCAGGTTTGCACACATCTCAGGAGGGATTTTGTCCCACTCCTCTTTGCAGATCCTCTCCAATTAAGTAAGGTCTCAAGGCTGATGTTTGGCAACTCGAACCTTCAGCTCCCTCCACAGATTTTCTATGGGATTAAGGTCTGGAGACTGGCTAGGCCACTCCAGGACCTCATGCTTCTTCTTGAGCCACTCCTTTGTTGCCTTGGCTGTGTGTTTTGAGTCATTGTCATGCTGGAATACCCATCCACGACCCATTTTCAATGCCCTGGCTGAGGGAAGATTTGACGGTACATGGCCCCGTCCATCGTCCGTTGATGCGGTGCAGTTGTCCTGTGACCTTAGCAGAAAAACACCCCCAAAGCATAATGTTTCCACCTCCAAGTTTGACAGTGGGGATGGTGTTCTTGGGGTCATAGGCAGCATTCCTCCTCCTCCAAGTTGAGTTGATGCCAAAGAGCTCGATTTTGGTCTCATCTGACCACAATACTTTCACTCTGAATCATTCAGATGTTCATTGGCAAACTTCAGACGGGCCTGTACATGTGCTTTCTTGAGCAGGGGGACCTTGCGGGCGCTGCAGGATTTCAGTCCTTCATGGCGTAGTGCGTTACCAATTGTTTTCTTGGTGACTATGGTCCCAGCTGCCTTGAGATCATTAACAAGATCCTCCCGTGTAGTTCTGGGCTGAGTCCTCACCGTTCTTATGATCATTGAAACTCCACAAGGTGAGATATTGCATGGAGCCCCAGACTGAGGGAGACAGACAGTTATTTTGTGTTTCTTCCATTTGTGAATAATCGCACCAACTGTTGTCACCTTGTCACCAAGCTTGCAAGCTCTTGTAGCCCATTCCAGCCTTGTGTAGGTCTACAATCTTGTCCCTGACATCCTTGGACAGCTCTTTGTTCTTGGCCATGGTGGAAAGTTTGGAATCTGATTGATTGATTGCTTCTGTGGACAGGTGTCTTTATACAGGTAACGAGCTGAGATTAGGAGCACTCCATTTAAGAGAGTGCTCCTAATGTCAGCTCGTTACCTGTGTGAAAGACACCTGGGAGCCAGAAATCTTGCAGATTGATAGGGGATCAAATGCTTATTTCACTCATTAAAATGCAAATCAATTTATAACTTTTTTGAAATGCGTTTTTCTGGATTTTTTTTTTTTGTAGGTATTCTGTCTCTCACTGTTAAAATACACCTACCATTAAAATTATAGACTGATCATTTCTTTGTCAGTGGGCAAATGTACAAAATCAGCAGGGGATCAAATAATTTTTTCCCTCACTGTATGTGTTACCTCATATTTATACCCTTATATTCCATATATATTTTTTTTTTCCTTTCTTTTTTCTTTTTTTATTAACCTGTTGTGTTTGTTGATAATATCCATGAGAGCAGAGTATTTTTGTGATTTTTTTTTTAACAAAAGATCAAACGTTTAAACAATAAAGACACTTTTTCACAGCCTTCTTTGCTCATATTTACCAAGGGTGCCAATATTAGTGGAGAGCACTGTATCTCAACCATATGTGAAGTTGAAGCATTTTAAAGTCTTATCCCCAAAAGTGGAAAGGGAGAAAATTGCATTTAAACATTCCATTCTGACTATGGTGCAGGAGCATCACAGACATTCTGACAGCTGGTATATGATTACAAACTGAATTGATTCGTCCTTTTCACTATGTATGTAGCTATCCAACAACTTGATGAAACCATGACATTCACTGTGCAAGAAAATCACACACTTTAGACATTTTTATTCAGACTGGCTGTTTTTTCCATGGCATTTGGTAAACTTGAAAACCATTTTGGTGAAGAATATGTAAGGTTTCTTAAAGTTGAGCTATTGGCAGAAAGTTTTGCATTTTTTGGGCTGTTTGCTAGGATTCAGCCACAGAGACCTCCAATGGCTTTTCCCAGACCACCACACAGATGTGTTTTCTGTCTTCTCTGACACTGGCTGTTCAGTAATATGTGTGTGCAAAATAGGGCATAACATTTATATCAGCTAATTTTTCATCTCTATGACATTGACAAAATTTGGCAAGTTTGAAATTGATTTATTCTAGTTAGAGATGTTAGACAGATGTCACCAACCTGATTCACATTTATTAGCCATAGCTAAATTATTTGCAATAAAATAATCCAGTATGTATCCTGGATCCTGTATTTAGTTGACACAGTTCCAAAATGGATTCTTTTAAACAAAACCATGTGTCTCAATTTTTAGCACCACTTGTTACCATTTATATTTAACTTATTTAAATTTACTTGAGTGTTTAGGAATTTTTAAGTGGTCATCCATGACTTCACTGGGATATAGACGTGGTGAGACAGAAGCTGAATTTACGTACAAATGAAAATAAGACAAATTACCTCATGATTACCTCACCAAATTTTCCTCAAGAAAATTTTGTGTTATCTCTATAAATTAATCAATAGATGTTTTAAAAAGCCCCCACGCACAATGAAGATAATGGTAAAATTATCTTCAAGGATCACCGTTGGAAGATGGTAGCATTTTGTGGACACAACGTCTTAACATCTACAATTAGACATAGTCTCATAAACTATTTGGAATGTGTGCAAGAAGAAAATATTTTCTTGTAATCAAAAGTAAGTGACTGGAGTTTGCTAAATGTTACTGGAACTGAGTTCTATGGTCAGGTGAGACAAAAATAGAGCTTTTTGGCAAGGTGGGTTTGGTGTAAAAAGACAGATGGTTATACAAGAAAAACCCAATCCCCACTGTTGGGTATTATTGATGATCTGTGTGGCCATTTTCCCTCCAAAAGCCCTTGGCCCTTGTTAGGATATGTAGCAGTATGGAACCCATAAAGTACCAAGAGATTTTAAATGATAATCTGGCTGCCTCTGCCAAGAAGCTGCAACTGGGTGGTGGTTGGCCTTTCCAGGAAGACAATGATCCAAAACATAGTACATCCAAATACATATGAAAATGGTTCAATAATCCCAGAATCAAGGTTTTGATATGGTCATCTCAGTCTGACCTAAACTCCATAAAAAACTTTCAACTTAAAAAGAGAATCCACTAGACAGGAAGGAAGAACATGAAGGATGTGGAGAGATTCCATATTCAGGAATGGTCTCGGTCTCCTTGTGCTGTATTCTCACAATATCATCAATAATTATTTTTAAAAAAGCTTCAAAAGGCAAAAGGGGGTTGCAGATAATTGTGGTGTTTTTGTTTAAAAAAAATTATCATTTGATAAGGGTTTTTGTTTTGTTAGAATAAACTAACTTCAATTAAAGATTTCAGTGTTAGAATTTTTTTCTCCCTTTAACAAGGGCAATTCTGAAGCTGTCTTTAAATAGTGAACATGCACAAAACTGAGTTGTACAACCCCAATTCTGAAAAAGTTGGGACAGTATGTAAAATGCTAATAAAAACAAAGAGGGGTGATTTGTAAATGTACTTTGACTTGTATTTAAACATATAAAGACAAAGTATGTAATGTTTTACCTAATCAACTGCATAGTTTTTGAAGATAAACGTTCATTTTGAAATTGATGCATGCAACACGTTACAAAAAAGTTGGGGCAGGGGCAATTTAGGACTAATAGTGATGGGACAAGTGGAAATAAGGTGATGAGAAACACGTGAGGCAATCGTCTAATCATAGTATATAAGGAGCCTCTAAAAATGGCCTAGTCCTTCAAGAGCAAGAATGGGTCAAGGCTCACCTATCTGCCAACAGATGTATCAGTGAATAATCCAGCACTTTGAGAACAACATTCCCCAAAGACAAATCGGTAGGATTTTGGGCATTTCACCTTCTACAATGCACAATATAATTGAAAAAGATTCAAGGAATACGGTCAAATCTCGGTGTGTAAAGGGCGAGGCTGAAAACCAGTTCTGAATGTGCATGATCTCCGATCCCTCAGACTTCACTGTCTTAAAAACCGTCATGAGTCTGTAATGGATATCCTGACATGGGCTCGGGAATACTTTGGTAAACCTTTGAGTCAACACCATTCGCTGCTGCATCCACAGATGCAAGTTAAGGCTTTACTATGCAAAGCAGAAACCACACATCAACACTGTCCAGAAGCGCCACCAATTTCTCTGTGCTCTGTCTCATTTGAGATGGACAGTAGCACCTTGGAATCATGTTTTGTGGTCCAACGAGTCAACATTTCAAATAGTTTTTGGACAAAACAGCCATCGTGTTCTCGAGCCAAAGAGGAAAAGGACCATCTGTTATCAGCGTCGGGTCCAAAAGCCAGCGTCCGTCATGGTATGGGGATGTGTCAGTGCCCATGGCATGGGTAATTTGCACATCCGTGAGGGCACCATTAATACAAAAAGATATGTACGTACACATTTTGGAGCAACATATGCTGCCATCCAGAGCAGGACAACGCCAAACCACATTCTGCCCGGATTACAAGCACATGGTTGCATAAGCAGAGAGTGCGGGTGCTTGCATGGCCTGCCTGCAGTCCTGGCCTGTCTCCCATTGAAAATGTGTGGCGCATTATGAAACGCAAAATAAAGCAAGGAAGGCCCTGTACAGTTGCGCAGCTGAAGAAATGCATAATGGATGAATGGGGGGATATTCCGCTTGCTAAACTTAACCAACTGGTGTCTTCAGTGTCCAAATGCTTAATAAATATTATTAAAAGAAAAGGTTGTGTTACACAGTGTTAAACAGTTGACTGTCCCAACTTTTTTGGCGTGTGTTGCAGTCATCAGATTTGAAATGAGTGTATATTTTCAAAAATAATTTCACAAAGTATTATAATTTATTATTAGTACAGGGTGAAGTGAATTTTCAAATGACTCTTTTTGTTTGTTTGTTGTTGTTGTTGTTTTTTGCATTTTCCATACTGTCCCAACTTTTTCGGAATTAGGGTTGTAATAAAGAGGACTTTTTTACAACCTTAGCTTGAAGTGAGGTAAAGACCTTGCATTTGCATTAAGAGAGGCAGCATTAATAGGCAGTAACATTAGACCAGTTATGGACCAAAATGGGTTTTAATATCTCACTGTGCTGGCAGATTTCAGATGCAACATCCCCACTGCACATCTCCATTAATGGTACCACAGGTGCATTCATTTCTTGTCATAAAAGTAGTAAAATGGTGGGGGGAAAAACCCAACCAAATTAGCGAAACACCAGCGGTATACCACTGAAGTGCACTTTACAAAAATAGAGCCCTGAATGTATTTGATTTAATCTTATTTTTATTATAAATGATATTCGAAGCTTCTTCTAAAAACAACTTGAGAGACACAGACAAATAAATTCATTATGTGCAAAAACTTTTTTCCAAAGTAAAAAGTGAGATACCCTCAATATGTTAGACAATATTTGGTCTCACTGCTAGGGTTAGTAAGCCATGTGTATGCTGAAGGATTATTAGATTTATTCATTCATTATAACCAAATTCAATGGTTATAATGGAGCAGCAGGTCAGTTCCCTAATAGTCTAGTGGCTAAGGACCCCACACCCTCAGAGAAGTGGCCTGGGTTTGATTCCCAGGCAGGGAATCCCAGTCACTGGGGATTGCACTCAGTACAGGTCCCAACCCTGGATAAAATGGAAGGGTAGCATCAGGAAGGGCATCTGGCATAATAAAATCTGTGCACATATTCAGATCAAATACAGTTTCAATCAAAATTATTCAACCCCCATTGCAAATCAGGTTTGTCAAAATTTACAGACCTTCAGCTAGTTGCAATGAACAAATCAAACAAAAGCAATTGCAATAGTTCAACACAATGAATACTTCAAGTAGTTTCCCCAAATTCAACTGAAAATGTAACTTATAATGACTTCTCCAGTCTCAAAATTATTCAACCCCCTGAATAGAAACCCCCACAACAGCACAAATATGCAAAACAGGTGTTGTTTGAAGCACACTTGATGCAACTAATCAAGGGCTTCATTAGTTGCACCAGGTGTGCTTGAGCTAGCTAGGGGCAGAAAATACATGAAATACCTGGACGGGGCAGAAAAAGGCTGCAACCAGAGCTTGCTCAACGGCTGCAACCAGATTTCTGAGAAGGCAGGTTGTGAAAAACCTTTGAGTGACTGCAAAAGACCTGCAGCAAGACTTTGTGGCAACAGGCACTGAGGTTTCAGTGAGCACAGTATGGCGCAAACTAAATGCAGAAGGTTTCCATGCCAGAACTCCAAGACGTACACCACTACTGACCCAAAAGCACAAGAAAAGTCGGCCCAAAATCATATAAATAAGCCACAGAGTTTTGGGATTCTGTTCTGTGGAACGATGAAACAAAACTAGAACTTTTCAGCACGATGGATCAGCGGTATGTCTGAAGAAAGAAGAATGAAGAAAGAACACTCTGTCCACAGTCAAGAATGGTGGTGGATCAGTGATGTTCTGGGGCTGATTTGTATCCTCTGGCACTGGAACCCTGCAGTGTGTGGAAGGCAATATGGATTCATTGAATTATCAGGAAATCCTAGGAGAAAACGTCATGCCGTCTGTGAGGAAGCTGAAGGGTCTTTGGACCTTCCAACAGGACAATGATCCCAAGCATACCTCAAATTCCACCAAGGTTTGGTTACAGAAAAAGTCCTGGAAGATTCTACAGGGCCACCATAGAAAATCTCTGGTGGGATTTGAAGAAGGCGGTTGCAGCACGCCAACCCAAGAATATTACTGAACTGGAGGCCACTGCTCATGAGGAATGAGCTAAGATTCCTCAGGAACCCTGCCAGAAGCTGGTGTCTGGCTATGCATCTCATATGCAGCAGGTCATAACAGCAAAATTGTGCTCTACTAAGTACTAAAGATGCTTGCCATGAAGGGGTTGAATAATTTTGAAACTGGAGGTCATTATAAGTTGCATTTTCAGTTGAATTTGGGGAAACCACTTGAAGCATTCATTGTGTTGAACTATTTCAGTTGCTTTTGTTTTTATTTGTTCATTGAAAACAGTTGAAAGTTTATAAATTTTGACAATAAACCTGATTTGCAATGGGGGTTGAATAATTTTGATTGCAACTGTATGTGGGCCAATGATCCACTATGGCGCCCCTAATGGGAGCAGCCAAAAGAACATCATCATAATGGAGCAGCAGGTCACTCTAGCATATTGAAATTGAATGTGTTGTAAACTTTGTTGTAAATGTGTATTTGTACATTTTATTGTCAGTGCAAGAAAATACCAATTGTCTGAAATGTACTTTTTTGTAATATATTGTATAAACTACTGATTCTGTTGCTTTTATCGTATAATACATAAAAGTTTACTTTAATTATTTTAATTTAAAAAAAATTTGAATGATTTTTTTTTCCTGAACCCCTGCACTAAACCACAAATTGGTCTTTTATTGACCAAATATTATATGAAAATTTCATATGAGAAGCTCTGCACCACCACCAAACCCATGAAAATACAGCCTTGTACCCATGAGCACAAAACAAAATATTTGTAAGTAATCCTCTACATAAAGATGTTTTTTAATAGTAAATTATTTATCCAGATGATTGGCACAGAGAATTCTTCAAAAATTCTTATTTAAAGCACAGGTTGAGGGTTACAATAAACAACCCACCTCCATAATAATGTTTCTTTTGTGTAGCACCTTGAGAAAGCTCAGGGTTGTTTTACTAACCCCATTTCCATAAAAGTTGGGATTCTTTCCAAAATGCAATAAAAACAAAAATCTGTGATTTGTCAAGTCTCTTGAAACTTTAATTACCTGGTAAAAGTACAAAGAAAAGATATTCAATGTGTTCACTGATCAATTTAATTGTATATTGTAAATATAATCAAATTTAGAATTTAATGCCTTCAACACACTCAAAAAATTTTGGGACAGAGGCATGTTTACCACTATGTTACATCACCCTTCCTTTTAATTACAGTTTTTTTTTTATCGTTTGGGAACTGAGGATACTAATTGTTGCAGTTTTACAAATGGAATTTTTGCCCATTCTTGCTTGATACAAGACTTCAGCTGCTCAACAGTCTTTGGTCGCCATTGTGTGATTCTCCTCTTCATGATGCGGCATAGAAGACAGATCTGGACTGCTGGCAGGCCAGTCAAGCACACGCACTCGGTGTCTACAAAGCCACCCGGTTGTAGCACATGCAGAATGAAGCCTGGCATTGTCTTGCTGAAATAACCATGGACCTCCTGGGGAAAGGCATTGCCTTGATGGCACATATGTCTCTCTAAAATCCCAATATACGCCTCCGCATCAATGGTACCTTGACACATATGCAAGTCACCCATGCCATGGGCACTCATGCATCCCCATAACATCACAGATGCTGGCTTTTGCACCTTTCGCTTATAGCAGTCTGGTTGGTCTTTTTCATCTTTGGCACGGAGAACTCTACGTCTGTTTGTCCTGAAAACAAGCTGAAATGTGGACTCCTCTGATGACAGCACACATTTCCACTGCCTTTTAGTCTATCTGAGATGAGCTCGGGCCCAGAGAACTCTGCAGCATTTCTGCATAGAGTTGATGTGTGGCTTCCTCCTTGCGTAATAGAGTTTCGGGTTGCATTTCTGGATGCAGCAGCAGACTGTGTTAAGTGACAACAGTTTCCTGAAGTACTCCCGAGCCCATGTGGTTATATTTATCACAGTAGCATGACGATTTCTCAGGCACTGTGAGCGTGAGGGCTCAAAGGTCATGCACATTCAACAGTGGTTTCCGTCCTGGCCCTTTATGCAATGAGATTTCTCTGGATTCCCTGAATCTTTTCACAATATTATGCAGTGAAGATTCTTTGCAATCTTGTGTTGAGCAATGTTCTTTTTGAACTGGCTGACAATTCTCTCCCAAAGTTTGGAACAAAGTGGTGAGCCACGACCCATCCTTGCTTGCAAAGACTGAGCTTTTGGTGGATGCTCCTTTTATGCCCAATCCTGATACCCTCACCGTTACCAATTAACCTGATCCTCCAAAATGGTGTTACTTGAATATTCTATGAACTTTTCAGTCTTATTTTGCCTCTGTCCCAACTTTTTTTGAGTGTGTTGAAGGCATCAAATTCTAAACTTGTTTATATTTACAAAATACAATTAAGTTGGTCAGTGAAAACATTGAATACTTTTTCTTTGTACTTTTGTCAGTTAATTAAAGTTTCAAAAGACTTGAAAAATGACAGATTTTTGTTTTTATTGCATTTTAGAAAAAATCCAAACTTTTATGGAAATGGAGTTAGTACGTACAATAATCACAAAAAAGCATGCAAGCAGCCCAGGTACAGACAGGCACAAAAATAGGTAAAACGCTTTATGGCATAACACTGAATTACCTGCCTCCAAGGCGGAAACCATACTAAATTTATGCTTGTATTGCCTGTTGTTTTATTGCCAGTACTTTCCTGGGCCTTCGCTAAGATTTTATTTGCACAATACTGCCACCATGTGGTCTGTAGTTACAATGAATTTTACACATATTCACTAACCTCAGTATTGTTATAGGAGAGCAAGGATTTAGTAAATTTAGTAAATTTATAAGTATATTTATATACTGCTTTTAACAGTGGACATTGTCACAAAGCAGCTTTACAGAAATCTGTATATAACATTTCAATTAAAGTTTTAAATTTATCCCTAATGAGCAAGCCAGAAGGAACAGTGGCAAGGAAAAACTCCCTGAGATGACAAGACAGAGAAACCTTGAGAGGAACCAGACTCAAAAGAGAACCCATCCTCTTATGGGAGACACAAGATAGTGTGATTGTAAATAATTTCTCTTTTATAACTGTATACTATAGAGTCAAATATTGCTAATTGTGTTCACATGAATTTGAGTATGAGCATCATTAAAATTTTAACTTTAAGTCTATCATATCAAACTGAAGTTATAAGCTGTTCGATGATGGAGACTTGAGTGTAAACTGTTGCAGACTTTAAGCCAGGGTCTTCAATCTTATCTGCAAGGGGCCAGTGTGGCTGCAGGCATTCATTAAAGCTGAATTAGAGGCACACTTTATAGCTGACTGGAGACTGGAGGTTAACTGACTAAACAAGTAGAATCAGGTGTGGCTCCTGCTTGGATAGAATGAAAGCCTGTAGCCTCAGTGGACCTTTGTGGACCCCTGTTTTAGACTATTCAAGGAAGAACATACACAGCCATCTTTGAGTCATCCTCAGCAGAAGCGAGTGATATTCAGGTGGCGAAAGCTCCAAGCAGAAGTGGGACATTAGGATGGATCACAAAGGTTCAGAGGGCAAAAGGAGTCAGGATCACTGGTATTGCAGGAGTAGCGAGAGAGAGAGAATGAATGAGAGAGTGAGGGGGAGGGGGAGAGGGCGAGAACACAGATTATTAGGGGTGCTCTTGTAGTTTAAGAAGATGTACATTGTGCACAGAGAGCAAGCAGGGACTCTGGCATGACTAGCTATGACAGCATAACTAAAAGGGAGAGCCAGAAGGTAATAGAGACATTAGGGCACCCTTGGGCATAAATCAGCCAGCCACTCCACTGTCAACATATCCGAGTGAACACACGAGAGTGGGGGCGACATCATCCAAATATCCCAATTTACCAAAACACTCTTGGCCCATGAACCATCCAGATCTGTGCCTTCTCCTAAGAGAAAAGCTTATTAATAAAAGGCATAGTGTCATGTAGCCAGGACTTGACTACATATCCCAGCAGCAATTGCACACCAGGGGAGCACGTATACTTTTTCTGCTGTTTCACATCTTTCAGTTAATTAGCATGGGCATTTAAGTCACATTTTGCACAACACTTGCTTGCTTTTGTCTTTCTTTGCTTTCGTTTTGTTGTCTTGTTTATGCCTTATATTCATAGATTAAGCTTCTGGTATTTCTAGTGTTTATTTGTTTTATTAAAATTTATTCTGCACCTCCACCTCCTCCTGCATTCTGTGACCAAAAGCAAGACCAATAAAATGGATACAGCAGAATTTTTCGCCACCCAAGAAGCCATTCTGGAGAGAGAGTGCCAGAGAATGGAACAGGAGAGGAAGGGATTTTGGGTCAGGGCTACAGAGGCATGCTCAGCTTTGGAAGTCGCTCTGCTTCCTGCTCTGATGAGGACGTCATTCATTCCCTCTGGTTATGCACCATGCGTCACTCCCTGCTCTTGCTCCATGGAGGGTATCACTCCCCCTCTGGCCTCCTGAAGAACGTCGCTCCTACCTTTTGGCTCCATGGAGGAAATGTTCCTCCATGTTCAAATCGCTCCCCCCTCTGAATTTGTGGAGGATGTCGCTCTCCCCTCTGGCTCCACCTCATGATCCATTCCCCCCTCTGGCTTCATGTTGGTCATTGCCAGGCTGCTGTGCTTCGCCCTGGCCTTGTATTCATAGCTTATATTTCTGGTATTTCTAATGTTTGTTATTTGTTTTATTAAAATTTATTCTGAACTTGGATCCGCCTCCTCCTGCATTCCCTGACACCAAGATTTAACACTGAGGCTGTGTCTGAGTCCTGAACACTTATGAGAAGGCTGTTCCATAACTGTGGGGCTTTGTAAAAGAAAGCTCTATCCCCCACTGTAACCTTCATTACGTAAGGTACCAACAAAGAGCCTGCACCTTTTGATCAAAGCAGGCGTGGCAGATTGTAAAAGACAAAAAATTTGCTCAGGTACTGCAGTGTAAGATGATTGATTGACATGTGGCAGCCATATTGTTTACAAATGTCAACATATCTTTGATGATTATTTAGGGTCACACTCTGCTGAGTAGTTTAACACCAAAATTGTGAAGATAGGACAAAAATCCTAGGACAGGTTCTCAAAAGTAGGTTTTGCATATTAAACAAATTATCAAAATATTGAGTGGGCAGAGCTAAAGGCACATTTTTAGGGGTAAGGAGACAAAGCATGGGGAAAGAAGTTTCACTGTGCCCCTTAGTTTACATAAGATATGCTTGTTTTTATCTACAATGGGATATTGACCCTAACTACCCTAACTAATTGATTGACATACAGGTGCATCTAAAAAAAAATAGAATATTGTGGAAAAGTTCATTTTTTAATTTAATTCAAAAAGTGGAACTTTCATATATTCTAGATTCATTACACATAAAGTGAAACATTTCAAGCCTTTTTTTTTTTTTTTTTTTAATCTTGATGATTACGTATTACAGCTCATGGAAATCAAAAATCCAGTATCTCAAAATATTAGAATAAAGAATTTATAATACAGCAACGTCGACCTTCTGAAAAGTATGTTAATTTATGCACTCGGGGCTCCTTTTGCACTCTTGACTTGAGAAAACACAGTAGACCAACACCAGCAGATGACATGGCACCCCAAATCATGTCAAGTCAAGTGGCTTTTTGATGTCATTTCAACCATATACAGCTGTTACAGTACACAGTGAAACGAAACAATGTTCCTCCAGGACCATGGTGCTACATAAAACAACACACATGAGACGGCAAAAGATAGGTGCAAAAGAATAACAATATAGTTAAAAAATGCTGTGAATGTAAACATAACATGCAATGACTTAGTATTCAGCAGACTATCTTATACCAAATATGGACATAGCAGTGTGTATAGTATATGATAGTGACAAGAAATTAAATATGATATTTTTATAAATAAAAATAGCAGCAAAAAAACGTAATACAGAATACAAAAATGTGCAATATATTGCAATGGGAGTGGTGTTCAGTTCAGAGTGCATGCGTGTCAGTTCATCACTGACTGTGGAAACTTCACACTGGACTTCAAGCAACTTGGAGGTGTTTTGAGTAAAAATGTGTTTTGAGTTAATTAGCTGATTAGAGTCTTCTCAGGTCAACATTGCTGTATTATAAATTCTTTATTCTAACATTTTTGAGATACTGGATTTTTCCAGTGTCTCAAAAATTTTTTTGAAGGAGTAACAGTTCGGTGGGTGAAAACACCTTGAGAAGTCAGAGGAAAATGGCCAGACTGATTTGATCTGCCAGGAAGGATATAGTAACCCATATAATCACTCTTTACAACCGTGGTGAGCAGAAAGGCATCTCAGCATGCACAAAACATCGAACCTTGAGGTTGATGGGCTACAACAGCAGAAGACCACATCAAGTTCCTCTCTTCTCAGCCAAAAACAGGAACCTGAGGCTGTCATGGGCACAGGCTCATTGAAACTGGGCAGTTGAAAATTAGGAGAGAAAAAAAAAATCACCTGGTCTTTTTCCAGTCTTCAACTGTCTAGTTTCAGTGAGTCTGTGCTCATGATAGCCTCAGATTCCTGTTCTTGGCTGACAGGAGTGGAACCTGATGTGGTCTTCTGCTATTGTATCCCATCCACCTCAATGTTTGATGTGTTGTGCATTCTGAGATGCTTTTCTCCTCACCATGGTTGTAAAGAGTGCTTATTTGAATTATTATATCCTTCCTGGCAGATCAAATCAGTCTGGCCATTTTCCTCTGTCAGCTCAGATCAGTTCAGGTCTCCAGTTCTCAGTTCTCCTCTGATCTCTCTCATCAACAAGGTGTTTCAGCCTGCAGACCTCCACACACAGTGTTTTGTGTTTCACACCATTCTGTACAAACGCTAGAGACAGTTGTGTGTGAAAATCTCAGGAGATCAGCAGTTTCTGAAATACTCAAACCGGCCCATCTGGCACCAACAACCACACCATGGTAAAGTCTGGGAAATCACACTTTTTCCCCATGCTGATGTTTGATGTGAACAATAATTGAAGCTCTTTACCTGTATCTGCATGATTTTATGCACTGTGCTGCTGCCACATTGGCTGATTGGATAACTGCATGAATGAGCTGGTATACAGGTGTTCCTATTAAAATGAATGGCGAGTGTACAGATATGTAACTCAAAACATGAACACTGACGAACATTGAGAGACAGTGGATCTGACATTAACGTGTGAATTACGTGCATATTAAGCTCTGTCCTTCATGTGTTTTTGCTGTGTGATGAGCAGTTTAACTACGCAGCAGTTACTTAGTGGCTTTTTTCCATTGTTCAGAGTCAACTTAATTTGTGACTCTGACTGCCTCCTCAGTTTGATATGTTTTTTAATCTCTCTGGGAAAAACATGAAGTGACAAAACTGACAATTATTTTTTATTTATTTACAATCATTTAAAAAATAATAATAATTAATTGATAACTGCATCCAAATTCTTTTCATTCATTATCACTGAATATTATATAATGTTTGCATGAAGCAGTCTTAGACACTATTATACATCAACTTACCTTGCTAAATGCAGAACTGCCTCCACTACATTGGTACCCTCTTTGGCACTCGTCTCACAGAACAAGGCATTGTAAGTCTGTGATCACACACATTGATCATTAAAATAGATGTGATAAGAATTTTATTTCAGTATAGCAAAAAGACATCTCACCAAAGCAAGTTTCTCGCCATGGACAGAACTCGCACAGATCTCCACTTCCCTCACCACTCTCAGGTCCACTTTATTCCCAGTTAGACACAAGGGGACACTGCCATCTTTAAGGGGACAAAGTTTTAATATCACACACCTTATCTTTAACCAAGGGAATCTATTATGTGTTATACCTCTGTGGGCCTCACAGCATCTTCATTTTGTACCTCTGTCACAGCAGATGTGGTCTCTTCATCTTCATCCTACAGTGCACATTACTAATGATTAATGGTTTGGTCTAGCAAACAAACAATACCGGAAGACAATAATCACTTACAACTGTGGCAGGATGTGCTGTTGCAGGAGGGTCAGTTAATACAATGTGTCCATCAGCAACTGTAAGAAAATGAAACCAGTAAGATGCTCAGTGTACATTCTGAAACAAATACAACTACTATACAAAGACATAAGGAACATCTAATAGGGGCACCACAATTAAGATTACAGTACACACCATATGCAGTAAAATAAAATAAGCATGCATAATACACAAGGGAAACCAATAAAGAGTTATTTCAAAATACCTTTTTCAGTGTGGCTGTGTTTATGGTTATCTTGAGTGTTTAAGGATAAATCACTTAAAGCACTGGAAACCCCTTTCACAGCCTTCAGCCTTCTTCTTCTTCCTGTTGGCTATAGAGAACAAAGAGAAAAGTTATTATAGAAGGTTGGGCCGATTACTTAGGTTACAGTTTAGGAAGTTTATTCTGGGTCCAGAAGAATTACACCTGATAAAATATGAAGCCAATGTGTAGGCTACAATGTTAAGAAATTGATGGAAGGCAAAAAGTAAAGGCTTATCTATTAAATGTTACAGCATGGGTCTAATAGGATCAGTGTTCAATTTTGCATCATAATGAAAGGAAACTTTTCATATATTTATGAACTTATAAACTCACACATTTACTCAATCCATTATTTTTTGCCAAGCCAACTCTCTGTCCTGCCATGCAGCAGTGTTACTTTTTTGTTGTTGTTATAATTGGCTTATATTGGCATATATATTGTATGGCATATATATTGTATGAGGAGGTCTGGTATTGTATGAGGAGGTCTGGAGTGGCAGAGAAGTATGTTAGAGTGGTGCAGGATATGTTGGAGAGCAGTAGGAAAATGGTAAGGTGTGCGGTAGGTGTGACAGAAGAGTTCACGGTGAAGGTGGGACTGCATCAAGGATCGGCTCTGAGCCCCTTCTTGTTTGCGGTGGTGATGGACAGGCTGACAGATGAGGTCAGACAGGAATCTCCATGGACTATGATGTTTGCGGATGACATTGTGATCTGTAGTGAGAGCAGGGAGCAGATGGAGGAAACTCTAGAGAGGTGGAGGTTTGCTCTGGAGAGAAGAGGAATGAAGGTTAGTCGCAGCAAGACAGAATACATGTGTGTGAATGAGAGGGATCCAAATGGAACAGTGAGGTTACAGGGAGAAGAGATAAAGAAGGTGCAGGATTTTAAGTACTTAGGGTCAACAGTCCAGAGCAACAGGGAGTGTGGAAAAGAGGTGAAGAAGCGTGTGCAGGCAGGTTGGAATGGGTGGAGAAAAGTGTCAGGTCTGTTGTGTGATAAAAGAGTACCAGCAAGAATGAAAGGAAAGGTGTACAGGACAGTAGTGAGACCAGCGATGTTGTATGGTTTGGAGACAGTTGCACTGAGGAAAAGACAGGAGGAAGAGTTAGAGGTAGCAGAGCTGAAGATGCTGAGGTTCTCTTTGGGAGTGACGAGGATGGATAGGATCAGGAATGAGTACATCAGGGGGACAGCACATGTGAGATGTTTTGGAGACAAAGTTAGAGAGGCCAGGTTGAGATGGTTTGGACATGTTCAGAGGAGGGAGAGTGAATATATCGGTAAAAGGATGCTGAGGTTAGAGCTGCCAGGCAGGAGGCCGAGAGGAAGACCAAAGAGGAGGTTTATGGATGTAGTGAAGGAGGACATGAAGGTAGTCGGTCTGAGAGAAGAGGATGCAGGGGATAGGGCTAGATGGAGGCAGATGATTCGCTGTGGCGACCCCTGAAGGGAACAGCCGAAAGGAAAAGAAGAAGATAATTGGCTTATATTCCTCATAAGCATGCATTAAAACCTCTAATTTTGCTTCGCTAAAGTACGCGGCTCGCTTTTTCTCACCCTGGGTTTCCATGGTAACTCCTGAAATCGGCGATCCATTGACACTGTCTTTATACACTCACCATGCACGCGCTTTAACTCTGAGTTACCAACTGGAGGTTGATTGAACTAACTCCTAACAAGTGTTCTGGAACCGACATACTCCGAGTAAGCAAGGTTTGGGTTAATCAACCTAGAGTTCAGGGTTTATGTAGCGGCAAGTTAACCCTGCTTTCTGGAATACCTCCCAGGCTCCTCGTTTAGCGATAAACTCCTCCTCAGCGTCACGTCCGCCTTCCGCTATACTTATTTTCGCTCTGCAAGTGAGCTGCGAATGGGTCGCAGACCGTCACACACAGAAATACGTCATCAACTATGCGTTATCATTATTATCACAGGAAGACTAATTCTTATTGTGGGGAGAATTTCAACCGGTATATAGCAAACGATAAAATTAGCATTAGCTCGCTACTAGCAAATACGGTTCATTTTATTATTTACACACATCGGTTAGCTTAGCGTTAGCTTGTTTACTAGCAAACATGGTTAATTAGATAGACAGACAGATAGATAAATAGATAGATAGATCACGCCCCTGCCCCTTTTGTCTCAAAATGTAAATGTGCCTCTCTGGTCATAGTAAAGAAAAAAAAAAAAAATCATTATAACAAATAATACATTTCTACCATTGCCACTAACAATAATAATAAATACAAAATAAAATATTATTATCAAACTTGTAAAGAAAAGTTCAAAACTGCATAATAATGAGGTTTTTGGCGGAAGCATTAGGCAGAGGTGGAGCGGTAGGCGGAGCTTCCTTTACAGCACTACGCAGCAGTCTCTTAACCGCGAGTATTTGAATTACTTCATGGGTAATTACATAGGTAATATGTAAAATTTAAACTTATACTATTTATACTGTGAGGAGTGGACTTGTCTTGCTGGAAAATAAAGACCTCAGATCCAGTGATGATTATTGTACACTGGCAATGGTACTTAAGTTAAGTAACTCAAATTATACTGTCCAAACTTACGGCTCAGAAGGCAGTTGAATGCAAAAGGGAGACATCATAAGATTATTCTACACACTATGGGCCAAGAAAAACCCATCGACAGACTGGTTGTAAGAGTTTTGGAAATAAGCAGTCTGGATGAGAAAAAGTTTTTTCGGCTGCCAGATGTTTACACTCAGAAAGAAATTCCAGTTAGCAAAGATCATATCCCAAAACAAAGGGATGTGGAGAAGTGGCCAAATATGAAAGACGTATGCTTACCAAGCACTGATTCTGATATTGATCTGCTAATTGGAATAAACGTGCCAAAGCTAATGGAACCCTGGAGGATAATAAATAGTGAGGGCAATGGGCCTTTTGCTATCAGGACACTGCTTGAATGGGTAGTGAATGGTCTCCTCCATGGTGAGCACACTTGTCTTAATAAGCAAGGTAAGTCATATGTTTATGCACACCAGATTTCTATTGAAAATATAAATGAGCTTCTGGTCCGGCAATTCAATCATGATTTCCCTGAGAGCACCTATGATGAGACTGAGATGTCCCAGGAAGATTTTAGATTTATGCAGATAATGGACAGCTCTGCTGAGATGAAGGATGTTCATTACCAGCTGCCATTGCCATTTAGGAGGAATGATCTCCAGGTGACAAACAATCGTCAGATGGCTGAGCAAAGAGCAATGTCACCGAAAAAAAGTTCAGCAAAAACAAGACCTGCCAAGAGGAATACAGGCAATTCATGGACAGCATTTTGAAGTGTGGGCATGCTGAGCTTGTACCTGAAGAACAACTGAAATTGAAAAACAGAAAGGGGTGGTACATACATCACCATGGGGTCTATCATCCCAAGAAAGGAAATTTGAGGGTGGTGTTTGATTGTTCTGCATCATATCAAGGAACATCTCTCAACAGTGAACTTATACAAGGTCCAAACCTTACAAATACTTTGATTGGACTCTTGGTATGCTTTCGCCTTCAGAACATGGTTATCATGGCTGATGTAGAGATGTTGTTTCATCAAGTCAGAATTCTACCAAGTCATGTAGATTTCCTTCGTTTCCTGTGGTGGAAGGATGGGAACATCACTCAACCTCTCATGGAACACAGAATGATTGTTCACTTGCTATGCCCTGAGAAGAATAGCCGAAGACAACCAACTAAGTTTCTCAGTTGAGGCAACCAGTACAGTTTTGAACAACTTTTATGTGGATGATCCATTGACGTCAGTGGACATAGAAGCCCATGCCATTCATCTTTACCAGGAATTGAAGGCACTCTGTCCAATTGGAGGTTTTAATTTGACAAAGTGGACCAGTAACAGTCAAGTAGTTTTAGCTTCCATTTCTGAACCTGAAAGGGCAAAGGAGGTGAAGGGCCTTGACCTGGACATTGAAGACCTACCTATGGAGCGAGCTCTTGGTGAGCAATGGTGTGCTGAAGAGGATGTCTTTAAGTTCCTCATGTCCCTCAAAGAACAACCGTGCACTAGGCAAGAAATTCTGTCCATGGTCAGTTTTGTACACGACCCTCTGGGATTTCTTGATCAACCACCAGGTATGGGTTGATTTAAAGGGGTACCAGCCCTAACAGCGGCAGTGAGATTTAGTATCGAGACTATGGGAATGGGAACTAAGCAAGTGTCATTCTGTGCATTGGCTAATGTGGCACTGATGATGTGCAGTGCAATAGAAGACCACTGATATGATCCCATGTGGTGGCAGATCCAACGTGAGTCATTGTGCACATCAGTAAGGTTTTGCGCAATTTCTAGTGAAAAGGAGCAGGCCAAATTACCTCTGCACCATTGTGTGAGTGTGTGCGCATGGATGTGACACCATTAGTATGAGCATGCACATGCTGAGGCGGGTCATGGTGGGAGAGCAAGGCTTGTGTTTCTATATCTGGATCACAGTGAGAACAGCTAGGACTATGTCCAAAAGATGACAGAACCAGTGCCTAGGGACATTCTTGGTTCAGGCTGACATGAAATCGAAAGTTGTCTGAGAGTACACACACCACAGAATCCACTATTTCCAAGTATTAATTACCATAAACAACAGTCACCTTTTAAGGCCGCACAATGACAAAGGATCAAAATAACAATGAGAATAACAGACTCTGCATATGTATGTCTAATACAAAACAAGGCTATATGTGTATGTGTTAAGATGAGAAGAGGCCCCCTAAGGGCAGCTTGATTGGGAGTGTTCCCTTTTCTCATCTGTTGAGGATATGTTGAGGTGAGATGTAATGAGGCCCCCTGAGGGCTACTTGATAGCAGTATTGTCTCTTGTCACTGGACAGCACTTGATTTTGCTGGTGTGAATCCACTGGGGGTGTGAATCCACTGGGGTTGTGAATCCATGAGGACAGCAGTACGGGTAACAGCCACCACAATTGTAGGATGACTGAAGGCTGATTCCCCCAACCTTTTGTGGTTTCAGGCTCTTGACGAGAACTATGTCACCTGGAAGGAAAGGGGGAGTAGGTTGTTCTGTGGGCAGAGGGAGAGAAACAGAAACATCACCATTTATACTCTTCAATTTTCCAATGAGAGCTTGAGTATAATCGCTGACAATCACGTCCAGATCACCTGAAAAGCAAACACCTGGGTTACCCTTAGTCCATGGAGTGGGAAATGATCTGCCCATAATGTTGTCAAAAGGAGACAGTTTAGTTTTCTGTTTAGGAGTCATGCGAAATTCGCACAGAACAGCAGGTAGTAGATCAACCCAATTGCTTGAGGGGTTGTCTAAGAGCCCCTTAGTAAGGTGTTCCTTAATGGTGCGATTTTTTCTTTCCAAAATCCCTGAGCTCTGGGGATGATATAGAATATAAAAATGCCAATCAATATTTAGATAGTTGCACAGTTTCTGTGTTACTTTGGAAACAATAGCTGTACCACTGTCATATAAATATAATATAAATAGTTTGGGGGATACCATACCGTGGGATTATTTCTTTTGTGAGAATTTTAATGACGGTATTGACATTTTCCTTGGATGGAAAGCATGGAAAGGCTTCAACCCATTTAGAGAATTTATACACGATAACGATAGAGAGGCCTTTGTCTGTAAAAACGCAACATCAATGTCACAAGGAGTCAGAGAATGCGAAAACGTGAAAAATTGAGACATTATTCTGGACAAAGGGACTAGGTGAGCCCTGTTTGGAGGCCCACCCAGCTACTTCATCAGCAAGTGAATTTCCACGGGCCTGCTCTGTGTTAAAAGAGTCATGACCTTTAACCTTGACAATAGCAAGCCTGTCAGGTAAGAGCGATGCTTCGAAATGAGCGTGGCATGCGATATGGGCTTACCGTTGGCAGTACGAAAACCACATGCATGCCATATCTTACCAAAATTGTGTGCGACACCAAAAGCATAACGCGAATCAGTGTAAATAGTAACAGTCTTACCCTTACAGAGATGACAAGCACGCGTGAGAACAACGAGTTCCACAGCCTGAGCAGAATTAAAGGGGATAGAGTGAGCCTCATGAATAATATTTGGTAATGAACAAACAGAGTAGCCACATAAAAATGTTATTAGGTTTAGAACACGATCCATCAACATATACTTTCTCCCCTCCTTCCAGGGGATGCTGTGACAGATCAGAGCAGAGTGACGAAGAGTCATGTATGTAGATTAAACAGTCATGTTCCAAAGGTGCGGGCTCTTCCGAGCAGGCACGCAGAAGTCTGTTGAGCAGGACTGCAGGGCTGTTAGTAGTGTTTACAGATTTAATGGTGAGGTTGTGTGTAGCGCAAAGGATAGCTTCATATCCTGATCTATGCTGGGCAGTCATGTGTTGTATCTGAATATTATTCAGGATAGATAAGACCTGATGATATGTGTGCAATTTGAGTGGGTGTGAAAGAACCACCTTTTCAGCGTCAGTGACCATGAGAGCGGACGCAGCAACAGCCCATAAACAGGCAGGCATACCTTTGGATTTGGAAAGATATGCTACTGGGCGATAGCTACCACCGTGTTCCTGGGCCAGGACCCCCGCCACAGTGCTCCCGTCCCGGGGCAGCTGTTTTGAATGCAGCTAATAGCATTGTGTAACTCTCCCAGTGTGTTGTTTATGTTCATGCTCAGCAGAATGTACACAGCCACGATAATGATGACGGTAAATGCCCTCGGCAGGTAGTACAGTCGACACATAATCAATAAATATTCCACATTTGTAGAACAGTAACTATTTATGATCAGAGTGTTTGTTCACCAGCCTGTGTTCATACACACACACAGTACTCCTCCTTTAATCTTCCTGGACACAGAGGTTCTGTCTGCATATAAACAAATGAGCCCGTCCAGTTGAACTGCTGAGTCGGGAATGTTGTTATGAAGCCACGTTTCAGTCAAAATCAGAGCGCAGTATTCCCTTATTTCCCTTAGAGGTTGTACAAAGTTTCCAGTGATGGTTTGTTTATGAACAAAGCACAATTTTGCACAGTTTAGTGTCCTGAAGAGGCCGCTGCATCCGTGCATGCTGCCATCTTGGAAAGAATGTACATGAAGATCAGAAAATTACTTCACAATCCATCATTTGTCATTGTTGGAAGGATATGAATGAGATCCAGTGAGTGTTTTTTTCAACAGTTAACAACAAAGCTTGTGCATCACAGAGGTAAGACATCAATCTTCCTTATATCCTGCTGTGGAACATTTAATGCTGCAGGCCATATCGAAATAACCTGTGATGTGAAGTAAAGTCGAGAAAAGTTTGCAAGCAAGTTTTGGAAGTTCTGTGTGGATCTTGTACTGTATGAATAAGAAAAATCTTAAGCTTAAGTGAGATTGCTTCAGATTCAGTGAATGAATCTGGATTCGGCAGTGTCAAATGTTGGAATGTTGAACTGTTGTGAGAGTTGTGGAGAGAGCTGTGATTGCAAGTGACACTGAAAAGACATATATTAGATTATATCTGTAAATGAGTAGTGAGATACTGCTCTGATGGAAGCCAGTAAAAAGAGATCTCAGTCAGAAGAAGGCCTTGAAAGTGAATTCCTGTTGAAGTCTAAAGTGTGTCGACACATTTCTGTCTATGTCTCTGTTCTGTTTTGTGCTTAAACTGTGTGTGAGTGAAGACGTACAAAGTGTGAATTGCGAACTAGTGTGAATTGACTAAGTGACTTGGCAGTCATGGCAGAAGAAAATCCTAATGTTAAGACTAACAGAATGATCAGCAAGGCTGATATAGCAAGTAAATTCCATGACATTATCATAAATGCAACCAAGTTGATGCATAGAGATCCAGACAAAGTCTGAAATGGAGAGAAGTTTTTAAAGATTATGAAAGTTGCTCACCTGCTTTGAGTGATGTCAGAAATGAGAGGAACATGCAAGAGGGCACTGTGAAGGCTGTTTATGTGGAAATCGAGTTAAATGCATGCCTCAAACAACAACTACAACAACAGCTTGAGATAAATGCAAAACTAGAACAGTAGCTTGAGTCTAAAGGCAAGCACAGAATCACAACAATAGCTTGAGTCTAACGCAAACCTGGAATCACAACTAGAACACCAACTCAAATGCCAAGCAAATTTGGAAGCAGCTTCTGCAGCATTCCTGAGGAGTCTTAGCCCATTCCTCATGAGCAATGGCCTCCAGTTCAGTAATACTCTTGGGTTTGCGTGCTGCAACCACCTTCTTCAAATCCCACCAGGGATTTTCTATGGGGTTCAAGTCAGGTGACTGATGGCCACTGTAGAATCTTCCAGGACTTCTTCTGCAACCAAGCCTTGGTGGAATTTGAGTTATGCTTGGGATCATTGTCCTGTTGGAAGGTCCAATGATGCCCAAGCTTCAGCTTCCTCACAGACAGCATAGGTTTTCTCCAAGGATTTCCTGATACTTCAATGAATCCATCTTGCCTTCCACATGCTGCAGGTTTCCAATGCCAGAGGATGCAAAGCAGCCCCAGAGCATCACCGAGCCACCACCATGCTTGACTGTGGGCAGAGTGTCCTTTTCAGCATATGTGTTCCTCCAGACATACCGCTGATCCATTGTGCTGAAAAGTTCCAATTTTGTTTCATCGCTCCACAGAACAGAATCCCAAAACTTCTGTGGCTTATTTATATGACTTTGAGCCGACTTTTCTTGGGTCAGTAGTGGTGTGTCTTGGAGTTCTGGCATGGAAAGCTTCTGCATTTAGTACGCGCCTTACTGTGCTCACTGAAACCTCAGTGCCTGTTGCCACCAAGTCTTGCTGCAGGTCTTTTGCAGCCACTCGAAGGTTTTTCACAACCTGTCTTCTCAGAAATCTGGTTGCAGCTGTTGATAGCTTCCTTTTTCTGCCCTGTCCAGGTAGTGTAACCACTGTTCCCTTAACTTTCAACTTGCGAACTATGCTTCCAACAGTGTCTCTAGGAACATTCAGTGCCTTCACTATCTTTTTGTATCCTATTCCTTGTTTATGAAGGGCGATGATCTCTTCTCTTAACTTTTTGGACCATTCTTTTGACTTAGTCATATTTCTAACATGCAGTCAAACATGACACTAGCAAGTTCAGGTATTGCATGTGTTTCAGCTCATGAACAATAATTGAATAATTCTGATTGCAACTGTATGTGTGTGCACTAATATGAGCTTGGATTTTTGGACACAGGAGCAGAGCTAACTTGCATTCCCATTAAGCATTCAAAGAAATTTGGAATTTCACTAACAGCAAGAACAAAACAAGCTGTTGAAGTGGGAGGAGATAACATCTTTTTACAAGAAAGTGAACCGGTGAACTGGTCATTCTGGCCAAAATTCATCAGTGTTCCAGTGTGGGTGGGTGATGTCACAGATCCTCTCTTAGGCCTGGATGTTCTCTACAACTCAAAGGCAGTCTGGACTTCAAACACAGCAAGGCCTCTGGAAACAGAAAATTGGAAAAGCCTCAGTTCGAATATAGTCCAATCTGGTCCAAAGACAAATATGATTGTAGAAACTGGACCCAGTGAAATTCACAGGCCAAGTTCCTCCTTACACAAAACAATATTCCCTCAGTAAGACAGCAATGGATGGAGGTCTACCCATCATTCTACACCTGGTAAAGACACACAGTATGTAATAATGGTGGATTACCACATTGTTAATCAGCACATTGACAGACAAAACCCAATGGTGGAGGACATCTCAACATTATTCAATGTTCGCAGGCCAGAACACCAATGGTTTACTGTGATTGACATGGCAAATGGTTTCTGCTCAGTCCCATTGGCTGTGGAAGTTAAACCATGGCTGGCATTTACTGTGAATGGAGAACAGTACATCTGAACCAGATTAACTCAAGGTCTTCACAAAAGTCCTATGGTGTATCACATGGCACTCCACCATCACCTCAGAGAGGCTCCAGACATGCCTTTACATAAGTAGACGATGTATTGGTGGCTTCTGAGACCAAAGAACAACACAATGAAGATGTGGTGATGATCCTGGACTTCTTAACGGAAAAAGGACACAAGGTGAGTCTGTCAAAAGCCCAACTCTGCCAGAGGGAAGTGATCTATCTAGGACAGAAAATCTCACAAGGGAAATGAGAAATGACTGTTGATCAACCGGAGGCAGTCCATGACTACAAACCACCCACTACAGTCCACAAGTTACTACCATTTCTGGCTACACAGATACATTCAGGAAAGAAGCTGATAGTGTGACTGTTTGTCATATAAAAATTAACCCATGGGGAGAACCAAAAGTTCTGGGATAAAAACTCCAGGACCTCCAGGCCCATTCCGACATTTGCAAGTGGACTACATAAGCATGACAAAGTTACAAGGCTACTCAGAAGTCATGGTAGACAATTTCTTAAATCAGGTCGAAGCATTTCCAACAAGATGAGGTATAGCTACCCATACTGAAAAAGTGCTGGTTAAAGACATCTCTTTAGGGCCTCCCAGAGGTTGTGGACTCAGACCAGGGGTCACAATCTACAGGAGCGGTCTGCAAGGAAGTGTGCCGGATGTTAGGTGTGGAATGGAAATTCCACTGTCCACATCATTGTCAGTCATCAGGAATGGTGGAGAGAATGAACTGAACCATCAAAGAGACTGTCCAAAATGTATCAGGAAGGGCTCTCATGGCCAGAAGCACTTCCCATTGTGTTATGCAGTGTAAGAGCCACCCACAAAAAGACACTGGGCTTAGTGCATATGAAGTCATCACAAGTAGACCAGTATCATTGTCAGGATGGATTGATGTACTGCTGATGTCCATTTGACTAGTGATGCATTGCTAAAGTACTGTTCAGGACAGTGGGTTCTTGTCTCCAAGCCACAGCACTTGTAAACTCCAAAGAGCCAAAATTTCAGGGACCATTGCTGATTATCCTTGTCACTGATGCAGCAGTGAAGGTGAAAGAAAAACCACGGATTCATGCCACACGTGAAGTTGGTCGATGAACCAGCCGAAAAGAAGGAGCAACAAGACGACAAGTCAATCAGGTGAAGTACTTGTGACCTCTCCCTGATTGGCCTACGCATGCTTGTTCCACATGACAAAGGCATACAACAGGCCTGAAGAACAATAGGCCATAACTCACTGATCAGGCCACACAGCTACTAGTCCAGGCTCTTGTTATCTCAAAGCTGGACTACTGCAACACACTACTCTCGGGCCTCCCAGCCAGCTCCATCAAATCATCCCTTCAGATGCTTCAGAATACAGCAGCACACCTTGTTTTCAACCAGCCCAAAAGGACCCATGTCACAACCCTTTTAATCTCCCTGCACTGGCTTCCTGTAGCTGCCCACATCAAATTCAAGGCCTTGATGCTCACGTACAAGACCTTGTCTGGAATGGCACCCCCCTACATCAACGCTCTCCTTGAGGTTTATGTTCCCTCACGCAACCTGCCGTCAGTTAACCCTCAAAGACCGAAACTGATGCTCGCAGATAAAATGAACTATTCTAAAATGTTTAATAACTTTTGAACCACTAATATAATCAGTATGCTTTAAAAAGTCCCATAAAATGGAGATTCCCAGCTTTTCAGGATGTTCAGATGCTCTGTAGTGAATACGGTTACGTCATGGTTATGCTATCACATTCTGCAGCATTGATTCATCAAGGAATCCCATGCAGTTTGTTCCACAGAGCCAAACAGGAATGGCTATTGTTGTTACTCCCTGAACTTTTATGGACACATCTACATTGTCAGTAAATAAAATACCTTTTTTTTAATTGAAAAACGCCTAGAATAATATTGTAATAAATGGCTATAACTTGCTAAGGGAATGTTAGATGAAGACAACATTTCATTGGAAGTCTAAAACATCCAAGTGTAACTTTCTAAAGAAAAAAATCCAAACTTCAGGAGATTTTGTATGAGTTCACAGTAAAAAACACCAAATTGTTTCTGGGGTTTTTCTAAAAATTCATCCATTCTCAGACAAAAAGAAATTAAAATTGGGACTTTAAATGAGCTAGATTGAAAATTAAAGTTCTCCTGTTTAAAATCATATATGGCACTTGATGCTGACTGCTAGAATATGTTAGAAAAACAAAAAAATACAGGAGAGTCAGATTTCCCAAAAATCGATCTAGGTCTTTAAGGGTTAATGACAGACGTCTGGTAGTGCCTACTCAGTGAGGCATGAGGTCCCTTTCCAGAACCTTCAAACTGACTTTCCCTCAGTGTTGGAATGAACTTCCAACCTCAATTCGGACAGCAGAATCAGTCACTATCTTCAAAAAAACTAAACACTCACCTTATCCTTGAACACTTAAACCCTAACAAACTATGGAGGACATTGGTAATGACATGAGCTAAAGCCAATGCGCAATAATCTTCAGAATTAGCAGCAGTAAGTAAAATGACTCTTCAAAATCAGATGGTCCACTGTGTTTTCTCAAGTCGAGAGTCAATGCAGCCGTCTTCCAGGAGATTTTAGAGCACTTCATGCTTCCATCTGCTGACAAGTTTTATGGAGATGCTGATTTCCTTTTCCAGCAGGACTTGGCACCTGCTCACAGTGCCAAAACTACTAGTAACTGATTTGCTGACCTTGGTCACCTGACCTGAATTTTGTCAAGAAGAAGATGAGAGACACCAGACCCAACAATACAGATGAGCTGAAGCATGCTATCAAAGCAACCTGGGCTTCCTTAACACCTCAGCAGTGCCACAGGCTGATTGCTTTCATGCCATGCCGCATTGATGCAGTAATTCGTGCAAAAGGGGCCCCGTCCAAGTATTGAGTGGTCAACATTTCTGTATTATAAATTGTTTACTCTAATATTTTGAGATACTGGATTTTTGATGTTTTGAAGTTCCACTTTTTAAATTAAATTACGGGGAAAAATGAAAATTTTCCACGATATTCAAATTTTTTGAGATGCACCTACAAGTTTATCTATAAAATTTGTCTGCCATTCTAATCTTTTGAAAAACCTATACTTTTTCGAACTTGTCCTTGGCCATTTATCTGATTTACACAAAACTTGGCATGCAGACCCTCTTGACAAAAACTAACCAAAATAATTTTAATTTGTCGAAGCGTTGCAAAGATATAACTTAATTAATACAAATTGATCTATATCTGCTGAATGCGATGTCCAAACTTAACAAAACCTGATACATATAGACAACAGGACATTCTGAGGAGGCACAACAAATTGTGTCAAATTCTGCCCATAGGACTTTCTTATTATTAGGGGTCAGGCACCACAGGTGCAAGGCACCTACTGTATCTGTTAGTTTTCTTCTTCTTCTTCTTCCGCGCTTGTATGGCAGCCCATAGAACCGCTGGCTGGAAAGTTATGAAATTTGGCACACAGATAGAGGACAGTCTCAACATTAACCATAGCAAGTTTGGAGTCTCTAACTCAAACTCTCTAGTGCCCCCAATTGCTCAAATTTGACTTATGTTTATGCTAATAACTTTTGAACAGTAAGGCCTAGAAACAAAATTCTTTTCCCTCTGATTTATTAAAGTTATTAAAAGCTTTTTGACAGACCAAACCTTTCTTGAATAACATTCGAAAAAATTTGACAAGGAGTAATTGCTGCTTGCAGCTGTATTTAGGGGCCAAGCACCACAGGTGCGAGGCACCTATTATATCTGTTAGTTTTCTTCTTCTTCTTCCACTTTTGAGTCTATGGCAGCCAGGGTTGGGAGGGTTACTTTAAAAATGTATTCCGTTACAGTTACAAATTACTTGTAATCAGTAATGTAATCCAAGTATAACAATATGAAAGTAATGTCTTCTTTCTTCTTTTCCTTTCGGCTGTTCCCTTCAGGGGTCGCCACAGCGAATCATCTGCCTCCATCTAGCCCTATCCCCTGCATCCTCTTCTCTCAGACCGAGTACCTTCATGTCCTCCTTCACTACATCCATAAACCTCCTCTTTAGTCTTCCTCTCGGCCTCCTGCCTGGCAGCTCTAACCTCAGCATCCTTTTACCGATATATTCACTCTCCCTCCTCTGAACATGTCCAAACCATCTCAACCTGGCCTCTCTAACTTTGTCTTCAAAACATCTCACATGTGCTGTCCCTCTGATGTACTCATTCCTGATCCTATCCATCCTCGTCACTCCCAAAGAGAACCTCAACATCTTTAGCTCTGCTACCTCCAACTCTTCCTCCTGTCTTTTCCTCAGTGCAACTGTCTCCAAACCATACAACATCGCTGGTCTCACTACTGTCCTGTACACCTTTCCTTTCATTCTTGCTGGTACTCTTTTATCACACAACAGACCTGACACTTTTCTCCACCCATTCCAACCTGCCTGCACACGCTTCTTCACCTCTTTTCCACACTCCCCGTTGCTCTGGACTGTTGACCCTAAGTACTTAAAATCCTGCACCTTCTTTATCTCTTCTCCCTGTAACCTCACTGTTCCACTTGGATCCCTCTCATTCACACACATGTATTCTGTCTTGCTGCGACTAACCTTCATTCCTCTTCTCTCCAGAGCAAACCTCCACCTCTCTAGAGTTTCCTCCACCTGCTCCCTGCTCTCACTACAGATCACAATGTCATCCGCAAACATCATAGTCCATGGAGATTCCTGTCTGACCTCATCTGTCAGCCTGTCCATCACCACCGCAAACAAGAAGGGGCTCAGAGCCGATCCCTGATGCAGTCCCACCTTCACCGTGAACTCCTCTGTCACACCTACCACACACCTTACCACTGTCCTGCTGCTCTCATACATATCCTGCACCACTCTAACATACTTCTCTGCCACTCCAGACCTCCTCATACAATACCACAGCTCCTCTCTTGGCACCCTGTCATACGCTTTCTCTAAATCTACAAAGACACAATGCAGCTCTTTCTGACCCTCTCTGTACTTCTCCATCAACATTCTCAAAGCAAATATTGCATTTGTAGTGCTCTTTCTTGGCATGAAACCATACTGCTGCTCACAAATGCTCACTTCTCCCCTTAGCCTTGCTTCCACTACTCTTTCCCACAACTTCATTGTATGGCTCATCAGCTTAATACCTCTGTAGTTTCCACAACTCTGCACATCTCCCTTGTTCTTAAAAATCGGCACCAAAACACTTCTCTACCATTCCTCAGGCATCCTCTCACTCTCTAAGGCCTCGTTGAACAACCTAGTTAAAAACTCTACTGCCATCTCTCCTAGACACTTCCGTACCTCCACTGGTATGTCATCAGGACCAACTGCCTTTCCTCTCTTCATCCTCTTCAAAGCTCTCCTAACTTCACCCTTGCTAATCCTTTCTACTTCCTGCTCAACACTATTTGCCTCTACTACTCTTCTCTCTCTGTCATTAGTGATTCGCATATTGAATTTGGCAAAAGTTTTATCTCGGATGACCTTCCTGACACAACCCTCTCTATTTATCCGGGCTTGGGACCGGCACAAAAAGTACACTGGCTTGTGACCTCCTGTGGCTAGATTAACAATATGAAAGTAATGTAATCTGATTATTTTTGGATTACTTCAAGGTCACATATGTAAATAAAGTCAAGGGAAAAGCAATATGATCTAAAATTCTTTTATTGACAGCTTAATTTAGTGCTTAAAAAATGTTCAATGTTTGGATTTGTTTTAATAAAATAAATACATTTGTTGCTAATGTGAGTCACAACTGGCAAGAGAGATCCAGAACTATAATCATGCAGCTGTCTATATTGTGTTATGTCAAAAGACAAAAAAAATCTATTAAGGAGCCATTGGCTCCTATAAGAAAAAAAACAGGCGCCAAATGATTTTTTAAAGTGCCACATAAGAATGAACTTGCGTTTAAAATTTTTAAAAACACTTACTTTCAGTCATCCTGTCATGTGTGTACGTCTGGTCTCCTTTTACAGCATCAGCATTTTCATCCAAGTTCACTTAAAGTGGGAACTGAATGTCTTTTCCAACATGAGAACTTTATACAGTCACAAAAAATTGTTCTTTCCACAGAATCTGAGCCAGTGTCACTGACCATAATTATGTCAGCATCACTTTGCCATTGAGTGGAGTTTGGCCTCCTCCTCTTTTGCAGAAAGCCAGCGTTTGACACATGGTTCAAGGTCAAACTGTTCAAGTGATGGGCCTCTGTGCTGATCCTGATCAAGTCTTCCAAGGTTGAATTGCGTACTTTTGATTTTGTCCTGTTTTGAGCTGTAAAGCCACGTTCGCACTGAGCAGCCAATATCGGTAGGTCAAGCTATATCTCTACTAGATGCATTTTGCTCAAAGCACATGCTGTCGTTGTCAAATGTCTTGCACACATCTGGTAATTTTTTCTTCATTAGTAATATCTGAGAAGTAAATTTGGTGAAAGGCAGCTCTTCACATGCAATCATATAGGCGGTGTTGAATTTTATTTTAGCTCCTTCCATTCAGTCTCATCATGTAGTTCACATGCATGAGACACTGCTTGTGCTAACGATGTTTTTTGTGGAGCACTCTGCGATTACATAGTCACAAGCTTTTTTATGTTGTTGACTATCACCCTGTTTTCTTACAGTCTCTTTCTTGAAATGGTTCGTTCCAGTAATGAAATCTGTTTCCCCGCTATTTCTCTGCCCGCTTTGGAATAAAAGTCACAAACTATTTTCTCTGTGCGATGATCATACCTGAGCCACTCTTGAATCCAAGAAATCTTAAAACGCCTTTCTGCACTTTTACTTGGGCGTTCATTGATTGACACGAAAAGGTGATCCTCTGTGTCTCCGTCATGTTCTCTCATGCTGGCACAACTGGAGCCTGCTTTTTTATTAGCAGGTGTGCCATCAGCATTGATGCTTGACAGAGATGAGGATTGTTTAAAAAAGTCTGATATTTTTTGTTTTGACATGTCTTTCTGACATGGAAAGCTGATCCTCGCTTTCCCCATGCGTATTTTGGAGCTCTGGATGAATTTGAACTCAGTGAAACTGTTTTTTGCCCCCCACTGAAACTTGCATGTGCAGGGTCTCATTTTATCACGTCAACACAACAAATTATATGGGATAAGTTTTATGGCATGATCTCTGTACAAGAACAGATAAAGTTGTTTTTCTCTATCTAATTGCCCCCGTCCCTTCGATCCGGCTCCCTCTCCTCTTATATGTTTCAATGGAGCATACACAACAGATGATTTGATTGTAGCTGTGACCTGTTCCAACTGACATTTATCATTTTTTATCATGGTGCTCTGTGTATATATGCAATGCCTTTGTGAGCATTACACTGAGAAGCTTTCACCTGTGATGGTCTCCACAAATGCCAACTAGGGATCCTTGTACCTGCACCCCTCATACAAACACAAACATAATACAGGCAACAGGCGGTTTGGTAACGGTGATAAACCAGGTCACTGGGAGTGCGAATGTTGTAAGAAGCAAAGAGATTTGCAAAATTCGCAGCTCCAGCCTCAGTCACAGCCCGTCACCTCACCCGTAAATACGAGACTGTCCCAATGGCAGTTTCAGCAAAACCAATAGGGCTTCCCTCAAAGTGAAGGAACCTCTTCTATGCTATCTCTCATATTAAGCTCTCATCATGATTCACTTCCTATTTTGACTCTCTCCATGGAAGGGAAATCATACCCTTTCATCATAGACACAGGTACGATATGCACCTCATTTGGAATGCAATATGAAGGGGAGGGGGGGGGGGTGTCTAGCTCTAGCATTAACTCTGTGGGAATAGATGGGGTTCCTGTCACATGTCCCAAAAATCATCCGTTATGTGTCACATCTCCTGACAATCCTGATATTATGTTTTATCACAAATTGGTTGTCATTCCATTCTCCTTCTAACCTACTAGGCAGAGATTTAATGTTTAAATTGAAGTGTTCTCTTACAATGCATGATGGTAGATTAACTCTGCTAACTCCATCTAATCTTTGTTTTTCTTCTGTCTGCTATGCACCGAAGCAAGTGTCTGCTGCACTTGCTTCGGTGCATAAAAGTTATGGGCACAGCATGCTAATGAAGTAGGCCTCATTCAGGTAACCCCTTATGCTGCAAACCTCAAAACTACTCACCCTGTATATTGTAAGCAGTATCCTTTGACTACAGAAAAAGAGTTTTTTCCGATTGATTCTTTACTCGTGCAGGGCGTGGTCGTCCCTACAGTATCTGCCTACAATACACCTGTTAACCCTGTACTCAAGCCAAATGGGAAGGGATGGCGTTTTACTCAGGACCTTAGGCGAATTAATGATCTAGTAATTCCAATAAGCCCTCTTGTACCCGACGTGGCTTCTATTCTCAGCGCCATTCCTCACTCACACACATTTCATGGTAGTTGATTTATGCAGTGCCTTCTTCAGCATCCCTGTATCTGAGCAGACACAGCGTATCTTTGCTTTCACTTTCAAAAACCAACAATACACTTGGACACGTCTTCCTCAGGGCTTTATTGACTCCCCCACTGAGTTTTCGTCTGTGGTACATAAGGCATTATCTTCTCTCGTCCTACCCAAGGGCTGCTGCCTTCTTCAGTACACGGACGACATTCTTTTATCAGCTGAGGAACATGAGCTCTGCAAAGAGGGCTCTCTAAAACTCTTTGATATGTGTCATCGGCACTATACCCTGAAATTTTTGAGTGTTTCGAAAATTATAATGAAATTTTTAAAAACGCTAATAGCTTTTGATTACTTTTGCCTATTGTCATGAGACTGGTCTTGCTAGCTTCCTTGGCTCATGCCGAGAAAAATTATATCATTATGCCATGGTTGGCCAAACGTCCTGTCTGCCATTTTGAAATGCTTTTAAAACCTACTTTTTCAGTCTCCTCCTACACCAACCATTCTCAAATGATGCACGGATGAATTTGTTGGCGATCATGCCAAAATGGATGTGAGGCTATATCACCGTACCAGGTTAGCATATTCAGACCAAACTTAGTAAATGTCATCGGCATCATATCATGAAGGTATCTGCACAGATTCGGAACAAAACAAAAATTATAATGCAGTTTCAAAAAATGTTAATATCTGTTGACTGCTTTTGTCTGTCATGACACTGATCTTGGTAGATTCCTTGGGCGATGGTGAGATCAATAACAACAATTATGCTACGGTCAGCCGAACTTGCTGTCCACCATTTTGAAATGTTTGAAAACCTACTTTTTTAACTCCTCCAAGACCGTTTATCCGATTTTGACAAATCTAATCAGATCATGATGACAAAAATATATTGAATTCAACTTGATTCGTCAAACCGTTCTTGAATAACAGGAGAACTAATTTGATGATGAGCACGCCGTGAGGCTACATGAGGCTATATCTCCATAATGCTTGAATGTATTCAGACCAAATGTCAAATGTCTTTGTCACCATGACTTGAGGATATGTGTACAGTTTCAGAACAGTGCTCACAAGCTAGGAAAAAAAGATGATTTTTGCTTATAACTGCTGAGCAGTTTTGTCATAAAATCATGACCATGCTAAAATCAAGGTTACTTACAGAGCCCTCCACTAATATTGGCACCCTTGGTAAATATGAACAAAGAAGGCTGTGAAAAATTGTCTTTATTGTTTAACCTTTTGATTGTTTGTTAAAGAAATTCACAAAAAAACTCTGCTCTCATGGATATTAAACAGTGGCAAATGAAACACAGGATTATCAAAAATATATATCTTTGTTAAATATATCTGTGCCACAATAATTGGCACCCTTTTAGTCAATACTTTGTGCTACCTCCCTTTGCCAAGATAACAGCTCTGAGTCTTCTCCTATAATGCCTGATAAGGTTGGAGAATACATGGCAAGTGATCTGAGACCATTCCTCCATACAGAATTTCTCCAGATCTTTCAAATTTCCAGGTCCACAATGGTGGACTCTCCTCTTCAGTTCACCCCACAGGTTTTCTATGGGTTTCAAGTCAGGGGACTGGGATGGCCATGGCAGGACCTTGATTTTGTGGTCAGTAAACCATTTTTGTGTTGATTTTGATGTATGTTTTGGATTATTGTCCTGCTGAAGGTCCAGCCATGGCCCATTTTAAGCTTTCTGGCAGAGGCAGTCAGGTTTTCATTTAATATCTGTTGATATTTGATAGTCCATGATGCCATGTATCCTAACAAAATGTCCAGGTCCTCTGGCAGAAAAACAGTGCTCCAAAGCTCTAACAGTGGATGGTAAAGACGAATGGATCCCTCACTCACTCACTCACTCACTCACTCACTCACTCACACACACACACACACACACACACACACACACATAATGTTATGTCAGGGGAATGTCTTAAACACTAATCAAAGAAATATCATACCTTCGGTTCTCCTCTTTTTAAAGAATATCTAAAGTTGCGCTTGAACTGTTCTCTTGGCCATTTTGAACAGCGCAAAAAATGACGCAAACTTGCATGTGCACAGCTAATTATAATATTGAGTTCTGATTGGCTAATCGCTGTTATTTATAGTTCGTAAATTATCATATGTAGAGAATTTTAATATTTCATTTGCATGATAAGTTTTACATAATAAATAACATTATTAATCTAAAGGGGATGGTAAGGGGGGATGGTGGTTTTACAGTGGGGATGCTTTTTGTCATTTTTTTCAACAAGGGGGATGCAACCCAGGTGTACTAAAAGAATGTAATGTAAAATATTTTTTCTCATATGAATTCATACGGTTGCCAATAATTGTGGCACACATATACAACCCCAATTCTGAAAAAGTTGGGACAGTATGGAAAATACAAAAAAAAAAAAAGTCATTTGAAAATTCAGTTCACCCTGTATTATACTGAAAACACATTATTAACACATTATTTGATGTTTTACTTATACTTACTTTTACTTGTACTTATACACTCATTTCAAATTTGATGACTGCAACACACTCCTTAAAAGTTGGGACAGTCGACTGTTTACCACTGTGTAACATCACCTTTTCTTTTAGTAACACTTACAGTGGGGGAAAAAAGTATTTGATCCCCTGCTGATTTTGTACGTTTGCCCACGAACAAAGAAATGATCAGTCTATAATTTTAATGGTAGGTGTATTTTAACAGTGAGAGACAGAATAACAACAAAAAAATTCAAGCAAAATGCATTTAAAAAAAGTTATAAATTGATTTACATTTTAATGAGGGAAATAAGTATTTGACCCCTTCGACTTAGTACTTGGTCGCAAAACCCTTGTTGGCAATCACAGAGGTCAGACGTTTCTTGTAGTTGGCCACCAGGTTTGCACACATCTCAGGAGGGATTTTGTCCCACTCCTCTTTGCAGATCCTCTCCAAGTCATTAAGGTCTCGAGGCTGACGTTTGGCAACTCGAACCTTCAGCTCCCTCCACAGATTTTCTATGGGATTAAGGTCTGGAGACTGGCTAGGCCACTCCAGGACCTTAATGTGCTTCTTCTTGAGACATTCCTTTGTTGCCTTGGCTGTGTGTTTTGGGTCATTGTCATGCTGGAATACCCATCCACGACCCATTTTCAGGTTCTCACCCAAGATTTGACGGTACATGGCCCTGTCCATTGTCCCTTTGATGCGGTGCAATTGTCCTGTCCCCTTAGCAGAAAAACACCCCAAAAGCATTATGTTCCCACCTCCATGTTTGACGGTGGGGATGGTGTTCTTGGGGTCATAGGCAGCATTCCTCCTCCTCCAAACACGGCAAGTTGAGTTGATGCCAAAGAGCTCAATTTTGGTCTCATCTGACCACAACACTTTCACCCAGTTCTCCTCTGAATCATTCAGGCAAACTTCAGACAGGCCTGTACATGTGCTTTCTTGAGCAGGGGGACCTTGCGGGTGCTGCAGGATTTCAGTCCTTCACGGCGTAGTGTGTTACCAATTGTTTTCTTGGTGACTATGGCCCCGCTTGCCTTGAGATCATTAACAAGATCCTCCCGTGTAGTTCTGGGCTGATTCCTCACCGTTCTCAAATGATCATTGAAACTCCACGAGGTGAGATCTTGCATGGAGCCCCAGACTGAGGGAGACTAACAGTTATTTTGTGTTTCTTCTCACCTTTACCTTCACCTTCTCACCAAGCTGCTTGGCGATGGTCTTGTAGCCCATTCTAGCCTTGTGTAAGTCTAAAATCTTGTCCCTGACATCCTTGGACAGCTCTTTGGTCTTGGCCATGGTGGAGGTTTAAGAGAGTGCTACTAATCAAAGCTCATTACCTGTGTAAAAGATACCTGGGAGCCAGAAATCTTGCTGATTGCTAGGGGATCATTTCACTCATTAAAATGCTAATCAATTTATAACTTTTTTGAAATGCATTTTTCTGGAATTTTTTGTTGTTATTCTGTCTCTCACTGTTAAAATACACCTTCCATTAAAATTATAGACTGATCATTTCTTTGTCAGTGGGCAAACGTACAAAATCAGCAGGGGATCAAATACTTTTTTCCCTCACTGTATTAAGCGTTTGGGCACTGAAGACACCAATTGGTTAAGTTTAGCAAGTAGAATTTTCCCCCATTCATCAATTATGCTTTTTTTCAGCTGCGCAACTGTATGGGGCCTTTGATGCTTTTTACTTGATTACTTTGCGCTTCATAATGCGCCACACATTCTCAATCAGAGACAGGACTGCAGGTAGGCCTTGCTAGCACCCGCACTCTCTGCTTATGCAACCATCCAGGCAGAATGTGGTTTGGCATTTTCCTGCTCCAAAATGTGTACATATCTTTCTGCATTAATGGTGCCCTCACAGATGTACAAGTTCCCCATGCCATGGGCACTGACACACCCCCATACCATGACAGATGCTGGCTTATGGACCTGATGCTGCTATCAGCTGATATCAGTCCTTTTCCTCTTTGGCCCGGAGAACATGACGGCTGTTTTGTCCAAAAACTATTTGAAATGTTGACTCGTCGGACCACAAAACACAATTCTACTGTGCTACTGTCCATCTCAGATGAGACCGAGCCCAGAGAAGTCAGCAGCGCTTCTGGACAGCATTGATGTATGACTTCTGCTTTTCATAGTAAAGCCTTAACTTGCATCTGTGGATGCAGCGGTGAATGGTGTTGACTGACAAAGGTTTAGGAAAGTATTCCCGAACCCGTGTCAGGATATCCATTAAAGACTCATGACGGTTTTTAAGACAGTAACGTCTGAGGGATCAAAGATCACGTGCATTCAGAAGTGGTTTTTGCCTTGCCCTTAACACACCGAGATTTGACCGGATTCCTTGAATCTTTTAATTATATTGTGCACTGTAGAAGGTTAAATGCCCAAAGTCCTACCAATTTGTCTTTGTGGAATGTTGTTCTCAAAGTGTTGGATTATTCGCTCACGCATCTGTTGGCAGATTGGCGAGCCTTGACCCATCCTTGCTCTTGAAGGGCTAGGCCTTTTTTGGAGGCTGCTTATATATTATGATTAGACGATTGCCTCACCTATTTCACATCACCTTCTTATTTCAACTTGTCACATCGCTATTAGTCCTAAATTGCCCCTGTCACAACTTTTTTGGAATGTGTTGCATACATCAATAAACATTTCTCTTCCAAAAAAATATGCAGTTGATTAGGTAAAACATCAAATACCTTGTCTTTATATGTTTTTTGTTTAAATACAAATCAAAGTACATTTACAAATCACTCCTCTTTGGTTTTATTAGCATTTTCCATACTGTCCCAACCTTTTCGGAATTGGGGTTGTATTTAACAAAGATTTTTTTGGGGATAAAGCTGTATTGTGTTTGCAATTGTTTAGTATGAGAGCAGAGTATTTTTGTGAATTTGTTGAACAAAATATCAAAAAGTTAAACAATAAAGAAAAATTTTCACAACCTTCTTTGCTTATATTTACCAAGGGTGCCAATATTAGTGGAGGACACTGTATCTCCCTACTTTGCCTCTGTTGGGCTTGGCCGCGTAATTCCTGCTTGCAGCTATATTTAGGGGCCAAACACCAAAAGTGCACTAGCACCTATTGTATTCATTAGTTTTCGGCATATTATTATTAGGGGCCAAGCACCGCAGGTGTGAGGCATCTATTGTCTCCGTTAGTTTTCTTCTTCTTCTTCTTCTTCTTCTTCTTCTTCTTCTTCTTCTGCTCTTGAGTCTATGGCAGCCCATAGAACCGCTTATGGGAAAGTTATGAAGGACAATCTAGATAGAGGACAATCTCACCATTAACCATAGCAAATTTGGAGTATCTATATCAAACTCTCTAGCACCACCAACTGCTCAAATTTTGACTTATGTTTATGCTAATAACTTTTGAACTATAAGGCCTAGAAACAAAATTCCCTTTTCCTCTGATTCCTCTGATTCGATTGCACACTATGACACACACACATTTTCCGTCATTAATTTTTTTTTCCAGCATTTTGAATTTTCTGACAAACCTACTTTTTCCAACTCGTCCTAGACGGTTCATCCGATTTTCACTAAAATCGGCTCAGTGAGACCATGCTGGCAAAAAGTTATTAAAAGCTTTTTGATGGACCAAACCATTCTTGAATAACACGTGAACATATTTGACAAAGAGCACGTCAAAATGGACATGAGGCAACACAATGCTTGAGCATCTTGCGACGAATCTCATAACCATGACCTGAGGGTACTTGCACAGTACCAAGGTCAGGAGATATGAAAATTGACTTTTTTTGGTTATAACTTCTGAATAGTTTGACCAAAAATGATATCCAATTTTCCCATGTCGGCCATTTTGGGCGTTGGCCATTTTGGGCGTTGGCCATTTTGGGTGTCGGCCATTTTGAATTTTGTCATAAAATGCTATTTTTTATGAACACATTAGCGCATCGTTATGAAACTCGGTATGTGTCTTTGGCACAGTGCCATGAAGGTACTCAAAAAGTTTTGGGACAGTGCCACCTTGTGGTCAGAAGATATAATACATTTTTTTAAACTCCTAAGAACTTTTGCCTGCTTTTGCCTTTTGTCATGATATTAGTCTTGATAGATTCCTTGGGTCATACCGAGAACAGTGATACCAGTTATGCCATTTTGAAATACTTTGAAAATATACTTTTTAAAACTCCTCTTAGACCATTGCTCCGATTTTGACCAAAACTGGCTCAGAACATCGGGAGACCATGCAAAAAGACAGGCAAAAAGTTATCAAAATTTTGGATAAACCAAACCATTCTCAAATAATGTACGGACCAATTTGATGGCAATCATGCCAAAATGGACCACTTTGTAGTCAAAAATTATAATGCAGTTTCAAAAAATGCTAATAGCTTTTGATTTCTTATGCATATAGTCATTATAATGATATATGACATTATAATGATATATTATAATCCAGATTCCTTGGGTTATGGTGAGAACAATGATACCAATTATTCATAGGCATCATGACTTGAGGGTACCAGCACCATTTCAGAACAGCGCCACCTAGTGTTCATAACATGTGAAAATGCACATTTTTGCTTATAACTTCAGAACAGTTTGTCTTAAAATTATGAACCTAGTCTCTTTAGATTCTTTAGGGCATAGCGAGTCGACTGATATGAAATGTTCTTATGTCTGCCATTTTGGGTGTCAGCCAATTTAAAACAAGTCCCAAAATGCTGTATTTTATGAATGACTTGGTATATCAATAAGAAATTGTGTCATTGCCACCATGCCCCAAAGGCATTCAAAAAGTTTCAAGACATGCAAAAATTATAATGCAATTTAAAAAATACTAATATCTTTTGTATTTCTTTTGCCTATTGTCATGAGATTAGATTCCTTGGCTCATCCTGAGAACAATGATACCAATTATGCCATGGTCGGCTGAACTTCCTGTCTGCCATTTTGAAATGATTTGAAAACCTTTTTCAAACTCCTCCTAGACAATTTGTCCAATTTTCATGACAATTTAATCAGATCATCTTCAGACGATGCTGGCAAAAATTATCAAAAGCTTTTTGATAAACCAAACCGTTCTCAAATAACGTGCGGATGAATTCTATGGTGATCACGCCAAAATGGACGTGAGGCTACGATCTCGAATTGAACGGTATGAGATTTTCTTAGGTCAGTCATTTTGTTTGTCGGCCATTTTGAATTAGACATAAAATGCTGTATTTGACTAATGCCTTGGCAAATCTTTACAAAAACTGGTATGGCAGGACAGCGTCACCTTGTGGTAAACATTTTTTAATCCAATTTTTTAAAAATGCTAATAGCGTTTGATTACTTATGCCTATTGTTATGATTCTAGTCTTGATAGAATCCTTGGGTCATGCCAACAACAATTATACCAATAATGCCATGGTGGGCCGAACTTCCTGTCTGCCATTTTGAATGGCATTTTCTAGTGTTCATGAAATATGAAAAAAGCACATTTTTCCTCAAAACTTCTGAGCAGTTTGTCATAAAATCATGACCAAGCTCAAGTCATGCTTGTTTATATCCCTACTTTGCCTCTGTAGTGCTTGGCCCCATAATTGATGCTTGCAGCGATATTTTTAAGTTTTCTTATTATTATTATTAAGGGCCAAGCACCAAAGGCACCTATTGTTTTTGTTAGTGTTCTTTATTATTCTTCTTCTGCTGCTCTTGAGTCTATGGCAGCCCATAGAACCACTTGCAGGAAAGTTATGAAATTTGGCAGACAGATAGAGGACAGTCTCAACATTAACCAAAGCAATTTTGGAATCTCTATCTCAAACCCTCTAATGCCACCAACAGCTCAATTTGCACTCACATTTATGCATTTAGAACTTTTGAACTGTAAGTGCTAGAAACAAAATTCCTTTGTGTTGAATGCTGAGCCGAAGTCTATGAACAGCATCCTTACGTAATTGTCCTTTTTGTCTAGATGGGTCAGAGACAGATAAATGGTAGCAGATATGGTAAATTGGTCCAGTGTGGTGGGAAGACTGCTCTTTATGTGTTTCATGACTAGCTGCTCAAAGCACTTCATGATGATAGGTGTAACAGGCCAGTAGTCATTCAGGCAGGACACAGATGATTTCTTCGGCACAGGGATGATGGTGGTCATCTTGAAGCACATGGGGAAAACTGCTTGGCTCAGGTCAGGTATGTTGTCAGGACATGCAGCTTTCTGTGGGTTAACTCTGGACAGAGTTTTTCTGATGTCTACTGCAAACAGATGAAGTCAGTGGGAGATGGGGTGGTCTTCCTGGCTGGCATGTTGTTCTGTGCTTCAAACTGTGCATAGAAGTCATTCAGTGCATCTGGGAGTGAGGCATCATCATCACAGACAGGTGGTGTAGTTTTGTAGTCTGTGATGGCCTGAATGCCTTGCCACATAATGCCATGTGTCCTTGGTGTTTTTGAAGTGACTGTGAATTCTTTCCAGTTGCACTTTGCCTCTCTGATGGCACGGGACAGATTGGCCCTTGCTATGCGGAGGGCTGCCTTGTCATCAGACATGAAGGCAGTGTCTCGGGTTTTCAACAGCGAGTGCACTTCAGCAATCATCCATGGTTTCTGGTTTGCACATGTGGTGATGGTCTTGAAGGAAGTTACATCACCTGTGCACTTGCTGATGTAGTCAGTCACTGATGCTGTGTATTCCTCCAAGTCTGTTTGTTGTGGTATGTAGCAGTCTCTCTGAACATATTCCATTCTGTGTGCTCAAAACAGTCCTGAAGTGCTGAGATCACTCCCTCAGACCAGGTTCTCACCTGATTCAGAACCGGTTTGGCAAGTTTCAGAAGTGGTCTGTATGCTGGTATTAGCATAACAGATATGTGGTCCGAGCAGCCAATATGGGGGTGGGGCACAGCCTTGTAAGCACCATGAATGTTGATGTAAACAAGGTCTGAAGTGTTTGTACCATGGGTTGCAATAGCAACATGCTGGTGGAATTTTGGCAGCAGTGATTTCAGATTTGCATGGTTAAAATCTCCGGCGACAATGAAAAATCTGTTGGGGTGCGCCTACTGTAGGTTACTGATAGCCCTGTAGAGTTCACTTAGCACTTCACTAGAGTTAGCATCACTGCAACAATGAGCACAGTGGTAAACCCTCTGGGTGGGTAATATGGCTGACATTTCACAGTCATAAACTCCACCAGCGACGAACAGTAGCTTGAAACCACAAAGACATTCCTGCACCATTCATTGTTTATGTAAGCACAGAGCACCACCACGAGTCTTACCAGAAAGTGCTGTCGGGGTGATGTGCGGTTAGCCTGGCTAGCTGAATGGCTGCATCAGGAATGCTGTTGTTGAGCCATGTTTCCATAAAAATGAAAACACAACAGTCCCTGATTTCATGCTGGGTAGTCAGCTGTAGACTGAGTAAGTCCAGTTTATTGTTGAGAAAGCGAACATTGGAGAGGAGAATGGATTGTAGAGCCGAACAGCTTGGGTTAGCCTTTAGCCTAGCACAGATACTGGCTTGCTTTCCACACTTCTGCTACCTCGCACATCATTTCCGGCCAGCAGCATCAGGCAATATCGGTGTCCAGGGCCTGATATTGCTAAATTCCTTGGGTCATGCCGAGATCTTTGATACCAATTGGCCAAACCTTCCAGTCTGCCATTTTGAAATGAATGAAACCTACTTTTTTGAACAAAAATCAAATAAGATCATCTTCAGATCATCCAGACAAAAATTTATCAAAGGCAAGTTGATTCGTCAAACCATTCTCAAATAACATGCAAACTAATTTGAGGATGAGCACACCGAAATGGATGTGTGGCTATATCTCCATAACGTCTTAGTGTATTCAGACCAAACTCAGTATATTTCATAGTCACCGTGACATGAAGGTACCTGCACAGTTTCTGAACAGTACCACCTAGTGTTCTGTTGCTTATAAATTCTGAGCAGTTAATCATAAAATCACAACCATGCTAAAATCATGCTTGCTTATCTCCTTACTTTGCCTATGTTGTGCTTGGCCCCGTGCAAAGCTTCTTCTGCTTTTGAAGTCTGTGGCAGTCCACAGAACTGTCTGGGACAGTCTAACGTTATGTTATCTGAGCAAATTTGGAGCCGCTATCTTGAACCCTCTAGTGCCACCAACAGGTCAAAATTTCACTCTTTTTTATACTAATAACTTTTGAACCGTAAGGGCTAGAACAAAATACTTTTTCCCTCTCATGCCAAGTCGATTTCATACCATGGTTTCGCTACATTTTCTGCCATTTTGAATTTTCTGAAAAACCTACTTTTTCAAACTCATCCTAGATGGTTATTCGCATCTTCACCAAATTTGACAGAGATCTTTGAATCATGCTGGCAAAAAAATTATCAAAAGTTTTTGGATAGACCAAATCATTTTATTTTAATAAACCACAAACAAATTCGACAGCAAGCATGCTGAAATGGACATGAGGCTATATCGCCGTAATGCTTTAGCATATTCAGACCAAACTTACAGTGGGTATAGAAAAGAATCACACCCCATTAAAATAATCACATTTTGTGTGAAAGATATAACAACAACATGTCGAAAAATTTTAAAAGTTAAAAAACCAGAATCACTGGGTTGGAAAAAGGATCACCCCCTTGCTTTAATTTGCCTTAATTATTTAATTACAGCCTTTAGTCTGTTGGGATATGTCTCTACTAATTTTGCACATCTAGACTTTGCAATATTTGCCCACTCTTCTTTGCAGAACTGCTCAAGTTCAGATAAATTTGATGGTGACCACCACAAGTTTGATGGAGACTGTAGTCTTCAACTCATTCCACAGATTTTCAATGGGGTTTAAGTCTGGGCTCTGACTAGGCCATGCAAGGACCTTTTTTTCCTTCAACCACTGTGTGGTCAGTTTTGCTGTGTGCTTTGGGTCATTGTCATGTTGGAAGGTAAACCTTCTTCCCATTGACAACTTTCTGGCCGAGGGAAGCAGATTTTCCTCAAGAATTTGAAGGTATTTTGCCCCATCCATTTTCCTTCTATCCTGACAAGTGCTCCAGACCCTGCTGCAGAGAAACACCCCCATAACAGGATATTACCACCTCCATGCTTTACTGTAGGCATGGTGTTATTTGGATGGTGAGCTGTATTGGATTTTCACCAGACATATCGTTTGGTGTTGAGTCCAAATAATTCAATTTTAGTCTCATCTGACCATAATACCTTTTTCCATGTGGCTTCAGAATCTTCAAAGTACATTCATGTGGCCTTTCTTGAGGAGTAGCTTTTTTCTTGCAGCCCTCCCATACAAATCACATTTGTGGAGAATTTGTGATGTTGTGGTCACATGCACACAATGACCACTCTTTGTCATAAATTCTTGCAACTGCTTCAGAGTTGCTGTAGGCCTCTGACCCGTTTCCTCCTGGCTCTTTCATCCAGTTTGGAGCTATGTCCTGATCCAGGGAGGGTCTGTGTTGTACTAAATACCTTCCACTTCTTAATAATAGACTTCACTGTGCTTCTAGGCATTGATAAAGCCTTTGAATTTTTTTTTGTATCCATGTCCTGACTTGTGCCTGTCCACAACTTTATCCTGGAGATCTTTTGACAGTGTCTTGCCACCCATAGTTGATTGTTTGCTTCAGTTGCACTACAAAATGCTCCAGGAAAGCTCTTTTCATGCTGAGCTAATCAAAATGACCACAGCTGATGACAGTTGAAAGTCAAATGGCTTTGTGTGCCATTGAGAAGGTGATTAGCTACACCTTATTGACTTTACAAGTCATTTTTAGGGGGGTGGGGGTGGGGGTGATCCTTTTTCCAACTCAGTGATTCTGTATTTTATTTATTTATTTATTTATTTATTTTTTCTGACATGTTGGTATTATATCTTTCACTTGGATGTTATAAGTTGCACTGAGTAAATACAGCTGAATAAAACAAAAACTGTGTCTGTCTTCATTTCAGGCTGAAAAGCAACAAAATGTGATTATTTTAAAGGGGGGTGATTATTTTCTATACCCGCTGTATACACAGTTGCAATCAAAATTTTTCAACACCCCATTGCACACCAGGTTTACTGTTAATCGTTTCTGTACTGTCATAGGCATCATAACTTGAGGGTGTCTGCAGAGATTCAGAACAGTGCCACCTAAAGTTTTTTGCTTATAACTTCTGAAGGGTCAGTCATAAAATCATGCATCTAGTTTCATTAGATTCTCTGTGGCATACCCAGTCAAATGACAAGAAATTTTCTTAGGTCGGCCATTTTGGATGTCAGCCATTTTGAATTAGACATAAAATGCTGTATTTTACAAATGCCTTTGTGTATCACCAAGCCCTGCAGGTAGGGAAAAAAGTTTCAGGACAGTGCAAAAAAATGTAAAAATTCAGTATAAAAATTATAATGTAACTTCAAAAAATGCTAATAGCTTTTGATTACTTTTGTGTATTGTCATGATACTGGTCTTCATAGATTCTTTGGGTCATACTGAGAACAAGAATACCAATTATGCCAAGGTCGGCTGAACTTGCTGTCCACCATTTTTAATTTTCTGAAAAACATACTTTTTGAACTCCTAGACTGTTTGTCCGATGTCACCAAAACCGAATCAGATCATCATCAGACCATGCTGACAAAAAGTTATGGAAGTCAAGTTGATTGGTCAAACTGTTCTTGAATAACACACAAACGAATTTGATGGCGAGCATGCCAAAATGGACGTAAGGCTATATTTACATAACTCTTTAGCATATTCACACCAAACTTAGTATATGTCATAGCCATCATGACCTGATAGTGTTTGCCCAGTTTCGGAACAGTGGCACCTAGTGTTCACAAGATATTTAAAAAAGCACATTTTTGGTTAGATCTTCTGAACGGTTTGTCCTAAAATCATGAAACTGAACTCTTTAGATTCTGTGGAGTATACAGATTTGAATGATATGATATTTTCTTAGGTCGGCCATTTTGGTTGTTGGCCATTTTGAGTTACATAAAACTCAATGCCTTGGTGTCATTACAAAAATCGGTAAGTGTCATTGGCACCATGCCCTGAAGATACCAAAAAAGTTTCAGAAAAATTATAATACAATTTATAAAAATGCTAATAGCTTTTAATAACTTATGCCTATTGTAATGATACATTATACACAATTACAATTGATATGATTGCATCATATAGATTCCTTGGGTCATGGCAAGAACAGCAATACCACTTATGCCATGGTCAACCAAATGTGCTGTCCGCCATTTTGAATTTTCTGAAAAACCTATGTTTTCAAATTCCTCCTAGACCATATGGCCGATTTTGATCAAAATTGAATCAGATCATCTGGAATTCTAGTTGATTAGTCAAACTGTTCTTAAATAACCCGCATACAAATTTTATGGTGAGCATACCAAAATGGTGAGGCTATATCTCTGTAATGCTTTAGCATATTCAGACCAAACTTTGTATATATCATATACATCATGACTTGAGGGTGCCTGCTCAGTTTCAGAACAGTGCCACCTAATGTTCATGAGATACAAAAAAGCATATTTTTGCATATAACTTCTGAGCAGTTTGTCAAAAAATCATGACCATTCTAAAATAATGCTTGCTTATCTTCTATCTTCTTGCCTCTGCTTGGCTCCGTAATTGCTGCTTGCAGCTATATTTATTCTTCTTCTTCTTTTTCTGCCCTTAAAGTGTCTGGGGTTCAGAGACTGTAAGTGGTAGAGACACCAAACTTGGATCGTCAGAAATCCCACCCACTTCTCAGTCGCATTGACACACATCTGTCGGACACTAAGTGGCACTATAATAAGCACTTTTATGTTTTGGTTTATAACTCTGGAACTGTAAGGGCTAGAAAAAAATTATTTTTTCCTCTGAATTCTTGAGTCATACCATACAAAACATATATCTCTGATTTCATTTCCATCATGAAAATGTTTCCTCCATTTTTAATTATTTTTTAAAAATCTACTTTTTTTAAAAAAAACTCCTCTTAGGCCGTTCGTCTGATTTGCATGAAACTTGGCGTGCATGATCCACACCCTCCTGACAAAAATTTATCAAAGGAATTTTGATTCATCAAAGCGTTGCAAAGATACAAATGAATTAATTGGTCAGGCGACACCCATTTTTACAAATGGATACACATAGACAAGCGGACATTCTGAGGATGCGCAACAAGTAGCCTCAAATTCAGTCAATGGGAGGTGCTAAAACTGAAAAAACACTATAACTCCGCAACAGTATGATGAATTTTTGCTAATAACTCTGTATCTGTGCATGTATATCTCATTTTATTTTTAGATATAAAATGTATCTGCAATTCTAACTTTCTGAAAAAACTACTTTTTAACTTGTCTTAGGCTGTTTGCATGATTCACACAAAATTAGGTATGCTCCGTCTTGAGAGACTCCACACAAAAAGATGTCAAAAGAATTTTGATTCATATAATCTCTGTGGAGATATAGGCCCATATATTTGTGGATGTGGCAAATAATAACTAATTGGCTTATATCTTGTGATTGCAACGTCCAAACTTCATGAAACTTGATACACATGGACAACAGGACAGTCTGAGAAAACCTGCCACATTTCATGAATTTATTATGTTTGGGGGGGCTAACAGCAAATTCTATAATATCAGCCATCTATGTCAATGTTGGTGACACATCAGGGCTGTAATGCTAATGTTGCCCACAAGAGGGAGCCACAGGATAATAAATATTTTTAAGTCTAATCTTTTTCTGTTTCCATCGATTTGAATGGCTGAATAATTCGACATGTAATACAAAAGATGCAAAGAAATGTGATTAAATGCATAGAACCATGGCACTCTAAAATATCTCTTGAGTTTTACAAAATTAGTTTGCAAACAAATGTGTACAATGTTCAAATATGATTAAATGTTATCTTAGTTTTTAGGTCTTAGTTTTGAAAACATCTGTCAAATTAGCAGGCGATTAAATATATTGCTGTCCGTTTAAAATAAAAAGACAATATTATTGTCTTTTTAATATAATATGTAGATTAATATTTGTGTAGACACATTTATTTTTTGTGTCAATAGCAATAATAAAATGAACAATTATGGGCTGAGGTACAAGCATAAAAGTGTTCATACAGAGAGACCATTCTCATGTAACCCATGTAATTCTTGTCACACCTCCACCAGATTCTCAGCCTCCTCCCACTTTCCGTTCCCTCTCTCTGGACTACTAACCATACATATCTGCCATGAATTATCTGTTCATCAAGGACTCCAAAAATAATCACCTCACACTCACCTCTTTGTCTAGTCTCAAGAAGGATGGCTCAGACTGCACTGCCCTTCCGTAGCGGTCCTTCCTCATCTGCCGTGTGAATCATTATCATCTCCAGTTTGGTATACTTACCTATGTTTGTACTTATCAATTGTCTACCACTGTTACTATCATCCATTGCCATCATATTCTGTTGTCATCATCCACGCCATCATATTACTCACCTGCATCTGCTATTATCAATAAGGATTCCAGCACTTGGGTTCATAACAACAGCCTGTGCAGGTCTCTTCCCTGACAATTCTCATAAACACACACGCACACACACACACACACACACACACACACACACACACACACACACACACACACACACACACACACACACACATCTTTTTGCTGTTATGACCTGCTGCAAACGAGATGCATAGCCAGACACCAGATTCTAGCAGCGTTCCTGAGGAATCTTAGCCCATTCCTCATGAGCAATGGCCTCCATTTCAGTAATATTCTTGGGTTTGCGTGCTGCAACCACCGTCTTCAAATCAAAAAGTCAGGTGACTGTGATGGCCCTGTAGAATCTTCCAGGACTTCATCTGCAACCAAGCCTTGGGGGAATTTGAGGTATGCTTGGGATCATTGTCCTGTTGGAAAGTCCAATGATGCCCAAGCTTCCTCACAGATGGCATGACTAGGATACTAGGATTTCCTGATATTTCAATGAATCCATCTTACCTTCCACATGCTGTAGGTTTCCTGTGCCTGAGGATGCAAAGCAGCCCCAGAGCATCACCGAGCCACCACCATTCTTGACTGTGGACAGAGTGTTCTTTCTTTTCTCTCTTCTTTCTCCAGACATACCGCTGATCTATCGTGCCAAAAAGTTCCAGTTTTGCTTCATCGCTCCACAGAACAGAATCCCAAAACTTCTATGGCTTATTTATATGATTTTGAGCATGTTGGAGACTAATTTTCTTGTGCTTTTTGGGTCAGTAGTGGTGTACATCTTGGAGTTCTGGCATGGAAACATGCCATACTGTGTTCACTGAAATCTCAGTGCCTGTTGCCACCAAGTCTTGCTGCAGGTCTTTTGCAGTCACTCGAGGGTTTTTCACAAGCTGCCTTCTCAGAAATCTGGTTGCAGCCATTGATAGCCTCCTTTTTCTGCCCCGTCCAGGTATTTAATGTATTTTCTGCCCCTAGCCAGTTCAGGTATGTTATGTGTTCCAGCTTGAGACAACACCTGTTTTGCATATTTGTGCTGTTGTGAGGGATTCTTTTGAATAATTTTTTGAATAATTTTGAGACTGGAGAAGTCATTATAAGTTGCATTTTCAGTTGAATTTGGGGAAACCACTTGAAGCATTTGTTGTGTTGAGCTATTTCAATTGCTTTTGTTTGATCTGTTCATTGCAAACAGCTGAAAGTCTGTAAATTTTGACAGTAAACCTGATGTGCAATGGGGTGTTGAAAAATTTTGATTGCAACTGTGTATACAGTGGGTATAGAAAAGAATCACCCCCCTTTAAAATAATCACATTTTGTTGCTTTTCAGCCTGAAATGAAGATGGACACCATTTTTGTTTTATCCAGTTGTATTTAATTAGTGCAACTTATAACATCCAAGTGAAAGATACAACACCAACATGTAAGGGGAAAAAATCAGAATCACTGAGTTGGAAAAAGGATCACCCCCTCCTAAAAATGACTTGTAAACTCAATAAGGTGTAGCTAATCACCTTCTCAATGGCACACAAAGCCATTTGACTTTCAACTGTGATCAACTGTGGTCATTTTGATTAGCTCAGCATGAAAAGAGCTTTCCTGGAGCATTTTTAGTGCAACTGAAGCAAACAATCAACTATGGGTGGCAATGTACTGTCAAAAGATCTCCTGACAGGCACAAGTCAGGAGATGGATACAAAAAAAATTTCAAAGGCTTTATCAATGCCTAGAAGCACAGTGAAGTCTATAATTAAGAAGTGGAAGGTATTTGGTACAACACAGACCCTCCCCGGATCAGGACGTCGCTCCAAACTGGATGAAAGAGCCAGGAGGAAATTTGTCAGAGAGGCTACCAAGAGGCCTACAGCAACTCTGAAGCAGTTGCAGGAATTTATGACAAAGAGTGGTCATTGTGTGCATGTGACAAAAATATCACAAATTCTCCACAAATGTGGCTTGTATGGGAGGGTTGCAAGAAAAAAGCCACCCACGATTGAGCTTTGCCAAAACACACCTTGAAGATTCTGAAGCTACATGAAAAAAGGTGTTATGGTCAGATGAATTATTTGGCCTCAACACTAAATGATATGTCTGGCGGAAATCCAATACAGCTCACCATCCAAATAACTCCATTACTACAGTAAAGCATGGAGGTGGTAATATCCTGTTTATCCTGTATATCCTGGGTGTTTCTCTGCAACAGGGACTGGAGCACTTGTCAGGATAGAAGGAAAATTCAAAAATTCAAATTCTTGAGGAAAATCTGCTGCCCTCTGCCAGAAAGTTGTCAATGGGAAGAAGGTTTACCTTCTAACATGACAATGACCCAAAGCACACAGCAAAACTGACCACACAGTGGTTGAAGGAGAAAAAGGTGAGTGTCCTTGCATGGCCTAGTCAGAGCCCAGACTTAAACCCCATTGAAAATCTGTAGAATGACTCAAATTTAACTGAACTTGAGCAGTTCTGCAGAGAAGAGTGGGCAAATATTGCAAAGTCTAGATGTGCAAAGTTAGTAGAGACATATCCCAACAGACTAAAGGCTGTAATTTAAAAAATAAGGCAAATTAAAGCAAGGGGTGATCCTTTTTCCACCTCAGTGATTCTGTTTTTTATATTTTTTTTCTTTTTTTCTGACATGTTGGTGTTAGATCGTTCACTTGAATGTTATAAGTTGCTTTGAGTAAATACAGCTGGATAAAACAAAAACTGTGTCGATCTTCATTTCAGGCTGAAAAGCAACAAAAAGTGATCATTTTAAAGGGGGGGTGATTTTTTTCTATATCCACTGTATATTTTATATATATATATATATATATATATATATATATATATATATATATATATATATATATATATATATATATTGTGTGTGTGTATATATATATACATACGCAGTACTGTGCAAAAGTTTTAGGCACATGCAAACAAATGCTTAATTTGTACAATTAGTGCAGTTTTATAAGGAAATGAGCTGGTAAGTTTTATTGAGCATCTTGCAGAACCAGCCGCAGTTCTTCTGGAGACTTTGACTTTTGCACTTGCTTCTTATTTTTGCAGCAAAACCCAGGAGCCTTCATTGTGTTTTTTTTGTCTTTCTTTAATGACATACAAACATTTTTCTGTAACATTTATTTTCTGCTTGATTCCCTACTAATGTTTGGGAATCTAAACTGTTTTTTGTACTGACTTGATCATGTAGAAGTCAAAAAAAATCTATAACAAAGTTTGTACAAAAAAAAAAATAGGGTGCCTAAAACTTTTGCACAGTACTGTGTGTGTGTGTGTGTGTGTGTGTGTTTGTGTGTGTGTGTGTGTGTGTGTGTGTTTGTGTATATATATATATATATGTGTATATATATATATATATGTGTGTGTGTGTGTGTATATATATATATATATATATATATATATATATATATATATTTTTTTTTTTTTTTTTTTTTTTTTTTTTTTTTTTCCCAACATGTAATTTCCTGCCCTATACACAATACAAACAGTTCTTTCAAAGTGGAATGTTATAGACATTTTCTCCACTTTGCCATACTGCCTGGACCCCAATGAATGCCGCTTGTGGATATATTTATTATTAGGGGTTCAAGCACAAGGTGCTGAAACCCTATTATTTTTGTAGGAATTATTATTATTATTATTATTATTATTATTATTATTATTATTATTATTATTATTATTATTATTATTATTATTATTCCTACAGATGCATTACAGATGCAATATTTGCTTTGAGAATGTTGATGGAGAAGTACAGAGAGGGTCAGAAAGAGCTGCATTGTGTCTTTGTAGATTTAGAGAAAGCGTATGACAGGGTGCCAAGAGAGGAGCTGTGGTATTGTATGAGGAGGTCTGGAGTGGCAGAGAAGTATGTTAGAGTGGTGCAGGATATGTATGAGAACAGTAGGACAGTGGTAAGGTGTGCGGTAGGTGTGACAGAGGAGTTCACGGTGAAGGTGGGACCGCATCAAGGATCGGCTCTGAGCCCCTTCTTGTTTGCGGTGGTGATGGACAGGCTGACAGATGAGGTCAGACAGGAATCTCCATGGACTATGATATTTGCGGATGACATTGTGATCTGTAGTGAGAGCAGGGAGCAGGTGGAGGAAACTCTAGAGAGGTGGAGGTTTGCTCTGGAGTGAAGAGGAATGAAGGTTAGTCGCAGCAAGACAGAATACATGTGTGTGAATGAGAGGGATCCAAATGGAACAGTGAGGTTACAGGGAGAAGAGATAAAGAAGGTGCAGGATTTTAAGTACTTAGGGTCAGCAGTCCAGAGCAACGGGGAGTGTGGAAAAGAGGTGAAGAAGCGTGTGCAGGCAGGTTGGAATGGGTGGAGAAAAGTGTCAGGTCTGTTGTGTGATAAAAGAGTAACAGCAAGAATGAAAGGAAAGGTGTACAGGACAGTAGTGAGACCAGCGATGTTGTATGGTTTGGAGACAGTTGCACTGAGGAAAAGACAGGAGGAAGAGTTAGAGGTAGCAGAGCTGAAGATGTTGAGGTTCTCTTTGGGAGTGACAAGGATGGATAGGATCAGGAATGAGTACATCAGGGGGACAGCACATGTGAGATGTTTTGGAGACAAAGTTAGAGAGGCCAGGTTGAGATGGTTTGGACATGTTCAGAGGAGGGAGAGTGAACATATCGGTAAAAGGATGCTGAGGTTAGAGCTGCCAGGCAGGAGGCCGAGAGGAAGACCAAAGAGGAGGTTTATGGATGTAGTGAAGGAGGACATGAAGGTAGTCGGTCTGAGAGAAGAGGATGCAGGGGATAGGGCTAGATGGAGGCAGATGATTCGCTGTGGCGACCCCGAAGGGAACAGCCGAAAGGAAAAGAAGATTATTATTATTATTATTATTATTATTATTATTATTATTATTATTATTATTATTATTATTCTGCCCTAAAACTGATCATGCAGACCAAACCGTAAGCAGAGGTTGGTAGAATAGCCAAACATTTCACTCACGTACGAGTAAAATTACCTCTAAAAATAATTACTCAAGTAACAGTAAAAGTAATAATGTTAATAATTACTTGAGTAAGATTAATCAAGTATCCAATGAGAAGACTACTCAAGTAGCAAGTTACTAGTTACTTCTGATTAAAATGAAGGGAAAATCCTGAATCTCAGACCACATGGAGAACAATGTAAGTCACACCTCTCCTTGAAAGTCTGTCTGTTCTGTTTATATGATATAAAACCTGGGTTCAAGATGAAGCAGCATATCCCAGTCCTGTGATGGGTACAATAACACAGAACCTGTCATTTTCAACACAAAATCTCTTTCACACACCAAAAAAACAAACATTTTCCCAACAGTTGACTGTCTTTATTTTCACATTAACAACACAAAATTGTCAGCATCTGCATTTAAACAAGACAACAGAGAACAAAACTACAGACTATGGAACAGAACAGAAGAGAAAGTGTGTGTGTAGAAAGAGTGAGTGTTTGTGTGTGTGCATGTGTGTGTGTGTGTGTGTGTGTGTGTGTGTGTGTGTGTGTGTGTGTGTGTGTGTGTGTGCCCTGCCTCTGTCACCAGGCTTGCTTCTTCTCTCTCTCCAGGATTGAGCCGCTAAAAAAAGTGACCATATTAAGACCACTGCAGCATACCACGAGACTCGCAACCTCATTATACATGACATAAACTATAACTACATATATTTATTAAGATTTAACAGTAATGGAGAAACGCCACCAAATGTAGCAAAGTAAAAGTACATTTCTGTGATTAAAAATTAACTTGACTAAGAGTATAAGTATGGCCAGTTAAACCTACTCTTAAAAGTAATTTTTTTTCAAAAGTTACTCAAATAAATGTAACAAAGTAAATGTAGCGTATTACTACACACCTCTGACTGACCGTAAGGCCTAGAGACTTGAAACTTCGAGGAATGGTAGTACTCCTCCAGTCTACACCAGTCTCATCCCGATCGGCCACACGGTGGCGTTACAGTGATTGGAACAAAAAAAAACCTTACAAACTATCACATTAACTTACTATCACATTTTTCATGCATGTGAATGGTTTTATATACTGCAGTGTTTCACACAAACACAAGTAATTCATACGATCTGATAGAGCTGCAGATTCTTAAAAAGTATGCCTCAAAAACCATCGGTGTCAAATTCTTTGTTAAATATTTGCGATTATTTTAAAAACATACTTTTGCAAACCAGTCCTAGGTTTTTTTACTCAACCGAAATAAAAAATAGTGCAGTACAATTGTCTGGAGTCCTTCGATCAATAATTATTAAAAAAAAAAAAAGTTTAACTTTTTATTCATCACCGTGACGGCAGGCAAAAACGTTATATGGGCTCAATCTGAAGTCAAATGCACAAAATGTCCAAGCTTGGCCATGTGGTGGTGCTATAACAGGACAAAACTTTTTTTTTTTTTTTTTTAAACGAACCTTTGGTCCAAATGACTTGAAATTTTGTAAGAAGTGTATTTGACCAAGATCCCATCAGTGTCTATAAGGACATTAGTGAATCTCGAAAAACATGGCCACCATTGGCCAATCAATGTTCAGCAGCTATTAGACAAGGCTGATATTTCTTAAAATTATCTTGCTTTTTCTCCAATTTAGGTGCTTACAGGCTTGCACAATATAAAGTAATATATTTTCATGCATGTCCTTAAAGGCCCTAAGGTGCTTGAACCCTGATAATTGCTGCTTGCAGCTATATTTATTATTATTAGAATCAGAATGTGCTTTATTGCCAAATATGCTCACACACACAAGGAATTTGACTTGGTAAGTGAAGCTTCCAGTGCATGCATAAATATGACAGCAAGACACAGTAATAAGAATTAAAAATAAATAAAAAATAAAATAAAATAAAATAAAGAAGACCTGATAAGCTTAAGGCAGAACAGACATGGTATAGATGCCATGTACAGCTATGCAAGGGGTAATGCAGTGTACAGAAGGTGGGGGTATACGGTGCTGTGAAAAGTATTTCTTCTGTTTTTGTGTATGTTCTACTAAATAGTTTCAGATCTTCAAAGAAAATACAACATAAAACAAAGGCAACCTGAGTAAATACACAATACAGTCTTTATTCATTTATTTATTTTACTGAAGCAAAAAGTTTTCCAACATCTTTCACCAATGTGAAAAATTAATTGCCCCCTTAAACTTAAAATCTGGCTGTGCCACCAAACGCTGCCAATAACTGGAAATCAGTCTTTCACATACTTCTAGGACTAGGACTTACTCCTATGCTTTGGATCATTGTCTTGCTGCATAATCCAGTTACATTTGAGTTTCAATTTACAGACTGAAGACTGGACATTCTCCACAGAACATTCTTCCAAAAGGTTTGAGGATCATCAAGGTGTATTTTGGCAAAATTCAGACGAGCCTTAATGTTCTTCTGGGTTAGCAGTGGTTTTCGCCTAGCCACACTTCCATGGATGCTATTTTTGCCCAGTGTCTTTCTGATAGTACAGTCATGAACAATTACTTTTATTAATGCAAGAGAGGCCTGTAGGACCTTTGATGTTGTCCTTGGCTCTTTTGTGACTTGCTGGATGAGTAATTGCTGTGCTCTTGGAGGAATTTTGGAAGGTCGGCCACTTCTGGGAAGTGTGCTGAGTTTTTCCATTTGGAGATAATGGCTCTCACTATATTCCTTTGGAATCCCAGAGCCTTTGAAATAGATTTGTAACCCTTCCCAGACTGATGTATTTCAATCACCTTCTTCCTCATCATTTCTGGAATTTCTTTCAATTTTGTCATAGTGTGTTACCTTTTAATCAACTTCATGTTGTTGAAAAAGTTCTATTTAAGTGTTGATTTGATTGAACAGGGTTTGTAGTAATCAGGCCTGGTTGCATGTAGTCCAGCTGAACCTCGTTATGAATACAGTTTAATAGTTTTAGGGAATTAGAAACTACGGAGGCAAATACATTTTCACACAGGTCCACTTGGTATTGGACAACTTTTTTGCTTCAATTAATAACATTAGCATTTAAAAACTGTATTTTGGGTTTACTCAGGTTGCCTTTGTTTTATCTGAGATTTTTTTTAAGTTTCTGAAACAATTTAGACTATAGAGATGTACACAAAAACAGCTACAGGTTGTTCAGACTGTACCAGACACCCAACTTTTTAACCTTCTTTCTGTATGCAGACTCATCACCATCCTGGATGAGGCCAATGACTGTGGTGTCATCTGCAAATTTCAGGAGCTTCACAGAGGGGTCTGTAGGGGTGCAGTCATTTGTGTAGAGGGAGAAGAGCAGTGAGGAGAGCACACAACCCTGAGGAGTGCCAGTGCTGATTGTGCAGGTGCTAGATATGAATTTTCCCAGCTTCACTTGCTGCTGCCTGTCTGTCAGGAAGCTGGTGATCCACTGACAGATGGCGGTTGGCACACAAAGCTGCCTTAAATTACACAGGAGGAGATCTGGGATGATGGTACTGAAAGCCGAACTGAACACAAATAGGATCCTTGCATAAGTCCCTGGTCTGTCAAGGTGTTGCAGGATGTAAGGCAAACCCATGTTGACCATCATCTACTGATCTGTTTGCTCGATAAGCAAACTGAAGGGGGTCCAGCAAGGGTCCAGTGATGTCCTTCAGGTGGGCCAACACCAGTCTCTCAAATGATTTCATGACCACAAATGTCAAAGCAACAGGTCTGTAGTCATTCAGTCCTGTGATCTTGGGTTTCTTTGGAAAGGGGATGATGGTGGTGTGTTTGAAGCAGGAAGGGACTTTACACTGCTCCAGTGATCTATTGAAGATCTGGGTGAAGATGGGTGACAGCTGTTCAGTGCAGACCTTCAAACAGGTGTGTGAGACACTCACAGGGTATGGAGCTTTCCTGATCTGCTGTTTCTGGAAGAGCTGGCACAGATCCTCCACTGTATTTTTGGCCTGATTGTACAAGACTTTGTCCCCACTTCTGTAAGCCTCTTCTTTGGCCTGACAGAGCTGTCTGAGTTTTGGTGTAAACCATGGTTCGTAGTTGTTGTAAGTTAAATAAGTACTGGTGGGAACACACATGTCCTCACAGAAACTGATATAGGATGTCACAGTATCAGTGAGCTCATCCAGATCAGTGGCTGCAGCTTCAAAAACACTCCAATCAGTGCAGTCAAAACAGACTTATAGTTCTAGTTCTGCTTCTCTGGTCCATCTCTTTACAGTCCTTAATACATACTTGGCAGATTTAAGTTTCTGCCTGTAGGTCGGCAGAAGATGAACCAGACAGTGATCAGAGTGCCCCAAAGCTGCTCTGTGAAGAGAGCGATATGAGTCCTTTATTGTGGTGTAGCAGTGGTCCAGTATGCTTCTGTCTCTGGTGGGGCTTGAAATGTGCTGTCTGTATTTAGGCAGTTCATGGGTGAGGGTTTGCTCTGTTAAAATCCCAGAGAATAATAATAAGTGAGTCCGGGTGTCGTTGCTCTGTGTCTGTAATTTGATCAGCCAGTTTTTGCAGCACCACACTCACACAGGCTTGAGGAGGGATGTAAACACTCACCAGAATAAACAAGGAAAACTCTTGTGGTGAATAAAAATGCTTGCAATTGATCAAGAGCACTTTTAAATTAGGACAGCAAATCTTCTTCATCGTTGTCATATCTGTGCACCAACCTTCATTGATGTAAAAACATAATCTGCTGCCTCTCGTTTTCCCCCGATGACTCTGCGAAGTGATCCGCTCTGAACAGCTGGAAACCCAACAGATGTAGAGCGCTGTCTGAAATGGTTTCATTCCGCCAGGTTTCCGTGAAGCACAAAGCAGCAGAGCTGGAAAAGTCCTTGTTTGTTCGGATGAGGAGTAGTAGTTTGTCTGTTTTGTTGGTGAGGGAGCAAAGATTGCCGAGGTGAATCATTTGCATCTTTTGGAGTACAGGACTGCAGCTCCTCCAACTAAGATATCTAGTAAGACTGAATGTACGAAAATCTGCAAAAGATTGATAGGTTTGCATTGTGTTACAACCCAGTCTAGGTTAGGCCACAAGTAGTACACAAGCTCAGGATTCAAAGGAAATTATATCTTTATAAGGAAAGCCAGGAATGTCAGACACCAAAAGATTTCAACAAAGGTGGTGGTATATTGTAAAAGTAGGCAAGTGTATATAGAACTGTACATGAAAAAAAAAACAGGTGTGACTTCAGGGTGGGCCAAGGCCAAAATAATAAACAAAAGAATTCTTATTTTTGGAGCTTCCTTACCTAAAAGAAAAGCAACAAAATACAGTTCGGTTCCCTAAATCCCTAACGCAAAAAAACAGAGACCAAAAGGAACCCACTCCCAAAAGAAATGGCAGCCACACCCTACTGCCGGTGAACTAAGTGAAACCATATATACAGTGATAAATATACACACGATGGTAAAGTTAAAGGGAAAACCAAGTTCAAAGTCCAAAAACAGGCACAAGTCATAACCAGAACAGCAGTCAAAACAGAGAACTCTACTATAACCACAAGGGTAAGCAAACAAGCAACAAAACACTATCTCCTAACACATGCCCACGCGAAAATCACTTCCACCATCCTCCTCCTCTGTTCTCCTCTTCCTCTCTAAATATAGTCACCTATGAGTGACATCATTGTGGGAGGCGGGAGCAAGGCAGGCTAGGGCAGACTGGAAACTCTGGATAGGAGTTGGACCTGTGCACAAAACAGGACTTCCAACCGCAAGATATCGCAGGGTCTTATTTTTGGAACGTTCAGATGTCTTACTAGACATCTTAGTTGGAGGAGCTGCAGTCTTGTACAAGCACTCCAAAAGATGCAAATGATTCACCTCGTGAATCTCAATGTCTTATGTTTAGTAGTTCGTCCCTGGTAAATGTTATTGGAGAAAAGTGACTAAAGACAGGACAAACAAACAATAATCAAAACACTGGGGATCTCCAAACCGAGGCAGACATCTGCAGCGCCATCTTGAAAGGATCTTTTATTATTATTATTATTATTATTATTGTTATTATTTTATTACCTAAAATAAGATGGGCAGCCCAAACCGTAAGTCATAGAAACACTATGGTGCAGAATTCCATGCCCTGCTTAGCAAAGATGAGACCAGCATTGGCCTGATGCTGGTGACCTTTTTCCCCTGTATCTCGAGAACCTTAAGGCCTAGACTCAGAATTACAGGTGCATCTCAATAAATTAGAATGTCGTGGAAAAGTTCGTTTATTTCAGTAATTCAACTCAAATTGTGAAACTCGTGTATTAAATAAATTCAATGCCACAGACTGAAGTAGTTTAAGTCTTTGTTTATTTTAATTGTGATAATTTTGGCTCACATTTAACAAAAACCCACCAATTCACTATCTCAACAAATTAGAATATGGTGACATGCCAATCAGCTAATCAACTCAAAACACCTGCAAAGGTTTCCTGAGCCTTCAAAATGGTCTCTCAGTTTGGTTCACTAGGTAAGCTACAAACATTCATTGCCAAAGAAGCTGGCTGTTCACAGAGTGCTGTATCCAAGCATGTTAACAGAAAGTTGAGTGGAAGGAAAAAGTGTGGAAGAAAAAGATGCACAACCAACCGAGAGAACCGCAGCCTTATGAGGATTGTCAAGCAAAATCGATTCAAGAATTTGAGTGAACTTCACAAGGAATGGACTGAGGCTGGGGTCAAGGCATCAAGAGCCACCACACACAGACGTGCCAAGGAATTTGGCTACAGTTGTCGTATTCCTCTTGTTAAGCCACTCCTGAACCACAGACAACGTCAGAGACATCTTACCTGGGCTAAGGAGAAGAAGAACTGGACTGTTGACCAGTGGTCCAAAGTCCTCTTTTCAGATGAGAGCAAGTTTTGTATTTCATTTGGAAACCAAGGTCCTAGAGTCTGGAGGAAGGGTGGAGAAGCTCATAGCCCAAGTTGCTTGAAGTCCAGTGTTCAGTTTCCACAGTCTGTGATGATTTGGGGTGCAATGTCATCTGCTGGTGTTGGTCCATTGTGTTTTTTGAAAACCAAAGTCACTGCACCGGTTTACCAAGAAATTTTGGAGCACTTCATGCTTCCTTCTGCTGACCAGCTTTTTGAAGATGCTGATTTCATTTTCCAGCAGGATTTGGCACCTGCCCACACTGCCAAAAGCACCAAAAGTTGGTTAAATGACCATGGTGTTGGTGTGCTTGACTGGCCAGCAAACTCACCAGACCTGAACCCCATAGAGAATCTATGGGGTATTGTCAAGAGGAAAATGAGAAACAAGAGACCAAAAAATGCAGATGAGCTGAAGACCACTGTCAAAGAAACCTGGGCTTCCATACCACCTCAGCAGTGCCACAAACTGATCACCTCCATGCCACGCCGAATTGAGGCAGCAATTAAAGCAAAAGGAGCCCCTACCAAGTATTGAGTACATGTACAGTAAATGAACATACTTTCCAGAAGGCCAACAATTCACTAAAAATGTTTTTTTTATTGGTCTTATGAAGTATTCTAATTTGTTGAGATAGTGAATTGGTGGGTTTTTGTTAAATGTGAGCCAAAATCATCACAATTAAAAGAACCAAAGACTTAAACTACTGAATGAAATACAAAACTTGCTCTCATCTGAAAAGAGGACTTTGGACCACTGGGCAACAGTCCAGTTCTTCTTCTCCTTAGCCCAGGTAAGACGCCTCTGACGTTGTCTGTGGTTCAAGAGTGGCTTAACAAGAGGAATACGGCAACTGTAGCCAAATTCCTTGACACGTTTGTGTGTGGTGGCTCTTGATACCTTGACCCCAACCTCAGTCCATTCCTTGTGAAGTTCACTCAAATTCTTGAATCGATTTTGCTTGACAATCCTCATAAGGCTGCGGTTCTCTCGGCTGGTTGTGCGTCTTTTTCTTCCACACAACTTTCTGTTAACATACTTGGATACAGCACTCTGTGAACAGCCAGCTTCTCTGGCAATGAATGTTTGTGGCTTACCTAGTGAACCAAACTGAGAGACCATTTTGAAGGCTCAGGAAACCTTTGCAGGTGTTTTGAGTTGATTAGCTGATTGGCATGTCACCATATTCTAATTTGTTGAGATAGTGAATTGGTGGGTTTTTGTTAAATGTGAGCCAAAATTATCACAATTAAAAGAACCAAAGACTTAAACTACTTCAGTCTGTGTGCATTGAATTTATTTAATACACGAGTTTCACAATTTGAGTTGAATTACTGAAATAAATGAACTTTTCCACGACATTCTAATTTATTGAGATGCACCTGTATTGTCACCAAATACGGTAGTTATGTTCCACACCACCTACTCAGCCAACTGAAATGACATGTATGCACCTGAAGGGGGTGCTATAATAAATTAATTTACCTTTTGACGTATATCTTTTCAACTGTATGGACTAGGGTAAAACTTTTTTATATCAGCAGAATTCCTGAGTTCTCCTGCATCCGTTTGCCATATGTTTTAATTACTTTTGGCTGGTATACTTTCTGCCATCTCTAATTTTCTAAAAACTTTCTTTTTCAAACTATCATCTGATCAACATACAATATGAAATCTTGGAAGCAGTTATTTTTCTAATTAATATATTTGGAGCAGAAATATAGCTTACCAAAAACTGCATACTCAGAAAAATTGCTGAGAAAATTATCAGGAACCGAAATTCCGATCGGGCTGAAATTTGCTTTGCTGAATTAATGTCTTAATCTGTAACTGGATTTTTAATCTCCACTAAATGACTTCAAAAACATGGCCACCTTCAGCCAATCGCCTTTCAGCATATCACAAAACATCATGAAGTATGTTCATGTATGGTCTCTATATCATTCTGATGTACATTGGCATCATATGTACAGTCATATGAAAAAATAAGTACACCCTATGGAAATTGTTTTTTTGTTTGTTTTTCAACATATTTGGACAAGCAAACATTTGATCATCTTTGAAACAGTGCCTATTAATGAACGCGATATACTTCAACAAAACCACAAGAAAATTAGCTTTTTCAATCATTTATTTAACAGAAATATCAATAGATGTGATATTCTTCTGTAGAAAAAGTAAATACACCCTTGGCCTCAGAAACTAGTATTGCCTCCTTAAGCAGAAATAACTTGTAGGTGTTTTGCATAGTTGTCCACCAGGCTTGCTGAAATTTTTGACCACTCTTTCATGCAATATTCATTCAGTTGCAAGATGTTTGATGGTTTTCTTGCATGTACTGCCTGCTTCAAATCTCCCCACAAAATTTAAATGGGATTCAAATCCGGGCTTTCACTAGGCCATTCCATAACCCTCCATTTCTTCTTTTTGAGCCATTCCTTGGTGGATTTGATAGTGTGCTTAGGATCATTATCCTGTTGAAAGGTCCACTTTTGGTTCAACTTCAACTTTCGGACAGATGGTCTCACATTATCTTCAAGCACTATTTGATCAATTAATGCAAGCTGTCCAGTCCCTGAGGCAGTGAAGCAACCCCAAACCATAACATTTCCACCATTGTGCTTCACAACTTTTTTTCTGAAGGCCTTACAGAACTCTTTAGATCTCGGCATGATCAATACCATATCAATACCTCAATACCAAAGGAAACACCAGACACTAGATACTAGACACTAGGGGTATAAATAAGACAGGTTCTACCTGCACTCCCTAAGCAGGGTCTAATCACTGGCACCAAATCTTGAACACCTGATTCTAATTTTATGGATTTGAAGGTGTGATAAATGTAGGGGTGTACTTACTTTTTTATGTGACTAATCTGTTTTTTGTTCATTTAAATTGTGAAAATTACTACAAAATGTCAATTTTATGTGTTATTTGATAGAGTGTATCAACTTTAATAGGCACTGTTTCAAAGAGGATCAAATGTATGCTTGTCCAAATATATTTCTTTTAAAAGCCAACAATTTCCATGGGGTGTATTTATTTTTGTAGTATTTGTGTTGTGTTAATATACATATGTAGCATATGTATATTATATGTGTATGGAAAGCATATTACCAAGGATATTGGCAAGGACTGGTCACTAGAGGCCACTGGACGGTGGAGATATGGTGAGGTAGGCTACAGGGAATATTCAGGGAATATTTTTGACAAAGTAGCACCCAGGCTTGAATCCATTTAATTTAATTATGAGCTTTGATGTGCAAATTTGAAATGCTGAGTAACTTCATATGGTCATGAACTCTACTTTCTCTGTCAGTTTGATAATCACACTTTGTTGACTTCCTATTGATAAAGAAATTATTTAAAACTCATCAAGAACAAGCTCACATGCTCCATGTCATCGGCACTAAACTTCGCTCCTCACATGCACATAACTTTGGATAGGATTATATCATGTGCAAATGAATGGAGAATGTTTACAGACTGGCCAGTTTAGCATTAATAGAAACAGTTTGTTAGGAATCTACAAATGTAATGAGTTTGGTTCTTTCTGTCCACCACACCCCAAATACAAGCAGAAAACTCTAATTTATACTCGCTCCAAGTTACAGCTAGGGCCAATTTACCAGCATGTTTTGGGAGGTGGGAGAGTCACTAGATAGTAGCATATAGCCCAAGACAAACATGATGAGTCAAGTGTGATAGCCTCTCAACCAAAATCTATGTTCACGAGTCATTGATGTCTGCAGGGCTGAAGAACTTTGTGTAACACCAGTATGTTGACCACCACTATTATATGTGGTTATTGTAAACTCATTAACATTGAATGAGTTTATATTATTATATTATTATAATACACTATGACCAATTGCACCCATTTGTGCTTGTTGAACATCCCATTATAGATTTAGTCCACTGTACTGTTATAATAACCTCCACTCTTCTGGGAAGGCTTTCCACTAGATTTTGGAATGTGGCTGTGAGAAATTCTGCCCAATCAGCCAGAAGAGCTTTAGTGAGGTCAGGCACTGTTGTCAGACAAGAAGGCCTGGCACACAGTCAGAGTTCCAAATCATCCCAAATGTGTTCAGTGGGGTTGAGGTCAAGGCTCTGTGCAGGCCATTTGAGCTTTTCCACACCAACCTTGGCAAACCATGTCTTTATGGATCTTGTTGGACCCTTTTTGGACTCGGCCCCTAAGATCCAGTAAAGGGGAATTCTTAATTCTACAGCATACAAAAGCATTTTAGGAAATTGCGTGCTTCAAACATTGTGGCAACAGTTTAGGGAAGGCCACATATGGGTGTGATAGTCAGTTGTCCAGATACATTTGGCCATATATTGTAGTTTAAATCCAGGATTATTGCATTAAGTATGGCTCACATTATATGCTTACAACTTTTCATTTCCAAAAAGGATATTATTAAAGGACATACAAAAATGCTGTAAAGTAAGAATGCTTTCAGAAATAGACATGTTAATAGTTTATATTTATCAATTAACAAAATGCAAAGTGAGTGAACAGAAGAAAAATCTACATCAAATGAATATTTGGTGTGACCACCCTTTGCCTTCAAAACAGCATCAATTCATCAGTTCTTCTAGGTACACTTGCACACAGTTTTTGAAGGAACTCGGCAGGTAGGTCGGCCCAAACATCTTGGATAACTAACCACAGTTCTTCTGTGGAGTTAGGCAGCCTCAATTGCTTCTCTCTCTTCATGTAATCCCAGACAGACTCGATGATGTTGAGATCAGGGCTCTGTGGGGGCCATACCATCACTTCCAGGACTCCTTGTTCTTCTTTACACTGAATATAGTTTTTAATGACTTTCACTGTATGTTTGGGGTTGTTGTCATGCTGCAGAATAAAATTGGGGCCAATCAGATGCCTCCCTGATGGTATTGCATGATGGATAAGTATCTACCTGTACTTCTCAGCATTGAGGAGACCATTAATGCTGACCAGATCCCCAACTCCAGCCTCAAACCTGCAAGGAACCTCCAACATGCTTCACTGTTGCCTGCAGACACTCATTCGTGTACCGATCTCCAGCCCTTCGGCAAACAAACTGCCTTCTGCTACAGCCAAATATGTCAAATTTTGACTCATCAGTCCAGAGCACCTGCTGCAATTTTTCTGCACCCCAGTTCTTTTGTTTTCGTGCATAGTTGAGTCGCTTGGCCTTGTTTCCATGTCAGAGGTATGGCTTTTTGGCCGCAAGGCTTCCATGAAGGCCACTTCTGACCAGACTTCTCCGGACAGTAGATGAGTGTACCAGGGTCCCACTGGTTTCTGCCAGGTCTGAGCTGATAGCACTGCTGGACATCTTCCGGTTGCGAAGGGAAGTAAGCCTGATGTGTCTTTCATCTGCTGTTTCCTTGGTCGACCACTGCGTCTACGGTACTCAACTTTGCCCGTTACTTTGTGCTTCTTCAAAAGAGCTTGGACAGCACATCTGGAAACCCCTGTCTGCCTTGAAATTTCTGCCTGGGAGAGACCTTGCTGATGCAGTATAACTACCTTCTGTGTTGTTGCTGCGCTCAGTCTTGCCATGGTGTTTAACTTTTGACAGTAAACTGTCTTCAGCAACCTCACCTTGTTAGCTGAGTTTGGCTGTTCCTCACCCAGTTTTATTCCTCCTACACAGCTGTTTCTGTTTCAGTTAATGATTGTGTTTCAACCTACATATTGAATTGATGATCATTAGCACCTGTTATAATTGTTTAATCAATATAATTATTGTACACCTGACTATATGCCTACAAAATTCCTGACTGTGTGCAAGTGTACCTAGAAGAATTGATGCTGTTTTGAAGGTATACTATAGGCATTCTTACTTTACAGCATTTCTTCACACCTGCATAAAACTTTTGCACAGTACTGTATAATACAGTGGCAAGGCAGGTAGTAAACTGTATGATTAGGGAACTGATTGTTTCTAAAAAGGAGCACCACTATATCTGCATTAATAGATTTCCGTATCATATTACACCCTAATACTGGAAGCCACACCTTTCTGTCGGAAGAAGTCTGATTATTATTATTTTAGTGGTTTTTGGTGTGGGCTTTGTGTGGCAAGTTGGAGTATCTCATTTGAGTTGTTTGCAATACCTGCAACACTGTAGCCAACAATAATATTATTCAATGTTTGAGCAAAAAATAATGGCTTTAATTGGTTAAAAAAAATGCTGTTTCTTATTCATTAAAAAAATTGTCTCATTAGCTCCTAAATCCATAGATTTCAACACCTAATTTGTCCACTGAGAAAGAGGAGCTCTTTCAACTGCAATTAAGACAGAGATTCTGTCTACAAAAATGATACACCATCATCACCATCTGCACAGAAAAATGTCTTTTTAAATGGATAACCACATCCCCAAAATTTCTCCCCCATCTTCTTCTTTCCCTCTCTTTTTTGTTTTCCCTTGCATTTCTCTTTTTGTACTTTGCTTTGCTTCTTTTTTCTGTATCTCCACTCCCTCTCGCTGTCCTTTTCCCCTTCTCTTACTTTCTGTCTTTCCTGCTGCTTTTCATTCCTATTTTCCTTTTCATTGTTTTTTTTCACCCACCCCTCTTCTCACTGGGACCTCAGTTTCTTCTCTTCCTCTATTCAGTTTTTCTTTATTCTCTTTTCTCAATAGTTGCAGTACTTAAAGGGAAAGGGGAAGGAGAAGGGGAGAGAAAGAGAGGTTGGTTTCAGTAACAGTACAAAACCTCTTCCTACTTGCAGCTAGACTCGGCTATAGGGACTTTCTCCACTCTGTACAAGCTTGCCTACATCAACAAATAACACATTTTAGTCACTCTAAGCACCACCATTGCTTGTGTTAAACTGCTTAAATCATGCACTACACACATTGTTTATGAAATTTAGCTGATGTGACAGCTATGTAACAGAAATGTGTTTTTCTACAGAGTGCCTTGTTCCAGTTTTGGTATGACTCATAATGGTGTATTGCCAAAGCATGTGCTATAACAGTGTTATAACTTACAGAATTCATGACTGTAGGGAATGTCTAAATGTGTTTGTGCGTACACTTGGGGGGTGGGGGTGAGGTGGGGGGAAGACCTTTAAGGTCCAATAAGACAACTGAAAAATCCTTAAAGGTTCAAACTTTTCTAAGATTGTATGTTCCATTCCATGGCACTGGTCAGGGCCACTTAGCAGAACATGTTGAGCCAGATACTCAGCACAATAACTCCAAGACTGGCATTGTTTTGTAGGAACTATACTATAGGCTTGGAGATACAAATGCACTGACTCAAGCATGTAAGCTTGAGAACCAACAGCCATGAAATCAGTGTGCAAGGCCACTCTGTGTATTGCACATATAATGAGCAGCAGTAAAACTAGTAAAAAGTGGCCAGGACAGAAAATTATTAAAATGCAGAATTGATAAAGCAACAGATGAAACCTCTCTCTCTCTCTCTCTCTCTCTCTCTCTCTCTCTCTCTCTCTCTCACACACACACACACACACACACACACACACACACACACACACACACACACACACACACACACACACACACTACTCCATAAGTAAGAAACAGAAAAAAGCCCAGCATGATGGAATGGCAGGCTTGAAGGGGAGAGAAAGGTGAAAGACAGATGAAAGTGAAAAGAGATAAAAGCCAGAGTGAGGAGGGTGCAGGATAAAGCAGGAGGAAGGGAGGCCGAGATGAAAGCAAAATGAGAAAAGATAAGAACAGAGTGAGGGAGACAGAAAGGGAAACGGACGGAGAGATAGTGTATGGTGCAGCAAAAGGGGTAACCATGGAAACAAGAAGGTATAAAAGGAGAGAGAGAGAGAGAGAGAGAGAGAGAGAGAGAGAGACAAAGGAGTTTTGATTTAAAAGAATGAAACTCAGAAGAAGACGAAAAAGTAATTCTGGCTGAAATTTGTAAGAGTGAGGGATAAATACAAAGAACAGGAAAGTCACATGGAAGGGGACAGTGTCTCCCTGTAACCTATATGGAGACCTACAAATGAGGATTAAAACACAGTCAGGCACTATAGAGACACCTAGTGTTAACAGGCCTCACAGCTTCAGCATAGGCCCTCAGAATGCAGTTGGCGCGCCACTCATTCTACCAATGTAAACTTGTAGCCTCACACTGAAAATCTTACATGTTAAGTTCTGGCCAAGTGAACCAATATTAGGACTCTAATGACTCATTTATATGGCCATGATGAAAGCCAACCTTCACTCTAATACAGGACACTGCACAACACATTACCATTTGTCAAACATTATTTGGAATTATGAAGCAGGAACAGTGTGCTTTGCTTTCCCATATGACAGCTAGGGGTGTGACCCCATGACCCTGGTGGGGCAAAGAAGCGGTTGTGCCTATTTCAATGAACTTGGGATTATAGTAGTGTGTGTATGGCTGTTTTATTCACACACAATCAATGTGGCTGAAAATGTGCCTTCATGTTTGCCTTTCCATAGAGAAAATGAGTTCTTATTCTATGCTTTTCAATCTCTCATGGCTCTTGTTTCTTTATCTCTTCCTCCTCTCTCCCTCCCCCTTCTGTCTTACTCTTGCACTCTTTCCCTCTCTTTCCATTTGCTTTATGTTCTCACCCTTCCTCTTGATCTCTCTTTCCTCACTCTCTCTCTCTCCCTCTCCCTCTCCCTATTTCCATTCTCATCTACCCCACCTTTCTTGTACACATTCTTGTTTTCTTCTCTTCCTTTTTGCTCCATCTTCCTCCTTCTATAGCTCTCTCTTGTGCTACCTCGCCTCTAACTCTTCTTTTTATATATTCCTTGGTGAATGCTTTTCTCCTCTCCTCTCTCAACTCCTTTTTCTTTTTCTTTTTTTTATTCTGTCTTTTCCCTTGCTCTTTCCATCCTTCTATCCTTTCTCAGCATATTATCTTTTCAACATTCTGTGTCTCCATTTTGTTCTCCAATGCCAAATCTCTTATTTTTGCATGTGTTTGTGTATGTGTGAAAATTTGCATATTTTGCAGTGCAGTTGCTGATTTCTGAGGGGTTGTGCTGAAAATACATAGGTATTGAAATTATCACACTTTCTGATTCTAATTATGATTAAGACATCCAGAAAGCCTCTTCAAATAACAGACATGAAGGCGTTCCAAGAGGGGAACAGCTCCTCCTCAGTTCACCCCAGTAAAGATGGGTAGGTCAGCACATGTCCTTTATAACTGGGTAAGTAAATTAGAGGTAAGTTCAGTACAAATGTACTTTCATCCTGAAGTGTTTGGGCTATGCAGTCTGGGCTTGCATATAGCACTCAGTGCTATATTTCTCTCTCAGTAACTTTGACATTGGCAACATCCAGCCTGTCTGCCTATCTCTCCTCCATAGCTATATCTTTCTGAACATATTACCTCCTCCTTTCAGGAGCAGAATCCCAGCATACCTTGTAGAAGTCTAATTCAGTTGCACTCACTGGCCACTTTGTTAGAAACACCATAATAATACCCCTCCTCCTTTTGCTCTTAAATAATCCTCACTTTTTTGTGGCATGGATCAACTGCCCAGTTTCAGTGAGTCTGTGCCCACTGGAGCACAGATTCCTGTGCTGACAGGAGTGGTACCCAATGTGGTCATCTGCTGTTGTAGCACATCTGCCTCAAAGTTTGATATGTTGTTTATTTTTGCACACCACAGATGTAAATAGTGATCATTTAAGTTACTGTAGCCTTCCTCTCAGCTTGAACCAGTCTGGCCATTCTCCTCAGACATCTCTCATCAACAAATCATTTGCAGAACTGCCGGGCACTGGATGTTTCTTGTTTTTTGCACCATTCTGTGTAAACTCTAGAGACTGTTGTCTGTGAAAATACAAGGGGATTAGCAATTTCTAAAATACACAAACCAGCGGTGTTTGATATAAACATTAACTGAAGCTCTTCACCTGTATCCACATGATTTTTTTCTGCTCCTAATAAAGTGGACAAATAATTTTATACCAATTTGCAATTAAAAACATGCAATTTATAGACTACTTGGATGTATATCAGTATTTGTCATACTTTTAATAACTGATTTCACTTTTATGCTAGCCTAGCTTTGCACACACGGCGTGTTGGTTAACAAACTATTTTCACAAAATTTGCAATCTGATTTTATTGCTCCTGAAATGATTACGACAGTTACTTTACAGGATTTATCACTGTGAACATGACCTAGCAAATGGCATTATCTGATGTAAGCAGTGTTTCTCTCACCCAAAATATACATACAAATAAATCTCTAATCTTACCTGACAATAAGTGAGTAGACATTTGCAGTGTGCCTGAAAATATACAAATAAGAATTGTGTGCAGTTTCATGTCTAACGATATTGAGAGTTCAATTTATTCTCCTGTTTTCCTGTGGAAATCAAATAAATATAAAAAGATATGTGACTATAATGATTGTTAGAAAGATAAAAGCTCCAGCCTGAATCATACTGCTGTCAACATACTTGTATATGCCACAATATTAACTGTCTTTTGGATTTGTTTATTTGGAAAAGTTACAAGGAAAATTTATATTGTAGAAAAGCCCCTTGTAACATGGTTTCAAATGTTTAAAAATCTTTGTGAAACTAAAAATGTATCATTAAATAAGCGTTTACCATAGGCCGATTAAAATATATCCCTATGATTTAATCATAACTAAAACCTTATTTTCTCTGTGTTCAGAATTGTGATCTCTGATCACATACTAATTGACACCTGCCCTGTGCACACTTTAATTGTGGTTTGTGTTCACTCTACTAGTTCCTCCTTCCAGCTAGTTTAAAAAGCTGCACTGATCAGCAGGTCATGGCACTGCAAAATGCAGAAGCAGCACTCATATAACATCTGATTTAACAAAATGGATTTAAATGACCTTTAATGTACTTTTATTTAACTGATGTCACATGGTGGCAAGCAGCTTATTAAGCATATAGAATCATGAATTTTGCTGGCCTGGATCAGATCATTTTTCAGTTTATAATATAGTGAGATTTTATAATACAAACACAAAAAACATTGTCAGAAACTTGTTGTAAAGAAGGGCCAAAACTTTCTCCAAAATAATGTGAGAGTCTGATAAACTCCTACAGAAAGGTTGTACATGTTACTGAATTATAGGGTATAAAATATTTTTTTCCCACGTGGTCTCTGAATGTTGGTTTACTTTTTGCAAAAATACAAAAAATAAAAAATACTACATACTTTTGTTGTCACTTATGTTTTTTTGTTTGTTTATAGAATTTGGTGACTACCACACTATTGTTATTTAGGCCCTGATAAATAAAAACAGAATTGAAGGAGATTGTACTTTCTTTTTCCCACGACTGTATATCTAGGTGTGCCCTGTTAGACTGATTGTTGAAACAATTAATAGCTCTAAATGTCTAGTCTTGGTTTGAGACCTGGGTTTCACTTGAAAAAGTGAAGACTGCATTTATTGTTACAGAGGCTAAACCAGCATGAAGACCAGAGAGCTGTCTATGGGAGAAAAGCAAGCCATTCTGAAGCTGAGAAAAGAGGGAAAATCAATCAGAGCATTGTACAAGCATTTCCATAGCCAAAACAACAATTTGGGATATCCTGAAAAAGAAAGAAAGCACATGTGTACTAACAACCAGATGTCTCACAGGTTGGCCAAGAAAAAACAGCAGTTGATGACAGAAACATTGTGAAGAAAAACCCAAAACAACAGTCAGTGACCACCAACAACCTCCAAAGTGAAAGGTTGAAGATATCACAATCCACCATTCTAAGAAGACTTCGAGATCAAATACATAGAGGCCATTCCACAAGATGCAAAGCATTCAGAAGTAAGAATTGGGAGGCCAGGTTGGAATTTGCAATGAAATACAGAGATGAGCCACAAAAAGTTCTGGAACCAAAATTAACCTTTACCAAAGTGATGGAAAGGCCAAAGTGTGGAGAAAGAAAGGAAACATACAAGCTCATCAGTCAAGCATGGTGGAGTTAGTGCCATGGCTTGGGCTTGCATAAATTCAGCAGAATGATTTCAGAAGTGTACATAAACATTCTGTGTGCCAATTTATAGAGAATACATCTGATCTAATTGGGAGGAACTGCAACATGTAGCAAGACAATTACCAAAAACATGCATTTCCCCCCCTCTTTCGGCTGCTCTGTTTGGGGTCACCACAGTGGATCACCCATCCGCATATTCTGATTCTTTGTTTCACACCTGATGCCCTTCCTGATGCAACCCTCCCCCATTTTCAGGGCTTGGAACCGGCACTGAGACTGCAATGGATCGTGCAACCCTCCAGTGGCTGGAGTTGGTTCCCTGTCTGGGAATTGAACCAAGGGATTTGAAACCAAATATTAAATTTTATTTACTTTGACCATCTGTTCCGATACTTTTGGTCATCCTAAATATTGATTGAAAGTCTACCATGAAGGGTGCCATGTTCCAACATCAAGATGTAAATATCAGGAAATGAAAGCTGAAATTCTGATCTATCGTTTTGTAATCATTTTTTGATCTCAAACCCTTGTCTTCAGTGTATAGCAAAAACAAAGTTTTGACCTTGCTGTTCCAATACTTTCAGAGGGGACAGTATGTCCATGTAGGCACCTTCTTGTGCAACCTCACCCTAACTGTCCACAAGTACCGTGCGTTGAATGAGTATTCACCCCTGTGAACCTTTCCGCATTTTGTAATTGGGATTACATGCGAATCTACACAAAATAACCCAAAATACTGACGTGGAGGGAAAAGATCTATATAGTTTGCAATGTTTTACCAATTAAAATGAAAGTTATTGCATAAGTATTTGCCCCCTTGGTCTGAAACCTCTAGATTAGTTCTGTTGCAACCAGTTGCCACCACATAGTCACATAATTAGTTGAACGGAGTTTACCTGTATGCAATTAAAGTGTCACATAATCTCAATAATAATGACATCTGTTCCTATAAAGCCCCAGAGTTTGTAAGATAACATATCCAAACAAAGAGTACCATAAACACCTGTGAGCTATCAAAAAAGTGATGGACTTTTAGAGCTCATTGGTTGAAATGGTGTAAGATTGGGATACAAGCATTTGATCCAAGTGGCTAATGCCACATAAACATAAAGTATAAATATTTTGCTTACTTAGTAAGTATAAATACTTTGCTATGTATTTTAAGAGGTAAGAGTGTCAAGAAAAAGAGACGGTTTCAGTGTGTTTGTGTTTGTCCCTGGTCTCATCTGCTTTGCATGTGTATGAATGTGGAAATCCCAGTGTTGATTCTCAGTAGCTCAACCAGTCCAGTTACAGGCCAACTTCACTTTTTCCTGTCTCAATCCCTCCTGCTGTCTTTCCTTCTCCCTTTCTTCCAATGCCCCCTGCACTGATTCTCTGCTTCTTCTTTAAGGAGAGAGAAGAGTGGGGGTTTCTCTCACTGTTGTAGAAATCCAGGTATACATCTACCAGATAATGCAGATAATGCAATGCAATGTCTTGGCTTGGCAAATTACTCACAATCCTTGACCATTTCCACCACTAAGCGAGCCAAGCCATACTTAAGTACCTGTGCTGAATTTGGTTACCCTTCTTGTTCAGGTATCAAAGATGGTGGCACCAAAAATAGTATAGTGTAATATAAATTGATCAAACAGTTGCACCAATGCCCTGTTTACGGTCTCTGATTGAAATTGCTTCTTTACCATTTACATTTATGGCATTTGGCAGACACCCTTATCCAGAGCAACTTACAGAAGTGCTTTTTACCAGTACAAAAATATTCAGAAGTAAGCTAGTGTCAAAATTTCTCATTCTTTTAAAAAGTACCTTTTCTGGTGGATTTAAGCAGTTTCAAACAGCATGTTACAGTTTCAAAATATATATTTTTTTAATTATTTACCCATGGAAACGTAAGTTGATCTGCGGATCTTGCAGTCTCCCTCACTTGATCTCTTTGTAGAGAATAGAGATTCAGAAAATGAATAAACACTGTATAGAGTAATCTTTTGCCCAGAAAAATTTCCTCTGCAATAACTGGTAGAAACACACACGCGTGCACCCGCGCACACACACACACACACACACACACACACACACACACACACACACACACACGAACAGAACACAAAAAGTCTATTTAGTGTGTACTATTCTTTGTGCATTATTCAGTGTGCGAGTGTGATTTTAGAGGTTTTCTGCAGACGTCTGATACTTCTGGGCAAGTGGACTTGAGCTTTTGTTTCTTCTTATTTTTCTCAGAGATGTAGGACTGGATTGGAGCCAGCATATTCCTTCTTTTCCTCAACTTTTTCTGTTGATTCCATTCTCCCTTTTTCCCTATAGGCATGGCCATGTATTGTTTTATGTACGCGTCCCCAGCCATTACTTCTTTCATAAGGTTTCTTTGCCTTTCTGTCATTTATCTCTTTGTTTTTTCCCCTTGCACTCTTTCTATTTTCTCATTCTGTCTCTCAACTTCTGGCTGTGCCCACCCTCCTCCCAGCCTCCCTCAATCTCTCTTTATCTCTGTCTCTCTCCCCTCCCTTTCCCCGATATCTTTCCCTCTATCCTCTCGCTCTCTTCATTTCGCTCTCTCACACACATTCATCTCATCTCTTTCACAGCCAAACACACGCACACGCACGCACACACACGCACACACACACACACACACGCACGCACACACACGCGCACACACTCCTTTTCTCTTCCTTGTTCCCTCTCACACATTCTCTCGGTACTTTCCTCCAATGTCATATTTTGTCTTTGTTTCTTTTTACTTTATTTATTTAATGGATTGCCGCTTCCTGTTCAGCAATTAAAAAATTCTCCCCTCTCCCTCATACAGCACACAGAGTTAAATCCACTCAGGTGTGTTCCATTTTAAAATAGACAAGAGGTAAGCGCTTTTGTGAGATGACAGGGTCGGGCCCCTCTGTTAACCAGCCTACAGGAAGTTTTATTCTAATACTCTGCTTGTTTCTATAATTGGGAAACAACAAGGTTCAAATCACCTTTGGTAAACACCCAGCAAACAGCCACCAGGTGCATTCACACACTCACCAAAACTAGAACTACAACAGTTAAAATGTAAATATTTTTTGCTGTTCTTATCTTTCCATTTTTCTTTCTTTTCTCTCTTTCTTATTCTGCTCCCTCCATCCCTCATCCCCCTCTATTCTGCATTCCCAGTCTACCTTTTTCATGATTATTCTTTTATTTTCACCCTCCACCCTTTTCTACTCTTTCTCTTACCTTCACTGCATTCTCTTTCACCCTTCTGTTCCCTCTCTCCTGCAATCCCCACCCTCCCTAGTGCACCCCTCCCTACTCTCTTTCTTTCTGTCTTATTTCTTTGACCTCATCTTTTCTTATGTTCTCGCTATCCCTCCCCCAGTTTCTTTTCCTCCTTTTTTTGCTGCATTCTCTTTCTCTCACCCTCCCCCACACCTCTCTCTTTCTATTTCTCTGTCATCCCCCATACCTCTCTCACCCCCCTCCCTCTTCCTCTCATTCTCTCTCCCCTGTCTGTCTCCCTCCCTAGCTCTTTTTCCAAAATGCTTTTCTCTCTCCTTTTCTTTAGGCACTTTTTTCACACTAGCTTTCAGACACTGTATAACATCCTGCAGCTTATTTATTTGAAATTTGGAAATAAACAGACAAGTGTAACTACCCACAGCTGCTCTAGGAAGTACATTACACATCACTTTTTACAAATGTGTGTGTATGTTTTGATGGCTTGAAATGTGTTTTTTGAAGAATATGTGGGAAAAGGTGTGTGCATGTGTGTGTCTAAAGAATAAAAGCAAAGCAAGAGCTTTTGTTTGTATAGGCTATTTAGAGGTATATGTTTGTTGAAGGGCCATAGGGCCATGTAGTGTGTGTGTGTGTGTGTGTGTGTGTGTGTGTGTGTGTGTGTGTGTGTGTGTGTGTCAGGGAGAAAGAGAAGTAATACAAAAGTGTGTGTGTGTGTGTTTGTGTGTACACTGGCATGTGTGAATGAGAGAAAAAAAGAAAAGAAAGGAGGGCACAGAGGGAAAGAGAAAGAAAAAAGAATGTGTGTGTGTGTGTGTGTGTGTGTGTGTGTGTGTGTGTGTGTGTGCGCGTGAGAGAGAAAGAAAGAGAGGCCGGCACAGTCAGTTCTGATAACAGCAACAGTGGGAGGAGGAGGATGAGCAGAGGCACCACCCCTTTCTCTCCCTCAGCTATAAATAAGAGGTGGGTTTTTTTGCTCCACACTTCACTTGAAGGATGAGAGCTTTGAAACACCTTAAACATCACTCCAGGAGCAGTGTGGTAAGTACAGTTTTAACACACAAGATTTAACACTATAGGCAATTGCATTACAGCTTCACTTTAAAGTTTGTTAATTGCTGTCCAAAAAGTTATACTTTTTAAAATGTTTGTTTTGTTTTTTCTTCCTGAAAATGGGACACCAGAGTAACAGGAGAAAATCCTTTGCTGATAAAGGATATACTCCATCTCTCCAACATACTCTTGTCAGTTTTAGCTATAGTATCTCTCTCTTAGCTCTCATTTGCACTCATACACATTCATATATGCATCATGGGTTAATATCATGGTTTTGTTTATATTAACATTCAGTTCAGCTCTGCTCTTAGTGACAGTGCACCTATCCTGCCTGACTGGCTCTCTTTCATTTGTCTTTCTGTCTTTCATTTTCTCTGCCTTTCATTTTGCCAGTTATTTTCTCTGCTCCTTCTCTTTCCTACTCCCTCCCTCCCTGCTCTTGCTTTTTTTTCTCACCCTCTATCTCTCTTTCTTTCTGTTTCAGTCTCTCACTCCCCACAACCCCTCCCACTCTGTCTCTTTCTTTATCTTTCCCTTGTACTCTCTGTTTCTGTCTCTCTTCCCCCGCCATCCCCTTGCTTTTTCCTCTCACTCTTTCTCTATTTATGTCTCTCTTTATCTCTCTCCCCTTCCTTCTCTCTCCCTCACTCTCACCCCCTTCATTTTCCTCTTTCACATGTTTCCTCCACCAACCCTCACTTTCCTTCTGTTTCAATTTCATTCTTTCTATAGCAATCACCCAATCATTCTAACTGTACCCCCCCCCCCCCCCCAATCATCTTTAACATAAATAATTATGAATGACGTGGTTATCAGGCCATCCAGTTTTCCTTCTTGCTGTTTCTCTCACTTCTCTCTGTTCCCTTTTCCCCCATTTGTCATTCATCAGTCATTATAACTGTCTGTCACTTATGTGTTGTTATGCAGACAAATTATTTGCATTTGCACATATTGCATATTTATCTGGTCTCGTATTTATACCGATCAAGGTAACACATTGTTAAAAATTATAATCAGCTTGAAGTGTTGATATTTTAATATTTGACTATTCTACTACTGCTGTGTGCCCTGTTTACAGAAGTTTTTGTGCTATTTTCCAGTAACCCCAGAGCTACTATATTAAATTATATCACAATTCACATTGCTCTGTAGGAGAGCATTTGAGTGCCACATCATTAGTCTAGTTGCAAGAATGCCTTTATCCTTAGTCCTGGGTCAGGCTATATTGTAATTACTGATGTTTGCTGAAGTTGAACTTTATATCTAAGTTCTTTGTAACCAAAGTTCCACTAGCTTTAGTGTTCACATGTGCTCCAACCCAACAATAGCACTGCTGGACTATAGGAAATGCCGTGGAGAGTCTACGGATGTTGGCTTCCGGGTTGGCCCTGGGCTTCAGTGCCATGTGTTCTTTTAAAAGCCATTGAGGAAGGAACCATGGCATTTTGCATAGATCTTCACCTCCTATATTTAACACACTCTCAGGCCTTATTGTACAGAGTTGCTTTTTGGCTGTCTATCCATGGTAAATAACATGCAAGAATTTCTTTGGAGGTGGATAGGGATGTTTGGCATTGTTTACTGGTTAAAGTAAAATATGTCACCTTGGCTTGTTCTCTGTCTCATTTTCCTTCATGTCACATTTATGCAGATGAATTGAATGCTAGAAATCTACTGTAGTGACTGTTGCCATGACTGTAGTTTACAGCCATAGGATTTACTATTATATGTTTTCTGACTGTATGTCATTTGCTGTCTTGAAGGAGGAGCATGCAGTTCCTCTGGTGCGCTGCTACAGTGAAGTGATGGGGAATGTGGTGGATGCTGGTACACAAACTGATCCAGTGGTGGTCCTGTCCCTGGCTCAAGCCGCTGTGCTGGGCCTCATATCTCAGAATGAAATCTTTGGCACCACCATTGCCCCTAATGGCTTTTACACTGGAGAGGCACGTGAATGCCCCCCTCCACCTCCAGATGCAATGGAATATGAGTATTCAGACCAGTTGATTGGCGCAAATGGAGACTACCTACCTGAGCCCAATGGAGAAAATAGGCGGCCACATGGACTTTTAAGGGTAGAAAAGAGGCATTCAGGACCTCAGGGAAAGGCAAAGAGGCACCAAAGTGAAAACGATGAGGCAGTAGAACTGGCTAAGAAATCCACAGATGTACAGACTTGGGTGAAAGGAGAGCAGCCTGAGTATTCAAGTCCCTGTTACTACTCAAATGTTCACTGCAATGACAGCGAGTCTGAAGTGTTGGACCTTGCCCCCCAAAGACTGACATTAAAGGAGGAGCAAAATAAAGGCAGCCCTGAGCATGGAAAGGAGTCAAACAACCAGCAGAGTGATCCAGATTCAGACACAACTTCACAGGATGCTGATCACACACAGGAAATAGAAGCAGGCAGCCAGCCTGAAGGAGGACACACCAAAGAGGAGGGGCCAGACAAGGAAAGAGCACCGAATCTTAAGACTCCTGAGGAGGAAGTAAGCCCTGTGATGAGACGCTACTATGAATCTAGTGTTTTGACCTACGAAGCTGCTGAGCCAGACCTGACACCAGCAGACTATGATGATGGTGTGCAGGTGGTGACATGGGCAGATGGTGAGAATCCTGCAGCCCGCCGTGTGCAGATTGACCGCCTGGACGTCAATGTGCAGATCGACGAGTCATACTGTGTGGATGTGGGTGAAGGCCTGAAGCGCTGGAAGTGCCGGATGTGTGAGAAGTCATACACGTCAAAGTACAATCTGGTGACACACATCCTGGGTCACAGTGGGGTCAAGCCGCATGAGTGCCTGCACTGTGGAAAACTGTTCAAGCAACCAAGCCACCTTCAGACACATCTGCTTACACACCAAGGCACAAGGCCGCATAAGTGTACTGTGTGCAAGAAGGCCTTCACACAGACCAGCCACCTCAAGCGCCATATGCTGCAGCATAGTGACATCAAGCCATACAGCTGCCGCTTCTGCGGACGTGGGTTTGCCTACCCCAGCGAGTTGCGCACACACGAGGCCAAGCACGAGAATGGGCGGTGTCATATTTGCACACAATGCACCATGGAATTCCCCACCTATGCCCACCTCAGGCGGCACCAGGTCAGTCACCAGGGGCCTGCTGCCTTTCAATGTAGTGAGTGCCACAAGAGCTTTGCCTACCGGAGCCAGCTGCAGAACCACCTAATGAAGCATCAGAACATGCGGCCCCACATTTGTTCTGAGTGTGGCTTAGAATTTGCGCAGGTTCACCACCTCAAACAGCACCTGCTCACACACAAGGTACTAGCACAGCAGGCCCTCGAACACAAGGTACTTTTAAACTCAGTTCCTTCCTGCAATTCTTCTGCAATCCTACTTGTTTGGAGTCCTTCATTTCTTTAGTAATACAGATATAACAAAACATGCATAGTGAAATGTGGTGCTGGAGGAAAAGGTGAGATGATAGTGGGAGATAGTATGATAGCATTTATCACAACATGTCTACAAGACTCAGGTTGCCAAAGCTTTTTTTTTTCAGTTTAATCTGAGCCCTCTAAGTCACTCCCTGCCCTTTCATTTAGTCAGCAAATCCACTTCTCTAGCTGTTGTAGAACCCACCTTCATTTTACTCCCAGCACCAATAGGTAATTGACGTTTTTCCTGTATATACTTTGTGCTGTGAATATTTATCATCGTAACAGTAAATCCCCTTTTTAATTCTTCACTTCACAGTAATTACTATATAACTTAATGACTACAGACTCTGTAAATAAAGTGGCTCAAATGCATTATAAGCCAAAACACTCAACTTGCACTAGCTGTATAATTATTTAACTAGTCAATCCACTTATCTCAAATTTTTAATACCACAGTGTAATTAGGTTATGTGACTGTCCTAAAATACAGTTAGGGGATTATATCATTCACAACATGTTACTAGACATTAATTAAGCCTTCATGCAAGCTCACAAGAAATACATTTGATTAAAACACACAATATTACAGTAGAATTTCCTGTAAGATTAGCCAGCCCACACCTAATCCAAGCAGAAAAAAAAAACATTCCACACGTTACAAATATATTAGTACTGTATATATGCCCAGTATATTAGTAGCCCAAAAGGTAACCATCACCCTAGGACCAATTTTATATAGAGAGATCATGTGCACTGAGCACGATTGGCATTTCCAAATTGTGTGAATGTGTGTGCAATTCTGTCCTGAAATGGGCTAGCCCCCAATCCAGGGGTTCCCCTGCCTCATGTCCTGAGTTCCCTGGGATAGGCTCCTCTGCTACCCTGTGTAGGATAAGCAGTAGAGAAGATGGATGGATGGTTGGGTCCCTTTTAAAGGGGATGAAACGGAACAAATGTGTTCTTGTGAGTTTTGCATTATAAGCCAAAACACTCAACGTGCACTAGTTGTATAATTATTTAACTAGTTAATTGACTTATCTCAAATTTATAATGCAACAGTGTAATTAGGTCATGTGACTGTCCTATAATACTTACTGTTAAAGGATTATATCATTCACAACATGTTACTGGACATTAATTAAGCCTTCATGCAAGCTCATAAAAACATATAGTAGAATTTCCTGTAAGATTAGCCACCCCCACCTAATTCAAGCAGCAATAAATAAACAAATAAATAAATAAAATAAATAAATTCCACACATTACAAATATGTTAGTAGCCCAAAAGGAAGCCATCCCCTATGACCAATTTTATAAAGAGATCATGGGCTTTGAGCTCTAATGCTATTAACATTTGTAAAGTCATTCATATGTGTAGAGTGTAGATAGATATAATTCCTCTAAATGTTTTCTTATAACATTGAGATGAGAATGTTGAACCACACCTTCCATTGCCTGGGAGCCAGAAGTTCTATAGCACTTGGTGTACATAAGCAGCATCTATGGAAACTGTATTTAGTTCCACTGTGATTCCATTACTATGTCCCTTTCCCACTTCAGTTAATCTATACATTAAAGAAGAGTTGATCGTAAGCGTAGAAAGCTAATTCTTCTAAACAAGAAACAAACCAAATTGCTTTTACTTACTCGGTTGTGTCTCTTTTAAAGGGGATGAAAGAATACAAATGTGATGTGTGTTCTCGTGAGTTCACCCTGTCAGCCAATCTGAAGCGACACATGCTGATCCACACCAGTATGCGACCTTTCCAGTGCCACATCTGCTTTAAGACCTTCGTCCAGAAACAGACCCTCAAAACCCACATGATTGTCCACCTTCCAGTCAAACCCTTCAAATGCAAGGTACAACATTTAGGAACAACTTTGCAGGGTTGAAGTGTGTATAATTAATCATAACTACTGAATCAATATACTTTTTTATTTTATTTTAAACTTTAGGCCTAAACTGGAATATAGACATGATACCTTCACTGAGACACAGCTGATTTGGGTGTCCTAAACTAGAATCATAAATGTGCTTTTCACCAATTTTGCTTTGTAGGTGTGTGGGAAGTCATTTAATAGAATGTATAACCTACTTGGCCACATGCACCTTCATGCTGGTAGCAAGCCCTTCAAGTGCCCCTACTGCAGCAGCAAGTTCAACCTAAAGGGAAATCTTAGCAGGCATATGAAGGTGAAGCATGGAATTCTAGATGTCTTGCCTGATGGCCAAGGTAAGAATGTACTTGTGTATGGCTTGCTTTGACCTGTGATTTAGAGCTGCTCTTTAAATGTTATTCTACTCTCTTGACTGATCATTAAAAAAGGTTTAACATAAAATTTTAACGTTCAGTTTTAAACTTTAGCACAAAATTGTCCACTGGACACCTAATAGCGAATGCAGCATGTACAACTGATTGACTTGCGTAAATAGAATTGACGTCTCAATAATTGTCTTGTATATTCAGACAGCCACCCTGATATGGAAGGTCAGGAGGACTATGAAGAAGACAGCTTTGACTACAGTGAAAGAGAAAATCTGGCTAGCAACAACACACAAGACCTGGCCAAACTGGCTGAGATGGGCTTTTACAACTATACAAAGGCTGCTGCTTACTACACCACAGCATAATGCACTGTGAGACACTCAAACTCACCAATGGCCTGTTTTTTAAGCCTCAAGGTTTTAGCATGGACTAATGATGAAATGGCTGCCTGGTGGTTGTGCACTGGTATTTTGATTACTCTGTAAGAGGAAATCATTTATATGCCTCCAGATCATTAGAGCTTGTTAGGTTCCATTTAAATGCAAGTGTAATACTATATTTAGGTGTCACACAGTGGGTAATAGTTTGAGGACTGAAAATTCCTTATGGATAATGATCTAATGTCATACTCCACTTCAGAGAGAAGCTTTCAAAAATAACATTTCTGAGAAATTCAAAATTGTCATGCAGCAGTCTATACAGAGGCACTTAACAGAGCACCCTCAGCCCTTTGGAAATATCCCTGATGTAATTTTAATTTTTAATTTCAAAGCTTATACAAAAACACTGAAGATAATGTAGAATAATAAATTGTATTTAACCTTTAAAAAAAAAAGTGATGAACAAAATAGATTAGGAACATCTTTACCATCATAAAACGCTAGGATCTGGTTAACTAGCTTGTTCACTTCTAGTAAATCATCTTGCATTTGTCACACGTAAACCCAAGTGGGATTTTAGTAGGAGGCTTGATTTGCATAGTCATTCATTTAATTATTTAACAATAGCCAACCCTGTCAAAATAAACTAGAACTATCAATACTATTTTGTTCATTAGTAGCATTAGCTAAATTAGCTAGCCATCTTAGCATGCGAGTTATGTGTTTAAAGGTTTCTAGGTACCAGTACCACATCATTCTTAAATATTGGATGTGATTAGTCCAAAGAAGTGGAGCATATTTAGTGGCATTGATAACTGATTCACAACACTCCCTGAATCAGATTTTTAGGGAATCTTTGTGGTTTTATGTGTGGCATTGAAAAAATTGTCTCAATTTATATAAACAGAATCAGGTGAAACAGGAGTTAACTATTTAAAATATTTTCAGGGTAGGGGTGTGCCATATGACAAAAATATATCACATCACGATTATTTCTATGATGTATCACAATATAGGTTTGCTCACAAACAATAGTAGTATTGCATTAAAAATGGTTCTAAATCATAGCAAATTTGTTTATTATTAATAAACACATTTGTTTATTATAAATAAACAAATAGAATTTTTTTAAAAAAATATAATTTTTTTGCATTATTTCATTTTTTGATTTATTTTAAAAATATTTAACACTGAAAAATCTGTAGCGCTCCCAAGTGCTACAGAAACATGTTCACCCTGTCAGCCGGAGATTACGAGTTTGAATCCCAATGATGCCACAGCCATCTTTGGCCAGGAGACAAATAGAGCAAAACTGGCCATGTTCAGAGATGTGGTCAGCTGGCTTCATGTGCCTTGGTGGAAGCACATGATAGCCTTTGCTTTTTTGTTTATGTTTTAATAAAACTTAACATTTTACAATTTTAAAGACTAAGTACAAAATTTTTACACACATCAGCTTGTAATTATTTAAAAATATATATTTTTAAAAAATGTATAAAGAGATCTCAATATCACAGAAAAGTGTATTGTAGCATAATTTATCACATTAAGGATATCACACTGTCATTTCACCCAGGTGACTTTGTAACTACTTTACTTTACACTGCCACTGTAACTTATTTACACTACAAGCACGTTGGTAATCTGTAGTTGAGTAGCAACTTGTCTTTCATGTTAGGAGCTACTACCAAAATCAGACAAGGTGCAAAATCTTGTTTGTTTGGCTTCTAACTGTGTGGTACAACTTAATTTCTGAGGTCTTAAATAAAGAACTCAAATCGGTTGAGGAACACTTAAGTGACTATAAACGGCATCTATATCCATCTATCTACCTATCTATCAGGTCCCATTCCAGACACAGTTTAGTATCATACCTTTATGATATATTTGAGCCATTTTTATCTTGCGCAATTTTATTTTCTTGGGATGTTAACATATATTTTGATGTTCCATATTTGGAAAACACTCTACAATTTTTAGTCTGGGATTATATATGGGGTGAAAATTCGGCAGCTAAAGCTTTCTAGATGAAGCTAAAGTCAGATTACATGTTCACCTGACAATACAAGGGACACTTAAAATGCCCAGGAAAAACATCACACCATTATTCCTAAGGCCATTTTTGGTCTCTAGGGCTGAATGTGAAGATTGCACCCCAAACAACTTTATTACAACTATATTAACTATCCCTGTGTAACACTGTACCATCCATCTTTCCCATATGGAGCTCTAAAGTGATGAATTACAGTGTGTGTGATGTGTGGCAGGACCATAGATGCAAGACACAATGATTGTAAAGTTAAGCAAAAACAATAATTTTACAGAAAATTTCTGATTCACACCCTCTGAACAGCCACCTGGACAATGCTACATGTTAATAAAGCACAAACTAGTCCAGAATGGACATTTCTACTGTTTTAAATGCTGTCCTTAAGGCTTGAGGTATCCTGCCATGCTAAGCAGGGCAAGTCTTGTTTAAGTTTTGTATAAGCTTTGATTTTTGTTTGCACATCATTGTGAATATGCTGTTGATAAAGTTCTATGTTAAATGTTGTGCTCTGGACAACACTGTATGTTAATAAATTTATCTTTAAAACTGCCATGTTTATAAATAGTACAAAAGGAGAAGACAAAACAAATTTATTAGAAGGTTTCCAAAATGGACTTTCACCTTTGTTTCCAGGTTTAATACAGTATTACATACAGTACTTCATATTACAAAACTAAAACCTTGTGGTTTTAAGGACAGTTGAGAAATGGAGTGGACTGGTGACACATACAGTTTAGCTAACACTAGCCAACATCACTGCTGCAGAAAAACAAAGGTTTCTTTTAAACTTTTCCCTTCAGCAATAATGGTTATGGTTACAATGACATTTAAGTTGAATGAGGTACAAAAAGGAAAAGATGTGCTTCAGTGTCCTCCTCCTTCATTTACCCAGGGCTTTGTCCAGGTTGGTCTTGATTGCATCTAGGAAGTCCGTGGTGTTGACATAGTGCTCATTAAGCTTGACACTGCAGTCAAAAAAAGCATGGCAATTAAAATAAGTAAGTAAAAAAAGAAAATACTGAGAAATAAGTAATTCGTTTTACTGATTTCACTGATTGTGAGAACCTGCAGTATTTACTACAATTCAGGGTTCGTAGAGATGCTTTATAATAAAATTCAAGGACTTTTCAAGCACTATTTTTTGTTTTCAACGACTATACAAGATATCATTCAAGCATATTCTTGATTTCTTCTTTAAAAAAAATAAAAAAAATAATTAATACTAATAAAACACAACCAATTTTTTATTGCACCTTTTCCAGTCACGCTGGACTAAATTTGCATGCATTTTCCAGGCATTGATTCATCTTCACCATAATGTGAATACTCCAGGTGAGTGAGAGGAGCACCGTTGGTAACAACTTTCAATGGAAAGTTGCTAAACGTCACTAGATGATGTCATGCACTAATTAGCATATTCATTAAGTCATCGCATTGTATTTGCATTCTGCCTAGTGTCAGCCCTTTACATCTGTTTGCTTCTTTCCTACTCTCTGTGCTCACATACCGTATTTTAATACAGCTGAATTCCGAATGAAGCTGTTCTCATTTACAGGTGCATCTCAAAAAATTAGAATATCATGGAAAGTTAATTTTTTTCCGTAATTTAATTCAAAAAGTGGAACTTTCATATATTCTAGATTCATTATAGAAAGTGAAATATTTCAAGCCTTTTTTGTTTTAATCTTGATTACAGCTTAGAGCTCATGGAAATCAAAAATCCAGTATCTCAAAATATTAGAATAAAGAATTTATAATACAGCAATGTTGACCTTCTGAAAAGTGAAAAACACTCGGGGCTCCTTTTGCATGAATCACTGCATCAGTGTGGCGTGGCATGGAGGTAATCAGCCTGTGGTATTGCTGAGGTGTTATGGAAGCCCACGTTGCTTTGATAGCGGTCTTCAGCTCGTCTGTATCGTTGTTCTGTTGTCTCTCGCTTTACTCTTGACAAAATTCAGGTCAGGCGAGTTGGCTGGCCAATCTGGGACCTTGATTTTTTGAGTTAATTAGCTGATTAGAGCTCTCCTCAGGTCGATATTGCTGTATTATAAATTCTTTATTCTAATATTTTTGAGATACTGGATTTTTTTTCCCTTGAGCTGTAAGTAGTAACCATCAAAATAAAATAAAAAAAAAGGCTTGAAATATTTCACTTTGTGTAATGAAGCTAGAATATATGAAAGTTCCACTTTTTGAATTAAATTATGGAAAAAATGAACTTTTCCACGATATTCTAATTTTTTGAGATGCACCTGTACATATTTTTTCTGTTTATGTTGTCAGACAACAGGAGTATGAAATAGTGACTGAAATGCGACCATTAAGACTACATGTTAACCAGCCGTCACTTCCAAGCCATTTCCAAGCTCCTGCTCTGCACTGCTAAAATCCTGATTTATAACCGTGACGTCATCTGACAAAATCATCATACACACAAAGACGACACGTGTGTTGGGATTTCAGCTACATTTACATGTAAAATGATCACTCAGAGAGAAAGTTAGAAGCGACAGAATGTTTGTCTTATTTTTTCTCTCACTGTGAATGTGCTACTCCTCTTTGCCACTCACTGAAGAGAGTAGCCGCAGGTCCTCACGCTCGCGGGGCAGTACTAGTGAAAACGAGTGAGTGAATAGCGGGAGGAGAGGGAGGGACTGCAGTGGGGTCCCTTTTTTTTTTGAGTGAAAGGATTGTATTTGTGTTCTATTTAAAATAAAGACTTTAAAGTCATTAAGCAACTTCATATTTACTGACTTATAATTCAAGCACTTTTAAGCACCACTAGATAAAAAATGGCTATTTTCAAGGATTTCCAGTACTTAAATTTCAAAAAGCCAAATTTAAGTACTTCAAGCACCTTGTACGAACCCTGACAGTTAAGACACAATAAACAAGAAGAAAAAAGTCAACATAAATATCACTTAAATTTTTTTTGCTAAATGTAATAGTAAACAGATCTGTATTTTAAATTTAGAGCTGCCAAGCAGACATCTAGTAAATCTGCTCCAGGAATTAGTTCCCCAATTCCATAAATGTGGGTACCACCTTAAGTCTCATCATAAGCATATACTCCATGGTAAGGCATATACACCTTGGTAAGAATAATTAGTTGTTGTATGACTTTGCAGAAGAAAGCAACACAGTTTGACGAATTTTTATGGAATACATATGGAAACAGATGAATTACTTTGGGAGCCCATGAATGCAGCCAGCCAGATCCTTGGTCATGACCCCATTCTCCACAGTGTCCACACACACTCGTTCCAGAGTCTGGGAAAACCTGGGGATAACAAGGCATTTTAAGAATTCATATTCACATGTCAAAACTGCTTAAAGAAGCTACCTGTGCAGTAGGTGATACTGGGTCATGCTCAAAGTATGCATTGAGATTGCATATTGAGATCCCAGAGGACTCTACAAAAACGTCCTGGGAGCAGGCAGTCAGATATGAAGCTAACGGGACAAAGAAAGGCATGTTCATTCAGGGACACCAGAGCAATGGGGGTGAGCTTGCATTTGACCCAGCACTTTTCAAACTACTGGGTCGGTGATCCAGCACTTCAGGCAATTACAGACAGGTCTGACTCCGTTGAAAAAACAATCAAAATTTCCAGTTCAGCTGGGGGGTGAAAGTTTCTCCTAAAGGGGATCTCCTATGAGCAATAAAGGGTTAACTGAGCTTTGGCACTTACTGGCGCTTAATAATCATGTGTTCAGTATCGCTAACATTTCAATATTTTAAGTGACACATGCACATTCTGTATTCATTACTCAAATTACATTCTTCAAATAAAGTAAGGCTTGCTGGAAAAATGTTTAGCGATACAGTTACTACAGTGACAAACAGCCTATTGCAGAAAGTGAACGTCTTCGTTTTTTTAAAAGCATATTTTAGAATTAGTGCTATCTAACTTTGTGAACAAATTTTTTTTGCTGTTATTAGCTGCCTGAGGTGTAAAATGAAAAATGAAACATGTAAGATCGATACAAACTACTCTGATGTTCAAAAGTCTGTGCATCATTAATAGCTTAAATTTGATTAACTATCATTAAAAGCATCAAATTATGAGTAGTCGTGCCACCCCTGTGTTCATTAACATACTGGGTGCATGTGGGTGGTTTAAATGAAATTTAATGAAATGAAAAACTAAGTTCATTGGCAAATGTGAAAGGCAGGTGCAAACAAAGCTGCAGGTTTTAAGTTTTCCTTTTGAAGTGAAATAAAATGAAATTAAGTATTTAGATGTCTGTGGAATTGTATAAAAATTGTATTTACCCCCTCGATGTGAATTGTCCTTTTGCAGCAATTACAGATTCAAGTGTTAAGGATGTGTCTATATTGAATGAGTTTTGCATATTTTGATTTTGACATTATCTTCCATTCCTCAATGGAAATTTTCTCTATCTCCAAATTAGATGGAGAACATTGGTGAATAGCAATTTTCAGGTCATGCCACAGATTTTCAATTGCATTCAAGTCTGGGTTTAAAGTCTGTCCTTAGAAAACACAAACCTTCTTTTTTCAAGCTATGGCAATTGTCTTGTTGGAACATGTTTTGCAGTAAATGCAGATGTCTGACTGACTGGAACAGGTTCTCCTTAACAATCTGCATTTTCTCTGATAAATACCATTATCAATGACAGTTAAGTGCCTAGCACCCTCTGTGCTGAGGAGTTCAACATAAAAAAAATGTATTGCTCTTGAAAAAAATAAATGACTAGCTTCACTATTTACATTAACCTAAACGACGACTGAGAATGTGAAGGTCATGTTTGACTCCCTTTTGTTTAATCATGTCCTTAATGGAGCGCATCTTTTAATTATATACATGGAATTACACTTGTAAATGTGTTCATTTTGTTATTCTGATAGCCAGTGGTTGTATCTACTGGTGTTTTTGACACTTAAATAAATAATAGTGTTATTTCTGCTATATCTTATTTACAACATTGTTGTTACTGTTATTATTTCTGTTATAACATCAATACCACTGTCTTACAATCATTAAAATCCAATATACTTACCATTTTAAATTATTTTTTCCTTCACATCAAGACAGTGGTCAGCTATCAGTTGTCAAATTCAGCCTTATACTACCCTACAATCCCAAAGTTTTAAATCAGTAAATTCTAATGCAATCTGTGGGACCTATGCAGTTCAATACAAATACATTTGTTACGTGGGTGTTAGGCTGTATTTGGTTGTGCCAAATGTTGTGCTTTGGCTGAAATCTAGTCTCACCAGAGCACAAAATCTTCTACCAAAATCTTTCCCCTCACATTTTTTAATATGGCCTTTCTCAGAAGTGGCTTTCTTCTTGCCACTCTCCCATAGAGACCGGCTCTACCATGAAGAGCTGATAAATATTGTTGAGGTCTGCACAGGTTCTCCTATTTCAGCCAGTGAGCTCTGTAACCCATTCAGTGTTGTGGCTGGACTCTTGGACACTTCTGACAATTGCCCTTCTTGTCTGAGCACTCAGTCTTGAAAGTTTCTAGGTTGTGCCATATTTTTTCACACTTTGTTATAATGGATTTCACAGTGAATTCAGTCAATTAAAAAGTCAATTAAAACAGTAAAACGTCAATTAAAACAGTACAACGTGAATTAATAACCTTCTCCATCTTTCTTTCCTCCTAACTTCATCTCGAAGCTTCATGGGCATGGATTACCTCGGCAAAGGAGAAGTGCTCACTAACACAGATTTAGCCAGATTTGTGAACAATATTTGAGAGAAACAGGCCTTTGTGTACATAGAAAAAGTCTTAGATCTTTGAGTTCAGCTCATGAAAAATGGGGGCAAAAACAAAAGTGTTGCGTTTATAATTTTGTTCTATATCTATCTATCTATCTATATATCTATATCTATATATATATATATATATATATATATATATATATATATATATATATATATATATATATGTGTGTGTGTGTGCATGTATATACAGTATCTCACAAAAGTGAGTACACCCCTCACATTTTTGTAAATATTTTATTATATCTTTTCATGGGACAACACTGAAGAAATGACACTTTGCTACAATGTAAAGTAGTGAGTGTACAGCTTGTATAACAGTGTAAATTTGCTGTCCCCTCAAAATAACTCAACACAGCCATTAATGTCGAAACCGCTGGCAACAAAAGTGAGTACACCCCTAAGTGAAAATGTCCAAATTGTCAATATTTTGTGTGGCCACCATTATTTTCCAGCACTGCCTTAATCCTGTTGGGCATGGAGTTCACCAGAGCTTCACAGGTTGCTACTGGAGTCCTCTTCCACTCCTCCATGATGACATCACAGAGCTGGTGGATGTTAGAGACCTTGTGCTCCTCCACCTTCCGTTTGAGGATGCCCCACAGATGCTCAATAGGGTTTAGGTCTGGAGACATGCTTGGCCAGTCCATCACCTTTACCCTCAGCTTCTTTAGCAAGGCAGTGGTCGTCTTGGAGGTGTGTTTGGGGTCGTTATCATGTTGGAATACTGCCCTGCGGCCCAGTTTCCGAAGGGAGGGCATCATGCTCTGCTTCAGTATGTCACAGTACATGTCACCGTACACTCCCCAGTGCCGGCAGCACTCATGCAGCCCCAGACCATGACACACCCCACCACCATGCTTGACTGTAGGCAATACACACTTGTCTTTGTACTCCTCACCTGGTTGCCACCATCTGAACCAAATAAGTTTATCTTGGTCTCATCAGACCACAGGACATGGTTCCAGTAATCCATGTCCTTAGTCTGCTTGTCTTCAGCAAACTGTTTGTGGGCTTTCTTGTGCATCATCTTTAGAAGAGGCTTCCTTCTGGGATGACAGCCATGCAGTCCAATTTGATGCAGTGTGTGGCGTATGGTCTGAGCACTGACAGGCTGACCCCCCACCCCTTCAACCTCTGCAGCAATGCTGGCAGCACTCATACGTCTATTCTGCAAAACCAACCTCTGGATATGATGCTGAGCACGTGCACTCAACTTCTTTGGTCGACCATGGCGAGGCCTGTTCTGAGAGGAACCTGTCCTGTTAAACCGCTGTATGGTCTTGGCCACCGTGCTGCAGCTCAGTTTCAGGGTGTTGGCAATCTTCTTATAGCCTAGGCCATCTTTATGTAGAGCAACAATTCTTTTTTTCAGATCCTCAGAGAGTTCTTTGCCATGAGGTGCCATGTTGAACTTCCAGTGACCAGTATGAGAGAGTGTGAGAGCAATAACACCAAACTTAACACACCTGCTCCCCATTCACACCTGAGACCTTGTAACACTAACGAGTCACATGACACCGGGGAGGGAAAATGGCTAATTGGGCAAATTTACACTGTTATACAAGCTGTACACTCACTACTTTACATTGTAGCAAAGTGTCATTTCTTCAGTGTTGTCCCATGAAAAGATATAATAAAATATTTACAAAAATGTGGGGGGTGTACTCACTTTTGTGAGGTACTGTGTATATATACAGGTGCATCTCAATAAATTAGAATGTCGTGGAAAAGTTCATTTATTTCAGTAATTCAACTCAAATTGTGAAACTCGTGTATTAAATAAATTCAGTGCACACAGACTGAAGTAGTTTAAGTCTTTGGTTCTTTTAATTCTGATGATTTTGGTTCACATTTAACAAAAACCCACCAATTCACTATCTCAACAAATTAGAATATGGTGACATGCCAATCAGCTAATCAACTCAAAACACCTGCAAAGGTTTCCTGAGCCTTCAAAATGGTCTCTCAGTTTGGTTCACTAGATAAGCCACAAACATTCATTGCCAAAGAAGCTGGCTGTTCACAGAGTGCTGTATCCAAGCATGTTAACAGAAAGTTGAGTGGAAGGAAAAAGTGTGGAAGAAAAAGATGCACAACCAACCGAGAGAACCGCAGCCTTATGAGGATTGTCAAGCAAAATTGATTCAAGAATTTGAGTGAACTTCACAAGGAATGGACTGAGGCTGAGGCATCAAGAGCCACCACACACAGATGTGTCAAGGAATTTGGCTACAGTTGTCGTATTCCTCTTGTTAAGCCACTCCTGAACCACAGACAACGTCAGAGGCGTCTTACCTGGGCTAAGGAGAAGAAGAACTGGACTGTTGCCCAGTGGTCCAAAGTCCTCTTTTCAGATGAGAGCAAGTATTTCATTTGGAAACCAAGGTTCTAGAGTCTGGAGAAAGGGTGGAGAAGCTCATAGCCCAAGTTGCTTGAAGTCCAGTGTTCAGTTTCCACAGTCTGTGATGATTTGGGGTGCAATGTCATCTGCCGGTGTTGGTCCATTGTGTTTTTTGAAAACCAAAGTCAATGCACCCGTTTACCAAGAAATTTTGGAGCACTTCATGCTTCCTTCTGCTGACCAGCTTTTTGAAGATGCTGATTTCATTTTCCAGCAGGATTTGGCACCTGCCCGCACTGCCAAAAGCACCAAAAGTTGGGTAAATGACCATGGTGTTGGTGTGCTTGACTGGCCAGCAAACTCACCAGACCTGAACCCCATAGAGAATCTATGGGGTATTGTCAAGAGGAAAATGAGAAACAGGAGACCAAAAAATGCAGATGAGCTGAAGGCCACTGTCAAAGAAACCTGGGCTTCCATACCACCTCAGCAGTGCCACAAACTGATCACCTCCATGCCACGCCGAATTGAGGCAGTAATTAAAGCAAAAGGAGCCCCTACCAAGTATTGAGTACATGTACAGTAAATGAACATACTTTCCAGAAGGCCAACAATTCACTAAAAATGTTTTTTTTATTGGTCTTATGAAATATTCTAATTTGTTGAGATAGTGAATTGGTGGGTTTTTGTTAAATGTGAGCCAAAATCATCACAATTAAAAGAAAAAAAGACTTAAACTACTTCAGTCTGTGTGCATTGAATTTATTTAATACACAAGTTTCACAATTTGAGTTGAATTACTGAAATAAATTAACTTTTCCATGACATTCTAATTTATTGAGATGCACATGCACATATATATATATATATATATATATATATATATATATATATATATATATATATATATATAGAGAGAGAGAGAGAGAGAGAGAGAGAGAGAGAGAGAGTTGAGAGAAATGCTCGTCAACATAAAGAAAAGTCCCCTGGATGATGGGAATGGCAATACAAAAGATTTGGTGTAGGGATTTTTCTGGTCTGGATCATGAGGGGAGGGAGATTTGCTGGGATCAGGGATGCAAACTCCTCGGGACTTAAAAAGGTGACAAAAGATGAGAATCTCCAACCTGACTGTGTGACTGTATCATAGTGCATTTGGTTTTATATGTGTAACTCCTAAAATAAAATAAATAATAAATAAATAAATAACTAACTTACTGAATTTTAATTATTTTTCCTTTTTAAAAATGTATTTTTATTTATTCAATTAAGTGTTATCATTCATAGAAAAAAAATGGAATATAATAGTGTGAATAAAAAAGTTGAGTTTTGGCAATTAAAAAAAAATAAATAAAATCATTCTTCAAAATTATTTTACTTTAGTTGCGAAGACTAACCCTGGGTTTTATGTGGCACAATGAGTAATCACTCATTTAAAAAAGTACATCATTAATAATAATTAATAAATAAAAAATAAATAAAATTAACATTTACTACTGTACTCATATAGTAATGTAATGTTATATAATGTAACATTGCACTTCTAGTGAGTGTTATACCCCACTACTACAACCTTCAGAATGTGGAAATCGCAATAATTGTTGCACACCTATATTTTACTAAGATTGTTTTTTTTGGATAAACCTGTTTCATTTGCAACAGTTTAATATCCATGAGAGCAGAGTATTTTTGTGAATTTTTTTAACAAAAGTTCAAAAAGTTAAACAATAAAGACAATTTTTCATAGATGTCATTGCTCATATTTACCAAGGATGCCAATATTAGTGGAGGGCACTGTAGGTACTCAACTGGAATTGAATGTTTTCTTCTTCTTAAAATACTTCCACATGGGAGTCTATGGCAGCCCACAGAACACATTGTACACCTTTTATTTGGCATAGTGAAAGAAGACATTCTTAGCTACCTTCACAGCAATTTTGGTGTATGCCACTCAAGTGCTCTAGCCACATAAGGCAAATTTGGGCATCAGCAATAATAACTGCAACACAACGAAATGATTTCCGCCATACTGGATTTTTTGCCATTTAGAAATTTCTAAAATAGGTTGTTTTGCTTCTTTGCTGACAAATATTGTCCAAGAATGACCAAATGTGGAGTAAAGCACTGGAAGACAAACCTGAATAAAACTTGTTTCTAGAATTTTTGATACAGTGGGGGGAAAAAAGTATTTGATCCCCTGCTGATTTTATACGTTTGCCCACTGACAAAGAAATGATCAGTCTATAATTTTAATGGTAGGTGTATTTTAACAGTGAGAGACAGAATAACAACAAAAAAATCCAGAAAAACACATTTCAAAAAAGTTATAAATTGATTTGCATTTTAATGAGGGAAATAAATATTTGACCCCTTCGACTTAGTACTTGGTGGCAAAACCCTTGTTGGCAATCACAGAGGTCAGACGTTTCTTGTAGTTGGCCACCAGGTTTGCACACAATCTCAGGAGGGATTTTGTCCCGCTCCTCTTTGCAGATCCTCTCCAAGTCATTAAGGTCATTTTCAATGCTCTGGCTGAGGGAAGGAGGTTCTCACCCAAGATTTGACGGTACATGGCCCCGTCCATCGTCCCTTTGACGCGGTGCAGTTGTCCTGTCCCCTTAGCAGAAAAACACCCCCAAAGCATAATGTTCCCACCTCCATGTTTGACGGTGGGGATGGTGTTATGACTTGGGGTCATAGGCAGCATTCCTCCTCCTCCAAACACGGCGAGTTGAGTTGATGCCAAAGAGATCTGACCACACCTGACCACAACACTTTCACCCAGTTCTCCTCTGAATCATTCAGGCAAACTTCAGACGGGCCTGTACATGTGCTTTCTTGAGCAGGGGGACCTTGCGGGCGCTGCAGGATTTCAGTCCTTCACGGCGTAGTGTGTTATCAATTGTTTTCTTGGAGACTATGGTCCCAGCTGCCTTGAGATCATTAACAAGATCCTCCCGTGTAGTTCTGGGCTGATTCCTCACCGTTCTCATGATCATTGAAACTCCATGAGGTGAGATCTTGCATGGAGCCCCAGACCGAGGGAGACTGACAGTTTCTTCCATTTGCGAATAATTGCACCAACTGTTGTCACCTTCTCACCAAGCTGCTTGGTGATGGTCTTGTAGCCCATTCCAGCCTTGAGTAGGTCTACAATCTTGTCCCTGACATCCTTGAACAGCTCTTGGGTCTTGGCTAGAGATGCACCGATTGCAATTTTTTTGGCCGATTCCGATTTTTTTGTAAGTGTGACCTGCTGATACCGATTTTTGCTGATTCCGATTTTCTTTATAAGAACTATAATTGACAGCATATACAAACAATAATCTACTTTTCTTCAATGCAAAATTTTATTTTCATAATAAAAGAATTATTAAACATTACAATTTCCCCCAAACTGCACTAAGTTATAGGATCTTCTCTCACTTAAACAACTCTCAATATAAAGTGCTCTGTAAGAGGTAGAAATAATAATTAACTGAAAATTTATAATAAATTTTCAGTTAAAAAATTTAACTTAAAAAAATTTTTACTTATTAAAAAATTTATATAACAAAACAGATATCATTTTCCACTGTGTATATAAATCGACCTTTTTCTCTTTTTTACTCGTCTCACAAAAGGCCAAAGATTACAAGCCTATGAACAAAACTGAAGTGTACAAATATTAAATATAAATATAATATAAAACTCTTCCAAATATGAATAGGTGCAGTGGCTAATAATTAAATAACAAGTGTAACAAGTAGAATGAGTTACTGCTCCTTTAAGGCGGAACGCTCTCTCTTACTCCCTCACTGATGAGTGGGCAGTCTGTAGACGGAGTGCGAGCTATGATCATCGCATGTATGCATGTAAAGCCTGGTTATATTTCTGTTGCTCTTTGCCCTGTTTTATTTATGTTCAGTAACGCAGTTGTTAGAGGAGTGTTTTGCAAACTGCCCCATGTGTGCGGGGGATCGACAACGCTGATAATAAACCACTGTGAAATATCAGATACGTGAGTTTTGCTTACACCTGGCTACAACCATTCAGGCTATCCGGCCTCTCTGTGTAAAGTGTTACACAAGGCACCTTTTCTTTGTTGCCAACATACTGTATGTATACTTGAGCATTAATGGCAAGTTTTTCTTCACAAACAGAAGCATCTCTGCCTCGTCACCTGATCATCGGTTTGCCGTTTTTGCCTACGACATGTTTACATGCGGCTGTGAGCGTGGCTGTGACGTTATTGCCTGTGTCGCTGGCAACAACACGGACCGGCTCGGAATCGGAAAGACGTGAGACTGACCGGCCGGTCACCGGTCCGGGCCGAGCATGCGGAAAATCGGCCGATTCCGGTCCCTGGCCAGTCGATCGGTGCATCTCTAGTCTTGGCCATGGTGGAGAGTTTGCATTCTGATTGATTGCTTGCTTCTGTGGACGGGTGTCTTTTTACAGGTAACAAACTGAGATTAGGAGCACTCCGTTTAAGAGAGTGCTCCTAATCTCAGCTCATTACCTGTGTAAAAGACACCTGGGAGCCAGAAATTTTGCTGATTGATAGGGGATCAAATACTTATTTCACTCATTAAAATGCAAATCAATTTATAACTTTTTTTAAATGTGTTTTTCTGGATGTTTTTGTTGTTATTCTGTCTCTCACTGTTAAAATACACCTACCATTAAAATTATAGACTGATCATTTCTTTGTCAGTGGGCAAACGTACAAAATCAGCAGGGGATCAAATACTTTTTTCCCCTCACTGTATACTGGACTGTTCCTCCATAACCTGCAAACAAATTGATGGCAAAAAACAGGACGTGAGGGCATGGCTCAGCAGTGGTGTGATATTCCAACCAAATTTTGTTGATGACTGAAATACCTGAACCTATGGGACTTCACAAAAGTTTTGTCTAAATAAACCTGGCTATAACTCACAAATTCCTAAAACTGTTCATAAATTTTGAACTGTTCAATATCTTCTTTCTCTGGATTCCCTGGAAGGTGCCTATTGTTCCTTGTTGCAAACAAAGTCAGCCACTTGAATTTGAACAAAAACTGTATGTAACTGTGTAATAACCACAAAATTTAAAAAGACAGCATTGGGAGACCAACCTGAATAAAACTTGTTTCTCAAATTTTTGATATGATGGATGGTTCATCCATAACGCACAAACGAATTTGATGTCTCCATATTGGAAGTGAGAGCATATTTTGGCAACGATGTGATATTCAGACCAAACTTTGTAGATGAGTAATAATAGTAATAATAATAATAATAATCATAATCATCATCATCGTCATCCTCATCATCCTCCTCCTCATCATTAGGGCATAATGATTAGGTAAACATTGTAATTTGGAGTTAAATTATTGAGGGCAATGGATAAACCTGAACAGTTGAATGGTTCCCACCCAGATTTAAATTAGGCTTATGAATCTAGGCCATCAAGCCATCATAGCATTATGGGAGGAACAAGAGGATAGAGGTAAATATGGATTTTGAAATGCTTGTGCCAAAATGTGGTAATTTATTTTTGGAACAAGTACAAGTGGTGGTGTTTGATAAAAGGCATTTTGTTATTTGACTCAAAATTAAATCAGAAAAAAATGATGAAAATGAGTTGTTATATTTACCATTTTACTACTGTTTTCCTGTTTTTCATTTTGTTAGTTAAAAGAATTAAATTGTCGCATCTTTTTAAACCTTTAACCTAAACCAATTACAATGTCTGCATTTTGGAAAATACCAATTCAAGTAGCCAAGATGAATGAGACAAAATTATATATAATCTTACTTGATCAAATCTGGGTTTCCATCAAGCTTGCCTCTGTGCTCCAGACCCCTGGTCCAAGCAAATATGCTCGCAATAGGATTGGTACTGGTTGGTCTTCCCTGAGGATAAATTAATACCAAATAAATAAGTTGTATAATGTGGCACCATGTCATATTCTATGTTGCACAGACCGGGCAACATGGAACCTCCAAATTAAGGTTAGAGTATCTGTATAAAAACATACATTAAAATAAGAAAACCATTCCGATCATCGCTGCTGCCACTACTAGATGCAATTGTCTAAAACCCATTCAAGACTCCAAGGCCAGTGAATGAAATCTTACTGTAGAAGCTCACATTTAACTCTTAGGTTCTTTAATGGTTTACATCAATTCTCAGCAGGTTTAATTTAAAAAAAAAAAAAAAAAAAAAAAAAAAAAAAAAAGTATTTTTTTTTGTATATTCATTCTTAATGGGTCGTGTTTAAATCCCTTTTTCATATTCGCAATGTATGACGCGATGACTTAATGAATATGCTAATTAGCACAAGACATTTAGCAACTTTCCAATGAATTTGTTGTCAACAGCGCTCCCGTCACTCACCTTGACTTTATGGTGAAGACAGTGCAATGCCTGGGAAATGGAAATTTAGTCCAGCATGGCTGGAAAAGGCGCCATATATAAATTGGTTGCGTTTTATAATAATAATAATAATAATAATAATAATAATAATAATACATTTATTAATTTTTTTATTTAAAAAGAAGAAATAAAGAATATTTTTGAATGACATCTCTTGTATAGTCCTTGAATTTCATTATGAAGCATCTGTACGAACCCTGTAAAATTAGCACTGTTTGATCGTAAGTGATCTATCATTCCCAATTTTATGATTTTTAAAAAAAAATTTTTAGTTAATTTCCAAATTCAGTTATTTATTCCTAATGTTGTGTT